>CM038142.1:325132850-325732850 GCA_021437245.1 Aegilops speltoides | reverse complement strand
CATTCACACATGTATCATGTTTCCGGTTAATACAATTCTAGCATGAATGATAAACATTTATCATGAAATAAGGAAATAAATAATAACTTTATTATTGCCTCTAGGGCATATTTCCTTCAGAAAGCAACCGTGAGTACTCATCCAAAGTACTCGCAAGCAAGGAGCTACACTACATATGCATGGGTATATGAGTAAAGGGCCATATCGGTGGGTGAGCTGCAGAATGCCGAATAAGAGGGGATAGCTAATCCTGTCGAAGACTACGCTTCTGGCAGCCTCCGTCTTGCAGCATGTAGAAGAGAGTAGTTTGAAGTCCTCCAAGTAGCATCTCCAAGTAGCATCTCTAAGTAGCATCTCCAGTAGCATCGCATAGCATAATCCTACCTGGCGATCGTCTCCTCGTCGCCCTGTTAGAGAGCGATCACCGGGTTGTATCTGGCACTTGGAAGGGTGTGTTTTATTAAGTATCCGGTTCTAGTTGTCATAAGGTCAAGGTACAACTCCGGTCGTCCTTTTACCGAGGGACACGGCTATTGAATAGATTAACTTCCTGCAGGGTGCACCACATAACCCAACACGCCGATCCCATTTGGCGGACACACTTTCCGGGTCATGCCCGCCTCGGAAGATCAACACGCCGCAGCCCCACCTAGGCACAACAGAGAGGTCAACACGCGGTCTAAATCCTATGCGCCATAGGGTCCGCCCATCGCCCATTGCACACCTGACGTTGCGAGGGCGGCGAAAGCGACCTAGCCTCCCTTATACAAGAGTAGGCGTTCGGTCCAATCCGGTAGCGCCGCTCGTCGTGACATCAAGAAGGCTTCGGCTGATACCACGACGTCGGGATACCCATAACTACTCCCGCGTAGATGGTTAGTGCGTATAGACCAAATGGCCAGACTCAGATCAAATACCAAGATCTCGTTAAGCGTGTTATTATGAAGCAATCATGACGCCGACCAGGCCAGCCCACCTCTCGCCTAGGAGGTCTCAACCTGCCCTGTCGCTCCGCCACAAAGATCCACACAGAGGGCCGTCGGGACAAAGGTCCTTTCAGCCTAATCCGTGAATCACTCATGGTACTCTTGAGTGGACCCGACTTTAGTCACCATCTGTAGTATGTAAATATGTATAGTATATACCGTGATCACCTCTCGGTGATCACGGCCCAATAGTATAGCAAGGCGGCATCGAGCGAGAATGTAGGGCCAATGATGATAAACTAGCATCCTATACTAAGCATTTAGGATTGCGGGTAAGGTATCAATACCTGTGGCAACAATGACAAAGCTATACAATGTAATAGGAGTAACGAACAGTAACATGCTACACTACTCTAATGCAAGCGGTATAGAGAAGAATAGGCGATATCTGGTGATCAAGGGGGCTTGCTGGTTGCTCGGCAAGAAGGAGGGTCGTCAACTCCGTAGTCGAGCGGGCGGCAAGAATGTCGGTCTCGTAGTCTACGGAGAGAAGAGGGGAGAAACAGTAAATACATAGCAAGCAAGTGCATAACAGACAACAAGCGAGCTAGGCGTGTTCTAACGCGGTATGAGGTGATACCGGTGAAGGGGGGAAACATCCGGGAAAGTATCCCCGGTGTTCCGTGTTTTCGGACAGATGAACCGGAGGTGAAATATTGCAGGTTTGCTATGCTAGGGATGTGTGGTAGACGAACGGGCTGCGTATCTGGATTTGTCTCGTCGTTCTGAGCAAGTTTCATGTATAAAGTTTTTCCATCCGAGCTACAGTTTATTTTATATTATTTTCTAAAGTCTAATCAATTCTCTAGAATTAAAAGATTATGTTAATTCGAAATTGCATTTATGACATCAACATGACATCATCAGTCAACTCTGGTTGTTGACTGGTCAAGCTGACACGTGGGTCCCATTAGTCATAGACCCAGATCAACTAAACCGTGTTAATTAGACTAACTAAGTGATTAGGCTAATTTATATTAGTTAGATTAGTTAAACAGGATTAATTAACTTAATTAACTCATAAACTAATTAATTAATTAATCCTAACATTTTTTTATTCCTTTTTTTTTACTAAAACGTTCGAGGCTGGGCCCGTTTAGCGGGCCTGAGGCCTTAGCGATTCTGGCGCTTGGCGGGACGGGCGATAGGCTGGCACCCAGCCGATTGAGCACACGCCAGATCGACAGGGGGCGCCGTCAAAAGGCGCAGCGAGGCGGGCTCGAGCAGGGGCGAGTGGGCGCGTGGCGCTGGGCGCCCAGCTGACGTCTTGACGCAATGGCGCAGAGGCTGGAGCGGCGACCGCAGCTTGATAGGTAGAGCCGCCCGGGACGGACAGGAGAAAACGGGGTGCAGGCGTGGTGGCGGTTACGGCGTGTGTGCGGCGTGCGCCCGCGTGTCGGCCCGAGGCCACCAAGGAAGGCGCCGACCGCAGCGATGGCCGGAGCAGCGCCGCGAGGGGGGATGCCGTTTGGCGAGCCACCGGGGTTCGCACAGTGAGGGCGCAGATCTGCATGGCGGGGGGGCTCATGGGAGCATGGCGCAGAGGGCGCTGGGCACGGTGAGTGCGTGCTCACCCCGGCGTGGCACAGGATAGAGGAAGGGGAGGAACGAGGCGGAGGCGAGCCCGGCGGGGCTCACATTGGGGCGTAGGGTCTGGGGAGCGGGGGTTGAGGAGGAAGACGGGGACGACATCGTAGAGGAGGCAGGCCGGTGGGGCGGAGGAAGCAGTCCGGCAGGGGAGGAGCTCCGGGCGCCGGCGTCAGACGGTTCCAGGCGGCGACGGGGCGCAGCGGTGGGCATCGGCGGCGTGTTTCCGGCGATGGCGCGGGTGCAAGGCGTCGGGGGCGACGGTTGCCACCGACGGGATCCGCACGGGGGGGAAGGGAGAGAGAGGCGGGCGAGATCGAGGGGAGAGGGGGGTTTGCCTCGATCCAGATTGGATCGGGAGGGGGGAAGGTGGCGACGTGGGGGGGAGTGGGAGCGAGTGGGTTAGGGTTTGGTTCGGTGGGGGGATAAGGGAGAGGGTGGACGGATGGGCCAATTGGGCTCTGATGGGGTCGGTTGGCCCAGGGGATTAGAGGGTTTTCCCCTCTATCCTTTGTTAGTTGTGTTTTCTGCCCTTTTTGTATTTTCTTTTCTTTTTATTTATTTTCTTTTTTGTTTTAAATCATTTTAAATTACTTAGGCATTTTCTAAAAATGTGTTTACTTCACCATAATTATCTATGCAATATTTGACACGGTCCGAACATTTTTGTTTTAAAGTTTGAAAACTTTGTTTGTTTGCTAAAAATTCAAGTTTGAATTCGAATCGTTTTGAACTAACGCGAGATTAGCGACAGTAACGGAGGTGACATGGCGTCACTAGCAGAGGTTACTGTAGCTTGATTATCCGGGCGTCACATGTGGCCACCAGTCCGCTAAGCCCTTCGTGCCGTCCGGCGTGAATGGGTGTAGACCCATGGGAAGTAGCATGCTGTACCAGACCTCGCGCGCGTAAGGGCAGCCCAGGAGCATGTGCATGGTGTCCTCGTCTTGCTGGCAGCAGAGCTGGCAAACCCGTGTGTGTGGCAGGTTCCGCCGGGCAAGCCTATCGACCGTCCATAACCTTGCCGGCACCACCTCATGCTCCCGAAGAAGAAAGCGGCGTAAGTATCGCGGGCAGTGGCGGAGCCAGCTACCGGCTACCCGGGGCAGCTGCCCGGGCTCTGCCACTAACTCTTGCTTAAATGATAGCAGTAAATGTACGACTAAGCATCATTTGTAGGGGCAACCAAGTCATAAACTAGAGCGTAGTGTATTTTGCCCCGGCTCCCTGGTTGAGCTAGCTCCGCCACTGATCGCGGGATGAGTACCGGCCAGCCGCGCCAAGGCGCCAGGAGAAAGCATCAGGGGAGTCGGAGAGGGCGACTGTCCGCACCTTCTCCCATATCAGAAGAAACTCAGTGATGGCAGGAACCGTCGGCGCGCCGCGAATCCCGTCAACCCATGCGTGGCCATGCAAAGCTTCAGCCACGGTTAGCTGACGACCCGCACGCCTAACATACAAGAAACAATTTGGTTAGATGATAATACATGTACGCCTCAATAATGGTAACGACAATAGTTTTATCTGTCAGGAACCCTAAAGAAATGAATGCGAGTTTCATGATAATTGTTGGAGAAAGAATAATAAGTTCTAACGAGAGAAAAATTAGGCAATTTTTCGCATACTGATAAATACTATTGATAATTGTTTCCTTTTCTCATTCGTTCCAATTGTGGCACAACTATCTGTGTGAATCCTGGACGATATATTCGTGCATGTGCACATTTCTTTTTCTAATTTCTGTAGAGATTGATTAGTGGTTGACTTGTAATGGAAGATGTACGTATATAGTTAGATATACAAATATATAGCTATAACAATCATTTTTGTTGCTATGTGTGTCCTGCTACTGCTATCATTGAATGCGTGTGCTGCTGTTCAAGTTCTGTGTGTTTGCTGTTTTGCTGCTGCTGCCAAACTGCGATGCATTCTATTATCACCCCGAGAAGCGCCCCACCTGAATATATTTATTTCTCAATTTTGTAACCCAGCGTTTGCCTGATTAGAAAGGTGAATTACATAAGCACGTGTAATCGTGATAAGAGATAGGAACGCCATGAGGAGGCGGCCTGTTTATGCGCCGGTCTCTTCATTTGGTGCGTCCAGAGCATGAGGTCGTCGATGATTCGCCCAATGATGAAGATGTTGTGATGGTTTTGTTGCTAGAAAGTCATAGCATTTCTGGAGTCGCAAATCTTCCACAGGATGATGAGGTGGATGGGGTGCCAATTAGCACATCCACCTGGCAAGGGAGACAACAGTCCCAAAGATTGTCGATTGTGTCCGGGGGTGAGAGTCCAATCCCTTGCTATATCCACTGCGCGAGCGGGCAGTCAACGAAGATGTGCGAACTGGTTTCGCCATCGAACCCACATCGTGGGCAGAGTGAGTCCAAGACGATGTGCTTGCGGAGGAGGTTGCTTTTGGAGTTGAGTCGACCACGAAACATGAGCCATGCAAAGATCTTCACGCGGTTTGGAACGCATAAAGACCAGATGGCCACTGCATGCGCGTCATCATCGTTGTCGCCCATGGTCACCTCATAGGCGGCCCGTGTGGAGTAGCGTAGGCCACCGTTGAGGTACCGCTCATCGGGTCCTGGTGACACCTGGAAGTCTTGCAGTAGAGACAACAAAGAACACAACTCGGTAGCTACATTAGATGTTAGGCGGTTCCGTAGGATTGATTCAAAACTGTGATTCAAAACAGCAGCCACACGAGCGAGGGGTGAAGTGGTATGCGAGTAGAGGCAGGAGAATAGAGCAGCGAGAGATTGCTGGTGTAGCAAAATATCTAACCAAAAGTAGGTGTTAGTGCCTGAGTTTTTTATGACAAAGGGGATGGCATGGAGTGTTGGTAGCCGTTGTTTTATAGTTTGACAAAGGATGGCTTGGCTGTTTTGTGGAGTGATGAGAGCATTTGGGTGTTGCAAGGCGATCTAGTCTATTATCACTCTCTGTCCACACTAAATTTGTGCAGCAAGAATCACTATATATTGGTGCTAATTAAGCTATGCCTTTTAGATGTTTGTTGGAATGCCGAACTACTTTGGCAACACTAATTAGACCTACATGATGCAATCAAGGAGGCATGAAAGCCTTCAGTCTTTTACAAGAGGTTCACCCAGTCGTAATTATTTAGCTAGATTTTGAACATTCATACACTCAACATTGCCACGGTTCTTGGTTCCTATATGATTATCCTTATTAGCAAATTCCATATATGATCTGCTACTCTATGATCCTACTACAACAAAATAACTATTATGTGTTTATATTAGATAAAATATGGTTGTTGTTCCGAACAGAAAAAAATAGAGTTCTGTGATTGCACAATATGTTTTGACAGAACAATTAGCAATTGGGAGTTCATTATATTTACTACTTATCTGCATTATTTTTAGTGTCCACATTTTTCCCATGGTAATGATGCAATCTCCCACCTTGCATCTGAAGCTCTATTTTCTTTCATCCTTGACATTTTCGTTTCTTTGTTTCCTTCCAATTTTATTTCTTACTTGAAAATACCAGGAACCGAACATGATATGTTGAGGAAGGGATTAAGGTGATTTAAGGGTTAACCAAACATCTCAATTTTTTGATTTCTGGTTGTGTATGCTTGTTGTAGGAAAAATGAGTTCGTCGAGACGAATAAATAAGCAGCCTTTCACTATAGGAGACGAGTTACCAAGAACCGACTTCAACGTGAATAGCTGCAAAAGTGAAGATGGACTTTTTTTAAGTAAAGTGAAGATGGACTTCAACGTGAATAGTTGGCATAAGTCAAGATGCACAGGGTGATGATGACTTACTAGGATGTTTCTTTTGTGTCTTCTTTTAGTTATTGTATGTGTAATACTGTGTGATGTAACATTCATCTGTACTTTTCAACTTTGAGAATGAATAAAATATCATTATTATTTCGCTTCCATTTCTAATTTTGCTAAAATTAAACAAACTGACGCCATCGACAATCTATCGTGACGGAAATGCACTAACAATCTATCGTGGAGGAGCAGGAGTGCACCTGTGAGCTCGCCGAGTTGCTCAACGCCACCCAAGTAACACTGAATGCGTAGAGCTCGAGGCCAATGCAGTTGCGGAAGCTGCTATCGTGCCCAACTGCATCCTTGCCACACGCCATTTTGTCGTCGTATTCGAGGCCACCACGGGCTGTGAAGCCTGCATATCGCAATCGATCGAAGCGGTGGACGTGGCTGTCGGCAACATGGATGCCGCCCGTGTGCTCTTAGCCAACGTCGAAGTAGAAGATGACACCTAGCTAGCCATATATACTTAGATATTTTAGTTTTAAACTTTCATATGTAAATGTAATTCAGACATTTTATTGTGCGAATTAAGTAACTCCGATGTTGAAATACTACATGTTTGAATTAATCGGGTGAACAACTTCACATGCAAATAATTTTGAAGAACCATTTGTGATGGTGCCAATCACTGCACTCAGTTATGGGAGCCAATCGCGCACCCATATCACACACGATGGATGGACCCGAAATGTATGCAACGTTCCTCATCATCACACTCGATTGGATTACGAGATTGTGTGCTACAAATGTGTGACGATTTCAATAGAAAAGGGATATAGAACAATAGAGGTATTGATCGTCACTTATGTTCATAATCTACAACACACATGCAGAGTAATTAAAGTTGCATCTACTAGGACATAATATATATCTCAGCAATCGATCATAGGTGTAAATTTGTACGTTCAAAAGCTCAATACAGATCACAACCAAAAGCATAACAATCCATCCTGCACTCTACAATTACATCATAGCCAAAAGCACTAAATATAACACCGGGTTTTGGTGAATGTACTCCACCCAACAAGGGTACTAATTAATTCAGCAGATATATATTAAAATGTCCAAAATATTAGAAAAATTCTATCAATAGATCCTTTTAGCTCGACAAACATGACTCTTGGAACTGATGCAAAATCCTTATACCAATGGTGACCTGAAAATAATAATAAGTAAGTCAATTATCTTACATTGATATTCCAGAAATGTATTTAGCAAGCAAGAGCAGTTCTGAATTACAATCCAACAAATATTTCCACGAAAAATGTATGGACACGACCACTACATGCACATGACAAACATGTTCCAAGAACAACAATCAACTCTCCACATGCCCCATGATAGCATGCACATACCCAATCAGACTAGTCACCAGACCATCGTCTTGCACAACTACACAACAGAGCAAGCAACACACACGCGCGAGGAAGCCAATTTGATTCCCAGGCTACACAACACTCCCGAGTCCTAAAATGTCTGTAAATCCCGTGGGGGAGGCGTTTGGAGTTGCTGCCCAATCTGAAGGTCACGCTCGTGGGGTTTGTTGTCATGACATTTCTTCAGGTATGTGAGGTCGCGGACATCAACTTCTCATGCTTATGCAGATCCTAGTGGCGACGCTCAGGTGCAGACAGATGTTGGAGCTCGCGGCGTGGCTTTGAGGGGACTGATCCTTTCGATGGGGGCAAAGGTGCAGGATTTCGGGGCGGCGGCCCCGGAGACGTGGTGGGAGGATCCACGTGGTGGCGGCCCTGAACATAGTTACTAAAACAGATGGTCCGCGAACCCAAACTACCTCTAGAAGCAATTACTGACATAGTGCGCCTTCATTAGATATCCAATAAATGTCCTGTTAATCCTAACCAGTTGTCGAGATACACTTCTCTAACACCACCTAGAAAATTTCACTTCAACAGCAACCTAACTCCTAAAAAGTGAACTTTAGAACTTACACATATTACTCTAGCAATTCCAACTTGAGATGACAATATTGCTAACTGTAATAATGGAACACTCGGTGGCAATTAATTACACTATTAATTTAATAGAATACATAATATAATGATTACAACAAAGCATCAAAATAAGTTGTCTCGGAGATCGAACCTGCATAATATCTAGGTATATGTTATTGGTTTTGACTTAGAAATTCTAGATGTGGTACAACACAACATGTTGCATTTGTCATATGGAAAACTATCTTTGATAGATCAAGGGCGATTGCTTCAATAGCATAAGGGATGTTGAACAATTGAGCTATAATCGTCATTTATGCCCATATATAGTCTACAATGAGCTCCACGGCCAATAACAACGAGGAACCCTTCTCCCAGTGACCACAATATTTATCTGTTCCTTGAGTCGATTAGACCTTTTTTCATCTGTGATATATATCATAGATGTGATTTCCTAATCCTTCTCTTGCTTACATATAATGCAACCGACGAAACCCGGCCAACAGAGAAATGACTATTCTGTTACGGGAAGGAACGATCATTTGTCCGTATATTTTATGACTGCGTCCTATGCTTTTCTAATACAAGAAATAACTCATCCACGTACACATATCACCACACGCATAATAAGACCGAAAATACTTTTGTATGGACATCTACATTTTTCATGAGTTGGTATTTATTAACACATCTCAGAAATTACCTTCCTACCAAACACATTCCCATGCGTGCATAAATTGAGCATTCAGATTCAATCCATGGTGGATGTATTTTCACCCGCACACCTCTATACACTCCGCCAACACGTGTGCGGCAATATTACTTTTTTCCTCAAAATATATAAGTTTTCAAGATTGCATACATCAGACAAGGCTTTTACGATTCGAAGAAAAGTTAATACTGATGTTATATCTCCTTATTAATATCAAACAGTACATGTTATAAAATATAAAGGGTTTCACAAAAAAGTAAATGAATCTGCTAGGGTAATACTCAGAATCAAGTTTATATGTTATATCTCATTAATATCGATCTACTGCTGGCTCTGATCTTGGAGAGTAGAGGAGTCGAGCAAGGCTAAGAATGGAAGGTGCTAAAGAAAAAACTGTGAACTCTGTAGTTATGTTGGTCGTTTGGTCGACTTGGAGAGAACGGAACAGTAGAGTTTTTGATAAAAAAGCCACACACTCCGATTCAGCGGCTTCTTGACAAGATCAAAACGGAGGCTAAAATATGGGACACTGCAAGCAAAAATGGGATGGCTGTGCCTGATATAGCGGAGTTCGATTAGTTTGTTTTTGTTCCTAGAGTTTCCCCCCCTTTTCTCTCTGCTTGTTTTGGCTTGTGCTGTATTTGTACATGTGCCTGATTTTGCCGGTTGTACTCCTCTTTCTATCTATATATTTACATGCAGTCCTCATGCATGGTTCGAAAAAAATGATCTATCATTTTGTTACCAATTAACAACCACACACAATAAATGCATTTCTCATAATATAAAAAGCTCTAGTTGTATGAGTTGCCCGTTAACTTCGTAAAAGTATGTATGATAAATCGTGTTTAAAGAAATGCTTACTGAAGTGAGTAATTTTGCCACAGGGCACGCCGCTTACTCAGGCATGGTTACGTTTCTCCGGAGCACCGTCGAGGCCGCTGCAGGATGCTTGGGTAGTGGCCAGTATGGGCATTTTGGTAGGGAAGCCTGAGCGAGTGGACATGGAGTTCACCAGAGCTAATGGGATTACTAGGGTATTGGTTAGTATTTTGAACATTGAGTATGTTCCGGATGTGGTTAAGTGGGCTTATCGAGGCAGAGTATATGACTTGGATATTGAGTTTGAGGATGAGAGCCTTCTGGTGGCGCCGCCTCGGGATTCTGATACGGATATGCAGGAGGGTGATGGCGGAGCTGGGGTTCGGGAGGCGCCGGTCGAGGATCCTGGACGGCAGTCCAAGGGGCCAGGGTCCACGATGGCGTCAACCGGGGATGGAGCAGTCTCACCTTCTGTGGTACCTTCGACGACTCTGAGATTTGGGTCTTTTGAGCCGCACTCTGCCCCACCGAGACTCTCGAGTGATCGAGTTGAGTCTGAGGAGGCTTTTGAGCTTGAGTTACCGGTTTTGGATTTGGAGGATGATGTGGATATGATTTCTGGGGATCGCCTGGTCACCACTCCTCCGGCTGCGCTGCAGGGGACACTTTCTTCGGAGGTGCCGCAGCCTGTGGGTCCTATTCTTTCGGGGAGCGATCTGGGGCTGGTGGCCTCAGTTTGCTCGCCTGCTGCTAAGGAGGGAGACTTGGGGAAGGTGGCCTCTGACTTTCTCTCCTTGCCGGGAGGGAGTCTGGGGCAGGTGGCCTCGGATGTCTCGTCTCCCATCGCGTCTGCAGGTCGGTTGATGCCGGCTCAGCCTTCGGGAGGTGGCTCGAGGCAGGCGGCCTCGGAGCCTCCTTCTTCTCTGGCGTCGTCGCGGGTAGCTTCACTAGTGTTGGGCGGGGACCGAGGGCAGGCGGCCCTTGTTCAGGTTACACCCACCCAGCCTTGTGTCACGCCGGAGGGGACGCGTCACACTCCGGCTGGGGGTGCTCGGCCTACTTCGGGTAAGCCCGGTCAGGTGGACCGGTCTGCCGGTTGGGGAGCGACAGGAGGCCGGACCTCGCCTGTGATCTCTCGGGAGGAGGTCATCGCGTTTGGAGGAATCCAGGATCCGGTGTCTGAGGGGCGCCGGATTAGTGGACGCCTCCAAAGCCTGCCCAAGGTGGACGATATCCAGCAGCGGTGCGCCATGAGGGCGGCCAAGCTTCGTGACGTTGAGGTCACTACGGGTATGTCGGTCAATACATCTAATTCCATATTGCATTTTACAAATGATGATATTGTTAAGAATGCAAATCAATTAGGTGTTTCGTTGGGTAATAATAACACAGAAATTTCTAATTCTGTTAATGATCTTTTAGACTTAGAGGCTGAGCGGGCCTTAGAGATGATCCGTAATATTGCGGCTGTCAAACCCATGAGTGATTCTGAGGTTGATGCACTCGGGGTAAGGGTGTTAGATAACTTTTGTACGGATCTTATGCAACCTACTAATGATGAGGATGCTCAGGCTGAGTCCAACGAAATAGTCTTGGCTAGCCCGTCTGAGACTGGTTGTGAGGACCAGTTGCAGAGTCAAATGATTCCCAAGCGCAAGTGGAAAAGGAAGGTATACCCGGTTTCCGCAGTGCGTAGGAGTGCTAGGATATGTATGGCAAAAAAATTCCATGATGAAATATGAAGGGAATTTTCTGGAATAGCAGAGGTCTAAAGGACTTGGCTAAAAGAAGGTTTCTTGCTGAGGCGTCTATCGAGCATTGTTTAGATTTCATAGCTCTATCGGAGACGGGTCGAGATAATTTTGCATCTCAATTTCTAAATACTCTTTCGGGAGGTATAGATTTTGATTGGCACTGCTTGCCACCGAGAGGGAGATCGGGTGGAATCCTTCTCGGAGTTAGGTGTGATGCACTTGAAGTTCGCAGTGTGGTTATGGGGGATTTTACGGTTAAGTTTAGGGTGCGCTCGAAGGTTGATGGGTTTAATTGGGCTCTCGTTGCGGTGTATGGTGCTGCACAGCCAGAGCTCAAGCCTGAGTTTTTGGCTGATCTTGTTCGGATTTGTGGCTCCGAGCAGTTGCCCATCCTGGTGGGGGGTGATTTCAATATTATTAGATGCCGTGAGGATAAGAATAATGATAATTTTGATGGGCGATGGCCGTTCATGTTTAATACAATCATTGAAAGTCTAGACCTGAGAGAAATTGAGCTCTCGGATAGAAAATTTACCTGGGCGAACGCGATGCCAAATCCGACGTATGAGAAGTTGGACCGTGTGTTGGCTACCGTCGAATGGGAGCAGAAGTTGCCCCTGGTGACAGTCCAGGCCTTATCCCGTGGTATTTCGGACCATACACCGTTATTTATTGACTCTGGCGAACCCACACACCTGGGGAACAAGAATGTCTTCTCCTTCGAGGCTTGGTTTGAAAGAGAGGGATTCATGGATCTTGTGGCCAATGAGTGGGCTAAGGATTCAGGTGGGAGGACTGCGCTTAAGCGCTGGCAGAATAAGATTAGGCATTTGAGGAGCTTCCTGCGTGGGTGGGCTAAGAATCTAGGCGGGATTTATAAGGCTGAAAAGGAAAGGCTCCTTCTCCTTATACAGACTATGGATGTAAAGGCGGAAACCACGATTTTGCCGGCTGCCGAGCTTCATGCCAAGCTAGAGGCGGAATTGCGGCTCAAAGAACTTCTTAGAGAGGAAGAATTGAAGTGGGCGTTGCGGGCAAAGGTGCGAAAAGTTGTCCAGGGGGACGCGAATACACAATTCTTTCACATGATCGCTAACGGTAAACATCGAAAGAAGAAGATCTTTCAGCTTGAGCAAGTTGAGGGTACGATTGTAGGACAGGACAACCTAAAATCGTACATAACCGAATACTATAAGCAGTTGTTTGGCCCTCCAGAAGAGAACTGTGTGTCTCTGGATGAGTCAAGGGTTGAAGATATTCCTTAGCTTACGTCGGTGGAGAATGATATTCTGGCGGCACCTTTCTCGGAGAAAGAGGTGTTAGAGGCCATCTCACAAATGAAGAATAACAAGGCACCGGGCCCTGATGGTTTCCCAGCGGAGTTTTATAAGAAGTGCTGGAACATCATTAAAGGGGATCTATTGCCTATGTTTCATGACTTATTTGCTGGGCAGCTTAATTTATTTCAGCTAAATTTTGGAACGATTACACTTCTTCCTAAGAAGACAGAGGCAGTGAGGATTGAGCAATTCAGGCCAATCTGTCTTCTTAATGTCAGTTTCAAAATTTTCACCAAGGTAGGGACCAATAGACTCACACAGATTGCGCATACTGTTGTGCAGCCTACCCAATCCGCTTTCATGCCGGACAGGAATATCCTTGAGGGGGTAGTGGTCCTTCATGAAACGCTCCATGAAATCCACACGAAAAAACTGAATGGGGTTGTTTTCAAAGTGGATTTTGAAAAAGCGTACGATAAAGTCAAATGGCCATTCCTTCAGCAGGCCTTGCGCATGAAGGGTTTTGATGAGGCCTGGCGACGCCAGGTAGAATCCTTCACGCAAAAAGGGAGTGTTGGAATTAAAGTAAATGATGATATTGGGCACTATTTCCAAACACATAAGGGTTTGCGACAAGGAGATCCCATGTCTCCTGTTTTATTCAACATAGTGGTTGATATGTTGGCAATCCTAATAGGGCGGGCAAAGGAGGCTGGTCAGGTAGGAAGCTTGGTGCCTAACCTAGTGGATGGGGGGTGTCCATCTTACAGTACGCGGATGATACTATCATCTTCATGGAGCATGACCTGGCAAAAGCGAGAAATATGAAGCTAGTGCTTTGCTTATTTGAACAATTGTCTCGGTTGAAGATTAATTTTCATAAAATTGAATTGTTCTGCTTTGGTAGAGCCAAGGAGGAACAGGAGGCATATAAGGAATTGTTCGGATGTGAATTAGGAGCTTTACCTTTCACTTATCTAGGTATACCTATTCACCATCGTAAGCTTACAAACCGAGAGTGGAAGTGCGTTGAGGATCGTTTTGAAAAGAAACTGAGTTGCTGGAAGGGCAAACTTATGTCATATGGAGGTCGCTTAATTCTTATTAATTCGGTCCTCACAAGTATGCCGATGTTCCTATTATCTTTTTTGAGGTTCCAGTTGGGGTCAGGAAACGTCTGGACTTCTACAGATCAAGATTTTTCTGGCAGAGTGATGAACTTAAGCGAAAGTATAGACTCGCTAAGTGGGACATCATCTGTAGACCTAAGGACCAAGGGGGTTTGGGTATCGAAAATCTTGAGGTCAAGAACAGATGCATGCTTAGTAAATGGCTGTATAAGCTTTCGGGTACGACTGATGCAACCTGGGCACAGATTCTTCGTAACAAGTATCTGGAGTCCAAAACTTTGTCACAGGTGACAGTGAGACCAACTGACTCACCGTTTTGGAAGGGGCTTATGAAAGTTAAAGTAACCTTCTTTAGTAGAACAAAGTTTATTCTGGGTGATGGTCATAACACACGTTTCTGGGAGGACACCTGGCTGGGTGATACACCTCTAGCATTACAATACCCAACATTGTATCGAATCGTACAGCGATGTGATGCGTTAGTTGCAACGATAATGCAGTCTATCCCACTCAACATCCAGTTTAGACGGTTGCTTGTCGGTGAGAGATGGGAAGCTTGGCTCCATCTGGTGCGTAGACTGGTGGAAGTCCAGCTCACGCATCAGCCCGATCAGTTATGTTGGAAGCTTACTAGGAATGGACAATTTACTGTCAAGTCGATGTACACCGATGTCATCAATTCCACGGTCATTCCTAGTACCAGACATGTTTGGAAAGTAAAAGTGCCTTTGAAAATTAAAGTGTTTATGTGGTTTGTCCATAAACAGGTAATTTTAACAAAGGACAACTTGGTAAAGCGCAATTGGACTGGATCTACTAGGTGTAGCTTATGTGATCAGGATGAGACCATTCAACATCTCTTCCTCGATTGTCCATTGGCGAGAATTTTGTGGCGCATTGTGCAAATTGCTTTTAACATTACTCCTCCGAGTACGGTCGGGTCGTTATTTGGAACGTGGCTGGATGGGATAGAGTCCGAAACAGCTAGACATATTCGTGTGGGAGTATATGCATTGTTATGGGCAATTTGGAACTGCAGAAATGATTTGGTCTTTAACAGAATAACTACTATTCATTTTTTGCAGGTTTTGTTCCGTGCTACAGCGTTGATCCGTATGTGGTCCTTACTCACTCTGATGGAGGCCAGGGAGCGTTTGGTTACTGGATCTGTTCGGTGGGAGATGGTAGCGCGGGATATCTTCAACCAATTTGGTTGGCGGTCATGTAATAGGATAGGCTCTTAGTGTTCCTATTTTATTCACCAGCCGGTTGTGGCCATTATGGTTTATTTTGCTTTGTCTTTGATGCTCTTAGTGAGCTCGCCTTTGTGTTATTCACAACTATACGACTCTGTTGAACCTTTTTATTTATTGAGATGGCCGTATGCATCTTTCTGATGCAGAGGCCGGGGACATCCCCTTTTCGAAAAAATCACTCACGTGTGTGAGGGCTGTTTTTTTTCCTGCACACACAAGTTACCTAATTTCCTTGAGTTTCGGCCATTTATATAGATCGTAGATGTGATTTCCTAATCCATCTCTTGCTTACATATAATGGAACCGACGAAACCTGGCTAACAGAGAAATGACTATTCTGTTTCAGGAACGTACGGTCTTCTTCTGTCGGTATATTTTATGGCTTCCTGTGCTTTTCTAATACGAGGAATAACTCATCCATGTACACATACCACCAGACACATAATAAGACTGAGCAGACTTTTGTATGGACATCTACATTTCTCACGAGTTGGGTATATATTAACACATCTAAAAAATTACCTTCCTACCAAACGCATTCCCTTGCGTACATAAATTGAGAATTCAGATTCAATCCATGGTGGATGTATTCACATCTGCACACCTCCATACACTCCACCAACTAGTGTGAAACAATTTTGTTTTCAAAATATATTAGCTCCCAAGATTGCATACATCAGGCAAGGCTTTTATGATACCAAGAGAACATAATCCCACCCTCAAAACAGAAAATAATCCCACTACAGAACATGTGATAATCTGGAAACCATCAAATAAATTAGCATAATATGTCCAAAAAATCATTTTAAGAATTTAATTGGCACAAAACATTAGTGCAAAGTTTCTAGGAAACAATATTGATGATAATCTTACTTAGGGACCAACAAAAAAATGTGACATACAATATTGTGTACACGACACTGCAATGAGATATATGTTTCTACTTGGTACTGATTACTTGATAAAAAGTATGTGCAAAGGTTTTCACAAAAAAGTATGTGTGAACGTAATACTCAGAATCATGTTTATATATTATATCTCCTTATTAATATTGATCTATCATTTTGTTATTAATTAACAACCACAAACAACAAATGTACTTCTCATAATATAAAATAAACAAAACCGTTAACTCCAAAAAAGTATGCACATGCTAAATCATGTTTAAAAAAATGCTCAGTGAAGTGAGTTATTTTGCCTGAAAATGGGTTTTATTGAGCATCACTCATGTGTGTGAGGGCCGCTTTTCCCAGCATACACAAGTTACCTAATTTCCTTGAGTTTCAGTCATTTATGCATCTTTAAAATAAACAATGTAGAACTCCCACTAGATCGACCAGGCAAGCACTACTCTGCCACTAACATGGAACCTCAAACGGTGAACTAATTAGACGAGGACAGAAGCGTTGATGTTCTCTCTGCAAGATCCCATTTGATTACTTTTAAATTTGATGAATATGCAAGATTCTTTTACTTTCAGGCCATTGCCAATGGCCACCGTAGACGCAATGTTAGAGTAAACCACGTTAGGGGTGCTTGTGGGTGCATGCGTGCCGCGGCGCAAGTCCATGACCCGGTTAGTTAGCAAGCTAGCTGGGTTTATTAGATGCATGCATGCTAGCTACCAGGTCGTGTGGCCGGCGGTTGAGGAACTGATGCGCGAATGGATATGGACGCCATGCATGTAGCTAGCTTGTTGTTGCCGCTCTCTCACACGGATGGATGGAGGTAGAAGAAAGGAGCACTTTCTAGTGACCAACGCCTTCTCACTACACTGGCTCATTTCAAACACATACAAATCGGCTGGCTTTGTAGCCCAGCAACAACGCAACGCCTACGCTTCCCACGCATGCACGAACGTGCCCAGCTACATGCAGGCGATCCACTCGGTCTTCGCGCACGACGCGGCCGCCGTTGCTAACAGCCAGACTACTACACAGCAACTAATCCATGCATGCACGCCCGTCTAGCTAGCTAACTCGCACCACCACGTCACACACGCACGCACACCTACACCACGTCGCCGCTGCGTCCCGCGCGTCCCGTCCGTCCCGCGCGTCACCGACACGCCCGACGAACCCGACGAGCCCGACGGCACTAGTGTGTCCCGTCCGTCCCGCGCGCATCCGACGCGCCCGACAAACCCGACCACATATGCCGTGGCTTATTCCAACACACACCCCCTAAGCCACGGCCTCGCCGCACGGCCTGCCGACAGGGGCCCTGCCTCGTCGTCGTCGCCTCGTCGCCATGTACGCCTCTGCTGCGTCTCCGGCACAAGCCGCCGCTCGCTGCCGTTGCAGCAGCCCGCAATCCCGTGCGCCGACACGCCGCGTCTCCGTGCCAAGCACCTTCCGCGGTTGTCGCCCCGAGCCGTCGCGACCTTTGCGCCACCACACAGGTCCTTCGCGACCTCCTCGTCTCCGCTACCGCCGTGCCCTTTGCGCGCACTCCCCACGTCCCCGCGCTCCCGCCGCGCACGTACACGATCTGCGCAACCAGGTCCAGCGCCTCGACGAGGTACACTCCCGCGGTCCCAACGCGCCCGACGTGTCCAGTGCGCACCCATAACACGCACCGGTCGCGCCCGGCTCACCGCCGCGCCTCATTCGCCATGCTCCGCACGTCTCCAACTCGCGCCATGATCGTGCTACGATGCGATCAACGCGGCCGATCCGGCGTGTCCAGGAGCTTGGCCTTCTCTCCGCCGAGCCACGCCGCGCAACCGCAGCCTTTGCACCACCACGCAGGTCCGCCGCGGCCGCCGCGCTCTCCGCATGCACGGCATCACGTTGCTCCGCCGCCGCACGGGACGAGCGCCATCGCCGGCGAGCTCCTCCGAACCCGATGCTCCGATACCAATTGTTGTTGCCGCTCTCTCACACGGATGGATGGAGGTAGAAGAAAGGAGTACTTTCTAGTGACCAACGCCCCGACGTTCAATGGCCCGGCGTCTTTTCTTTTCTTCTCACTACACTGGCTCATTTCAAACACATACAAACCGGCTGGCTTTGTAGCCCAGCAGCAACGCAACGCCTACGCTTCCCACGCATGCACGAATGTGCCCAGCTACATGCAGGCGATCCACTCGGTCTTCGCGTACGACGCGGCCGCCGCTGCTAACAGCCAGACTACTACGCAGCAACTAATCCATGCATGCACGCCCCTCTAGCTAGCTAACTCACACCACCACGTCACACACGCACGCACACCTACGCCACGTCACCGCTGCGTCCCGCGCGTCCCGTCCGTCTCGCGCGTCACCGACACGCCCGACGAACCTGACGAGCCCGACGGCGCCAGTGTGTCCCGTCCGTCCCGCGCGCATCGGACGCGCTCGACAAACCCGACCACACATGCCGTGGCTTATAGTTAGTACTTGCATTTGAATGGGTTAGTGGCCGTGAGTTCAGGCCGGTGATGTGTGCGTGCGTGTGTGCTGGGGTGCCTGTACACGCAGGTATAAAAACCCCTCAGACCTGATGTAGCGATTTGGGGGAGAGCCAGCAATGTAGCCATTGAATAGATAAAGAAGATTAGGGCGTGCGTGCGCCCGTGGCGGCGTTCGTGCGCCGGCCCGGAATTTCTTGTGTCTTGTGTCTTCTTCTACCTCTAGCCGAGAGTGAGAGAGGGCACCGGTTACAACACTTGGTATCATGAGCTTGGTGTCTTGGGCGTGCTTGTCGTGTCGGAGGCGTGGCGGCGGTGGCGGCGTTCGCCGGCGGCTGCATGGTGAAGCTCTGGGCCGTGTGTCGGTCTATGGAGGTGCGCGGCGCGGCGAGGAAGCCGCGGTGGCCGCGGCGTGCACGGCCGACATGGAGGCATCAGCTGCGGCGCGCGGCGAGCGCGTGGTGACGGCGACACGTGGCGAGTCCGCGGCTGTGCGGTGTGATATCATGCACGCGAAGAGCACGGTGGTCACGGAGACGAGAAGGTCGTGGAGGACCTGCGTGGTGGCGCAGAGGTCACGACGGATCGGGGCGACAACCGTGGAAGGTGCGTGGCACAGAGGCGCGGCGTGGCGGCTGCCATGGCGGACGCGGAGGCGGCACACGGTGAGCGTCTGGTGCTGTCGGGCTCGTCGGGCGCGTTGTGCGCTGCGGGACGGCGGGACACTCGTCTTTGTCGGGCTCGCCGGGCGCGTTGTGTGCTGCTGAGGGACGCGGGACACACTGGTGCGGTCGGGCTCGTCGGGCGCGTTGGGTGCGCGCGGGACGTGCGGGGCGCAGAGGGACGCCGGGCGTGTGTCGCCGGCGGAGATGGAGCTCGGTGTATGTCGCTGGGGTCGTGACAGAGCATGGTGCGACCGACGTCGGTGCGCCAGGTTGGGTCCGTGGCGGTGCGACCGGCGTCGATGCGCCGGGTCGGGTCAGCAGGCTGGGTCATGGCCGTTACGACGACAATGACAGGAGCTGCAACAACTCCGGCGACGGCAAGATCGTGGTTTAAGGGGAGTATGTTAGAGTAAACCACGTTAGGGGTGCTTGTGGGTGCATGCGTGCCGCGGCGCAAGTCCATGACCCAGTTAGTTAGCAAGCTAGCTGGGTTTGTTAGATGCATGCATGCTAGCTACCTGGTCGTGTGGCCGGCGGTTGAGGAACTGATGCGCGCATGGATATGGACGCCATGCATGTAGCTAGCTTAGTGGTATAGTTAGTACTTGCGTGTGAATGGGTTAGTGGCCGTGAGTTCAGGCCGGTGATGTGTTCGTGCGTGTGTGCTGGGGTGCCTGTACATGCAGGTATAAAAACCCCTCAGACCTGATGTAGCAATGTGGGGGAGAGCCAGCAATGTAGCCATTGAACACATAAAGAAGATTAGGGCGTGCGTGCGCCCGTGGCGGCGTTCGTGCGCCGGCCCAGAATTTCTTGTGTCTTGTGTCTTCTTGTACGTCTAGCCGAGAGTGAGAGAGGGCACCGGTTACAACACGCAACACCACCCCCCTCCTCTGGAATGGCGCGACCCTTCTGCAGTCCCCCAGTGACATTTGAGCCCATGTCGACGGGTTCTACACGTCCCTGTTCTCCGCCACTCCTAGTAGCGGCCTTTCTCTGGCTCCTGATTGTTGGACCGGCCTCCAGCTAGTTTCCGATGAGGAGAACGCGGCCCTTACGGCCCCCTTCTCCGAGGGCGAGGTCTGGGCGGCCATTAGAGGCATGAATCCTACCTCGGCCCCGGGCCCGGATGGCCTCCTGGTTAAATTCTTTCAGACCTTCTGGAATGTGATTAAGCCTGAGATCATGGCCATCTTCGACAAGTTCTACGTTGGGTCCATCGACCTCGGGTGCCTCAACTACGGGATCATTTCGCTCATCTCGAAGGTGCCCGGGGCCTCCGACATTCGCCAGTTTCGACCGGTCACGGTTATCAATGTGATCTTCTGGATTCTGGCAAAAGGGTACGCCAATAGGGTGACTCTGCTTGCCGACTACATTACGCACCCCAACCAATCCGCCTTCATTCAAGGGAGGTATATCCTGGATGGGGTGCTAGTGCTTCATGAAGTCCTTCATGAGGTCCGATCTAAACACTTCAGGGCGGTTTTCCTGAAGATCGATTTCCATAAGGCTTACGACACTACTAGTTGGCCCTTTCTTCGGGAAGTTCTGCTCCGGAAGGGCTTCGACGACCGGTGGATCACCAGAGTGGTGCAGATGGTTTCTTGCGGCCGCACTGCCGTGAACATCAATGGGGAGATCGGTCCTTACTTCCCCACCCTTTGTGGGGTTAGACAAGGCAGCCCCTTCTCCCCATTCTTGTTCAATATGGTGCTGGACGTGCTGGCCCCTATCCTAGACAAAGCTAAGGCTGCGGGCCATATTCGTGGGATCACCCCCCACCTGGCCGGTGGTTCCGGGATCTACCTTCTCCAATACGTTGACAACACCATCATCATGGTCGAGGGCTCGGAGGCGGACATCTCTAATCTTAATTTCCTTCTCCTCTGCTTCCAACGTGGGCAACTCCTAGCCTTCTGTCAGAGATCTGGCGGTTCCCAGTTTTGGCAGTGGGTCGTCCAACTTATCTCAGTCCTCCGCATTGGGACTGTTGGGGAACGTAGTAATTTCAAAAAAATTCCTACGCACACGCAAGGGTCATGGTGATTCATAGCAACGAGGGGGAGAGTGTTGTCCACGTACCCTCGTAGACCGAAAGCGGAAGCGTTAGCACACGCGGTTGATGTAGTCGTACGTCTTCACGATCCGACCGATCCAAGTACCGAACGCACGGCACCTCCGAGTTCAGCACACGTTCAGCTCGATGATGATCCCCGGACTCCGATCCAGCAGGGTGTCGGGGATGAGTTCCGTCAGCACGACGGCGTGGTGACGGTGCTGATGTTCTATCGACGCAGGGCTTCGCCTAAGCACCGCAACAATATGACCGAGGTGGAATATGGTGGAGGGGTGCACCGCACACGGCTAAGGAACGATCACGAAGATCAACTTGTGTGTTATGGGGTGCCCCCTGCCCTCGTATATAAAGGAGGGAGGGAGGAGGTGCGGCCGGCCCCAAGGGGTGCGCCTGGAGGAGTCCTACTCCCACCGGGAGTAGGACTCCCCCTTCTTGCCTTGTTGGAGAAGGAAGGGGGAAGGGGGAAAGAG
Organism: Aegilops speltoides; assembly: GCA_021437245.1. Classification (NCBI taxonomy): domain Eukaryota; kingdom Viridiplantae; phylum Streptophyta; class Magnoliopsida; order Poales; family Poaceae; genus Aegilops; species Aegilops speltoides. The sequence continues at coordinate 325,710,934 of CM038142.1, read as the reverse complement.
GAAAGGGGGGGCGCCGCCCCCCCCCTTCCTTGTCCTATTCGGAATAGGGGGGAGGGGGCGCGCGGCCTGCTCTGGCCGGCCCTCCTCTTCTCCCTTAGGGCCCATGCAGGCCCATTAACCCCCGGGGGGTTCCGGTAACCCCCCAATACTTCGGTAAAATCCTGATTTCACCCGGAATGATTCCGATATCCAAATATAGGCTTCCAATATATCAATCTTTATGTCTCGACCATTTCGAGACTTCTCGTCATGTCCATGATCACATCCGGGACTCCGAACAACCTTTAGTACATCAAAAACTATAAACTCATAATATAACTGTCATCGTAACGTTAAGCGTGTGGACCCTACGGGTTCGAGAACTATGTAGACATGACCTAGAACTAGTTCCGTTCAATAACCAATAGCGGTACCTGGATGCTCATATTGGCTCCTACATATTCTACGAAGATCTTTATCGGTCAAACCGCATAACAACATACGTTGTTCCCTTTGTCATCGGTATGTTACTTGCCCGAGATTCGATCGTCGGTATCCAATACCTAGTTCAATCTCGTTAACGGCAAGTCTCTTTACTCGTTACGTAATGCATCATTCTGTAACTAACTCATTAGCTATATTGCTTGCAAGGCTTATAGTGATGTGCATTACACAGAGGGCCCAGAGATACCTCTCCGACAATTGGAGTGACAAAACCTAATCTCGAAATACGCCAACTCAACATGTACCTTTGGAGACACCTGTAGAGCTCCTTTATAATCACCCATTTACATTGTGACGTTAGGTAGCACACAAAGTGTTCCTCCGGTAAATGGGAGTTGCATAATCTCATAGTTATAGGAACTTTGTATAAGTCATGAAGAAAGCAACAGCAACATACTAAACGATCAAGTGCTAAGCTAACGGAATGGGTCAAATCAATCACATCATTCTCCTAATGATGTGATCCCGTTAATCAAATTACAACACATGTCTATGGCTAGGAAACATAACCATCTTTGATTAATGAGCTAGTCAAGTAGAGGCATACTAGTGACATTAAGTTTGTCTATGTATTCACACATGTATCATGTTTCCGGTTAATACAATTATAGCATGAATAATAAACATTTATCATGATATGAGGAAATAAATAATAACTTTATTATTGCCTCTAGGGCATATTTCCTTCAGTCTCCCACTTGCACTAGAGTCAATAATCTAGATTACACAGTAATGATTTTAACACCCATGGAGTCTTGGTGTTGATCAGGTTTTGCTCATGGAAGAGGCTTAGTCAACGGGTTTGCAACATTCAGATCCATATGTATCTTGCAAATCTCTATGTCTCCCACCTGGACTTGGTCCCGGATGGAATTGAAGCGTCTCTTGATGTGCTTGGTCCTCTTGTGAAATCTGGATTCCTTTGCCAAGGCAATTGCACTAGTATTCTCACAAAAGATCTTCATTGGTCCCGATGCACTAGGTATGACACCTAGATCAGAAATGAAATCCTTCATCCAGACTCCTTCATTTGCTGCTTCTGAAGCAGCTATGTAAACCGCTTCGCATGTAGATCCCGCCATGACGCTTTGTTTAGAACTGCATCAACTGACAGCTTCACCGTTCAATATAAACACGTATCCAGTTTGCGATTTAGAATCGTCCGGATCAGTGTCAAAGCTTGCATCGACATAACCATTTACGACTAGCTATTTGTCACCTCCATAAATGAGAAACATATCCTTAGTCCTTTTCAGGTATTTCAGGATATTCTTGACCGCTGTCTAGTGATCTACTGCTGGATTACTTTGGTACCTCCCTGCTAAACTTATTGCTAAGCATACATCAGGTCTGGTACACAACATTGCATACATGATAGAGCCTATGGCAGAAGCATAGGGAACATCTTTCATTTTCTCTCTATCTTCTGCTATGGTCGGGCATTGAGTCGACTCAACCGCACCTTGTAATACTGGCAAGAACCCTTTCTTTGCCTGATCCATTTTGAACTTTTTCAAAACTTTATCAAGGTATGTGCTTTGTGAAAGTCCAATTAAGCGTCTTGATCTATCTCTATAGACCTTGATGCCCAATATGTAAGCAGCTTCACCGAGGTCTTTCATTGAAAAACTTTTATTCAAGTATTTATCCAGAAATTCTATATCATTTCCAATTAATCATATGCCATCTACATATAATATCAGAAATGCTACAGAGCTCCCACTCACTTTCTTGTAAATACAGGCTTCTCCAAAAGTCTGTATAAAACCATATGCTTTGATCACACTATCAAAGCGTTTATTCCAACTCCGAGATGCTTGCACCAGTCCATAAATGGATCGCTGGAGCTTGCACACTTTGTTAGCACCTTTTGGATCGACAAAACCTTTCGGTTGCATCATATACAACTCTTCTTCCAGAAATCCATTCAGGAATTCAGTTTTGACATGCATTTGCCAAATTTCATAATCATAAAATGCGGCAATTGCTAACATGATTCGGACAGACTTAAGCATCGCTAGGGGTGAGAAAGTCTCATCGTAGTCAACCCCTTGAACTAGTCGAAAACCTTTCGCAACAAGTCGAGCTTTGTAGACAGTTACATTACCATCAGCGTCAGTCTTCTTCTTGAAGATCCATTTATTCTCGATGGCTTGCCGATCATCGGGCAAGTCAACCAAAGTCCATACTTTGTTCTCATAAATGGATCCCATCTCAGATTTCATGGCTTGAAGCCATTTTGCGGAATCTGGGCTCATCATCGCTTCCTCATAGTTCGTAGGTTCGCCATGGTCAAGTAACATGACTTCCAGAATAGGATTACCGTACAACTCTGGTGCAGATCTTACTCTGGTAGACCTACGAGGTTCAGTAGTAACTTGATCTGAAGTTTCATGATCAATATCATTAGCTTCCTCACTGATTGGTGTAGTTGTCACAGGAACCGGTTCTTGTGATGAACTACTTTCGAACAAGGGAGCAGGTACAGTTACCTCATCAAGTTCTACTTTCCTCCCACTCACGTCTTTCGAGAGAAACTCCTTCTCTAGAAAGGATCCGAATTTAGCAACGAAAATCTTGCCTTTAGATCTGTGATAGAAGGTGTACCCAATAGTCCCTTTTGCGTATCCTATGAAGACACATTTCTATGATTTGGGTTCGAGCTTATCTGGTTGAAGTTTCTTCACATAAGCATCACAGCCCCAAACTTTAAGAAACGACAACTTTGGTTTCTTGCCAAACCACAGTTCATAAGGTCTCGTCTCAATGGATTTTGATGGTGCCCTATTTAACGTGAATGCGGTCGTCTCTAAAGCATAACCCCAAAACGATAGCGGTAAATCAGTAAGAGACATCATAGATCCCACCATATCTAGTAAAGCACGACATTTGACGCTCGACACACCATTTCGCTGTGGTGTTAGGGTGGCGTGAGTTGCTAAACTTTTCGCATTGTTTCAAATGTAAACCAAACTCGTAACTCAAATATTCTCCTCCACGATCAGATCATAGAAATTTTATTTTCTTGTTACGATGATTTTCCACTTCAGTCTGAAATTCTTTGAACTTTTCAAATGTTTCAGACTTGTGTTTCATCAAGTAGATATACCCATATCTGCTCAAATCATCTGTGAAGGTGAGAAAGTAACAATACCCGCCGCGAGCTTCAATATTCATTGGACCACATACATCAGTATGTATGATTTCCTAAATGAGTTGCTCACTCCATAGTTCCGGAGAATGGCGTTTTAGTCATCTTGCCCATGAGGCACGGTTCGCAAGTACCAAGTGATTCATAATCAAGTGATTCCAGAAGTCCATCACTATGGAGTTTCTTCATGCGCTTTACACCGATATAACCTAAACGGCAGTGCCACAAATAAGTTGCACTATCATTATCAACTCTGCATCTTTTGGTTTCAACATTATGAATATGTGTATCACTACTATCGAGATTCAATAAAAATAGACCACTCTTCAAGGGTGCATGACCATAAAAGATATTACTCATATAAATAGAACAACCATTATTCTCTGATTTAAATGAATAACCGTCTCGCATCAAACAAGATCCAGATATAATGTTCATGCTCAACGCCGCACAAAATAACAATTATTTAGGTCTAAAACTAATCTCGATGGTAGATGTAGAGGTAGCGTCTTGACCGCGATCACATCGACTTTGGAACCATTTCCCACGCGCATCGTCACCTCATCCTTAGCCAATCTTCGCTTAATCCGTAGTCCCTGTTTTGAGTTGCAAATATTAGCAACAGAACCAGTATCAAATACCCAGGTGCTACTGCAAGCATTAGTAAGGTACACATCAATAACATGTATATCACATATACCTTTGTTCACTTTGCCATCCTTCTTATCCGCCAAATACTTGGGGCAGTTCCGCTTCTAGTGTCCAGTCTGCTTGCGGTAGAAGCACTCAGTCTTAGGCTTAGGTCCAGACTTGGGTTTCTTCTCTTGAGCAGCAACTTATTTGCTGTTCTTCTTGAAGTTCCCCTTCTTCTTCCCTTTGCCCTTTTTCTTGAAACTGGTGGTCTTATTAACCATCAACACTTGATGCTCCTTCTTGATTTCTACCTCCACAGCCTTTAGCATTGCAGAGAGCTCGGGAATAGTCTTGTCCATCCCTTGCATATTATAGTTCATCACGAAGCTCTTGTAGCTTGGTGGCAGTGATTGAAGAATTCTGTCAATGACACTATCATCAGGAAGATTAACTCCCAGTTGAATCAAGTGATTATTATACCCAGACATTTTGAGTATGTGTTCACTGATAGAACTATTCTCCTCCATCTTACAGCTATAGAACTTTTTGGAGACTTCATATCTCTCAATCCGGGCATTTGCTTGAAATATTAACTTCAACTCCTGGAACATCTCATATGCTCCATGACATTCAAAACGTCGTTGAAGACCCGGTTCCAAGCTGTAAAGCATGGCACACTGAACTATCAAGTAGTCATCAGCTTTGCTCTGCCAGACGTTCTTAACATCGCTGGATTGCATCTGCAAAGAGGCTCGCACCCAGCGGTGCTTCCAGGCGTAATTCTTTCAGGCAGAATGAGGATAATCCTCGAGTTACGGACCCAGTCCGTGTAATTGCTACCATCATCTTTCAACTTAGCTTTCTCAAGGAACACATTAAAATTCAATGGAACAACAGCAGGAGCCATCTATCTACAACAAACATAGACAAGAAAAATACTATCAGGTACTAAGTTCATGATAAATTTAAGTTCAATTAATCATGTTACATAAGAACTCCCACTTAGACAGACATCTCTCTAGTCATCTAAGCGATCACGCGATCCAAATCAACTAAACCATGTCCGATCATCACGTGAGATGGAGTAGTTTCAATGGTGAACCTCACTATGTTGATCATATCTACTATATGATTCACGTTCGACCTTTCGGTCTCCGTGTTCCGAGGCCATATCTGTATATGCTAGGCCCGTCAAGTTTAACCTGAGTATTCCGCGTGTGCAACAATTTTTTACCCGTTGTATTTGAACGTAGAGCCTATCACACCCGCTCATCACGTGGTGTCTCAGCACGAAGAACTTTTGCAACAGTGCATACTCAGGGAGAACACTTCTTGATAATTTAGTGAGAGATCATCTTAAAATGCTACCGTCAATCAAAGCAAGATAAGATGCATAAAGGATAAACATCACATGCAATCAATATAAGTGATATGATATGGCCATCATCATCTTGTGCTTGTGATCTCCATCTCCGAAGCACCGTCGTGATCACCATCGTCACCGGCGCGACACCTTGATCTCCATTGTAGCATCGTTGTCGTTTACGCCATCTATTGCTTCTACGACTATTGCTACCGCTTAGTGATAAAGTAAAGCAACTACAGGGTGTTTGCATTTCATACAATAAAGCGACAACCATATGGCTCTCGCCATTGCCGATAACCGGTTACAAAACATGATCATCTCATACAATAAAATGTAGCATCACGTCTTGACCATATCACATCACAACATGCCCTGCAAACACAAGTTAGACGTCCTCTACTTTGTTGTTGCAAATTTTACGTGGCTGCTACGGGCTGAGCAAGAACCGTTCTTACCTACGCATCAAAACCACAACGATAGTTCGTCAAGTTAGTGCTATTTTAACCTTCGCAAGGACCGAGCGTAGCCACACTCGGTTAAACTAAAGTGAGAGAGACAGACACCCTCCTGTCACATTTAAGCACGAGTGCTCGTAACGGTGAAACAAGTCTCGCATAAGCGTACGCGTCATGTCGGTCCGGGCCGCTTCATCTCACAATACCGTTGAACCAAAGTATGACATGCTGGTAAGCAGTATGACTTGTTTCGCCCACAACTCACTTGTATTCTACTCATGCATATAACATCTACACATAAAACTTGGCTCTGATACCACTGTTGGGGAACATAATAATTTCAAAAAAAATCTTACGCACACGCAAGGATCATGGCTATCCATCGCAACGAGAGGGGAGAGTGTTGTCCACGTACCCTCGTAGACCGAAAGCGGAAGCGTTAGCACACGCGGTTGATGTAGTCGTACGTCTTCACGATCCGACCGATCCAAGTACCGAACGCACGGCACCTCCGAGTTCAGCACACGTTCAGCTCGATGATGATCCCTGGACTCCGATCCAGCAGGGTGTCGGGGATGAGTTCCGTCAGCACGACGGCGTGGTGACGGTGCTGATGTTCTACCGACGCAGGGCTTCGCCTAAGCACCGCAACAATATGACCGAGGTGGAATATGGTGGAGGGGTGCACCGCACACGGCTAAGGAACGATCACGAAGATCAACTTGTGTGTTATGGGTGCCCCTGCCCTCAGATATAAAGGAGGGAGGGAGGAGGTGCGGCCGGCCCCAGGGTGCGCCGAGGAGTCCTACTCCCACCGGAGTAGGACTCCCCTTCTTGCCTTGTTGGAGAAGGAAGGGGGAAGGGGGAAAGAGGAAAGGGGGGGCGCCGCCCCCCCCCCTTCCTTGTCCTATTCGGAATAGGGGGAGGGGGCGCGCGGCCTGCTCTGGCCGGCCCTCCTCTTCTCCCTTAGGGCCCATGCAGGCCCATTAACCCCCGGGGGGTTCCGGTAACCCCCCAATACTCCGGTAAAATCCTGATTTCACCCGGAATGATTCCGATATCCAAATATGGGCTTCCAATATATCAATCTTTATGTCTCGACCATTTCAAGACTTCTCGTCATGTCCATGATCACATCCGGGACTACGAACAACCTTTAGTACATCAAAAACTATAAACTCATAATATAACTTTCATCGTAACGTTAAGCGTGTGGACCCTACGGGTTCGAGAACTATGTAGACAGGACCTAGAACTAGTTCCGTTCAATAACCAATAGCGGTACCTGGATGCTCATATTGGCTCCTACATATTCTACGAAGATCTTTATCGGTCAAACCGCATAACAACATACGTTGTTCCCTTTGTCATCGGTATGTTACTTGCCCGAGATTCGATCGTCGGTATCCAATACCTAGTTCAATCTCGTTAACGGCAAGTCTCTTTACTCGTTACGTAATGCATCATTCTGTAACTAACTCATTATCTACATTGCTTGCAAGGCTTATAGTGATGTGCATTACCGAGAGGGCTCAGAGATACCTCTCCGACAATCAGAGTGACAAAACCTAATCTCGAAATACGCCAACTCAACATGTACCTTTGGAGACACCTGTAGAGCTCCTTTGTAATCACCCAGTTAGGTTGTGACGTTTGGTAGCACACAAAGTGTTCCTCCAGTAAACGGGAGTTGCATAATCTCATAGTTATAGGAACTTTGTATAAGTCATGAAGAAAGCAATAGCAACATACTAAACGATCAAGTGCTAAGCTAATGGAATGGGTCAAATCAATCACATCATTCTCCTAATGATGTGATCCCGTTAATCAAATGACAACACATGTCTATGGCTAGGAAATATAACCATCTTTGATTAACGAGCTAGTCAAGTAGAGGCATACTAGTGACATTAAGTTTGTCTATGTATTCACACATGTATCATGTTTCCGGTTAATACAATTATAGCATGAATAATAAACATTTATCATGATATGAGGAAATAAATAATAACTTTATTATTGCCTCTATGGCATATTTCCTTCACGGACCTCCATCTCGGTTGGATCTGGGGCTGCGAGTTTGTTCTGGTTTGACGGGTGGGCGGGCGACACCCCCTTCGATGCGCGCTTCCCCGACCTCTTTTCCATTGCCGTCGACCCTTTGATCTCAGTAGAGAGGGCCCTTATTGACTTAGAGCGCCTCGCATTCCGGAGTCCATTTGGGCCTCCGGACTCTGCCGCCTGGCGTGAGTTTCTTGATTGCGTCGCTCTCCACGAGCCGGTTGTGGATGCTGGTTTGGATCAGGTTAGGTGGCGTCTTGAGCCGTCAGGTCAATTCTCCACCAAGTCCCTTTACCAGGCCATTGCCCCCTCCATCGCACCTCCCCCCTTACAGCGGTCTAGTCCATCCGCCTGCCACTAAAAATCAGGATCTTCATGTGGCAATGGATCCGCGGACGGACCCCGTCTGGGGTGGAGGTGGGCAAGCGCAATGGCCCTGGTTCTCGCCTATGCCCGATGTGCGGTGTCCCCAATGACTCGAACCACATCTTCTTCTCTTGTGTGTCCGCTCAATTTGTATGGAGCTGCTTTAGAGAGGTGGTGGGTGGTAATTGGTGCCTGATACGTCTCCAACGTATCTATAATTTTTGATTGCTCCATGCTACTTTATCTACTGTTTTTAGGCAATATTGGGATTTATTATCTACTTTTATATTATTTTTGGGACTAACCTATTAACCGGAGGCCCAGCCCAGATTTGCTATTTTATGCCTATTTCAGTGTTTCGAGGAAAAGGAATATCAGACGGAGTCAAAACGGAACGAAATCAACTGGAGAAGTTATTTTTGGAAGGAAAGCAACCCACGGAACTTGGAGTGCACATCAGGGGAGATACGGGCTTCCCTCGAGGGTGGGAGGCATGCCCCCCCCCCCCCGGGCGCGCCCCCCTACCGCGTGGGGCCCCCGTAGCTCCACCGACATACCCCCTGCACCCATATATGCATACGCATTCTTAAACTTCCGTAATGTAAGATAGATCGAGTTTCAGAGCCGCAAGCCTCAGAGCCACCAAAACCTCTGGAGCACGCGTTAGGCACCTGCCGAGGGGGGGTCCCATCACCGTGGCCATCTTCATCATCTCGGCGCTATCCATGACGAGGAGGGAGTAGTTCACCCTCGGGGCTGAGGGTATGTACCAGTAGCTATGTGTTTGATCTCTCTCTCTCTCTCTCGTGTTCTCTCTCGTGTTCTCTCTCGTGTTCCCTCTATGCCATGATCTTGATGTATCCCGAGCTTTGCGATTGTAGTTGGATCTTATGATGTTTCTCCCCCCTACTCTCTTGTGATGAATTGAGTTTCCCCTTTGAAGTTATCTTATCGGATTGAGTCTTCTATGAGAACACTTGATGTATATCTTGCCGTGATTATCTGTTGTGACAATGGGATATCATGTGCCACTTGATGTATGTTTTGGTGATCAACTTGAGGGTTTCGTGACCTTGGGAACCTATGCATAGGGGTTGGCACACGTTCTTGACTCTCCGATAGAAACTTTGGGGCACTCTTTGAAGTACTTTGTGTTGGTTGGATGAATCTAAGATTGTGTGATGCATATCGTATAATCATGCCCACGGATACTTGAGGTGACAATGGAGTATCTAGGTGACATTAGGGTTTTGGTTGATTCGTGTCTTAAGGTGTTACTCTAGTACGAACTCTTTTATAGATTGATCCGAAAGAATAACTTTGAGGTGGTTTCGTACCCTACCATAATCTCTGTGTTTGTTCTCCGCTATTAGTGGCTTCAGAGTGACTCTTTGTTGCATGTTGAGGGCTTGTTATATGATCTATCTATGTTATTATTGTTGAGAGAACTTGCACTAGTGAAAGTATGAACCCTAGGCCTTGTTTCCTATCATTGCAATACCGTTTACACTCACTTTTACCACTTGTTAGCTTGCTGTTTTTATAATTTCAGATTACAAATACCTTTACCTACCATCTATCTTGCACTTGTATCACCATCTCTTCGCCGAACTAGTGAACCTATACAATTTACCATTGTATTGGGTGTGTTCGGGACACAAGAGACTCTTTGTTATTTGGTTGCAGGGTTGCTTGAGAGAGACCATCTTCATCCTACGCCTCCCATGGATTGATAAACCTTAGGCCATCCACTTGAGGGAAACTTGCTACTATCCTACAAACTTGTGCACTTGCAGGCCCAACAACGTCTACAAGAAGAAGGTTGTGTAGTAGACATCAGTGCCACACCAACTTCCTCGACCTATTCGCCGAACTCCAGAACTCCCACATGGCTTCTCGCAACAATACGTGGCTTGAGATGGGGCCCTCGCTTGGACCCTCTGGACGATCCACAATAAGCTTGTGATCCAACGCATTCATCTTCGATGGGCTACTCACGCTCTCTTCAAACTGTCTGGTTACTTGCAGCTTTGGCGGCGCTTGGCAGCCCACAGGATCGGGATGCCATCTCCGCCTTCATCGCCGAACTTCGCTCGATGAACGTCTGACTGTCACCGCCGCTCCCTCTGCCACCACCGGAGCCAGATTACGCGTTGTACGTGTTCTCCGGCTCCCTTTTTTATTTTTTGTTTGGGTTGTTGAGTTGTGCCCTCAGCAGAACCTATTGCACTTCCTCGTGTGAGACCTGGGTGTGTGTGTTCTAGACTAGTCCTTGTATGTGTGCTCTATGGCGGTTTGCTTTATTTATAAAGCGGGGCGAAAGCCTTTTTCGGTATAATATGGACTCAAACGGTCAGTGTACATGTCGCCGAAAGTTCATTTTTTTAGGATAGAACTTCGTTTTATAATCTCACTTAAGAAGATGCATGAAGTAATAAACTCCCCCGAGAGATTGTATGCGTAAAATATGTGACAATCCAAGGATCAATATATATTTTTCTTCATAACCTTTAATAAATTGATAGTGAATTTTAACACACACACCTGTATGCCCCTTTCTCTTTTCTTTAGTGTTTCCAGCTTAATTATCGGGCTCCCCGGGAACCTCCTAGTAGTGAAGAACAAAGGAGGAGTATATATGTAAATGTGAGCATTTGCATAATTACGAATATTTAAGCACTGTATTCTAGAGTGTACCTCCTTTGCAGTTCCTAGCTCCACCTTCTTGTGAAGTCCCTTCACCATGGATGATGACGTCCTTCCTAGTTCTCCTAGTAGTGAAGAACAAAGGAGGAGTATATATGTAACTATGAGCATTTGCATAATTACGAATATTTGATACCAGTGGAGCCCACCCCCTCCCCTCCCCAACCCCCCCGGCTCTCACGTCGCCCCTCGTGGGCGACTCGGGGGCGATCAAACCCTAGCCTCCTGAGCCCTCTCTCTCGTTCGCCTCCCTTTCCCCGCCACCACCTAAGGGCGCCGCCGGCCGCCGTGCAGCCCCCGTGAAGGTGGTGGCGAGGTCCTGCTGCCCTGCATCCGCGCAGGTAGCTCTGGTTGCCAGGGCGGCGGCCCTGGATCTAGTGGGCGATGCTGCTCTCTCCGGTGGAGGGCGCTGCGGGTGCTGGCCGTCCCTCCGGCCGTGCGGGCGGCGGTTGGACGGCGAAGCTGCCTCGTTGCTGCGGATTGCTCTGGTGGCTCCGCTAGATCGGATCTCTGGCCCCTGCCGTCTGCTCTGCATTCCCTCACCGGTCTGGATTCATCACATCCGTGCTACAAGATCTGGCCCCTGAGGTGCGGTGGAGGAAGCTTGGAACGGGGGAATCCCCTGGTCGATTCCGCATCGACCTCGACGATGGCGGTGCATCGGCTCCGAATCAGAAACACTAGCGAACTTATGTTAGAGCCTCTATACATGCGCCACCCCAAGCTAATGCAGGGTACAAGTACGGACCCATCGGGCGCTGCGTCGGGGTCACACATGCGACGGCGATTGAACCTGGGTGCGAGCAATGAACCGGCCCACTTTGCGCGTATTTTACAAGGGCGTTGCTACAAATCAGCCGGATGATTCCTCGATCTGCATACTGGGCTCCGTTGGACCAAAGCAACACCACGCAGCAGCGCAACCCGACAGATACAACGTAGCGCCGTGTGCAGCCCTGCGTGTTGCTCCAATGCAGTATCGACGGTGTCCAACGAGCTCCATTGCAACTCTGGCCGAACTCCATTGCAGCCCGGTGGAGCTCCAACGCAGCAACGATGCTCCGGTGAAGCTCCATTGCAACTCCGGCCGAGCTCCACCGCATCCCCGGCGGAGCTCCAGCGCAACACCAATGGCTCCGGCTGAGCTCCATTGCAACCCAGGTGGAGCTTCAACGCAGCAGCACATACGTGTCCGGCGAAGCTCCATTGCAAATCCGTCGAGTCTTTATTGCAGCGTCCGACTATGCTCCTAGTGGTCCGGCGGTGCTCCATTGCAACACCGGTGGTGCTACCAGTAGCTTCAAGGCAAACATCGCCGGATTTGCAGCGCCCGCATCGGCCACTCTTCGCGGTCACCGTCGTAGGCGCTCCATTGCATCTCTGGGAGGGTGCTCGTGGCATCAAGCCTGCTTTGCAGCACAGGTAACCCCCCTGCAGCGACCGGCGAGCAGCTGCCCATCTGCATCCCAGCGCCCCAGCCGCCGCGGGTGGGAATCTCTCGGACGGCAGTGTCGGACCACCATTGGCGATGGCGGCAGCGCCTTGCAGCAGTGCCTGTAGCTTGGGCAGCAACACTTGAAAATGCGCGCATGGCCTGTTGCAGATAGGCCATAGAGGCAATCATGTATGATGATATTTTCAAAGTCTTTATGAATAAAGATAGTCCTTGGGCATTATCAATGATGTGTATCAGCAAGTATGTGACTTATTTGTGGGACTATGCATTTTATGATGACTGTCCTAAAAGGTCCCTAGTCGAAAGGATTGTGTGGACGCGCAACCGACTAGACTAGCATATGACACGGTCGATGGATTGGTCTCACTAGCCATGGAGCATTGGATGCTAACCGGATAATATAGACTCGGAAGGATCTGGTCGGATTCGACATAGTCGGATCCGAGTCGAGATAAGGTCCAAGTCGGACAGACCCAACTATGAGACGCAGCGATATGTCATTTGTGAGTCTCTAGTACTACTTACATTCTATGTCCTAAGACCTGAACTGACACATGTACTCGGGATGGTGACTGACCTACTTTGGGCGAACCAAACGCTACTCCGTGACTTGGTAGTTACAAAGGTAGGTTTCGGGCTTGTCCAGATCCATGCTGCGAGACATGGTCGAGCAAGATGGGATTTGCCCCTCCGATCAGAGAGATATACTCTGGGCCCCTCATGTGATGCGACCCGGATAAGCATGTCCATGCGACAAGGATTATGAGATAATCCGGTTTGTGGTCGGCATCACTGGAACAAGAGAGAGTCCGGGCTAGCACAAGGATGACGTACTCGCCTTTGAGCCCGACAACATATATCATGTGGCAAAGGAAACAGAAGTGTGACATGTTGTACAGGTTTGCCAACCGGCTTCATTGTCTACTTGGTGGTCGACACGCCTTGCTAGAGGTCGCCACCAACGGAGCAGGTCGGAGGTGATCCAACCTGTGACCATGCCGAATTGAACCTAAGGGGTCGCGCGCTTAAGGGAAGGAAACTGTGAGGCCCAATCCGATTCCACGAGTCAGAATTGATCCTACTCGGACTCGGATTCAGGCCGAACAGACATTGGGCTTTAGGATCCATGCGAAGCCCAAGTGTTGAGCCCGTGACGGATGCCTATATAAAGTGGGGTGCGGCACACTCATATGGTTGATCGCTTCGACGCCGTCACTAGGGTTTGCATGTGTTGCGAATAGCTACCTTCACTCGCCGCCTACTGTGTGATCGGGCCTAGCAGTCTGCTCCACGGTGTTCCTCCTGCACGAGCGGATACTGTTAGAACCGGTGCACCTGTACCGCTCCGGGGAACTTATACATGGGATCTGACAACCAGCTGTTCGAGGGAGATCAGACGGGTAGGAGACGATCCACGCGGACGCACTGCCCCAACTCTTCTTCCGCTGCATGGCACCGTGCGTCTAGTGGAAACGATCTGTGATCCATCTCCCGTAACCTGTTGGGTGAGAGTGTGTCCACGTACCCTCGTAGACCAAAAGCGGAAGCGTTTATCAACGTGGTTGATGTAGTCGTACGTCTTCACGATCCGACCGATCTTAGCACCGAACATACGGCACCTCTGTTTTTAGCACATGTTCAGCTCGATGACGTCCCTCGTACTCTTGATCCAGTTGAGGCCGAGGGAGAGTTTCGTCAGCACGACGGCGTGGCAACGGCGATGCTGAAGTTACCGATGTAGGGCTTCTCCTAAGCACTACGATGTTATGACCAAGGTTTGTTTCTGCGGAGGGGGCACCGCACACAGCTAAGAGATTGTCCTTTGTGCTATTGGGGTGCCCCCTGGCCACGTATATAAAGGAGGGAGGGAGAGAGGAGGCCGACCAGGTTGGGCGCGCCAAGGGGGGAGTCCTACTTGGACTCCTAGTCCAAGTAGGATTCGCCCCCCCCCCTTTTCCTTTCTTCCACCGGAGGGAAAGGGAAGGAAGAGAGAGGGGAAAGGAAAGAGGGGGGCCAGCCCCCTCCCCTAGTTCAATTCGGTTTGGGCAAGTAGGATTCGGTTTGGCCCTTTTTCCTCTTCTCCAATGAGGCCCACTAGGCCCAATACTTCTCACGGGGGTTCCGGTAACCCCCCGGTACTCCGGAAAAATTCTCGAACCACTCGGAACCATTTTGATGTCCAAATGCAACCTTCCAACATATGAATCTTTATGTCTCGACTATTTCAGGACTCCTCGTCATGTTCGTGATCTCATCCGGGAATCCGAACAAACTTCGGTCATCAAATCACATAACTCATAATACAAGTCGTCATGGAACGTTAAGCATGCGGACCCTACGGGTTCGAGAACTATGTAGACATGACCGAGACACATCTCCGGTCAATAACCAATAGCAGAACTTGGATGCTAATATTGGCTCCTACATATTCTACGAAGATCTTTATCGGTCAAACCGCATGACAACATATGTTGTTCCCTTTGTCATCAGTATGTTACTTGCCCGAGATTCGACCGTCGGTATCATCATACGTAGTTCAATCTCGTTACCGGCAAGTCTCTTTACTCGTTCTGTAATGCATCATCCCGCAACTAACTCATTAGTCACATTGCTTGCAAGGCTTATAGTGATGTGCATTACTGAGAGGGCCCAGAGAAACCTCTCCGATACACGGAGCGACAAATCCTAATCTCGATCTATGCTAACTCAGCAAAAACCATCGGAGACACCTGTAGATCATCTTTTATAATTACCCAGTTACGTTGTGACGTTTGATAGCACACTAAGTGTTCCTCCGGTATTCAGGAGTTGCATAATCTCATAGTCAGAAGAACATGTATAAGTCATGAAGAAAGCAATAGCAATAAACAAGGCGATCATAGTGCTAAGCTAGTGGATGTGTCTTGTCCATCACATCATTCTCTAATGATGTGATCCCATTCATCAAATAACAACACATGTCTATTATCAGGAAACTTAACCATCTTTGATTAACGAGCTAGTCTAGTAGAGGCATACTAGGGACACTCTGTTTGTTTATGTATTCACACATGTACTAAGTTTCCGATCAATACAATTCTAGCATGAATAATAAACATTCATCATGATATAAGGAAATATAAATAACAACTTTATTATTGCCTCTAGGGCATATTTCCTTCAGCATCCACTATCAATTATCTATTCGGTACACCCAGAGACATAGTCCTGCAGAGGAATTTGGCTTTCTTAACCACCCACATCTTTGTATGTGGCTTCGAAACAGAAGAGCGAGCAGGATATGATTTGTTTCGATAACCATAATTGTTACTCGAAGAAGTGCGAGCATAATCAAAAGAATCGGCATTGAAATTCTTTCCAGACAAATGAGTATAGTGGTTGAATGAGGTATGCATGTACTCATTCTTTCAAACTTTTTCATTGGAGTAACAAGCATTTACAGCCTGTATGGTTAGTAGAGTAGTAATAGGCAATGCTTCGATAGTTTTCCTGGGCATTCCTGCTGTTTCGTCCAACATAGCGAGCAACAGCTTCACCACGTTGGTTTTGAATAGCTTATAGTTGTCCAGAGAATCATCGTAAGAGTATTCGGGGATGGGAGAGTCATATCCCTAAGAATGGATTTTTTTGAAGAATGGATTTCTTCAGAACATCACAAAGGGTTTGATTCAGCATTGTAGCGTTCAAGGAATTTTAAGCAAGGTGGTATAAACACTTTAGGTTTCTCTTTGAGTTGTTGGGTGCGGAGAGAATGTTCTCTGATCAAGTCATCATGAGCCTCTCTCAGTGAATCGAGTTCCTATTTCCTTTTCAGGTAATCATAAGTCAATCTCTCTTGGTCGGCCGAGAGGAAATCATGACGATTTGATAGTTATTCCATTTGTGACTCGAGAGCGGAATTCTCTACTGTCAATGACCAAATTTTCTCCATCTCCTCAACCAACAACCCTTCAGATTTCCTGAGGGTTTTCTCAATTTTCTGAAGAGAGTTTATTTGTAATTAGCAATTTTTATCAGTTTAGCATGGTCATCCTCATCCGAACAATATTGATCACTTCAGTGAACCTTGTGATGTCTAGAGGGTACCTTTTCTTTCGAAGCTTTGGACATGATGCAGTAAGCAGGAGATTCATCGTCGCTTGAATGATTCTCGAAGAAGTTTGATACAGGGGTGGATGCACATGCTATGGCAGCCATGTCGGAATCAGAATCCTCATCGAATTCATCAGCTTCTTCAGAGTTAAATGACTCTTCTTCATCAGAGTCCATCTCCTTGCTGATGTATGCCTTGGACTTGCGAGAGGTATTCTTGTGGTTGGAGGAGGACTTGGAGAGATTCCTTGAGGAAGATCTTGATGAAGACTTGGAGGCGGAGCCGTCCTTCTTCTTGAAGAACTTCTTCGTTTTCTTCTCATCATCAGAGTCTTAGTTCTTGCTCTTTCCTTTGCCATGGTTGTTTCCTGAATCATATCTTCCACTGGCACTGATTTTAGCTTCCCAGAGAGGGTAGTCCGAATTGAAATGTCCTGGCTTTTTGCACTTCAAACAGGTGTAATCTCCAGTAGGTTTTGATGAAGACTTTGAACCGCTAGAGTTGCTTGATCCTTTCTTCTGAAACTGGTTCTTCCTGTGAAGGCCATGGAATCTTTCCATGATTAATGCGAGATCTTTGCTGATCCTTTCTGGGTCATCTGAATCTTCTTCGGCATTCCTTCTAAGGAAGAATCAGCCACAGCCTTGACAACATGACCTTTGTGGTGACTTGAGCCATAGAGATCTCTCTTTTCTTCTTCTTGTTCCTCGTGGGTGTTTAGCCTTTCCATGATATCAGCAGAGTTGAGAACTTTGAAATCAGCTCGTTCCCTAATCATCAGAACTAGTGTGTCGAATGACCTGTCAAGAGATCTAAGCAGTTTCTTCACAACTTCGTGATCAGTGATGTCTTTCACACCGAGACCTTGCAACTCGTTTGCAGTGTCACTCAGACGATCGAAAGTTTGCTGGCAGCTTTCACTTCCGATTCGCTTGAACCGTTTGTACTTTGCCCGAAGAGTATCAATGCGAGCTTCTTTCTGAGTTGAAACACCCTCATTTATCTTTTCGAGAATGTCCACAATTCCTTTGTAGTTTCACACTGATGATAGCGAAGAAATTGAGCACGAGAGAGATGGCCACCAATGTCCACAATTCAGACTTCAGCGTCCATCTGAATGAGTTTCTTCTCGAGGTCAATGGGGACCTGGGGCCCTTCAACCATGAATCCATTCTGCACCACATTCCATATGTCATCATCAATAGCTCGGAGACGGATCTTCATCTTCTCTTTCCAGAAGGGATAGTCCGTCCCATCAAAGATGGGAATCTTGAGATGCGACTTGTAGCTCACTCAAGACATACTTAAACTCCAAGGTGGTTAGACCAAAATGAGCAGAGTCAAGGAGTACCTTGCTCTGATACAAATTGTAGGAACGAAGTATGTCTACCAAGGGGGGAGGGTGAATGGGGGTTTTAAAATTTCTTCGGAAATCTCAAAACTCTCGGAACCCAGCAGCGAAGTGAATGAAAACAGTGTACAATGAATGAATACAAGCTAACGAAAACTAAAAGCATGCATCAAGACAAATCACATGATTGAAATAGTTCGAATGTAAAGAGGAGAAGTAGAGGTAACCAGTGATGCTCGATGGTGACAAGGAATTTGGTAGACCAGTTCATCGTTCTTCACAAGGACTACGTCTGGTTGGAGGGGTTGTGATGTAACACAGAAGATAAACTCTCTTCGCCCTATTCTCCTCGACAATTGGTTCGTCAAGCAATGTCGATCATTCATGGTAGATATTTGAGGAGATCGCCTAACCTTTACAGACTTCTTCTTCGAGAACCACAATTACTCTTCGTCTCGGAAGAAATTGACACCTAACCATCTAGAGAGTTTGCAGCTCTCAAGAGTAATAGGTGGAGCATACTGGACTTAGTTTCGAGTGATGCTGAACCACTTTCTAATTTTTCGGCTCTAGGAGTTTTCTCTCAGTGGATTTTAAACTCAAATCACTCTGGAGAGGGGGTTGCTGAACAATTTTCTCACAGTCAAACTAGTTAGCCACCGGACAACGCCGGTGCGGGGTGGCTATTTGTAGCCGCAGCCTTCCCTGGTGGGCAATGACCATTTTGGACACGCGGTCCAGCCAATGGCCAACCGCCATGTTCACAATGGTCGGATTTTAAGAGCAACAATAACATTAATTGAGGACCAAGTAATGCTAACTCCTCTATCAGAGACAAATCTCTCATAGTGAAGAAGATCACCATCTCTTCCTGACAAGCATTTGCTTGGAACACAAAGATATTTCTCTCGCAACTTTCATAGGACTTGGGTTTAGCAGCAGAGAATCAAAGTTTTGAATGCTACACCCCTTTTAATAGTACGGTGGTCCTGTGACTCAGAAAAGAGGAGAGAAACAATGAAATAAATGCTAGGTCTTCACTTCGTCTTCAATCTTCTCTACCGCAGTCCCTTCCTTCGGACGAGCATCGAACTAATTACTTCGCGTCAGCAATTTCTGAGGGGTCACTCTTGTTATCATAATCTTCAATGATAACCTTCACTGCCACACATGGGATTATCTTCGGCATTTGAATCAAACTCCTCTTGATTGCAGGACCTGTTACTCTGTGTGCACTAGCAAACACATAAGTCCCATACTATTTATAAAAACAAACTCCAAAACATAAGGAGGCAAATTATTGCACCAACAAAGCCTTACGTATGAAAGGGTTCAATGAGTCTTGGAGATCTCAGTGGATGCATTCATACAAAAAGGTAGTGTTGGGATAAAAGTAAATGATGCCACGGGGCATTATTTTCAGATCACAAGGGGCTAAGACAAGGGGACTCCATGTCTCCCTTGCTGTTTAACATAGTAGCAGATATGTTAGCAGTCCTTATCGGTTGGTCTAAATAGAATGGCCAAGTACGAGGATTAGTTCCCCACCTAGTAGGGGCGGGGGGGGGGGGTATCCATACTACAAGATGCTGACGACACCATTATTTTCATGGAGCATGACCTCGCGAAGGCTAGGAATATGAAGCTCGTGCTTTGCCTATTTGAGCAATTGTCTGGGCTAAACATAAATTTTAACAAAAGCGAATTGTTTTGTTTAGGGAGAGCGAAAGAGGAACAAGATGAGTATAGACAATTATTCGGATGTGAAATGGGTTCCTTACCGTTTAGTTACTTAGGGATCCCAATCCATCATAGCCATTTAATGAATAAGGAATGTAAATGTATAGAGGATAGATTTGAAAAAAAAAATTAAGCTACTGGAAGGGCAAGCTAATGTCCTATGGAGGTCGGCTGGTTCTAATAAATTCGGTTTCAACGAGCTTGTCGATGTTCCTTCTATCCTTCTTTGAAGTGCCCGTAGGGGTGCAGAAAAGATTAGACTTTTATAGATCCCGCTTCTTTTGGCAAAGTGACGAGACTAAGAAGAAATACCGATTGGCCCGATGGTATATCATTTGCAGACCCAAGGACCAAGGTGGGTTAGGGATCGAGAAATTAGAGGTAAAGAACAGATGCTTGCTTCGCAAATGGCTTTATAGGTTAACGGTGGAGACCAAGGGTATGTGGGTACAAATTTTGAGGAATAAGTACTTACGCACTAAAACTTTTGCCCAGGTTACAGCTAGACCTACAGACTCACCTTTCTGGAAAGGGTTATGAGCAAAGGTCACCTTCTTCCAACGGGTGAGGTTCATCGTAGGTACAGGTACCACCACTAGATTTTGGGAGGATACATGGCTGGGGGAGATGCCTCTGGCTCTACAGTATCCATCACTATATAATATTGTGCAAGAAAAGGACGACTTTGTAGACACCGTATTAAATTGGTACCACTTAATATCCGATTAAGGCGATCCCTAGTAGGGGATCGGTGGAATGAGTTGTTGCACCTTGTCCGCAGGTTGATGGAAGTTCAACTATCAGAACATGAGGATACGATTCACTAGAAGTTAGCTGCGAATGGGATCATTTCAGTGAAATCTATGTAGCTAGACTTAATTGATTCAGGGCCATTGTCTAGGTCTTTACACATATGGAAAATCAAAGTCCTGCTCTGAATTAAGATTTTTCATGTGGTTCGTTCACAAAGGAGTCATTTTGACCAAAGATAAATTGCTTAAAAGAAGCTGGATCGGTAACTCTAGATATTATTTTTGTGATCACAATGAAACGATTAAACACCTCTTTCTTGAGTGTCCACTTGCAAAATTATCATGGCGCTCAATTCATAAAGCTTTCAATATACATCCCCAACGAGCATAAACACGTTATTTGGGACGTGGCCCAATGGAGTGGACATACATATAACAGAACATATTTGGATAGGGATATGTGCACTACTTTGGGCGATATGGAATACTAGAAATGATATGATTTTTAATGGTACAAACTTCACGAATTTTTGCAGGTAATCTACAGAGCTACATCGTGGATCCATATGTGGTCATTACTCACTCATGTGGACTCCAGGGAGCTCTTGGTTACTGTGTGCAACTATTCGGAGACGGTAGCATGGGCTATCTTCAGCCGATTTGGATGGCGTGCTAATAATGGACTAGGTGTATAGACATCATTGTCTGATCTGTATTGCCGGATGTGGCATTTTTCATTTCTTTTATTTCATTTGGCACTTTGATTATAGGCTCCTAGTGACCTAAGACTTTGTTATTTTATTGTTAATAAGATGGCTGCATGCATCGATTGATGCAGAGGCCGGGGGTTTTGCCTCCTTTTCAAAAAAAACTTGAGGTAATGATGTGAATAGATAAAGAACAAGGGTGTGTTTGGTTATATTGCCAATTGAGCCTGGCCCGGCGAGCCTAGCTCTAGTGAGCCGGTTTGAGGGGATGCAAGCAAAAAGACTCCAGATGCACATAGTTTGGTTGCCTGCATGTACCTTAGTTGCCTGAGACAACTGTTTTTGACCTGGTGTTTGGTTGCCCGCATTGCATTAGGCGCACATATAACATGGTGTTTGGTTGCAACCTGCATAAGGTGTTGTCACCACTTCTAGCTAGTGGTGAGCTTACCACACACAATCTGAACATGTAGGGCCAGCTAGTTAAACAAATGACAGTTCATCCTAACTACTATCAAATGATAGAACAAATTATTAAGAGACATTGGCTAAATAGGGGATAGTTCATCGGTGTTGCTGCTACCAGATCTTCCTCTTCATCTTCCACTTCTTCTGCTTCTGCTTCTGCTGCTTCTTCCTCTTCTTCAAATTCTGCACTGACCTCTGTTAAGCCACATTGCCTCTGCCCACTCCAACCTTTTGTTCTTGCAAGCGTCATTGTCAAATTCCTCCACACCATGGCCGGAGCTAACAACATCGCCATGCTCGACCTCTTCCTCCTCAGGCATGTGTTCATCAAAGCCCCACTGGAGCATCCAGTTATGCAGAATGCAACAAGCAAGAACAAGCTTGACCTGAGTGGAATATGGGTGGAATGACTCTGATCCAAGATCTTAAACCTATTCTTGAGAGTTCCAAATGCCCTCTCAATAGTTACTCTAAGGCTGGAGTGTCTGAGATTAAACAGCTCCTGTGCAGTCCTAGGATAGTTCCTACTAGAGAACTCGTTGAGATGGTACCTAGTTTTCCTGAAGGGTGGAAGAACACCCGATCGACATGCAGAGTCAGCATCTCCAGGGTAGAACTTGCCGTCGGGGATGTTGATCCCATCAGGTCGACTCACGCTATCATTGAGAATGTTAGCATCATGCGCTGACCCCTCCCAGCCAGCCAGCACATATGTGAACTTCAAATCAAAGTCAACAACAACAAGAACATTCTGGCTTGTGTAGTGCTTCCTCCCCTGTATGCTGCAGACTGTGACCTAGGAACTCTGGCAGTGACATGAGTACCATCTATTGCCCCAATGAAATCCTGAAAATGGCATCACAAGCGTGTGTTAGTGCTCAACTTGAACAATACAAGCATATCAAGCCATGAAAAGTGTATATTGTCAATGCTCACCTTGAAGTATGGATACCATCTTGGGCTTCCGCGAATCTTGGGTGGAGTCAGGCCAGATGGTCTCCTGATCATCTCTCCTCTAAGATCCCCAACAACAAAAAGCACCTTCTTGAAGTAGCTAGAGATGGTCTCCATTTTTTAGAGAAAAGGCATACGCCCGACTTTAAAAATAAAGCCATAAGGCAGGTAGCAAACACACAAGGGTTCAAAACGCACATCCAACCATACCCCAAACATGGGTCATGCAAGGAAAGTTAAGTCGAGGGTACATGGCTCCCTAGCCAGTACACGGCACGCAAGCCAAAAGCTTACTACCCAAAAGAAACTAGCCAACGACGCGCAATCCAACTAAGCATCCTGCTCTTGTCTGCATAGATTAGACGCCGAGGCCCGGACTTTGGAGATCAGTATAGATAGCGCATCCTGGTCGTCCACCTTAGTCAATGATTTCCACTGCTACAAGAGAGCACATGATTTAAATAAGCAATCAACATGTTTAGCCGGAAACACATGCTCGATAGTAAATTTGTTCCTAGTCGTCTAGAGGGACCAACACAGAGCTCCCAGGCCCACCCAAAAGATACGTCTGGTGACTCCTGATAAATTACTAGCCAGAACCCGAAGCTCAGAGAAAGACGCAGGGTCCCAGGATACATGAAGCCATTCTCTAACGCTACTCCAGATGAGCATAGCCAAGATATAGTGGAAGAAGATATGAGCCGTATCCTCCAAGTCGCCACATAGAGAACAAAACTATGAGCCCGGACCATTTCTCTTACGAATTGGTCAGCCGAAGGCAACCGGCCCCTAAAAGCTTGCCATAAGAAAATATTAATTTTAGGAGGGATCCGAGCCTTCCAGATTTGAGAGAAACGGTTAGTAGGAGTGCCACCAATAAGCTTAGAATACAGCCTTTTAACAGAAAAGCGCCTAGAAGCAGTGTGTGGCCAAATCACCGAGTCCAGATCTGCCGAGAGTGTGGGGAAGAAGGCAGTAAGACGCTGCCAATCTTCAAACTCTTCAGGCGACAAGGAGCGGCGAAAGGCCAGGTTCCAACCATGGGCAGCCAACTCCGCAAAAGAGATATCCGGGTCAGGGTAATAAGAGAATAAGGTGGGGAAGGTCACTGAGAGTGGTGAGTCTCCACACCACCAATCAAGCCAAAATCAAATTGAGGAACCATCCCACACAACAAACTTAACGTGAGCCTGAAAAAGAGGTCTCACTTTCACCAAGGCCTTCCAAAACTGAGAACCAGCACGAGAGTTAGCAAACATTGGGCTAGAGAGAGGGAAATATTTTGCCTTAAGAATGGAGAGCCATAAGGGTAGATCCCCACCACACATAATCTTCCACCACCATTTAATCATAAGACATTGGTTCATGATGGAAGTATTAATAATACCCAACCCTCCAAGGTTTTTGGGTCTACACATCAGCTTCCATTTAACGAAACGATATTTGTGACGATTATCAGCAACGTTCCAATAGAAAGGCCCATGGTGCTTATCAAAGCCAGCATGAGTACCTCCCGAGAGTAGGTAAAAGCCCATCAATAGCATGGGAAGGGAGTATAGAGATGCATTGATCAAAGTGACTTTACCCGTGTTGGTATTGTACCTCCCACGCCAGGACAGGACCCTGTTACCCACCTTGGTAACCACCGGGGCAAACTCCTTCGCATGAAGCATGTCCGAGGATATGGGGAGGCCCAGCTACTTGAAAGGAAAGGATCCTAGCTTACAGTTAAGAAGACGAGCCACCCGCATAGCTTCACTGTCATCCGCACCAGTGACAATAACCTCACTCTTCGCAAAATTGATCTTAAGACCCGACATGGCTTCGAAGAAGATGAGGATGAATTTGAGATTAGCGAGGCAGGAGTCATTCAACTCAACCATAATAATAGTATCATCCGCATATTGAAGATGAGTAACCCCTTCAAGAATGAGATGAGAGATGACCGGAGAGATATGCCCATGGCTAGCTGCTCTGGAGAGGATACGAGATAGGGCGTCCGCCAGAAAATTAAACAAGATGGGAGAGGCAGGATCACCTTGCCTTAGGCCCCTACCATTGGCAAAATACTTACTAACCTGGCCATTCACTGAAATGGTAGTGTGGCCTTCAGAGACCAATTGCATGATTCTGTGGATGAAGGGCCCATCAAACCCTTTTGCCAGAAGGACCCTTCTCAAAAAAGTCCAACTCACCGAGTCGTACACCTTCTCAAAATCAAGATTAAGAATCACCGCTTTAGACTTTTGAATTTTGAGGTCGTGCACAATTTCATGTAAGCATAGGATCCCATCCAAAATGAAGCGACCATTAATAAAGGCGGACTAAAAGGGGCTGATGGTACGATGAGCAATGGGGGGAGGCACGTCGCGGACCCTTTAGCAGGAAACTTAGCGAAGTTATTAATGAGAGGAATCGGTCGGAACTGCGAGATCAGCTCAGCTCCTTTGACTTTGGGAATGAGAGTAATGATAGCATAATTAAGACGAGAGATGTCCACCATCCCCGGACAAAAACCTTGAATGATCTTACAGATGAGCTCCCGCAACTGTGGCCAGATTTTTTTAAAAAAAGGAAATAGAGAAACAACACTACTAGGGAAAACCGTAGCAGTAGCGTTGGGCTTTGGACTACCAGTAGCGTAGGTACCCGCGCTACTGCTACGACGCTACAGCTAATATTTAGCAGTAGCGTTTGTTTTACCCCATGCTATTGATAAACAACCATACCAATAGTGCTCGTGCCCCACGTTACTAGTATTATACACCCGCTACTACTAACGGAATAGTAGTAGCACTTCTATAGTACCCCCACGCTACTAGTAACTAATTAGGATTTTCTTAAAAATCTACCTATTCCAATTTAAACATACATTTCATAGTACTCACATACATGCATTTCATAATACATACATGCCATGCATACAATCAATCATACATAACTAATATAGATAATTACTACATACATACATACATATATACCATGCATATAGGTCGTCGGCATCGGCACATCCACAAGCCCGTGTTGATGGTGTTGATGTCGTCGTCATCGCCACCGCAGCATCGTGACGATGTTGTCGTCATTGTCGCCGCCGCCGTAGCCTCGTGTCGATGTCAATGTTGTCATGATTGTCGCCGCCGCAGCCCCATGTCGATATCATCTAGTACTGCTACCATCTCCTCTTTGCTATCGAAAGCAGAACCGCCGCCGCCTCATCTTTGTCGCTGAAAGCAGACTGCCAGGCCAATATCAGATGGTGTTGTTTCAGTAACAGATGAATTTCCTGCACATCAACAGACAGTAATTGACTGAATTACAATACAAGGATGTGGTAGATTTTGACGTGAAAGACAATGTACTCCAGGAGTACAATACTGTGAAAAACAATTAGAGTAAAGATGAGCCTGCAACTGAATATTTAGAGAGGACCTAAAAAGACAAACAACATCTATTTTCTGATGTACTACATCCAAAA
The DNA here is from genome assembly GCA_021437245.1 of Aegilops speltoides. Taxonomy (NCBI): domain Eukaryota; kingdom Viridiplantae; phylum Streptophyta; class Magnoliopsida; order Poales; family Poaceae; genus Aegilops; species Aegilops speltoides. The sequence continues at coordinate 325,684,717 of CM038142.1, read as the reverse complement.
GAAAATGATAAAACAAAAGTGATCTTTGTAACTTGATACTCCTAATCCCAAGAGTATATGTTACAGGAAATGCAAAACACAAAGGAAATAATCCTAATCTGGAATTAGTTAACTGAAAAAGTTTCACTTAGTTTTAATTAACTGAAAAAGTTTCATTTAGTTTTAATTAAAGGAAATGTTCATTTAGTTTTACTTAAAAGTAAAGTTTCATTTGTGTAGTTTCATTTAGGAGTAGCTACTACTGCTTTTAGTAGGAGTACTGAAACTTGCCAATTGGCAGGAGTACTTCTGCAGTAAAACTACTGAAACTACTCCTAATGCAAGCAAAATTTGCAGTACAAAAGTTGCCAGATGCAAGCAAAACTACACAAAAATACTCCTGCAAGTTTTCAGTACAACTACACAAAACTGCTGGAGTAAAAGCAACAACAACATCACATTAATAAACTACTCCTATTTCAATGTGAATTAGGGAGTACAACAACAACATCACATTAAGAAAGTGATCAAATTTATTCAACCTACTCCTGCTTGCACAACTAATCCAACTACACCTGATCAAGAAGCTCCATCACAGAATTTTACAGAACTGAATTTCAGTACAACTACTCCAGCAAGACAAAAGCAAAATGGAGTAGTTCAACTACACAAAACTTGCCATGTTAAAGTCTTTGATTTTAATTTTACCAGTAGTCTTTTAATTTTATTTACAAAACTTGCCATGCTTGATTTACAAAATGGAATTTACCAGTACAAACTCTTTGATTTTGATTTGTGTATTGCTCAACTATCTTGGTTTTGAGGCTGTGATCTACACCCTCGATCTCTGGAATACGCAAGGCTCCAGCGAGAACGAAGATCACTTCTGGCCGATTCAGTTGACGTGCAGTTGAAGAAATAAGCAGTGACTGAATCAACTGAACTCAACTTACTTGGCTACTAAAATAGCACGCAGTGTCAGAAACTGCACATACAAGTACTACCGCCGGCACTCCCTGTTTGTTTGCCTGCCAAGAAAGAAAGCAAGCAACCAAATTCAGAGTTTACCACATCTCACAAGAAAGCAAGCAAGGCATGAGAGAGAGAAGAGGAGGGGCTTACTATCAGCTATGCCGGAGTGGAATAGAGAAGGCGGGCGAGGTAGCGCTAGCTGAAGTGATCTTGGTGTCACCGTTGGACGGTCGACGGAGATCCCTAGGTTCCCGAGCACGGGCGCATTCCTAATTCCTGGCCTGCTGAAGTAGCCAGAGGTGGGCCACGACGACACGTGCTTCAAGCTCAATGAGAGCAACGTCATGTGGCCGGCATCTGATAGGCATAGATAATTAAAATGTCAATTGATGACCCACAAGTGTAGGGGATCTATCATAGTCCTTTCGATAAGTAAGAGTGTCGAACCCAACGAGGAGCAGAAGGAAATGACAAGTGGTTTTCAGTAAGGTTTTCTCCGCAAGCACTGAAATTGTAGGTAACGGATAGTTTTGTGATAAGATAAATTGTAATGAGTAACAAGCAATGAAAGTAAATAAAGTGCAGCAAGGTGGCCCAATCCTTTTTGTAGCAAAGGACAAGCCTGGACAATTTCTTATAATGAGAAAAGGGCTCTCGAGGACACATGGGAATTATCGCTGTTAGTTTTCATCACGCCATATGATTTGCGTTCGGTACTTTGATAATTTGGTATGTGGGTGGACCGGTGCTTGGGTACTGCCCTTACTTGTACAAGCATCCCACTTATGATTAACCCCTATTGCAAGCATCTGCAACTACAAAAGAAGTATTAAGTTAAACCTAACCACAACATTAAATAGATGGAACCAAATCAGCCCTTTACGAAGCAACGCATAAACTAGGGTTTAAGCTTCTGTCACTCTAGCAACCCATCATCTACTTATTACTTCTCAATGCCTTCCTATAGGCCCAAATAATTGTGAAGTGTCATGTAGTCGACGTTCACATAACACCGACGAAAGAGAACATACATCTCATCAAAATATCGAACGAATACCCAATTCACATGACTACTATTAGCAAGACTTCACCCATGTCCTCAGGAACAAAAGTAACTACTCACAAAGCATATTCATGTTCATAATCAGAGGAGTAATAATATGCATTAAGGATCTGAATATATGATCTTCCACCAAGTAAACCAATTAGCATCAACTACAAGGAGTAATCAACACTACTAGCAACCCATAGGTACCAATTTGTTGTTTTGGATACAAGATTGGATACAAGAGATGAACTAGGGTTTGAGAGGAGATGGTGCTGGTGAAGATGTTGATGGAGATTGACCCCTCCCGATGAGAGGATCGTTGGTGATGATGATGGTGATGATTTCCCCCTCCCGGAGGGAAGTTTCCCTGGCAGAACAGCTCTGCCAGAGCTCTAGATTGGTTCTGCCAAGGTTCCGCCTCGTTGCGGTAGAGTTTCGTCTCGTGAGCTTGCCTCTGATTTTTTTCCAGGGTAAAAGCCTTCATATAGTAGAAGATGGACACCGGAGGGCCACCAGGGGACCCAGGAGACAGGGGGCGCGCCCAGTAGGGGTGGGCGCGCCCCTACCCTCCTGGCCAGGGTGTGGGCCCCCTCTGGTGTTTCTTTCGCTCAATAATTCTTATTAATTCCACAAATAAGTTCCGTGGAGTTTCAGGATTTTGGGAGCAGTGCATAATTGGTTTCCAAAGTTTGCTCCTTTTCCACCTGAATTCCATTGCCAAAGATTCCCTCTTCATGGTAAACCTTGTAAACTAAGAGAGAATAGCCATAAGTATTGAGATATAATGTGTAATAACAGCCCATAATGCAATAAATATTGATATAAAAACATGATGCAAAATGGACGTATCAACTCCCCCAAGCTTAGACCTCACTTCTCCTCAAGCGGAAGCCGAAATCGAAAAATATGCCCACAATTTTAGAGATAGAGGTGTCGATAAAAATAAAATACGGACATGAGGGCATCATGATCATTCTTATAACAGCAACATATATAGATTTTGTCATATGGTTTCTTATGCCCAAGTAACGATCAATTCACAATGTCAAGTATGGTTCAGAAACTTCAATGGGAACTAACAAACTATAATCTCAGTCATTGAAGCAATTGCAATTTATCATAACAACAGAAAGAGTCAAGAATAGAGCTTTTCAGCAAGTCCACATACTCAACTATCATGTAGTCTTCTACAATTGCTAACACTCACGCAGTACTTGTGGTTATGGAGTTTCAGCCGGACACTGAGAAAGATAGGGGCTTATTGTATTGCCTCCCAATGTATTCACCTTTAGGTGATTTCAACAATAATAGTTCATGCTAACTTACATCCAATTGGATATATATATATATCAAGATCTTTCGAACACGAGGAGCTTGCCAAAGGATAAAATGAAAAAGGGAAAGGTGAAGATCACCTTGACTCAAGCATAAAGTAAAAACATAAAGTAAAAGATAGGCCATTCGCAGAGGGAAGCAGAGGTTGTCATGTGCTTTTAGGTTTGGATGCATAAAATCTTAATGCAAAAGAACGTCACTTTAAATTGCCACTCGTATGTGGACCTTTATTATGCAGTCCGTCGCTTTTATTGCTTCCACAACAAGATCGTATAAAGCTTATTTTCTCTGCACTAATAAGTCATACATATTTAGAGAGCAATTTTTATTGCCTGCAACATGACAACTTACTTGAAGGATCTTACTCAATCCAAAGGTAGGTATGGTGGACTCTCATGGCAAAAACTGGGTTTAAGGATATTTGGAAGCACAAGTAGTATCTCTACTTGGTGCAAGGAATTTGGCTAGCATGAGGGGGAAAGGCAAGCTCAACATGTTTGGAAGGTCAATGACAATATACTTTAACTGAGATGTGAGAAAACATAATCCATTACGTTATCTTCCTTGTCCAACATCAACTCTTTTAGCATGTCATACTTAATGAGTGCTTCACAATCATAAAAGATATCCAAAATAGTATATTTGTATGTGAAACCTCTCTTCCCTTATTACTTCCTATTAATTGCAACGATGACCAAAACTAAGTTTGTCAACTCTCAACAACTTTTATGCCTCATGTTTCTATGTGTGAAGTCATTACTATCCATAAGATCAATATGAACTATTTTATTCCTTTTATTCTTCCTACTTTCTCAAGATCATAGCAAAATAGCAAAGCCCTTAACTCAACACTAATCTTTATTTTAGGTAGCTCACGGACTCGATTACATAAAGAGATCACAAAGCAAAACTCAAAACTAATTGATACTAAAACTTCAATCTACTAGATCAAGATATTACTAAAAGGATCAAACTAAATGAAACGGTAAAGATAGGAGTGTGATGGTGATATGATACCGGGGCACCTCCCCCAAGCATGGCAATAGCCAAGGGGAGTGCCCATACCCATGTGATTATGTCCTTGGAGGTGGTGAAGTAGGAGTTGTTGATGATGTAGGCTTGTCGTCCATCTTCCAAGGCATAGGCTCACCATCATAGAAGGATGATTGAGTCTCCGGTATCCTTAAATCTGCATCCAACTCTTCCTCTTGAATCTATATTCATAATCACAGTTTTGGTTTTGCAGGTCATAGATCTGGGCTTGGAGGTGCTCGATTTTCTCTTGAAGCTTGAAGATGGTCTCCCCAATGACCTTGGCATCTAGCTTGCGGTTATTGGTAAACTCCGTGATCATCATCTGGTTGGTGTTGATTCCATGCTCCACCATCCCTTGGCACTTGAAAACTTGTTGCTCCATGTCTTCGAGCTTTGTCTCCACGCTTCCGGTATGCCTTGGTCCCTCCACATCGCGGATGTGGAGCACCCCCTCACGCATCTCAATGGTTTGAGGGTGTTGCAGCACCTTCGCGAGATAGGGGTTGATAACCCTCTCGAAAAACTTGTCCTTGGGAGCGCTTGGAGACGTCATAATGTTCTAGATCCACAAGAAAAAGCTCGAAACAAAAACAGAGGATATTTGCGTGATACAGTGGTCAAAGCCTTCGGGAGATTATATAATGAATTTTTACCAACCAAAATACATAACATGCAAGAAAACGGAGTCCGGGAGGCACAAGAGGTGGCCACGAGACAGGGGGCGCGCCCAAGAAGGGTGGGCGCGCCCTCCACCCTCGTGGAGGCCTCGTATCCTTCCCGGACTACTTCTTTCTTTCTAAAATTCTTAAATATTCCAAAACTCGTAAAAATTGCCATTAGAACTGTTTTGGAGTTGGTTTACTTACCGTACCACATACCTATTCCTTTTCAGAGTCTGAAACGTTCTCGAAAGTGTCCCTTATGTATTCCTCCGGGGTTACGGTTTCAATAATATTAGTTTCAACATTGATAGGATTACCTGAGATATAATGTTTAATTCTTTGACCGCTCACCACCCTCGGACTTGTGCCTTCGAAGTTGTTGATTTTTATGGCACCGGAACGATAGACCTCCTCGATAACATAAGGACCTTCCCATTTAGAGAGAAGTTTTCCTGCCAAAATTCTTAAATGAGAGTTGAATAATAATGCATAATCACCTACGTTAAACTCACGCTTTTGTATCCTTTTTCTCATGCCAGCGTTTGACTTTTTCGTTGAATAGCTTGGCATTCTCATAGGCTTGGGTTCTACATTCATCAAGTGAGCTAATATCAAATAACCTCTTCTCACCGGCAAGTTTGAAGTCATAGTTGAGCTCTTTAATAGCCCAATATGCTTTATGTTCAAGTTCAAGAGGTAAGTGACAGGCTTTTCCATAAACCATCTTATACGGAGACATACCCATAGGATTTTTGTATGCAGTTCTATAGGCCCATAATGCATCATCAAGTTTCTTGGACTAATTCTTTCTAGATCTATTGATGCCTTTTGCAAAATTAATTTGAGCTCTCTATTGCTCAACTCTACTTGACCACTGGACCAGGGGTGATAAGGAGATGCGATTCTATGATTAACATCATACTTAGCAAGCATCTTACGGAAGGCACCATGAATAAAATGTGAACCACCATCAGTCATAAGATATCCAGGGACTCCAAACCTTGGAAAAATAACTTCTTTAAGCATCTTAATAAAAGTGTTATGGTCGACACTACTAGTTGGAATAGCTTCTACCCACTTAGTAACGTAATCAACAGCAATTAAAATATGTGTATAACCATTAGAGGCAGGAAAAGGTCCCATATAATCAAAGCCCCAAACATCAAACGGTTCAACAACAAGAGAATAATTCATAGGCATTTCTTGATGTCTACTAATATTACCAATTCTTTGACATTCATCACAAGATAAGACAAACTTACGAGCATCTTTGAAGAGAGTAGGCCAATAAAAACCGGATTACAATACCTAATTTGCAGTTCTATCTCCAGCGTGGTATCCTCCATAGGATTCAGAGTGACACTTGCGTAGGATCTGTTCCTGTTCATGCTCACGTACACAACGTCTACTAACACCATCTACTCCTTCTTTATAAAGGTGTGGGTCATCCCAGAAGTAATGTCTTAAATCATAAAAGAACTTTTTCTTTTGCTGGTATGTGAAACTAGGTGGTATAAATTTAGCAAAAGTTAATTAGCATAATCAGCATACCAAGGAGCAGTACGAGAAGCATTAATGACCGCTAATTGTTTGTCAGGAAAACTATCATCAATAGGCAGTGGGTCATCAAGAACATTCTCTAATCTAGACAAGTTGTCTGCAACGGGGTTCTCAACTCCCTTTCTATCAATGATATGCAAATCAAATTCTTGGAGCAAGAGAACCCATCTAATGAGTTAGGCTTAGCATCTTTCTTTTCCATAAGATATTTAATAGCAGCATGATTAGTGTGAATAGTAACTTTGGAATCAACAATATAAGGTCTAAACTTATCACAAGCAAACACAACTGCTAAAAACTCTTTTCAAGAGTAGCATAACTTCTCGGGCAAGATCAAGAATCTTACTAGCATCTTGGATAACATTCAATTTCTTATCAACTCTTTGCCCTAGAACAGCACCTACAAAGATAATCACTAGCATCACACATAATTTCAAGGGTAAATTCCAATCGTGGCTGAACAATAGGTGCAAAGGATCAAAGCTTTCTTAAGTATTTCAAATGCTTCTACACAATCATCATCAAAGACAAAAGGAATATCTTTTGCAATAAATTAGTCAGAGGCCTAGAGATTTTAGAAAAGTCCTTAATGAACCTCCTATAAAACCGGCATGACCAAGGAAACTTCTTATACCTTTTATGTCCTTGGGACATGGCATCTTTTCAATAGCATCAACATTAGCTTTATCAACTTCAATACCTCTCTCGAAATCTTATGCCCCAAGACAATGCCTTCATTAACCATAAAGTGGCATTTTTCCCAATTCAAGACGAGACTAGTGTCTTCGCATCTCTACAAAACTCGATCAAGGTTGCTCAAGCAATCATCAAAAGAGGATCCATGAACGGAGAAATCATCCATGAATACCTCACAAATCTTTTCACAAAAGTCAGAGAATATAGCCATCATGCATCTTTGAAAGGTAGCAGGTGCATTATATAAACCAAAAGGCATACGTCTATAAGCAAAAGTATGGAAAGGGCAAGTAAAAGTAGTTTTAGATTGATCCTTCGCTGATACAGGTATTTGAGAAAAACCAGAATAACCATCTAGAAAGCAGAAATGTGTGTGTTTGGATAGTCTTTCTAGAATTTGATCAATAAAAGGTAAAGGGTAATGATCTTTCTCAGTAGCTTTATTTAATTTACGGAAATCAATTACCATCCTATAACCTGTAATAATTCTTTGCGGGATCAATTCATCTTTATCATTAGGAACAACGGTAATACCTCCCTTTTAAGGAACACAATGGACAGGGCTTACCCAATCACTATCAGCAACGGGATAGATTATACCTGCCTCAAGGAGCTTTAGTACCTCCTATCTTACCACTTCTTTCATCTTAGGATTCAATCATCATTGAGGATCTCTAACTGGTTTGGCATCGTCCTCCAAATTAATTTTGTGTTGGCATAACGTGGGACTAATGCCCTTGAGATCATCCAGAGTATATCCAATAGCAGCACGGTGCTTCCTCAGAGTTTTCAATAATCATTCTTCTTCTTGCTCTGAAAGGTTAGCACTAATAATAACAGGATATATTTTCTTTTCATCAAGATAAGCATACTTAAGAATATTAGGTAATGGTTTGAGTTCAAACACGGGATCACCCTTAGGTGGACGGGGATCCCCTAGAATTTCAACGGGTAGGTTGTGTTTCAAAATAGGTTCCTGTTGAAGGAACACTTCATCTATTTCCCTTCTTTCCTTCATAAACATATCATTTTCATGGTCTAGCAAATATTGTTCTAACGGATCATTAGGAGGCACGGCAATAGAAGCAAGACAAATAATCTCATCCTTACTAGGTGATTCTCTATCACGAGGTTGTCTACGAAACTTAGCAAAATTGAACTCATGAGACACATCCTCTAAGCCAGTTGTAACAATATCCTTTTCACAATCAATCTTAGCATTAACTGTATTCAAGAAGGGTCTACCAAAAAATAATGGGACAAAACTCATCTTGTGGGGAACCAAGTACAAGAAAATCAGCAGGATATTTAACCTTGCCACACAAGACTTCAACATCTCTAACAATCCCAACTGGTTTAATGGTGTCCCTATTAGCAAGCTCAATGGTAACATCAATATCTTGTATTTCAGCGAGTGAAATATCATGCATAATTTCTTTATATAAATCATAGGGTATTGCACTAGCACTAGCACCCATATCACATAAGCCATGATAACAATGATCTCCTATTTTAACAGAAATAATAGGCATGCCTATAACAGGTCTATGTATCTTAGTATCTGGCCTAACAATATTAGCAGTCTCACCACAGAAATAAATAACATGCCCATCTATATCATCATCCAAGAAATCTTTAACCATAGCAATACTAGGTTCAACTTTGATTTGCTCAGGAGGTGTATAAGTCCTAGTATTACTCTTACGAACAACAGTCAAAGTTTTAGCATGATCATTTATCCTAACAGGAAAAGGAGGTTTCTCAACATAAGTAGTAGGAACAATAGGATCACTATAAGTGACCGTATTTTCTTCAACTGTAATAGGTGCAACTACTTTTACTTCAATGGGAGGATTATATTTAAGCCACTTCTCCTTAGGGAGATCAACGTGAGTAGCAAAAGATTCACAAAAAGAAGCTACTATCTCAGAGTCAAGTCCATACTTAGCGCTAAATCCACGAAAAGCATCGGTATCCATAAAAGATTTAACACAATCAAACTTAGGTGTCATACCGACTCCTTACCATCGTCGGAACCCCAATCTTCAGAGTTATGCTTAATTCTTTCCAATAAGTCCCATTGAATTCAATAGTCTTCAGATATAAGAACCAAAGACAGAAGTATCGAGCATGTTGCGATCATTGGGAGAAAGACGAGCATAAATTTTTGAATAATCATTTCTCCGAGAGCTCATGATTGGGGCATGAATATAACATTGACTTAAGCCTCCCCAAGCTTGAGCGATGCTTTCTCCTTCATGAGGCCAAAAATTATATATGTAATTACGATCACGATGAACAAGATGCATAGGATAGAACTTCCGTGAAATTCCAACTTCAATCGCTTATAATTCCAAGATCCCGATCATCACATAGCCTATACCATGTCAATGCATCTCCCTTCAAAGATAAAGGGAAGACCTTCCTTTTGACAACATCATCGGCAATACCTGCAAGATTAAATAATCCACAAACTTCATCCACAAAGATAAGGTGTAAATCGGGATGCAATGTTCCATCTCATGCAAAGGGATTAGCTAGCAGTTTCTCTATCACACCCGAAGGAATCTCAAAGTAAATATTTTCAGTAGGTTCAGTAGGTTGAGGAGCAACTCTTTGATCTTCTGGTCGGGGTGAAGATACCACAAACAAGCCCCTCAAAGGATTATTTTCCATAGTAACAAGTGACAGAAAATTTTAGCACACTATATAAATGTTTCCTTACCAAGTTCCACTCACCAAAAGCGCTACACTCCCCAGCAATGGCGCCAGAAAAGAGTCTTGATGACCCACACGTGTAGGGGATCTATTGTAGTCCTTTCGATAAGTAAGAGTGTCGAACCCACGACGAGCAGAAGGAAATGACAAGCGGTTTTCAATAAGGTTTTCTCTAGAAGCACTGAAATTGTAGGTAATAGATAGTTTTGTGATAAGATAAATTGTAACGAGTAACAAGCAATGAAAGTAAATAAAGTGCAGCAGGGTGGCCCAATCCTTTTTGTAGCAAAGGACAAGCCTGAACAATTTCTTATATTGAGAAAAGAGCTCCCGGGGACACATGGGAATTATCGTCAAGCTAGTTTTCATCACGCTCATATGATTCACGTTCGGTACTTTGATAATTTGATATGTGGGTGGACCGGTGCTAGGGTACTGCCCTTACTTGGACATGCATCCCACTTATGATTAACCCCTATTGCAAGCATCCGCAACTACAAAATAAGTATTAAGGTAAACCTAACCACAACATTAAACAGATGGATCCAAATCAGCCCCTTACGAAGCAACGCATAAACTAGGGTTTAAGCTTCTATCACTCTAGCAACCCATCAGCTACTTATTACTTCCCAATGCCTTCCTCTAGGCCCAAATAATAGTGAAGTGTCATGTAGTCGACGTTCACATAACACCACTAGAGGAAAGACAACATACATCTCATCAAAATATCGAACGAATACCAAATTCACATGACTACTAATAGCAAGACTTCACCCATGTCCTCAGGAAAAAAAAGTAGCTACTCACAAAGAATATTCATGTTCATAATCAGAGGAGTAATAATATGCATTAAGGATCTGAACATATGATCTTCCACCAAGTAAACCAATTAGCATCAACTACAAGGAGTAATCAACACTACTAGCAACCCACAGGTACCAATTTGTGGTTTTGGATACAAGAGATGAACTAGGGTTTGAGAGGAGATGGTGCTGGTGAAGATGTTGATGGAGAATGACCCCCTCCCGATGAGAGGATCGTTGGTGATGACAATGGTGATGATTTCCCCCTCCCGGAGGGAAGTTTCCCCAGGAGAACAGCTCTGCCGGAGCTCTAGATTGGTTCCGCCAAGGTTCCGCCTTGTGGCGGTGGAGTTTCGTCCCGTAAGCTTGCCTCTGATTTTTTTTCCAGGGTAAAAGCCTTCATATAGCAAAAGATGGACACCGGAGGGCCACCAGGGGGCCCAGGAGATAGGGGCGCGCCCAATAGGGGTGGGCGCGCCCCCACCCTCCTAGCCAGGGTGTGGGCCCCCTCTGGTGTTTCTTTCGCTCAATAATTCTTATTAATTCCAGAAATAAGTTCCGTGGAGTTTCGGGATTTTTGGAGCAGTGCAGAATAGGTTTCCAACGTTTGCTCCTTTTCCAGCCAGAATTCCAGCTGCCGGCATTCCCCCTCTTCATGGTAAACCTTGTAAAATAAGAGAGAATAGCCATAAGTATTGAGAGATAATGTGTAATAACAGCCCATAATGCAATAAATATTGATATAAAAACATGATGCAAAATGGACGTATCATCAATCAGCAGCATCGAGCCAACAATGATGAAAGAAATGTTCCAGCTCCTTCCTAGGGAACTATAATTTACATCAGAAAAAGGTTAGATAATCTGTTACATAACCAGTATGAAATTTCAGTAATTACATCATTTATTGTTCTAAGCAGAATAAACAAAGTACATCCATTAAGCTAAAACTTTCCAGTTCCAACTGAGTGACCACAAAGTGTTACTGTTAATACAACTATGCAGCTAAATTGTTTGTTCACAAATTACTTGTTGCATAACTAAGGGCAGTCAAAGTAAACAACCATGGATTTCACAAGTTCACATAAAACCGATAAGTAAACCATCTATTTACCAAACCAGATTAATATAGACAATCTAAATATGGCATATTTTAATTTAAAATATACATATGTTTTCAAGCCAGATTAATAAGTATTGTTACAGATCTATAACCCGTTTGTTTGTTTGCTAGTTTTGAGAAAAGCTATTATTTCGTTACCAAAAAACAGAATAATTAATAGTTGTGCTCAACTAGACTAAGATCCCCCAAACACTATAGAGAATGTTGCACGCAGGCAAGCAAAAGGACTAATAGGAGCAGCAGTTCATCCCAAAGACATGGGAGAAAGACCTCCTAGATTTCTTCGTCAGTGTTGTCTCATGGGTGAAGACAAACAACAGTCCACAGAGGGGTCAAACTTTTGAATGCCAGCTTCAGATCCTTCCTACATACAAGGTGAAGGGGAATTGAAACTAGATTGAGACCTGAAGCTTGAATCACCTGAGAGATTCCGGCAGAGTCCACCACAATCAAGGAGCAGAGCTAGCTAAATGTAATGCAAGAGAGATAACCTAGCTTCATCGTTGCATGATCTTGTCAGCAACAAGACCTAGCGGAAGACGGCAGGAACCAAGCACGAGCGCAAGAGGGCGACCACAAACCCTCTTCCACGGTTGTACATCCAGCTCGACAGCTCCCACCCTACCGAGATCTGGGTAGGGAAGGGCACCTCAGGCAACCCGCCAGCACCACGCGAGGTAGAACCAGAAGCTTGACCATGATCCAGTCACGAGGTGGACGGCAAGAACAGCCCAGAAAGCTGCGAACCACGACCCAGGCATGGATCTGGACGGAGGGGAGGGACAGGCGGAGCTTGTGGAGATTGGGGCGTGTTGCACGCGGCCGGAGCTCACCGGAACCGGGCGGCATGGGTGGTGGCGCCTGGCAGGAAATCGTTGGGGAGAGGTGCTCGACCGAGGGGTGGGGGTGAGATTCCTGAGAGAGAGTTTTTTGTTTGGATTCGCAAGAGAGGATCGATCGGGGGGTGGATTGTGCGGCGGTGGAAGTGTAGAAAAATAGCAGTAGCGTGTTTCTTATAACAAGCGCTATAGATCCTAAATTAAGAGTAGCGCTGCGTAGACAACTGGCGCTGCTACTATTTATTGATCTGTTGGTGTGGTGTGGCATACTTACCAGTAGCATGTTCAAAGGAAACCAGCGCTACTGCTAATCTATACCAGTAGCGCTTTTTGTACCCAGTGCTATTGATAATTACTAGTAGCGTGGGGGCGCAAACAAATGCTACTAATAAACTACTATGTATAAGCATTTTCCTAGTAGTGCCATCAGGCCCCGAGGTAGCGTTCGAGTTGGCCGAGCTAATCACCTTCCAAATCTCCTCATCACATAGGGGGACCATTAAGTTCGCATTTTCACCAAAGGATATCCAACTATCAGCATCCCAAAAATCAGAGGAAAAGGTGAGGCCAGAGTCTTGTTTGGACCCTAGAAGAGAGGAGAAAAACACAACGATGTGGTAAGGGAAATATGCCCTAGAGGCAATAATAAAGTTATTATTTATTTCCTCATATCATGATAAATGTTTATTATTCATGCTATAATTGTATTAACTGGAAACATGATACATGTGTGAATACATAGACAAACTTAATGTCACTAGTATGCCTCTACTTGACTAGCTCATTAATCAAAGATGGTTATATTTCCTAACCATAGACATGTGTTGTCATTTGATTAACAAGATCACATCATTAGGAGAATGATGTGATTGACTTGACCCATTCCGTTAGCTTAGCACTTGATCATTTAGTATGTTGCTATTTCTTTCTTCATGACTTATACAAGTTCCTATAACTATGAGATTATGCAACTCCCGTTTACCGGAGGAACACTTTGTGTGCTACCAAACGTCACAACGTAACTGGGTGATTATAAAGTAGCTCTACAGGTGTCTCCAAAGGTACATGTTGAGTTGGCGTATTTCGAGATTAGGTTTTGTCACTCCGATTATCGGAGAGGTATCTCTGGGCCCTCTCGGTAATGCACATCACTATAAGCCTTGCAAGCAATGTAGCTAATGAGTTAGTTACAGAATGATGCATTATGTAACCACTACTGGAGTCAGCTACTTTGCCATCTGCCTGATCTTTGCCGTTGGCTAGCGGACGGCAAAGAAGCTCTTTGCCATCAGCTACCGATAAGCTGACGGAAAAGAGACGGCGGACGGCAAAGAAGCTCTTTGCCATGAGCCATTTCGTTGCCGTCCGCCAGCTGACGGCAAAGAGGGAGGTGGCCCCCACCCACCCACCCGCTTAAAAAACTTAACACCCCCACCTTTTTTGCGTCGGCCAGCAGAGCGGCAAAGAGAGAAAACGGCGACAAGAAAGAATGACGGACGGCAAAGAGCTTCTTTAACTAACGGACGTCCCCCCCCCCGTTACTCTCCTCTTCCTCTCTCCTCTTAGACAGCCGCCCTAGATCCACTGCCGCCCCCCGCCGCCGCCGCCCGCCGCCGCCGCCCGACGCCACCCCCCACCACCCTCCGCCCCACCCCACGCCGACCCTGCCGCCCGCCACCCACCGCCTCGGCGATGCCTCCCGCCCCATGCCGTCGCGCCATTCACGCCCCGCCGCCGGGCGCCGCCCGCCGCACCCCTCCCCCCCACCACCCCCCGACCACCACGCCCGCCCCACCACCCACTCACTGGCGCCGCCCCGCCGCCTGACACGACCGCCGCCCGCCGCCCGGCGCCGCTCACGACCGTCCCATTGCTCCGGTGAGGGAACACATTTTTTTCTGTTTTTTCATTTTTTTGCTGTTTAATTGTTAGTGCTAGATTGTGTTAGTGTTAGTGTTAGAAAAGAATTAGAAGAAGTAGAAGAAGTAGAAGTAGTAGAAAGATGAAAAAAGAAGAAGAAGAAAAGAAGTAGAAGAAGAAGAAAAGAAGAAACGAAAAGAAGTAAAAAAGTAGAAAAAAGATGGAAGAAGAAGAACAAAGGAAAGAAGAAGAGGAGAAAGAAAGAAGAAGAAGGATAGAAGGAAATACCCCGACCCCTCGACCTCGACACCCCGAACCCGACACCCCTAACCTCGACCCCCTATTACACCACATCTGCGACCCGATTACACGACACCCGACACCCGACACCCGAATTTCGATATTTATTGTGGTCTTATATTTGTGAATTATTAGTTAGGTCATATATTTTCCGATTTTGTTATGAAAAACATCATATATAATTGTGTTGATCGGGTTGATTTAAATGTGCAGTTGTTTCACCGCCGAGGTTTGGTGTTCGACGATCTCGCCCGGCGCTTGACGAGCTCGCTTCTTCGCTCGTGGGTGAGCACAAATGATATGTCCTCCTCCCCATTAATTATTTGCTCGTTCCGTGTTCGTGCCGATGAAACTTGATAGCTAGCTATATATGTGTCTTGAATCATTAGTATGCGTAATCAATATGTGTCTCCTGCTCGAAAGTGTCATAGTTATAAATATGCATGCATTTGCATATTTATAACCTTGATTCTTTCAATTGTACAACGCTATCCATGGATTAGCCAGTATGTGTAGATTGTTCGTTTTCCCATATGCTTTGCTCGATCCGACGATAAATTTCGCCGAGCCTCCTTGTTGTTCTCCGGTACACATCCTCTCGCTTATTGCGTAGACGGTATCAGAGAACAGAGGGAGGTGCTGCCAAAATTTTAGGCCGGATCCGAGCATAGTATATGGGAAAATGAACCCAATCTACACATACTCGGGTGGGATTAGGACCTATCATTACCTATTAGAGTGTAGGTTGCATGGACGTAATAAAATTGACAAAGTAGATCAACGATGAATATATACATGGTGAATTATATATATAATTGTTGTGTGTCTAGTAGCTCGAAAGTCAAGATGAGTGATCGTGCGTGGATGTATACCGTCACACCGGTCGTAACAAATGGAGCGCTGAATGGTTCACAAAATCCAAGGGGTTTGTGCAAGCCGATTTGCAAATGGCCGAGGAAAACTTGGTGCCCCCTGCTTCCGGCGCGCAATTGGGAAAAGAGGACAGAGGCTGAAATGGGTAAACACCTACGAAGAATGGTTTTACGCCCGATTATACGGTGTGGACATTTCATGGTGAGTCCGCCTAACGTGACCGAGCTGAGGTGGATCATCGCCGCACCGACGAGCATGGTACCGGATGGAAAACATGGTGCAAGACTATGATGATGCTCGGATTCGGACGAGGAGATGGAGGAATCTGCAAAGGCCTTCAATGAAATGTTGAGTCTTCAAACGCCCGCTTCCACGAGCACACCGAGCTTTGTCGGTTGGATGCCATCTCACAAGTAATGGCTTTGAAGGCTCAGCTCAACTTGGGCAGAGAATGCTATGACGCAATTATGACAAGATTTGGACACTTTCTGCCCAAAGGCCATGTAATGCCTGCAAACCTGTACCAGTCAGACAAAATCCTCCGTGCACTGAAGATGCCCTATGAGAAGATACATCCATGTGAGAAAGGATGTGCCTTATTTAGGCTTGACTATGCGGACTTGAACTATTGTCCCATTTGCAAGTGTTCCAGGTATATTGTGGTAGACAACGGTATGGGTGAGAAGACACAGACCACAATCCCTATTAGTGTACTTCAGTATATGCCAATCGTGCCAAGACTTCAACGTCTTTTCATGGTCGAAGAGACGCCGCATGATGACATGGCATAAAATAGGCAAAAGAACCGAACTAGATGCGATGGGAAATCGATGATGGTACACACATCGGATGGTGTTTGTGGAAAAGGTTTGATGAATTACATGCTAACAAAGCGGCAGATTCGGGCATCATCGAGTCGGCATCAAGACCGATGGGTTCGATGTGTTTGGTATGACGGCAGCCCAATACAGCTTGTTGGTCTGTGATTTGTCTTTCCACTCAATCTCCCCGGACAGATTATGCAAAGAAAGAACATTTTCCTGACGTTGATAATTCCAGGGCCCAACTATCCGGGGAAAAATATGAATGTGTACATGCAGCCACTTAAGGACGAATTGCAAGAAGCCCGATAATGGGTTCAAGACATACGACGCCTATAGCAAACGAAACTTCATAATGCGTGTCTGGTACATGTACTCGACGCATGACTTGCCGGCGTATGCGCTATTCGTTGGCTGGTGTGTGCATGGAAGGTTCCCGTGCCCCACATGCAAGGCCGGTCACAAGTTTCTTGCTTCGACATGCATAGACAGTTCCTGGATCCTCGCCATAAGTTCAGGAAAGACAAGAAGAACTTCATCGAGGTAGAGTTGTAAAAACTCTACACCACCGTGCATTGACAGCCAATGCACTCGGATCGCTTAAACGCCTCGAGCTGATCCAGAGCGCCGTGGTACTTCAAGGTATAATTTCGAGCACGCCGACTCACAAAACATGCTTATGGAATCTTCCTTACTTCAAAGACCTCCTTTGCCCACACAACATCAACGTGATGCACACTGAGAAGAATATCGCCGAGGCACTTTTTGGTACATTGTTCGGCATAGATGGGAAGTCAAAGGATAATACTAAGGCTAGAGTCGATCTAGAGGCGCTATGTGATAGGCCATTACAAAACATGAAAGAACTGAAAGGAAAGCAGAACTGGACGAAGCCAAAGGCATGGTTCAATCTTGGAAGGCCAGCTATGAGGGAAATTATCTTGTGGGTGAAAATGCAGTTGATGTTCTCGATGGGTATGCAAATAATCTAAAGAGGGAGCGAGTCTTGATAAATTGAAGATATTTGGTCTCAAGAGTCATGATTGGCACATATGGATTGAGCGGTAATGCCGGTGATGTTGCGTGGCTTCATCCCCGAGGATGAATGGCTAGTAATGGCAGAACTCAGCTATTTCTTCCGTGTTCTTTGTGCGAAAGAACTATCGCTGGCGTGCTAGAAGAAATGGAAGAGTTGGCGCCAGAGTTGATCCGCAAGTTAGAAAAGATTTTTCCACCGGCTTTTTAATCCAATGCAGCATTTGATTTTGCATCTCCGACAGAGGCAAGATTGGGGGCCGTGCAAAATCGTTGGTGCTACCTAACCGAGAGGATGCGTAAGACGCCGAGAAAAATGTAAAATAAATGTAGAATTGAAGCGCCTATGGCTGAGGCATTCATCATCGAGGAGGCGGCAAACTTCATGACAGCACACTACGAAACCAAAAATCGCCATTTGCATAATCAAGCCTCGCACAATGTCGACCAACCTAAAAGGGTGGATCCAACCTCAGCCTATTCAAAGGCAATCTAGCACCAGCCGGTGTTTCAAATCCAAAGATCTTTGGATAACAAAGAATGGCGGACCATTTCATTGTATATCTTCACCAACTTCGATAGAAGTGCGGCCGACATCGAGTAAGTTCTCGACATTGTTTTGCAACTTCTATTTCCTTTGAACTGCTCTTATTCTCGGATATTTCATACAATCGATACGCCGCCCTATTCTCGTATGGAGCGGTGATCCAAAAGGATTCCATCAAGAGTATGAGCTTCTCGCAGCAAGGAGACGGCTATCCGGTTTCATCTCTTGGTTCAAACAAACGGTAAATTTATTAGACAATTTCATTTCATTCGCTAATTTGTGCGTAATGCAACAATCCTTTCATATTAAACTTGTAGGCTAATTCAGAGTCTATGGATGCCGAATTGAGACAAGTCGCTAATGGTTTTGACTATAAGGTCCATTCATTTGACAAATACGACATCAACGGGTATCGTTTTTGTACATATGGCAAAGAGCTATCTATGGCTGACAGGAAGTCTACAAATTGTTGTGTATCTCGCTATCGCGAAGGAGGTACCGAGTATTATGGGAGAGTTGAAGCAATTTATGAACTTCTATTCTATGGTGAAAACCCACCGAATGTCGTAGTCTTCAAATGTTATTGGTTTCAGCCAAGGAGACTAGAAGGACTCATGAACATATAGGGCTAGTTGAAATCAACCAAAGCACCCATTTAGATGTTCCCGATGTCTATATTATGGCTCAACAAAGCACCCAAGTATTCTATCTACCCTGGCCCGCCAAACTAATCCAAATCAAAGGTTGGGATGTCGTTTATGAAGTGCCGCCACGCATAGACTATCTCCCCAAAGGAAGAGGATTATGAACCTCACATTAACCTGCATACATATGAAGGAGAATTCTTCCAAGAGACACGCTCTTTCCAAAAAGCGCTTCAAGAACCGTATACTTCACCCCAAAACATTGAAGTAGACAAATGACAAGTGAATCCCACATCACCCCGGAGGAGGAACAAGAAGAGCCGAACAAGAAGAGGTTATCGCAGGAAGACCTCTCAATGCTTGACCGACACGTAAAGGTGGCCTTCCACATGTTGATGCCATCGAATCCTATGAGCCCGTCATTGATTATAGTGATTATGATGATTATGCATTTATTGATGATACCGATCAAGATTATTAGTAGTGTCGTATTCAATTTTTTATGTTGTACTTGATGATGATACACTTAAGTGATATACATATTATTATTCATGTCGGTATTTTTTATGTTGTACTAATTTCGCTTACTCTTTGTCATGGCAGGTGTTGAAAGATGGAAGGGAGCCGATCGAGGCCAAGGACAACGTGCCCAAATTGAAGGTGTGCCACACCATCAAGGTAGCTCCGGCTTATATCGTTCAATGAATTGGGTAATGTGGTTTGCTTCATGATTAATGCAATTCATTCATAATGCTGGCTTGAGCCCTTTAATTACTAATTTACTTTGTTTCTCTCTTTCAGGCATGCTACAATAAGACGGATAAGGTGCCAGAGGGGTACATCCTGTATGCCATGGCCCACACTGCCTCTTACAAGCAAGTCAAGGGGAAGGCGAGGAAAGGGGAGGAGTTTAACCCGAGCAATCCAGAGCAGGTGATGAGGTCCCATGGCTCCATAGCCATTGATCCAGAGATTGCTCCTAAGACCACGGTGAGTTTAATTTGAATGGACATTACTTGCTAGTCTTAACATTTGAGTGTCATCATGATAACGAAACATTGGAAATGATCTTTGGTGCAACAGAATCCACACAAGCATCACACGATCCTTCTCCACCATCGGCATGAGCCAGCCCGCTCCCACACCTCCATGATCAAGGTAAGTTTCTCTAGTTTTTTGCTTAACAAATGCATAAAGACCTAGACTTAGCTTTATTTCATCCAATATGCTTACCTTAATGACCTAGCTAGAGTTAGCTTTTTTTCCTACAAAATGACTTAATAAGCTTACCGACCTCTAAAACCAGCCATTTTACCTAAGTTAACTCTAAAATGATCTTTACTTAGCTTTGTTTCCTCCAAAATGACCTAAGTTAGTTATAATATGCTTAGTTAACTAGGTTTGCTCAATAATGACATGTACTTACCATACTTATGTAAAAACGGCATAATTAGCTTATTTAGCTCATAAACGATCCATTTTACCTACATTAGCTCTAAAATGATGCATTTTACCTAAGTTAGCTCATAAACGATCCATTTCACCTAAGTTACCTCACAAACGATGGCGTGCTTCTTCTTCTAGTCTTCTTCTTCTAGTCACCTTTTCCTAACTTTCTTATTTGCCATTTTGCAGATTTCATTCACTTCTCGGAAGCTAGCTTGCTATGGAGTGCTTGTTTTTTTATTTCATTCTCTTCTAGTATTCTTCTAATGGTTGCAACTTATGTGTATGCTACGATGGAACTTGCTATCTTGATGAAACTTTGCATTGTAATATGTATGTGCAACCTCCTAATGGTTGCAACTTATGTGTATGTGCAACTTGCTATGTATGAGTGGATGGAACTATATATGTATGTACGATGAAACTTATGTGCTATTAAATAGCCTTGTGAAATATATCTATATATGTCATATATATTTGCTGTGAAAATTGTTGAATTAAAAAAACAGAAAAAAAGAGACAATATGGGCTTTTGTCGTCGCCACCGACGGCAAAAGGGCTCTTTGCCATCAAGAATGGACGGCAAAGAGGCCACGTAAGGTGCAATCAGTGCTTCCTAGGTGGTGACCTATTTGGTCGGGCTTTACAACAAGGGTCGACGGCAAAGAGGAAAAACTTTGCCTACAGGCGCGCAGACGCAAAGAGGAAAAAGACTTTGCCTACAGCGGCGGACGACAAAGGCTTGCCGTTAACCACCGACGGAGTAACAAATATAAATATTACCGCCGGCATTCTTTGCCGTCGGCACTGATGGCAAAGGACCCTTTGCCGTCAGCCGCCCGAAGCGGACGGCAATGTAGCTCTTTGCCGTCCCTTACATTGTCGTCCACTTTTGCCGTCTGCGGCCGACGGTAAAGACCTTTGCCGTCCGCCATCCATGCCTTTGCCATCCGCCATGGCAGATGGCAAAGTAGCAGATTCCTGTAGTGAACGAGTAAAGAGACTTGCCGGTAACGAGATTGAACTAGGTATTGAGATACCGACGATCAAATCTCGGGAAAGTAACATACCGATGACAAAGGGAACAACGTAAGTTATTATGCGGTTTGACCGATAAAGATCTTCGTAGAATATGTAGGAGCCAATATGAGCATCCAGGTTCCTCTATTGGTTATTGACCGAAACGTGTTTCAGCCATGTCTACATAGTTCTCGAACCCGTAGGGTCCGCACGCTTAAGGTTTCTATGATGCTTATATTATGAGTTTATGAGTTTTGATGTACCAAGTTTGTTCGATTCCGTAATGTGATGATCGACATGACGAGGAGTCTCAAATGGTCGAGACATGAAGATTGATATATTGGAAGCCTATATTTGGATATCGAAAGTGTTCCGGTGAAATCGGATTTTACTGAGTACCGGGAGGTTACCGGAACCCCCCGGAGGCTTAATGGGCCTACATGGGCCCTAGTGGAGAGGAAGAGAGGAGGCAAGGGCTGGGCCGCGCCCCCTTCCCCCTAGTCCGAATAGAACAAGGAGAGGGGGGCGGCGCCCCCCTTTCCTTCCTCTCTCCCTCCTCCTTCCCCTTCTCCTACTCCAAGTAGGAAAGAAGGAGTCCTACTCCTGGGAGTAGGACTCCCCTTGGCGCACCCTCCTGGCCGGGCCGCCTCCCCTTGGCTCCTTTATATACGGGCAGGGGGCACCTCTAGACACAACAATTGATCTCTTGATCTCTTAGCTGTGCGGTGCCCCTCCACCATAGTCCTCGATAATATTGTAGCGGTGCTTAGGCGGAGCCCTGCGACGGTAGAACATCAAGATCGTCACCACGCCATCGTGCTGACGGAACTCTTCCCCGACATTCTGCTGGATCGGAGTCCGGGGATCGTCATTGAGCTGAACGTGTGCTAGAACTCGGAGGTGCAGTAGTTTAAGTGCTTGATCGGTCGGGCCGTGAAGACGTACGATTACATCAACTGCGTTGTTCTAATGCTTCCGCTTTTCGGTCTACGAGGGTACATGGACAACACTCTCCCCTCTCATTGCTATGCATCACCATGATCTTGCATGTGCGTAGGAATTTTTTTGAAATTACTACGTTTCCCAACAGTGGCATCCGAGCCTGGTTTTATGCGTAGATGTCATATGCACGAGTAGATCACAAGTGAGTTGTGTGCGATATAAGTCATACTGCTTACCAGCATGTCAAACTTTGGCTCAGCGGCATTGTTAGATGAAGCGGCCCGGACCGACATTACGCATACGCTTACGCGAGACTGGTTTCACCGCTACAAGCACTTGTTGCTTAAAGGTGACCGGCGGGTGTCTGTCTCTCTCACTTTAGTTGAACCGAGTATGGCTACGCCCGGTCCTTGCGAAGGTTAAAACAACATCAACTTGACAAACTATCGTTGTGGTTTTGATGCGTAGGTAAGAACAGTTCTTGCTAAGACCGTAGCAGCCACGTAAAATTTGCAACAACAAAGTAGAGAATGTCTAACTTGTTTTTGCAGGGCATGTTGTGATGTGATATGGTCAAGACGTGATGCTATATTTTATTGTACGAGATGATCATGTTTTGTAACCGAGTCATCGACAACTGGCAGGAGCCATATGGTTGTCGCTTTATTGTATGAAATGCAAACGCCCTGCAATTGCTTTACTTTATCACTAAGCGGTAGTGATAGTCCTAGAAGCAATAGATGGTGTAACGACAACGATGCTATGATGGAGATCAAGGTGTCGCGCCGATGACGATGGTGATCACGACGGTGCTTCAGAGATGCAGATCACAAGCACAAGATGATGATGGCATATCATATCACTTATATTGATTACATGTGATGTTTATCCTTTATGCATCTTATCTTGCTTTGATTGACGGTACCATTTTAAGATGATCTCTCACTAAATTATCAAGAAGTGTTCTCCCTGAGTATGCACCGCTGCGAAAGTTCTTCATGCTGAGACACCACGTGATGATCGGGTGTGATAGGCTCTACGTTCAAATACAACGGGTGCAAAACAGTTGCACACGTGGAATACTCAGGTTAGACTTGACGAGCCTAGCATATACAGATATGGCCTCGGAACACGGAGACCGAAAAGTCGAATGTGAATCATATAGTACATATGATCAACATAGTGATGTTCACCATTGAAACTACTCCATCTCACGTGATGATCGGACATGGTTTAGTTAATTTGGATCACGTGATCACTTAGATGACAAGAGAGATGTCTGTCTAAGTGGGAGTTCTTAAGTAATATGATTAATTGAACTTAAATTTATCATGAACTTAGTACCTGATAGTATTTTGCTTGTCTATGTTTGTTGTAGATAGATGGCTCGTGTTGTTGTTCTGTTGAATTTTAATGCATTCCTTGAGAAAGCTAAGTTGAAAGATGATGGTAGCAATGACACGGATCGGGTCCGAATCTCGAGGATTATCCTCATTGCTACATTGTAAGAATTACGCCCCGAAGCACCGCTGGGTGCCGTGCCTGCCGCAGATGCAATCGACGACGTTAAGAATGTCCGCAGAGCAAAGTCGATGACTACTCGATAGTTCAAGCAGCCATGCTTTACCTTGGAACTGGTCTTCAATGACGTTTTGAACGTCATGGAGCATATGAGATGTTCCAGAGTTGAAGTTAATATTTCAAGCAAATGCCCGGATTGAGAGATATGAAGTCTCCAATAAGTTCTATAGCTGTAAGATGGAGGATAATAGTTCACAAGGAACATATACTCAAAATGTTGGGTATAATCATCACTTGATTCAACGGGAGTTAATCTTCCGATGATAGTGTCATTGATGTAATTCTTCAATCATCGCCACCAAGCTACAAGAGCTTCGTGATGAACTATAATATGCAAGGGATGGAAAAGACTATTCCCGAGCTCTTCGCAATGCTAAAAGTTGCGGAGGTAGAAATCAAGAAGGAGCATCAAGTGTTGATGGTCAATAAGACCACCAGTTTTAAGAAAAAGGGCAAAGGGAAGAAGAAGGGGAACTTCAAGAAGAACAGCAAACAAGTGCTGCTCAAGAGAAGAAACCCAAGTCCGGACCTAAGCCCGAGATTGAGTGCTTCTACCGCAAGCGATCGACATCGAAGCGGAACTACCCCAAGTATTTGGCGGATAAGAAGGATGGCAAAGTGAACAAAGGTATATGTGATATACATGTTATTGATGTGTACCTTACTAATGCTCGCAGAGCACTGGTATTTGATATCGGTTCATTGCTAATATTTGCAACTCAAACAGGGACTACGGATTGCTTAAGGTTGGCTAAGGACGAGATGACGATGCGCGTGGGAAATGGTTCCAAAGTCGATGTGATCGTGGTCGGCACGCTACATCTACATCTACCATCGGGATTAGTTTTAGACCTAAATAATTGTTATTTGGTGCCAGCGTTGAGCATGAACATTGTATCTGGATCTTGTTTGATGCGAGACGGTTATTCCTTGAAATCATAGAATAATGGTTGTTCTATTTATATGAGTAATATCTTTTATGGTCATGCACCCTTGAAGAGTGGTCTATTTTTATTGAATCTCGATAGTAGTGATACACATATTCATAATGTTGAAACCAAAAGATGCAGAGTTGATAATGATAGTGCAACTTATTTGTGGCAATCGCTGCTTAGGTCATATCGGTGTAAAGCGCATGAAGAAACTCCACACTGATGGACTTCTGGAATCACTTGATTATGAATCACTTGGTACTTGCAAACCGTGCCTTATGGGCAAGATGACTAAAACGCCGTTCTCCGGAACTATCGACCGAGCAACTGATTTATTGGAACTCATACATACTGATGTATGTGGTCCAATGAATATTGAGGCTCGCGGCGGGTATCGTTATTTTCTCACATTCACAGATGATTTGAGAAGATATGGGTATATCTACTTGATGAAACACAAGTCTGAAACATTTGAAAAGTTCAAAGAATTTCATAGTGAAGTGGAAAATCATCGTAACAAGAAAATAAAATTTGTACGATCTGATCGTGGAGGAGAATATTTGAGTTACGAGTTTGGTTTACATTTGAAGCAATGCGGAATAGTTTTGCAACTCACGCCACCCGGAATACCACAACGAAATGGTGTGTCCGAACGTCATAATCGTACTTTACTAGATATGGTGCGATCTATGATGTCTCTTACTGATTTACCGCTATCATTTTGGGGTTATGCTTTAGAGACGGCTGCATTCACGTTAAATAGGGCACCATCAAAATCCGTTGAGACGACGCCTTACGAACTGTGGTTTGGCAAGAAACCAAAGTTGTCGTTTCTTAAAGTTTGGGGCTGCGATGCTTATGTGAGGAAACTTCAACCAGATAAGCTCGAACCTAAATCGGAGAAATGTGTCTTCATAGGATACCCAAAAGAGATAATTGGGTACACCTTCTATCACAGATCTGAGGGCAAGATTTTTGTTGCTAAATTCAGATCCTTTCTAGAGAAGGAGTTTCTCTCGAAAGAAGTGAGTGGGAGGAAAGTAGAACTTGATGAGGTAACTGTACCTGCTCCCTTATTGGAAAGTAGTTCATCACAAGAATTGGTTCCTGTGACAACTACACCAATCAGTGAGGAAGCTAATGATATTGATCATGAAACTTCAGATCAAGTTACTACCGAACCTCGTAGGTCTACCAGAGTAAGATCCGCACCAGAGTGGTATGGTAATCCTATTCTGGAAGTCATGTTACTTGACCATGGCGAACCTACGAACTATGAGGAAGCGATGATGAGCTCAGATTCCGCAAAATGGCTTGAGGCCATGAAATCTGAGATGGGATCCATGTATGAGAACAAAGTATGGACTTTGGTTGACTTGCCCGATGATCGGCAAGCCATCAAGAATAAATTTATCTTCAAGAAGAAGACTGACGCTGATGGTAATGTAACTGTCTACAAAGCTCGACTTGTTGCGAAAGGTTTTCGACAAGTTCAAGGGGTTGACTACAATGAGACTTTCTCACCCGTAGCGATGCTTAAGTCTGTCTGAATCATGTTAGCAATTGCCGCATTTTATGATTATGAAATTTGGCATATGGATGTCAAAACTGCATTCCTGAATGGATTTCTGGAAGAAGAGTTGTATATGATGCAGCTAGAAGGTTTTGTCGATCCAAAAGGTGCTAACAAAGTGTGCAAGCTCCAGCGATCCATTTATGGACTGGTGCAAGCATCTCGGAGTTGGAATAAACGCTTTGATAGTGTGATCAAAACATATGGTTTTATACGACGTTTGGAGAAGCTGTATTTACAAGAAAGTGAGTGGGAGCTCAGAGCATTTCGATATTATATGTAGATGACATATTGTTAATCGGAAATGATATAGAATTCTGGATAGCATAAAGGGATACTTGAATAAAAGTTTTTGATGAAAGACCTCGTGAAGCTGCTTACATATTGGGCATCAAGATCTATAGAGATAGATCAAGACGCTTAATAGGACTTTCACAAAGCACATACCTTGATAAAGTTTTGAAAAAGTTCAAATGGATTAGGCAAAGAAAGGGTTCTTGCCTCAGACATAAGGTGTGAAGTTGAGTCAGACTCAATGCCCGACTACAGCAGAAGATAGAGAGAAAATGAAAGATGTTCCCTATGCTTCAGCCATAGGCTCTATCATGTATGCAATGTTGTGTACCAAACCTGATGTATGCTTAGCAATAAGTTAAGCAGGGAGGTACCAAAGTAATCCAGGAGTGGATCACTAGACAGCGGTCAAGAATATCCTAAAATACCTGAAAAGGACTAAGGATATGTTTCTCTTTTATGGAGTTGACAAAGAGCTAGTCGTAAATGGTTACGTCGATGCAAGCTTTCACACTGATCCGGACGATTCTAAATCGCAAACCGGATACGTGTTTATATTGAACGGTGGAGCTGTCAGTTGGTGCAGTTCTAAACAAAGCGTCGTGGCGGGATCTACATGCGAAGAGGAGTACATAGCTGCTTCGGAAGCAGCAAATGAAGGAGTCTGGATGAAGGAGTTCACTTCCGATCTTGGTGTCATACCTAGTGCATCGGTACCAATGAAGATCTTCTGTGACAATACTGGTGCAATTACCTTGGCAAAGGAATCCAGATTTCACAAGAGGACCAAGCACATCAAGAGACGCTTCAATTCCATCCGGGACCAAGTCCAGGTGGGAGACATAGAGATTTGCAAGATACATACGGATCTGAATGTTGCAGACCCGTTGACTAAGCCTCTTCCACGAGCAAAACATGATCAGCACCAAGACTCCATGGGTGTTAGAATCATTTTGTGTAATCTAGATTATTGACTCTAGTGCAAGTGGGAGACTAAAGGAAATATGCCCTAGAGGCAATAATAAAGTTATTATTTATTTCCTCATATCATGATAAATGTTTATTATTCATGCTATAATTGTATTAACCGGAAACATGATACATGTGTGAATACATAGACAAACTTAATGTCACTAGTATGCCTCTACTTGACTAGCTCATTAATCAAAGATGGTTATGTTTCCTAACCATAGACATGTGTTGTCATTTGATTAACGGGATCACATCATTAGGAGAATGATGTGATTGACTTGACCCATTCCGTTAGCTTAGCACTTGATCGTTTAGTATGTTGCTATTGCTTTCTTCATGACTTATACAAGTTCCTATAACTATGAGATTATGCAACTCCCGTTTACCGGAGGAACACTTTGTGTGCTACCAACCGTCACAATGTAACTGGGTGATTATAAAGGAGCTCTACAGGTGTCTCCAAAGGTACATGTTGAGTTGGCGTATTTCGAGATTAGGTTTTGTCACTCCGATTGTCGGAGAGGTATCTCTGGGCCCTCTCGGTAATGCACATCACTATAAGCCTTGCAAGAAATGTAAGAATGAGTTAGTTACGAAATGATGCATTACGTAACGAGTAAAGAGACTTCCGAACGAGATTGAACTAGGTATTGAGATACCGACGATCGAATCTCGGGCAAGTAACATACCGATGACAAAGGGAACAACGTATGTTGTTATGCGGTTTGACCGATAAAGATCTTCATAGAATATGTAGGAGCCAATATGAGCATCCAGGTTCCGCTATTGGTTATTGACCGGAAACATGTTTCAGTCATGTCTACATAGTTCTTGAACCCGTAGGGTCCGCACGCTTAAGGTTTCGATGATAGTTATATTATGAGTTTATGAGTTTTGATGTACCGAAGTTAGTTCGGAGTCCTGAATGTGATTACGGACATGACGAGGAGTCTAGAAATGGCCGAGACATGAAGATTGATATATTGGAAGCCTATATTTGGATATCGGAAGTGTTCCGAGTGAAATCGGGATTTTACCGGAGTACCGGGAGGTTACCGGAACCCCCCGGAGGCTTAATGGGCCTACATGGGCCCTAGTGGAGAGGAAGAGAGGAGGCAAGGCTGGGCCGCGCCCCGTCCCCCCTAGTCTGAATAGGACAAGGAGAGGGGGCGGCCCCTCTTCCTTCTCTCTCCTCCTCCTTCCCCTTCTCCATCGCAACTAGGAAGAAGGAGTCCTACTCCCGGTGGGAGTAGGACTCCCCCTTGGCGCGCCCTCCTTGGCCGGCCGCCCCTCCCCCTTGGCTCCTTTCTATACGGGGGCAGGGGGCACCTCTAGACACAACAATTGATCTCTTGATCTCTTAGCCGTGTGCGGTGCCCCCATCCACCATAGTCCTCGATAGTATTGTAGCGGTGCTTAGGCGAAGCCCTGCGACGGTAGAACATCAAGATCGTCACCACGTCGTCGTGCTGACGGAACTCTTCCCCGACATTCTACTGGATCGGAGTCCGGGGATCGTCATCGAGCTGAACGTGTGCTAGAACTCGGATGTGCCGTAGTTTCGGTGCTTGATCTGTTGGGCCGTGAAGACGTACGACAACATCAACCGCGTTGTTCTAACGCTTCCTCTTTTAGTCTACAAGGGTACGTGGACAACACTCTCCCCTCTCGTTGCTATGCATCACCATGATCTTGCGTGTGCGTAGGAATTTTTTTGAAATTACTATGTTTCCCAACATGTGGTTCATAATGAGAGATTGATCCGTAGTCCTGACACCATCAATGATGAGAATATCAATGAAGCACCTCCGTCTCCTGCCATTGGCAATTGCAAAGAAGTAAGCCGTCATAGCATCACCCTTCAAGGTCCAGTTAAGGGAGCCACGCTGGCGCCAATAGATCTCCGCTTGCTGATGCAACAACATCAGGGCATCTTCCAAGGAGTAACGAGTGGACCATTGAGAAGCAGTAAGCCCAGAAATATCCGCACATTGGTCCAAAGCCCGGAGCTGGGATTCAAGAGCATCCTTTTCCCTGCGCTGATCAGATGCCCTATTACGGGACCACCCTCCTAAGAGTTTGCACATCTCATATGAGCATTTGTGCCAATCATCCATCGGGCCGAAGGACCGGCGAGGAGTATTAAGCAAGGTAGAGATCTTGGTGGCTAGAATATCAATAAACCCATCCACAAGAAGCCAAGAAGCATCAAATTGAAAGCGAGAAGAAGTCAGAGAAGAATTAAAGCCCGCATCTACAACCAGGGGAACATGATCAGACCCAACCAGAGGTCTGGCTTTCAACGAGGCACGGGGGAAGAGGGAATCCCATCTATTACAGACAAAGACCCGGTCCAGCACCGACCGGAGAGGATTAGTCTGATGATTTGACCAAGTGAACCGGGCCCCCACCCTAGGAAGCTCACGAATCGCACAATTAATGATGAACTCATTAAAACCATTAGCAAGCGGCGAGGAGAAATTGGGACCATTTTTATCGGTCGGGGAACACAGGAGGTTGAAGTCACCACCAATCAATAAAGGAATGTTACAAGCCTCGATCTTATTAGAAAGCTCGTCAAGGAAGATAGGCGCAAGTGAGTGATCAGCGGGGCCATAAACCACTAGACATTCCCATAAAATGTTTAACTGACGGTGATGAACCACCACACTAGCCCAAAAAATGTCATGGTCAAAAGTAATGAAATCAAACACGTCCCACTTAGACCCAATTAATTAAAATACCCCCAGAGTAGCCCGAGGCAGGAAGAAAATGCCAATCAAATATATCCATGTCTGCAGCCGCAGACAGTTCAGAGGGGGAGAAGGATTCCTTAAACGTCTCAACTAGCCCTAAAATGTCAATGTTATCCCTGCACACCAAATCATTAATCTGGTCTCGACGCCCCTGAGCGGCGAAACCCCTAACATTCCAGAAGAGTGCTTTCATTTATAAGAAAGATTTTTAATGCGGAGACTAAATCTGCATGGGGCCAAACAGGATTTAGATCGCTTGGCCGGACCCTTCTCACTTGGGTGGGGGGGGGGATGACTGGCCACAACCATTTGCTGCTCCAAAGCACACCACCGGCCCCTGGGCCATACCAGCGCCCACAGAGGCCGCGGCCTCCTTGGCCTTGGCAATAGCCGCTTGGGCAACTTCATTCGCCCTAATGACAGAGAGAAAACGAGACGGAGAGCCAAACCCCGGACCTACGGTTACACCAACGTCCGATATGATATGCAACAGGCGATCATCCGAAAGAGCAGGTAAAACGAGACGAATTGGGAAGAGAGGGATGGAGAATGGGCAGACATACCTAAACCAGGGAGATCTCTAACCGCAACCCACCTTTCAGCCCGCGCCGCCACCGACTCGCCAGATTCACGCACGCGACGTCCCTTACGCACCGTCGACGCAGGCGAGCGCAGCAGCGGAGAACGCGCAGCAGGCGAGGCCAAACCCAGGCCGGACCCTGAAGCAGCCCCCATATCCTTGTCCAGATGGCAAACCAGGCCGGTCATGGAATGCTTGGAACCCGAGGAGGCCCTGCTTTTAGCAGAAATCTTTCTGGTCGAGGTTTTCTTCTTCTTCTTAGATGCAGGTCCAGTGGATCGAGGACGAGACACAGGTAGATCTTCAATCCCAGAGAAAGATGGAGATTGCGGGTGAGCAGGAAGGTTGGAGCATACACCAGATATCGGTGTACCTTTTCTAGCAGGATTCCCAAGAAGGACCTTGCCCACCGCCTGACTGCCACCCGCATCCTTCTGAGTTTTATCAACGGGGGTATTGGCCTTAAACAGCTCCTGGTCTTCAGGTTCTAGACCATCCCATTCAGACTGGGTGAAACGAGGGTCAGTACCACCACTTGGGTTCTGCCCACCAGTCGAACCATCTTGCTGCTTATCATCAGGATCAGCCGAGTTGAAAGGAGGAGGCGGAGGTGGGGCCTGGAAAGCATCTGCACCCTCGACCCGAACCCGCAGTCGAACACCCTCAGAGGACGGGAACTCATCCACGGCACCAATCACAAAGATAGGATCAACGCACCAAATGTTGAGGCGCACCGGGCCAACCTTAACCAAAGACTCAGAATCCACCTCCACTGGCTTACCAATAAGAGTACCAAACTCCATCATGAACTCAGCTAACCGCAAACCCACTGGCATATCATCCACAAGCACCCATAACTTGGACAAAGGACCAACCGCCTTCGCACCACATGTGGCCACCTTAACAGAGACGACCAGCTGATTGAGAGGCAGAGTCAAGCTCGTGCACGAAGAGATCATCCGTAAACACTCCTTTGAGGGAAACACCACCGCAAACTCAAACTTCGAAAGCTGGCACACCTGCCAATCCCATCCTCCATCATCCCAGATCCTCAAGTCTTCCAACAAAGTCTGCGGGGAGATCTTTTGGTCACGGACAAAAATAATAGCCGCATTAGAGAGCGAGGGCGCAGCCACAACCACAGGAACAACAGAGTCTACGGCAAAGAACGAGCATCCTGGAAGACCAGTCCCAAAAGGCACGAAAGAGGGATTCTTGTTGCGGTTACGACAATCCATGGTCAGGTGTTTGTCAGAATGACAAATGAGAAAGAAGGGAGGGTTGGTGCATCTGGACTGGAAATGGCCCGGTCGATGGCATGCAAAGCAAGTAAGAGAAGGGGAGGGATTTGGAGCAGCAGAATGTTGGCGGAGCGGAGGAGGTGGAGGAGGGGGAGGAAGCCATCTCCAAGGCCGACGGAAGAGGATCCTGGACCAAAGGGCGGGCCACGGCGGTCCCTGACCTGCGCAGAGGAGGAGCTAGATCCGAAGCGCTGGACCGGGCGGGAGGCAGCACCAGCAGCAAAAGAGCGAGAGGAGGCGCCCGCGGCGGAGCCCCTGGGCCCTAGACTGGAGCCTGGCGCGGTGTCGACGAGGAGGAACCACCACCAGCAGAGGCAGCGGCCACCTCCCACGGATCAGGAACCGCTGCCATCGCGCCACCAGATCCGGGCAGAGCCGCCCCAGATCCAGCGGCCGGCCGCGCCTGCTTGTCGCGCTGGAGCCACTCCGGGCCAGCCGCCAACACTTCACGCTCGCGCTCCACCTCGCGTGCCACACGACCAGCCTCGAGCTTGGAACAGAGCTCGGCCTCGTACGCCAGATCCACCCCAGATCCCGGCGAATCTTCACAGCGACGCTTGCTACCCGAGAGGGCCTCGTTGGAGGATCCCCTGGACTTGTCCATGGATAGAACCTCCGTGAAGGACAGAAGGAGTGGAGGGGGAGAGGAAATGGATCTGAGGAAATGGCGGATGGGATGACGCGATCTACGAATGTCAGCGGCGGATGCCGGAAACTCTAGGAGGGGGGAGGGAGCCACGCGCACCCATAAATATCCAGAGCAAGCCAGGCCCAACTGGGCCGGATCAGGAAACTGGGCCGGGTGGGGGACCGGCCACAGCCAGCTGCCCTGGGGCCACGGAAGGGAGGGGGAGAAGCAACTAACAAGGAGAGGCCAGGCGGCCCAGACGACCTAGCACGCTCCAGCCCAGGAACATCAAGGCCCACCAAGCCCTACGGCCCCACGTCATCGACAGACCGAGCCAGATCTAGGGTTTCCCCGACGCGCGCCACTGCACCCACCGGCGCAGCAGCCGCCGGTGGCAAAGGCCCCGACCGAAGAAGAAGAGACGGGGCGGCAACAACGGGCGGAGACCCCATGCCATCATTAGCCACCGCAACGGCGGAGGGAAACGAGCCAAGGATGCCATGATCAGGGGACGGAGGCAGGCACCTACCAACCTTGCGCTGACGACGACCGACACGCATCCAACCTGAGGACCCAACCGGCGACGCCACAGATCTGTCATGACCCCCCGGAGCAAACTTCCGGGCACGGCCCAGCGCCCGGACGACCGGCACCGCCGACGCCACAATGGACGCGACGACCTCCTCCAAATCAGAGGCCAGATCCTCCTCATCTCCTAAGGCCCCAGAAGCGAGACCCAGCGAACTCCAACGACACCATAGGGAGGCCCGCCACGGGCGAAGACCGAGGGAGGTCCACCACCGGACAAGGCGGCGAGGGGTTTGACAGAAGAGATAAGGAGGGAGAGTACAGCGACGGGGATCCATGGGAGGAGGCGGCATCTGAGGAGAGGTTGGAGAACCGGGAGCGGAGAGGAGAGGGGGGAGAGAGATAACCCATCCCTCCTGCGTTTCTTCCAACAGATTCTCCACAGATGGTCTCCATTGATCTCCTAAACGTGGAATGACCCCGAACCTCTGGTTATGGCCAACAACATGGAGGAACATGGCCACTTTCTCTTCCACACTGGTGTTGATGTTATCTTGTAGCAGCCCCCTGCTCCTGAAGGTCTCGACAAGCCTGGCAAGTGTTGCTCTTTTCATTCGAAGCATCCACAGAGCCTCGACGCCATTGCGGTCCTTGCGGTTGTAGATTTAGTTTAGATTTTGGATCCTCTCCTGTTCCCGGATAAACATTGGACAATAGCGGATCAAAGGTCTCCCAACACGACGAACAACTCTCTGATGCATGAACATGACCCATGCGTGAATCACACTTATCAGTACCGCTGCCTGAATTATCAGCCTCATCCCTGCGTCCATAACCTAGTCGACATCGACGGTTTGTTCAGTGGAAATCGATGCTACACCTTGCCTAACAGCCTAACCACTGACCAAACAAAGGGGAGGAGGGGGTGCTGCTTACCGGCATCAGAGACGAGGACGGCGTAGGGGGAGCCATGGCACAGACAAGGTCGACCAGACGGTGGCCAACAGCAAGGGGAGCACCAGATCCGCCGCAAACGCCGCCGCTGCCTCTAGCGCAGATATGAAATCGCAGCCGCCGCCGGTGGTGAGGCAGTAGGGAGGAAAGTGGCTATGGGTGAGCGAGTAGAAAGGGGCGTGAGGCTAGATTTGGCTCCGGGACGACGCGCCAGATTTCCCATCACCCGCCATCCCCCCTCGACCTCTCGTCGCACCCGTCTGTGCGACCTCGCGACGCACTCAGCCTGACTCGCGAGAAATTGCCGATCATCCGTGCGTTTCCAGCGAGTTAGGCACTGGTATGCTTTGAGAAGCATGCGATGCAGGCCCAACAGTGAAACCAGGCAACCAAACAGGCCTCTTCCTTACCACGCGGGTCTGGTTGGGCTCGATGCGGGCAACTAAACATGTTCCAAGTCTCAGTTTTCTGTTCTAATCTATCACTTTGGATGTTCTGGATCCACCAGATGTCTAGGAAATATAATTAATTTTGTGGGTTATAACGTGGTACGTACACCACTACTACTCAATTAGTTTGGTTTATGTAATACAGTATCACTCATCTAGTCTAGCTATAGAAATGCAGAGGTACCAAAACGCCTGAACTGAATTGAGATTCTTGCAGGATTTCCTCACGACTCACGAGCGAGGCGTTCGTGGTGTCGTTGCAAATCGGCAACTCGCTCGCGCTCATAGAGGTGGAAGAATGATGCTCGCACACACGCTGAGGTTCCTTTTTTTTGCGCTGTGCCCAAAACTGGCTCACAGCCTTTTTTTTTGCGCTGTGCCATCCTAGATCTCGGGACGAGATCCTCTCATAGTGGTGGAGTGTTGTAACGCCCCGAGACCGACGCTCCAGATGCCTTCCAGCTATTCCGAGTTCGCCCGTGTGTTTTATTTGCGTCATTTGCATTGCATCATGTCATCATGCCATCATCTCATAAATCTTTTGCACCTCAACTAAATAAATTGCATAGATCTTTTGATCTATTTAAATCGAGGGAATTCACGATGGTGATTTCTCTTTATAATATATCCTCCCGATATTAGTGGAGCTATTATAAAATAATTCCATTCTCTGGAGTTCACCCATTAACACACTTGCAAAATCCCAATGCCCTTTATTATTTCAATTCTTGGCCTCTAACTTTGCCATATTTTCTTTCTTGTTTTTCCGAGCTTCCCAAAAATCACAACATTTTGGACCTTCCTTTACCTAGTCCTAGTTCAAACCTATTGAATTAAATTCAAATGATTTTGAATTTAATCTTGCAATCTTGCTCACTTCTATATTCTTGGGACTAGCGATTTTTGTGAGTCCAAGAATATTATTTGCATGTGCTAATTCTTTGCCTATCCTTCTCTTTCTTTTCTTTCTCTTTTTCTGCTTTTGTTTTAAATGGGAAAATGAGAGAGAGAAGAGAGAGTGCAGCTCAGCCCAGCCGGCTTCTAAGCCCAAGGCCCAGCCGCCCCCACCTTTCCCTCAGAACCCTAGTCCGAACCACTCTCCTCCCATCGATCCCCATCTCTTCCTCCGTCACAGACTCATCTCTCTCCTCGATCCCTCCTCCTTTCTTCCTCGTCACACAACCAGGAGACGCCGCCTACTGTCTTCCTCCTCGCCCTGCTACCGACGCCGCCCTGCGTCCTCAACTCCAGCCACGCGTTCTTCCTCGACTCGACCACGACAAAGAAGAAGCAGCTGCTGCACCCTGCCGAGCGCCGCCTTCAGGCTCCCTCTGTTGCCTCGGGCTCCTCCGACCTTCCTCAGACCCGATCTGCTCCAAACCGCGCCACCGCAAGTTCTCGACCTCCGCGTCGTCCGAGTCCTCGCCCACCACAGACGGTCCGATCGTTGCTTCTCCGAGCTGCGCTCAGACGCCGACGCTAAGTTTCGTTGTTTACGCCGCCATCGCTTTAGCAGAGCTCCGCCTCCTCGCTTCATGCCAAGGCTAACACTGCCACTTCTTCCAGCCGCTGCTCGCCATGCCCCGACGACCAGCAGCTCGAGCTACCTCCACGCACCTCTCGTGACCTCCCGGGCAGGGCCTTTGCTAGTCCTCGATGCCCCTTCAGTTCAAGAAGACCGCTATTTCGACTACCACACCGAACGCAAGTTCATGGATATGCCAAGTTCCTCACGACTTGTGTACAACTACCGTCGCCAAGACCGGACCGACAAGTACCCCGGCAACGTGTGTACCACTACCGTCGACCCTCGAAGACTCCGTGGACGTCAAGTTCCTCGTCGTGACCCCAAACATCTACGAAACATGAACAACTACTTCCACTACCGTCGCCGCGAATGACTACTTCCACGACGTCCGAGAACAACTACTTCCACTATCGCCGCCGCGAGAACGACTACTTCCACGATGTCCCGTGAACGCCTACTTCCTCTACACCGCTCCGAACTCGTTCCGCCCCGAAACGCACGCTTCGAAGGTATAACCCGAGACGACCGTGATGAGATGCCCTTGCATGTATGAGATGCTTGAGTTTTGCACCGTGACCGAATTGTCTTTGCACGTTCCTCTCTTGCCATGCCACCATTATGTGGGACACCCGGAATCCGGGATCACCCCACCATCCGTGCACGCATCCGCTCACTTCCTTTTGCACCGGTATCTCCACGAGCTACCGGAAATGATATGTTGCCGTGGCACCATTTTCATTATCATTGCCGTGGCACCCCTTTTGCTCTGCCATGGTGACCAAATGCTCCTTATCATGCTCATGTCAACATTTTCATAAAAATTGCATAAAACTTGCATATGTCATCCGCATCATGATAACAACAATTAAAATGTTTAAAATTGTTGTTGCATTAATTTGCTAAATGACATGTGGGGATTTTCCAGAAATGTTGTTTGTTGTTCCGGCCTCATTTAAATTTGCCTAAATAGTAAGTTTACTTATGCCTCACCACTTGCCATGTTAACCAACATTTAATCTTGTTTGGTAGCTTAACCGAGAGAGAACTAAATAATTGATGTGGTGTTCCGTCAATATGCAACTCGTTGCATATTGAGTTCCACTTAATTTGTAGTTTTGTTTGTTGCACTTTGCCATGCCATGCCTCATTTAAACCGGACACGCATCATACTTGTTTGTGCATCATGCCATGATTATGCGATGGGTGTTTACTATGTTGTTTTCTTCTTTCCGGTTTGCTCTTTCGTTAGCTTCGGTTTCGTTCCGGAGTTGTGACGATTCGTTTGACTACGTCCGTTCGTCTTCTTCATGGACTCGTTCTTCTTCCTAGCGGGATTTCAGGCAAGATGACCGCTACCCTGGATCTCACTACTATCATTGCTATGCTAGTTGCCTCGTTCTTTCGCTATGCTGCGCTACCTATTACCTGTTTGACCAGCCATCCCAAATTGCCATGAACCTCTAACCTTTGACACCTTTCCTATGCAAACCGTTGTTTGGCTATGTTCCCGCTTTTGCTCAGCCCTCTTATAGCGTTGCTAGTTGCGGTGAAGTTGAAGAATTCTCCATGGTGGACAGGGTTTATGTTGGGATATCACAATATCTCTTATATTATTAATGCATCTATATATTTGGTAAAGGGTGGAAGGCTCGGCCTTATGCCCGGTGTTTTGTTCCACTCTTGCCGCCTCTAGTTTCCGCCATACCGTGTTATGTTCCCGGATTTTATGCTCCTTACGAGGTCGGGTGATTTATGGGACCCCATGACAGTTCGCTTTGAATAAAACTTGTCCAGCAAGGCCCAACATTGACTTTTACCATTTGCCTCACCACCACAAACTTTTTCCCTTGGGAGTCGCTCTCTCGAGGGTCATCTTTATTCAGCCCCCCGGGGCCAATGCTTGTCTAAGTGTTCGTCCAAACTAGAGCCCTTTGCAGCGCCCCCTCAAGGAAACTTGAGGTCTGGTTTTAGTTATACGGATTGCTCATCCGGTCGTGGCCTGAGACGAGATACGCGCGGCTACTATCAGGATGTCGGCACGCCGGGAGGTCTTGCTGGTCTTGTTTTACCATTGTCGAAATGTCTTGATGTACCGGGATACCGAGTCTGATCGGAGTGTCTTGGGTGAAGGTCTATTCCTTCGATGATCGCGAGAGCTTGTCATGGGCTAAGTTGGGACACCCCTGCAGGGTTTAAACTTTCGAGAGTCGTGCCTGCGGTTATAGGCAGATGGGAATTTGTTAATGTCTGGTTGTAGATAACTTGACACCAGATCCGAATTAAAACGCATCAACCGAGTGTGTAGCCGTGAAGGTCTCTTCTCGGCGGAGTCCGGGAAGTGAACACGGTTTCGGGTTATGTTTGACGAAGTAGGTGTTCGGATCACCTCTTGATCATTGCTAGTTGACGATCGTTCGCTTGTTTCTCTTCTCGCCTCATTTGCGTATGTTAGCCACCATATTATGCTTAGCCGCTGCCGCAACCTCACCACTTTACCCCTTCCTTTCCCATTAAGCTTTGCTAGTCTTGATACCCATGGTAATGGGATTGCTGAGTCCTCGTGGCTCACCAGATACTTCCAAAACCAGTTTGCGTGTGCCTATGTTATCCGGCGGTGACGCAACCAAGCTCAAGGAGGAGCTCGATGAAGATCTTGCCCTTTGTGTTGTTTCGCTCTAGTTGATCAAGAGTGGAGCCCAGTTGGGGTCGATCGGGACCTTTGTTGCATTTGGGGTTCTTCTTTTATTTTGGTTCCGTAGTCGGACCTTGATTGTATCTGGATGATGTCATGCTTTATTCATGTAATTGTGTGAAGTGGCGATTGTAAGCCAACTATGTATCTCTTTCCTTATGTATTACATGGGTTGTGTGAAGATTACCTCACTTGCGACATTGCTTTCAATGCGGTTATGCCTCTAAGTCGTGCTTCGACATGTGGGAGATATAGCCGCATCGAGGGCGCTAAGTTGGTAATCGAGCCTTCCCGACCTTAGGAGCCCCACCGCTTGATCGCTTTTAGCGGCCGAGTTGTGTCTAGAAAATGTTTTGAGTCATTTAGGATTATATATATCGGAGAGTTAGGAATTTTTTACTCCTCGGTCCCTTCGTCGCCTGGTGAGGTCTCCCGACGAGAAGTTTTGACTTTCCTCTCCTCAAATTTCACTAAAAAATTTTAGGATCACGCTGGTATCTTAGAATCGTTCGATGGTTTTATGATGACAACATTGTCTTGGTGCCTCCCGTCGCCAGGGTTTTTTAGTGGAGGTGTCCCGGGAGTTGAGCTCGAGGTGTTGTCGCCATAATTTTATCGCTTCAGTTCGAATACCTGAGTTTAGTACGCCGACATCGAAAATCTCTTTTATGCAGTTGTTGGTGAGATAACCCCGATAACTCAGTACTGAGGTGAGTACGGGAGTATTGTCATGACTCGTATAACGGATGCTTTTCGAAGGTTGAGGTACACGATTTCCGAAGGTTTCTTGGTTATGTGTTGAAGGATGGATACAGCTTGGATGTAGGTATTGTTAGTTTGGGTGAGATATATTGCTTCCCCTGTATCCCCAACACCAGATTGCATAACCAGAAAGTTTCGGGAGTTTCATAGGTGGGAATTCAAGTAGCTCCTAGAATATCTTTTCGACAGATGCATGATATGAGATTGGGTAAATCTCTATCATATGTTTGTTCCGGCTTATTCTACAAGCCAGTCCTTTGTTTTTTGTTTTGATTTGTGGTATTCGAGTTGCTTCAATGTCAAGTGTTGATTCCATACTTTTCCGAAATGGTGTTCTCATACTCCGATGTGAATAACAATCCTTCTCGACAATCGAGATTGTCATGTCAATCCTTTTCAACCGGCGTGTTTCTCTTCAAGTGGATCCGATCACTTCAACATCAGCAAGACCAATTATCATTTCTTCTCAACGGTGTTTGTTTCATCCATCTCCAAGTTGCCTTTGTTCTTTCCCGCCACCCACCCTTTTTCCTCAAGGACTAAGATTTCTTTATCAAGTATCCATTTATTCATGTAAAGTCTCTTCATTCTTTTCTTTCAATGTTCTTATCCGGTGATTTCCCATGAAGATGCTCAACAGCTTCAAGTTCATCATCCTTCATTGTTGTTTCTTCTCCGGTGGATCCTATTCAAGCTTTCGATATTCATCATATTCCTTTCCTCGTTTCTAATGCTTTCTCATATCGGTGCACCTCATTATCATTCTACTTCTCGCTATTTGTTATTCCGGAGTGCTCAAGATATCTCGAAGATTCGTGTTTCCACTCTACATTCGTTCAAGCTCTTTCAAGATTGGTATCTCCTTCAAGTCATTTAATTCAACCGTGCAACATCTCTTTTAAATCTTTTCAACGGTGTTCTTTTGAGTGGGCCCTAACCCACGTGTCTTTTCCTGTGATCTTACCCGACTCTTCTATTTTCCCGAGCTATCCTAAATTCTTCTTCAAGTTTGACGAAGAATGAGTTATCATCACCAAATGCTTTTCTCCAAGATCTTTCAAATTCTTTTCATAGTTGGCTCAACCTCTTCGCTTTTGATTCTTCCGGTGTGCCTCAATAATTCTTGGTGGTGTTTCTCGTTGTCATTCTCATCATTTGAAGACCGAAGAAGAGTTTCTCTTAAATCTTGTATGTTCTCTTGAAGATTCATGGTTCTAGCTTGTTGCCATCCTCTCATAATTGTTTTCGATTGTAAGAATCTTTTTCACCCATCCGGAGCATTTTAGCAGTCTTTTCAGTTTCATTCTTTGAAGCCCATCATCTCAGTATTATTCATTCAAGCTTTCAGCTCTCGTTCTCCAAATCATACCAGTGCATCATTCAAGTATTCTCTAATCAGCTCGTGATCTATTCGTTCATTTGTATCTAAATACCCTCAAGTATCTTCATTCATTTTGCAATTCTTCCCAGCTAATTGTGCCTTTGCTACTTTCATTTTCAATTCTTACGGTGGTTCGTTCAAGAGTTCTCTTCCTTCGTTATTATATAGATTCATTCATTCTTCCCAAATCCTACCGGCGGATCGTTGAAGACCTTCCCAAGTTGAGCAATATCTCTCTTCAATCCTTTTTCAACGAGAATAAGTAGTATGCCAAATCCGTTGCTACTCAACAATCTAAATCGGCGAAGGATGCGCATAACATAATTCTTGTTCTTGTTTCATCCAAGTGATTGATTCATTCTTCCGGAGTTCGTAATGGTATCAATTTCTCAGTTCTAAGTTGTTCATCTCTTCTTTCCGGAGTTTGTTCATCATATCACATTCTCGGTCCGAGATGTTTCATCTTTTCTTTTCCCGGAGTTCCAAGCTATCATCATCACGAAGATCCATCTGAATCATTGCAAGGCTTCACCTT
Source organism: Aegilops speltoides (assembly GCA_021437245.1). Classification (NCBI taxonomy): domain Eukaryota; kingdom Viridiplantae; phylum Streptophyta; class Magnoliopsida; order Poales; family Poaceae; genus Aegilops; species Aegilops speltoides. Next base: position 325,643,013 of record CM038142.1, on the reverse strand, counting down.
GTGTTTTCAACTTCTTTTTCTTTTCATCATCCTTTTATTATTGGAGTTCTTCATGGAGGCTCTAAATGGTGGGTCGTCAAGGATTCCTTTCAATCTCGAATTGTTCTTCAAGATTTCTCTCATAGTTATGATCCGCCAAGCTATACTCTAAAATAAACATGGTGCCAAACACATGTTTTGTTTTGAGGAGCTCAAGTATTCTTCATCTTGCATTCCAAAGTGCAATTCTTTCTACCTCATCTTTTGACGTGGTGTTATGTCATTCTTGACAATTTGAGTTCGTGTTTCATGATTCATATGTTGTCAAGAATGAGACATTTTAAATCGACCAATCAACTTCTTCGTTGGAGTTATCTTGTGTCAGATTGCACCTAAAGCTCTTCCTTAAGGGTTGTTGCTATTTGGGGTGATTATGCATGACCCAAGCTTGCTCTTTATCCTCTTGGTGGAAGAAGTTCTCATCTCTTCGTTGATCTTAAACAAGCAATTGTTTTTCGTTAGTGGCAGAATTTCACCTCAAGTGTTGAGATGTTTCCATAAGCCCACTACAAGTTTATTCCTTTCGTTGTTGTTTTTTCCAACAACTCCGTTCGATTCTTCTTTGCAAGGATGCTTTCCAAGTTCACTTGTGGCAAAAGTTGTCATTTTCTTCCCCGTTCCTTTATCCCAACGATCTAACTTCTATTCTTTCGTTACGGAGGCATTGTAATGTTCTGCTCTTCACCCATCACCTCGTTTTTTTTTAGGATCGTGTTCTTTTATTCCTTATCCATTTAACCGGAGTGTTGTTTCATCTCTTCAATACCTTTTCATCTCATCAAATTTTCTTCTCTTTTCTACCGGAGTGCTGTCCAAATTCTGTCATTCTTGTTCCTTGGCTATCTCATTATGACGAGGTGGTCATATTCTTTTTGTTCGTGAAGCTCTTATTTCCATGTCTTTCAACCTTCAAGTTCCCATAATGTTCCTTGTTCCTTTTTCTAACGGATTGTTGCAATCTCATTCATCTCTGTTGTACTCTTTCTTTTAAATTCCTCAACCTCTCAAGGTTCGTGGTTTCACTCGTTCGTCAAAGAAGCAACTTAGTTTTACCTTAATTTTTCTCTTCCGTTTTCTCTCCGGTGCCATCCTAGATCTCGGGACGAGATCCTCTCATAGTGGTGGAGTGTTGTAATGCCCCGAGACCGACGCTCCAGATGCCTTCCAGCTATTCCGAGTTTCGCCGTGTGTTTTATTTGCGTCATTTGCATTGCATCATGTCATCATGCCATCATCTCATAAATCTTTTGCACCTCAACTAAATAAATTGCATAGATCTTTTGATCTATTTAAATCGAGGAAATTCACGATGGTGATTTCTCTTTATAATATATCCTCCCGATATTAGTGGAGCTATTATAAAATAATTCCATTCTCTGGAGTTCACCCATTAACACACTTGCAAAATCCCAATGCCCTTTATTATTTCAATTCTTGGCCTCTAACTTTGCCATATATTCTTTCTTGTTTTTCCGAGCTTCCCAAAAATCACAACATTTTTGGACCTTCCTTTACCTAGTCCTAGTTCAAACCTATTGAATTAAATTCAAATGATTTTGAATTTAATCTTGCAATCTTGCTCACTTCTATTTTCTTGGGACTAGCGATTTTTGTGAGTCCAAGAATATTATTTTCATGTGCTAATTCTTTGCCTATCCTTCTCTTTCTTTTCTTTTCTTTTTCTGCTTTTGTTTTAAATGGGAAAATGAGAGAGAGAAGAGAGAGTGCAACTGTAGCCCAGCCGGCCTCTAAGCCCAAGGCCCAGCCGCCCCCACCTTTCCCCCAGAACCCTAGCCCGAACCACTCTCCTCCCATCGATCCCCATCTCTTCCTCTCGTCCGCCAGACTCATCTCTCTCCTCGATCCCTCCTCCTTTCTTCCTCGTCACACAACCAGGAGACGCCGCCTCCGCGCCTGTCTTCCTCCTCGCCTCAAGGCCGACGCCGCCTGCGTCCTCAACTCCCGCGCCACGCATTCTCCTCGACCTGCGCCACGAAAGAAGCCGCTGCTGCACCCTCGCTGAAGGCCGCCTTCTTCGCGCCTCTCGTCGTTCGCCTGGCTCCTCCGACCTTCCTCGCCCGATCTGCTCCAAACCGCGCCATCGCCAAGTTCTCGACCTCCGCGTCCCGAGTCCTCGCCCACCGCTGCACGGTCCGGTCGTTGCTTCTCCGAAGCTGCATCAGACGCCGACGCTAAGTTTCGTTGTTTACTTGCCGCCATCGCTTTAGCAGAGCTCCGCCTCGCTTAATGCCAAGGCCAACACCGCCACTTCTTCCAGCCGCTGCTCGGCCATGCCCCGACGACCAGCAGCTCGAGCTACCTCCACGCACCTCCTGTGACCTCTCGAGGCAGGGCCTTTGCTAGTCCTCGATGCCCCTTGATTCAAGAAGACCGCTACTTCGACTACCACACCGGAACGCAAGTTCATGGATATGCCAAGTTCCTCTACGACTTGTGTACAACTACCGTCGCCAAGACGGGACCGACAATTACCCCGGCAACGTGTGTACCACTACCGTCGACCGAAGACTCGTGGACGCCAAGTTCTCGTCAGGACCCGAACATCTACGTAAACATGAACAACTACTTCCACTAGCGCCACCGCTGAACGACTACTTCCACGACGTCCGAGAACAACTACTTCCACTACCGCCGCGAGAACGACTACTTCCACGACGCCCCGTGAACGCCACTTCCTCTACACCGCCCGAACTCGCTCACCAAACGCACGCTTCAAGGTATAACCCGAGACGACCGCGATGAGATGCCCTTGCATGTATGAGATGCTTGAGTTTTGCACCGTGACCGAATTGTCTTTGCATCGCCTCTCTTGCCATGCCACCATTATGTGGGACACCCGAACCGGATCACCCCACCATCCGTGCACGATCCGCCACTTCCTTTTGCACCGTATTCCACGAGCTACCGAAACGATATGTTGCCGTGGCACCATTTTCGTTATCGCTGCCGTGGCACCCTTTTCTCCGCCATGGTGACCAAATGCTCCTTATCATGCTCATGTCAACATTTTCATAAAATTGCATAAAACTTGCATATGTCATCCAGATCATGATAACAACAATTAAAATGTTTAAAATTGTTGTTGCATTAATTTGCTAAATGACATGTGGGGATTTTCCGGAAATGTTGTTTGTTGTTCCGGCCTCATTTAAATTTGCCTAAATAGTTAGTTTACTTATGCCTCACCACTTGCCATGTTAACCAACATTTAATCTTGTTTGGTAGCTTAACCGAGAGAGAACTAAATAATTGATGTGGTGTTCCGTCAATATGCAACTCGTTGCATATTGAGTTCCACTTAATTTGTAGTTTTGTTTGTTGCACTTTGCCATGCCATGCCTCATTTAAACCGGACACGCATCATACTTGTTTGTGCATCATGCCATGATTATGCGATGGGTGTTTACTATGTTGTTTGCTTCTTTCTGGTTTGCTCTTTCGTTAGCTTCGGTTTCGTTCCGGAGTTGTGAGGATTCGTTTGACTACGTCCGTTCGTCTTCTTCATGGACTCGTTCTTCTTCCTAGCGGGATTTCAGGCAAGATGACCGCTACCCTGGATCTCACTATTATCATTGCTATGCTAGTTGCCTCGTTCTTTCGCTATGCTGCGCTACCTATTACCTGTTTGTCCAGCCATCCCAAATTGCCATGAACCTCTAACCTTTGACACCTTTTCTATGCAAACCGTTGTTTGGCTATGTTCCCGCTTTTGCTCAGCCCCTCTTATAGCGTTGCTAGTTGCAGGTGAAGTTGAAGAATTCTCCATGGTGGACAGGGTTTATGTTGGGATATCACAATATCTCTTATATTATTAATGCATCTATATATTTGTTTAAGGGTGGAAGGCTCGGCCTTAAGCCTGGTGTTTTGTTCCACTCTTGCCGCCCTAGTTTCCGTCATACCTGTGTTATGTTCCCGGATTTTGCGTTCCTTACGCGGTCGGGTGATTTATGGGACCCCCCTGACAGTTCGCTTTGAATAAAACTTGTCCAGCAAGGCCCAACATTGACTTTTACCATTTGCCTCACCACCACCTACTTTTTCCCTTGGGAGTCGCTCTCTCGAGGGTCATCTTTATTCAGCCCCCCCGGGCCAATGCTTGTCTAAGTGTTGGTCCAAACTAGAGCCCTTGCGGCGCCCCCTCAAGGAAACTTGAGGTCTGGTTTTAGTTGTACGGATTGCTCATCCGGTCGTGGCTCGAGACAAGATACGCTGGCTACTATCGGGATGTCGGCACGCCGGAGGTCTTGCTGGTCTTGTTTTACCATTGTCGAAATGTCTTGATGTACCGGATACCGAGTCGATCGGAGTGTCTTGGGTGAAGGTCTATTCCTTCGATGATCGCGAGAGCTTGTCATGGGCTGTTGGGACACCCCGCAGGGTTTAAACATTCGAGAGCCGTGCTGCGGTTATAGGCGATGGGAATTTGTTAATGTCCGTTGGAGATAACTTGACACCAGATCCTAATTAAAACGCATCAACCGAGTGTGTAGTCGTGATGGTCTCTTCTCGCGGAGTCCGGAAGTGAACACGGTTTCGGGTTATGTTTGACGAAGTAGGTGTTCGTGGATCACCTCTTGATCATTGCTAGTTGACGACCGCTCGCTTGTTTCTCTTCTCGCCTCATTTGCGTATGTTAGCCACCATATTATGCTTAGCGCTGCCGCAACCTCACCACTTTACCCCTTCCTTTCCCATTAAGCTTTGCTAGTCTTGATACCCATGGTAATGGGATTGTTGAGTCCTCATGGCTCACCGGATACTTCCAAAGCCGTTTGGTGTGCCTATGTTACCGAAAGCGGTGACGAACCGAGCTCAAGGAGGAGCTCGATGAAGATCTTGCCCTTTGTGTTGTTTCTGCTCCAGTTGATCAAGAGTGGAGCCCAGCTTGGGGTCGATCGGGACCTTTGTCGATTTGGGGTTCTTCTTTATTTTGGTTCCGTAGTCGGACCTTGATTGTATCTCGATGATGTAATGCTTTATTCATGTAATTGTGTGAAGTGGCGATTGTAAGCCAACTATGTATCTCTTTCCTTATGTATTACATGGGTTGTGTGAAGATTACCTCACTTGCGACATTGCTTTCAATGCGTTATGCCTCTAAGTCGTGCTTCGACACGGGAGATATAGCCGCATCGAGGGCGCATGACCTCGACCCAAAGTAAATCACAACGACAGCAAACTTGATGGGCCTACCAACTAATGTAGCCCACTAATGAAAAGCAAATATCCTAGCGACGTGATTAACACAACAAATCACCCCTTAAGCACGGCGCTTCCTCTTGAGCTCGATGATCCCCATCTTCCGTCAGAGCTTCAAGAACCCGACTCGCCCCAATGGCTTCGCTGAATATCGCCACCTGCTCACTTGTGCTCACGTGCTCAACCTCAACTTGCCCGCTTTCAACACACTCGAATGTAATGATATCTGAGATCAATGTGTTTAGTGCGCCATGGAACACCGGATTCTTACTCGAGCTATGGCAGACTTGTTATCAATCGCCAGCCTCCATCCGTCAGTTCGGTCTCTTGAAGATCAGCCAAGAACCTGCTCAACCAAACTCCCCGAAGCCGCAAGTGCGCCGCAATATACTCGCCGCAAGATGATCGTGCAACTATCCTTTGCTTCGTGATGCCCAAGAAATCGGATCGCACCGAGGAAGAAGAAGATCCCCGACGCGTTTCTTCCGATCATCGACGTCGCCGGCGTGATCGCTGTCACTGTACCCCATCAATTCAGGCTCTCCGTCAGTATGCTTCTCATATCTCAGCCCATAGTCCGCCGTCCCGCTGATGTACCGAAGTATATGCCTGACGGCCGCCATGTGCTGTGTGGTTGGTGATTCCATGTACCTACTGACGATGCCCACTGCGTAGGCAATATCTGGCCTTGTGTTGACAAGGTATCTGAGGCTACCCACCATGCTACGATACGCAGTGGCATCCTCCGGCGAGCTGCCATCTTCCTTTGACAGACTGAGCCGATTCTCCATGGTGTAGAGCGAGGATTGCACCCCTTCAAGCCAAAATCCTCGACAATCTTGCGGGCGTAGCTGCTCTGACAGACCGTGATTGCCGTCCTGGACTGCTCCACTTCTACGCCGAGGTAGTACGAGAGCAAGCCAAGATCGCTCATGCTGAACTTCTCCAACATCTGGGCCTTGAACTCTTTGATCTTGTCAACACGGCTGCCGGTGATGATCAGGTCATCTACGTACACCCCCACAAGCAAAGATGCATCTCCGGCCAGCTTGCGGTAGACGGCGTGCTCGTACGGGCTGTGCTCGAACCCCAGCTCCAGCAGGGTGGCGTCCAGCTTGGAATTCCAAGCCCTCGGCGCCTGGCGCAGACCATAGAGCGCCTTGCGCAGGCGGAGCACGCTCCGGCCGCGATCCACGCCGTCGTACCCCGGTGGCTGCTGCACGTACACCTCCTCGGCGAGATCTCCATTGAGAAACGCCGACTTCACATCCATGTGATGTACTTCCCAGCCGCCGTGTGCCGCTAGTGCGAGCAGTAACACGCACCGTCTCCATCCGCCGACCGCGCGAACACTTCATCATAGTCAATGCCCTGCCTCTGTGCATAACCCTTTGCCACTAAGCGAGCTTTGTGCTTGATAATGTTACCTTGGGGATCTTTCTTCACCTTATAGACCCATTTAAGGCCTATGGCGTGGTGGCCACTCGGGAGCCAAGCAAACTCCCAAGTCTGGTTCTCTGTGATCGCCTTCATCTTGGCGTCCATGGCCTCCTTCCAGCATGCCTCGCCCAGGGCCTGCTCGACGCTGGCTGGCTCCTCCGCCGCAACGAGGCACAACCCACTGTACTCCAACGTGACAGGCTGGGCATGCTCGACGGTGTCCTCCACAGTGCGGTACCGAATAGGGGCACCGTCTATGTCGTACGTCTCGCCCGTGGGTGGTGTGACGAACTGCACTGGCGAGGGCGTGGTTGGTACTCCTGGTGTCGGTGGCGAGGGCGTCGACGGTGCAGGCGTGGGTGGAGCCGAGCCTCGAGTGTGCAGCTCCCCGCCGTCGCAGTGGACGGTGGTGGTGTCGACGTGGTACTCCACCGTGAACGTGCTGGCCGCCGCACCCGTGGTCACCGCGTCAGGTGCACCGCCCAGCCCCTGTGGAACATGTTCTCGAACACCACATCCTCGGTGATGTGCAGCTTATGCGGCTGCCGGTCAGATACGCTGCACGCCTTTGCTGCCATCCTCATAGCCAAGAAACACCATTGGAGCCGACCGATCAGAGAGCTTGCTAATACCTGGGCCGACATGCTTGACGTGTACTCTGCAGCCAAATGTGCGAAAGTAGCTGACGTTTGGCCGTCGCCCATGCCACACCTCATATGGTGTGACTCCGTCCAGCGCGCGCGTCGGCGATCGATTGAGTATGTGGACCGCCGTCTTCACTGCCTCTGCGCCGTAAGATGAGGGCACGTTCATCCCTTCAGAGACAAGCGCCATCTCCACCACCGCTCGGTTGCGCCTCGACGACGCCATTTTGTTGCGGAGAGTAGGGCGCCGTCGTGTATCGCTTCACATCGTGTTCATTGCAGAAGCTTGCGAACGCCATGGAGTTAAACTCGCCGCCACGGTCGCTCCTGAAGGCCATCAGCTTCAGGCCATGCTCATTTTCAGAGATCGCATTGATCTTGCGGAAATACTCCAGGGCCTGGTCCTTTGTCCGCAACATCTCCACCCACATGAACCTGCTATGGTCATCCACGATGAGAAGAAAATATCGGTTACCGGCTGCAGTCGCCGATGAGATTGGCCCGCAGAGATCTCCATGGAACAGCTCTAAAGGCTGCTCCGCCCTGTACGCCGAGGCTGATGGGAATGGCTTCCTGTGCATCTTGCCAATAGTGTAGCCGGAGCAGACCTGATGCACTTGATTCACTACAGGCATGCCACTGACCATGCCCTTTGTGCCCAGATCATGGAGAGCACGAAAATGGAGATGCCCAAACCGCGCGTGCCATTGCCACGCAGTGTCACCTGAACTTGCTAGCATGCAGACGGGTTCATGATGTTCGGCCATCACATAGAGCATGTTCCTGTCCGCTTGACGCGCACCAAGAGGGATCCCTTCCCGATCAAACACACACATCTCGCCGTCCTCGATTTACAGCCTTACTGACCAATCTCATCAAGTTGTCCAATGCTTATGATGTTGCTACAAAGGTGGGGATATAATATACCTTGGACAAGACGCTGTGTGAGCTATTTCAGATTTGAACAGCACGGAGCCCCCGCCTTTGATCTGATCGACGAGCCATCGCCAAACTTCACGACGCCGGTCATCGACTCATCTAGAGTGGCAAATGCGCCGCGATCGCTCATCATGTGATTGCTCGCCTCGCTCTGTGTACCAGCCATTGCGCTGGCGCTCTTGGGGAACCACTTTCTTCTCGCTGAGGTAGACAGATCGGTTCGCCGGCTCGTCTGGCCGTGAGTGTCAGTCACAGCAGACAGCCAAGAGTAGTCTGGCTCCTCCTCCGCACTTGCGCCACGCCTCCTCTTGCCGCGGCTTGCTGCTCAAGGCAGTCCTTGGACATGTGTCCTGATCCCACAATTGTAGCAGCCCTTTGAAACGGTGACCACCACTGACGAGCCCTGTCCGCCATCGTCGCGGTTGCCGCTGGCGCGGCATCTTTGCCTTTACCGCCACGACCTCGCCACGGCCGCCACCGCATGCCGCCGCATGCCCGCGGCCTTCCCGCGAGATGATTCGCTTTGCCTCGCTTCCTTCGCGCGCCGCCCATTCTTCGGCAAAGTACAAAGATGCTGCCACCGCACGCGAAGTCACCGCTGCGTTTCAGACCGCCTCGGCAGCCTTAAGGCGCCCCGTCAGATCCTCAATACTCAGCATGCTGAGGTCAACGAGCGTCTCAATCGCGAGAGCGATCTGCGAGTAGCGCGGCGGCACGACTCGCAGAAACTTGCGGACGGCCCTCTCCTCGGTGACCTTGTCGCCAAGGATGTTGAGGCGGTGATCATGGACCCCAAGCGCATCGCGAAATCATCCACGGACTCGCCATCGCGAAACTCGATGGTCTCGAAATCCCGCGCCAGCGATTGCGCCTTAGCCGCGCGCACGCGGTCGCCGCCGATGCGCATGGTGGCGATCGCGTCCCACGCCGCCTTCGCCGTCGGCTTGACGGCTAGCGTGCCCACCATCTCGGGTGGCACCGCTCCAAGGATGGCCTCCAGCGCCATACGGTCCTCGTGGAAGTCGACGTCGCCGTGCTTGATGGCGTCCCAGTAGCCCCGCGCCTCCAGCTTCACCTTCATCAACAGCGACCAATCGTTGTAGTTCGTCTTGGTCAGCATCGGCCAGTTCCCCGATCCAGACTCCCGGATCACCTTCTGCACCACCGGCGCTGCCAGCTCGCGGCCGCGGATCGTGCGGCTCCGTCCGCGTCGCGGGGGAGAACGGGATGGTGATCGTGAACGGCACGGCGGCGACTTCGAGGGTAACTTCGACCCTGACCTGTCGCCCTTGTCCATCTGCACCGACTTCTTGCCGCCGGCCATGTCGACAGGATCTCCGACAAGGCTCTGATGCCACTTGTCGTTGCAAATCGGCAACTCGCTCGCGCTCACAAAGGTGGAAGAACGATGCTCGCACACACGCTGAGGTTCCTTTTTTTTGCGCTGTGCCCAAAACTGGCTCACAGCTTTTCTGTTTTTCTCTTCATCTTATTCGGGGCTTACAACGCGGATCGCCGGCTGACCCGGCTCCATCGCCACGCCGCGCTACGATCACGCCATCCCACGATCTCCACGGCGTGGCCTAACCAACCCAGCGCTAAACCCTTGGTCGCAGCGTGGATGCAGCACGCCTCTGACCCAAAGTAGATCACAACGATTAAGCAAACTTGATGGGCCTACCAACTAATGTAGCCCACTAACAGAAAAGCAAATATCCTAGCGACGTGATTAACACAACAGGTGGCCGTAAAAGGGCTCCTGCTGGAGTGGGCCAATGGCGTGCTTCAAAGAGACGTGCTCGTGTGTGGACACTGAACGCTGATGGATCCGGTGGTTCAGCTCTCTGCACTTCACGGACAAATCACCACGGTACCCATCGTGACTAATGCAGCTCCTTGCTTAGTTTAATAAATCCATGGCAATCTGTTAGTGCAGCTATGTCCTGTAAGTTGCTAGTTTGTCTGATTGCTCTCTCAAATCATGGCAGTTTAGTGAAGGTGCTTCAATGGCCGTACCAAGTACCAACCAAGCATGCTACAAGAAACAATTTTTTTTCAAGAACATGCAGGAGCGACTGCATGTCTTTTCAATTAAGAAGAGAAAGAAAGTCTTAGTACAGAGTGAGTTACACTGCGAAAGCCGCCTTGCAGGCCCAGCGATTCGGGCATGCTCTAGTTCCTAGTGAATCTGGAAAGGATGGCCGCCCTCTCCCCTAGCATGAGTCCACAGGCGGAGCTCAGCCCTAATGAGATTTACGGTGGAGTTCGGCGGGGATATCTTGCGCTCGAAGACACGATTGTTACGCTCAAGCCAGATGAAGCGGAGCGTGGCGATGACGGTGGTATTCGTTTGTCTACTATGCCTAACTGTCCCTGCCTCCACCAGTTGTGGCCACCAGTCCGCTAAGCCCTTCGTGCTGTCCGGTGTGAATGGGTGTAGACCCATGGGAAGTAGCATGCTGTACTAGACCTCGCGCGCGTAAGGGCTGCCCAGGAGCATGTGCGTGGTGTCCTCGTCTTGCTAGCAACAGACTGGCAAACCCGTGTGTGTGGCAGGTTCCGCCGGGCAAGCTTATCGACCGTCCATAACCTTGCCCGCACCACCTCATGCTCTCGAGGAAGAAAGTGGCGTAAGTATCGCGGGCCGTGGCGGAGCCAGCTCCCGGCTACCCGGGGCAGCTGCCCGGGCTCTGCCACTGACTCTTGCTTAAATGATAGCAGTAAATGTACGGTTAAGCATCATTTGGAGGGGCAACCAAGTCATAAACTAGAGCGTAGTGTATTTTGCCCCGGCTCCCTGGTTGAGTAGTGTATTTTGCCCCGGCTCACTGGTTGAGCTGGCTCCGCCACTGATGCGGGATGAGTACCAGCCAGCCGCGCCAAGGCGCCAGGAGAAAGCATCAGGGGAGTCGGAGAGGGCGACTGTCCGCACCTCCTCCCAGATCAGAAGAAACTCAGTGATGGCAGGAACCGTCGGCGCGCCGTGAATCCCGTCAACCCATGCGTGGCCATGCAAAGCTTCAGCCATGGTTAGCGTACGACCCGCACGCCTAACATACAAGAAACAATTTGGTTAGATGATAATACATGTACGCCTCAATAGTGATATCGACAATAGTTTTATCTGTCAGGAACCCTAAAGAAATGAATGTGAGTTTCATGATAATTGTTGGAGAAAGAATAATAAGTTCTAACGAGAGGAAAAATTAGGCAATTTTTCGCATACCGATAAATACTATTGATAAATGTTTCCTTTTCTCATTCGTTCCGATTGTGGCACAACTATCTGTGTGAATCCTGGACGATATATCCGTGCATGTGCACATTTCTTCTTCTAATTTCTGTAGAGATTGATTAGTGGTTGGCTTGTAATGGAAGATGTACGCATATGGTTAGATATACAAATATATAGCTATGATAATCATTTTGTTGCTATGTGTGTCCTGCTACTGCTATCATTGAATGTGTGTGCTGCTGTTCAAGTTCTGTGTGTTTGCTGCTGCCAAACTGCGATGCATTCTATTATCACCTTTTTTTTGAAAAATCACCCGCTTGTAACCCAGCATTTGCTTGATTACAAAGGTGAATTACATAAGCACGTGTGATCGTGATAAGAGATAGGAACACCATGAGGAGGCGGCCTGTTTATGCGCCGGTCTCTTCATCCGGTGCGTCCAGAGCATGAGGTCGTCATAGCGTTTCTGGAGTCGCAAATCTTCCACAGGATGATGAGGAGGATGGGGAGCAAGGGAGACAACAGTCCCAAAGATTATCGATGGTGTCCCGGGGTGAGAGTCCAATCCGTTGCTATATCCACTGCGCGAGCGGGCAGTCAATGAAGATGTGCAAACTGGTTTCGCCATCGAACCCACATCGTTGGCAGAGTGAGTCCAAGACGGTGTGCTTGCGGAGGAGGTTGCTTTTGGAGTTGAGTCGACCACGAAACATGAGCCGTGCAAAGATCTTCACGCGGTTTGGAACGCATAAAGACCAGATGGCCACTGCATGCGCGTCATCATCGTTGTCGCCCATGGTCACCTCATAGGCGGCCCGTGTGGAGAAGCGTAGGCCACCGTTGAGGTAGCGCTCATCAGGTCCTGGTGACACCTGGAAGTCTTGCAGTAGAGACAACAAAGAACACAACTCGGTAGCAACATTAGATGTTAGACGGTTCCGTATGATTGATTCTAAACTGTGATTCAAAACAGCAGCCACACGAGCGAGGGGTGAAGTGGTATGGGAGTAGAGGCAGGGGAATAGAGCAGCGAGAGATTACTGGTGTAGCCAAATATCTAACCAAAAGTAGGTGTTAGTGCCTGAGTTTTTGATGACAAAGGGGATGGCATGGAGTGTTGGTAGCTGTTGTTTTATAGTTCGACAAAGGATGGCTTGGTTGTTTTGTGGAGTGATGAGAGCATTTGGGTGTTGCAAGGCGATCCAGTCTATTATCACTCTCTGTCCACACTAAATTTATGCAGCAAGAATCACTACATATTGGTGCTAATTAAGCTATGCCTTTCAGATGTTTGTTGGAATGCCGAACTACTTTGGAAACACTAATTTAGACCTACATGACGCAATCAAGGAGGCATGAAAGCCTTCAATCTTCTACAAGAGGTTCACCCAGTCGTAATTATTTAGCTAGATTTTGAACATTCATACACTCAACATTGCCACGGTTCTTGGTTCCTATATGATTATCCTTATTAGCAAATTCCATATATGATCTGCCACTCTATGATCCTACTACAACAAAATAACTATTATGTTTTTATATTAGATAAAATATGGTTGTTGTTCCGAACAGGAAAAAAATAGAGTTCTGTGATTGCACAATATGTTTTAACAGAACAATTAGCAATTGGGAGTTCATTATATTTACTACTCCATCCGTCCCAAAATAAGTGACTCAACTTTGTACTAACATTGTACTAAAGTTAGTGCAAAGCCGAGTCACTTAATTTGGGACGGAGGGAGTACTTATCTGCATTATTTTTGGTGTCCACATTTTTTCCCATGGTAATGATGCAATCTCCGACCTTGCATCTGAATCTCTATTTTTTTTCTTCCTTGACATTTTCTTTTCTTTGTTTCCTTCCAATTTTATTTCTTACTTGAAAATACCAGGAACCGAACATGATATGTTGAGGAAGGGATTAAGGTGATTTAAGGGTTAACCAAACATCTCAATTTTTTGACTTCTGGTTCTGTATGCTTGTTGTAGGAAAAATGAGTTCGTCGAGACGAATAAATAAGCAGCCTTTCACTATAGGAGACGAGTTACCAAGAACCGACTTAAACGTGAATAGCTGCAAAAGTGAAGATGGACTTTTTTTTTGAAGTAAAGTGAAGATGGACTTCAACGTGAATAGTTGGCGTAAGTCAAGATGCACAGGGTGATGGTGACTTACTAGGATGTTTCTTTTGTGTCTTCTTTTTGTTATCGTATGTGTAATACTGTGTGATGTAACATTCATCTGTACTTTTCAACTTTGAGAATGAATAAAATATCATTATTATTTCGCTTCCATTTCTAATTTTGCTAAAATTAAACAAATTGACGCCATCGACAATCTATCGTGACGGAAATGCACTAACAATCTATCGTGGAGGAGCAGGAGTGCACCTGTGAGCTCGCCGAGTTGCTCGACGCCACCCACGTAACGCTGAATGCGTAGAGCCTGAGGCCAATGCAGTTGCGGAAGCTGCTATCGTGCCCAACCGCATCCTTGCCACACGCCATGTTGTCGTCGTATTCGAGGCCACCACGGGCTGTGAAGCCTGCATATCGCAATCGATCGAAGGGGTGGACATGCCTGTCGGCAACATGGATGCCGCACGTGTGCTCTTAGCCAACGTCGAAGTAGAAGACGACACCAAGCTAGCTATATATACTTATATATTTTAGTTTTAAACTTTCATATTTTACGTATGTAAATGTAATCGGACATTTTATTGTGCGAATTAAGTAACTCCGATGTTGAAATACTACATGTTTGAATTAATCGGATGAACAACTTCACATACAAATAATTTTGAAGAACCATTTGTGATGGTACCAATCATTGTAGTCGGTTATGGGAACCAATCGCGCACCCACATCACACACGATGGATGGACCCGAAATGTATGCAACGTTCCTCATCATCACACTCGATTGGATTACGAGACCGTGTGCTACAAATGTGTGCGGTTTCAATAGAAAAGGGATAAGAACTATAGAGGTACTGATCGTCACTTATGTTCATAATCTACAACACATATGCAGAGTAATTAAAGTTGCATCTACTAGGACATAATATATATCTCAGCAATCGATCATAGGTGTAAATTTGTACGTTCAAAAGCTCAATACTAGATCACAACCAAAAGCATAACAATCCATCCTGCACTCTACAATTACATCATAGCCAAAAGCACTAAATATAACACCGGGTTTTGGTGAATGTACTCCACCCAACAAGGGTACTAATTAATTCAGCAGATATATATTAAAATGTCCAAAATATTAGAAAAATTCTATCAATAGATCCTTTTAGCTCGACAAACATGACTCTTGGAACTGATGCAAAATCCTTATACCAATGGTGACCTGAAAATAATAATAAGTAAGTCAATTATCTTACATTGATATTCCAGAAATGTATTTAGCAAGCAAGAGCAGTTCTGAATTACAATCCAACAAATATTTCCTGCGAAAAATGTATGGACACGACCACTACATGCACATGACAAACATGTTCCAAGAACAACAATCAACTCTCCACATGCCCCATGATAGCATGCACATACCCAATCAGACTAGTCACCAGACCATCGTCTTGCACAACTACACAACAGAGCAAGCAACACACACGCGCGAGGAAGCCAATTTGATTCCCAGGCTACACAACACTCCCGAGTCCTAAAATGTCTGTAAATCCCGTGGGGGAGGCGTTTGGAGTTGCCGCCCAACCTGAAGGTCATGCTCACGGAGTTTGTTGTCATGACATTTCTTCAGGCATGTGAGTTCGCGGACATCAACTTCTCATGCTTATGCAGATCCTAGTGGCGACGCTCAGGTGCAGACAGATGTTGGAGCTCGCGGCGTGGCTTTGAGGGGACTGATCCTTTCGATGGGGGCAAAGGTGCAGGATTTCGGGGCGGCGACCCCGGAGACGTGGTGGGAGGATCCACGTGGTGGCGGCCCGGAACATAGTTACTAAAACAGATGGTCTGCGAACCCAAACTACCTCTAGAAGCAATTACTGGCATAGTGCGCCTTCATTAGATATCCAATAAATGTCCTGTTAATCCTAACCAGTTGTCAAGATACACTTCTCTAACACCACCTAGAAAATTTCACTTCAATAGCAACCTAACTCCTAAAACGTGAACTTTAGAACTTACACATATTACTCTAGCAATACCAACTTGAGATGACAATATTGCTAACTGTAATAATGGAACACTGGGTGGCAATTAATTACACTATTAATTTAATAGATTAGATAATATAATGATTACAACAAAGCATCAAACATGCATAATATCTAGGTATATGTTATTGGTTTTGACTTAGAAATTCTAGATGTGGTACAACACAACATGTTGCATATGTCATATGGAAAACTATCTTTGATAGATCAAGGGCGATTGCTTCAATAGCATAAGGGATGTAGAACTATTGAGCTATAATCGTCATTTATGCCCATATATAGTGTACAATGAGCTCCACGGCCAATAACAACGAGGAACCCTTCTCCCAGTGACCACAATATTTATCTGTTCCTTGAGTCGATTAGACCTTTTTCCCTCTGTGATATATATCATAGATGTGATTTCCTAATCCATCTCTTGCTTACATATAATGCAACCGACGAAACCCGGCCAACAGAGAAATGACTATTCTGTTATGGGAAGGAACATTTGTCGGTATATTTTATGACTGCATCCTGTGCTTTTCTAATACAAGGAATAACTCATCCACGTACACATATCACCACACGCATAATAAGACTGAACATACTTTTGTATGGACATCTACATTTTTCATGAGTTGGTATTTATTAACACATCTCAGAAATTACCTTCCTACCAAACACATTCCCATGCGTGCATAAATTGAGCATTCAGATTCAATCCATGGTGGATGTATTTTCACCCGCACACCTCTATGCACTCCGCCAACACGTGTGCGGCAATATTACTTTTTTCCTCAAAATATATAAGTTTTCAAGATTGCATACATCAGACAAGGCTTTTAAGATTCGAAGAAAAGTTAATACTGATGTTATATCTCCTTATTAATATCAAACAGTATATGTTATAAAATATAAAGGGTTTCACAAAAAAGTAAATGAATCTGCTAAGGTAATACTCAGAATCAAGTTTATATGTTATATCTCATTAATATCGATCTACTGATGGCTCTGATCTTGGAGAGTAGAGGAGTCGAGCAAGGCTAAGGATGGAAGGTGATAAAGAAAAAATTGTGAACTCTGTAGTTATGTTGGTCGTTTGGTCGATTTGGAGAGAACGGAACAGTAGAGTTTTGATAAAAAAGCCACACACTCCGATTCAGCGGCTTCTTGACAAGATCAAAACGGAGGCTAAAATATGGGACACTGCAAGCAAAAATGGGATGGCTGTGCCTGATATAGCGGAGTTCGATTAGTTTGTTTTTGTTCCTAGAGTTTCCTCTCCTTTTCTCTCTGCTTGTTTTGGCTTGTGCTGTATTTGTACATGTGCCTGATTTTGCCGGTTGTACTCCTCTTTCTATCTATATATTTACATGCAGTCCTCATGCATGGTTCGAGAAAAATGATCTATCATTTTGTTACCAATTAACAACCACACACAATAAATGCAATTCTCATAATATAAAAAGCTCTAGTTGTATGAGTTGCCCGTTAACTTCGTATAAGTTGCATGATAAATCGTGTTTAAAGAAATGCTTACTGAAGTGAGTAATTTTGCTTAAAAAAGGTTTTTATTGAGTATCACTCACGTGTGTGAGGGCTGTTTTTTTCCTGCACACACAAGTTACCTAATTTCCTTGAGTTTCGGCCATTTATATAGATCGTAGATGTGATTTCCTAATCCATCTCTTGCTTACATATAATGGAACCGACGAAACCTGGCTAACAGAGAAATGACTATTCTGTTTCAGGAACATACGGTCTTCTTCTGTCGGTATATTTTATGACTTCCTGTGCTTTTCTAATACGAGGAATAACTCATCCATGTACACATACCACCAGACACATAATAAGACTGAGCAGACTTTTGTACGGACCTCTACATTTCTCACGACTTGGGTATATATTAACACATCTAAAAAATTACCTCCCTACCAAACGCATTCCCTTGCGTACATAAATTGAGAATTCAGATTCAATCCATGGTGGATGTATTCACATCTGCACACCTCCATACATTCCACCAACTAGTGTGAAACAATTTTTTTTTCAAAATATATTAGCTCCCAAGATTGCATACATCAGGCAAGGCTTTTATGATACCAAGAGAACATAATCCCACCCTCAAAACAGAAAATAATCCCACTACAGAACATGTGATAATACGGAAACCATCAAATAAATTAGCATAATATGTCCAAAAAAACCATTTTAAGAATTTAATTGGCACAAAACATTAATGCAAAGTTTCTAGGAAACAATATTGATGATAATTTTACTTAGGGACCAACAAAAAAATGTGACATACAATATTGTGTATACGACACTGCAATGAGATATATGTTTCTACTTGGTGCAGATTACTTGATAAAAAGTATGTGCATAGGTTTTCACAAAAAAAGTATGTGTGAACGTAATACTCAGAATCATGTGTATATATTATATCTCCTTATTAATATCGATCTATCATTTCGATATTAATTAACAACCACAAACAACAAATGTACTTCTCATAATATAAAATAAACAAAACTCTAGTTTGTACGAGCTGCCCGTTAACTCCAAAAAAGTATGCACATGCTAAATCATGTTTAAAAAAATGCTCAGTGAAGTGAGTTATTTTGCCTCAAAATGGGTTTTATTGAGCATCACTCATGTGTGTGAGGGCTGCTTTTCCCAGCATACACAAGTTACCTAATTTCCTTGAGTTTCAGTCATTTATGCATCTTTAAAATAAACAATGTAGAACTCCCACTAGATCGACCAGGCGAGCACTACTCTGCCACTAACATGGAACCTCAAACGATGAACTAATTAGACGAGGACAGAAGCGCCGATGTTCTCTCTGCAAGATCCCATTTGATTACTTTTAAATTTGATGGATATGCAAGATTCTTATACTTTCAGGCCATTGCCAATGGCCACCATAGACGCAACACCACCCCCCTCCTCTGGGATGACGCGACCCTTCTGTAGTCCCCCAGTGACATTTGAGCCCATGTCGACGGGTTCTACAGGTCCCTGTTCTCCGCCGCTCCTAGGACGGCCTTTCTCTGGCTCCTGATTGTTGGACCGGCCTCCAGCTAGTTTCCGATGAGGACAACGCGGCCCTTACGGCCCCCTTCTCCGAGGGCGAGGTCTGGGCGGCCATTAGAGCCATGAATCCTACCTCGGCCCCGGGCCCGGATGGCCTCCCGGTTAAATTCTTTCAGACCTTCTGGAATGTGATTAAGCCCGAGATCATGGCCATCTTCGACAAGTTCTACGTTGTGTCCATCGACCTCGGGTGCCTCAACTATGGGATCATTTCGCTCATCCCGAAGGTGCCCGGGGCCTCCGACATTCGCCAGTTTCGACCCGTCACGGTTATCAATGTGATCTTCTGGATTATGCCAAAGGGTACGCCAATAGGGTGACCCTGCTTGCCGACTACATTACCCACCCCAACCAATCCGCCTTCATTCAAGGGCGGTATATCCTGGATGGGGTGCTAGTGCTTCATGAAGTCCTTCATGAGGTCCAATCTAAACACTTCAGGGCGGTTTTCCTGAAGATCGATTTCCATAAGGTTTACGACACTGTTAGTTGGCCCTTCCTTCGGGAAGTTCTGCTCCGGAAGGGCTTCGACGACCGGTGGATCACCAGAGTGATGCAGATGGTTTCTTGCGGCCGCATTGCCGTGAACATCAATGGGGAGATCGGTCCTTACTTCCCCACCCTTTGTGGGGTTAGACAAGGCGGCCCCTTCTCCCCATTCTTGTTCAATATGGTGGGACGCGCTGGCCGCTATCCTGGACAAAGCTAAGGCTGTGGGCCATATTCGTGGGATCACCCCCACCTGGCCGGTGGTTCCGGGATCTACCTTCTCCAATACGCTGACGACACCATCATCATGGTCGAGGGCTCGGAGGCGGACATCTCTAATCTTAAGTTCCTTCTCCTCTGCTTCCAACAAATGTCTGGCCTCAAGATCAACTTCGGCAAGAGTGATGTGATGGTGATGGGCTACTCTCCAACGGAGTGCCTGGACATTGCCAACCGGCTCAACTGCCGCTTGAGCTCCTTCCCCATGACATACTTGGGAATGCCCATTAGTGACTCCAGGCTTACCGTTGTTAACTTGCGTCCGACCGTGGCCAAGTTGCAAATGCGCAAAGAGCCATGGCAGGGTAGGTGGTTGTCGAAGGTGGCTCGGACGATTCTCATCAACTCCTCCCTCTCCAGCCTCCTCTTGTTCCTTATGAGCTTCTACAGCCTGCACGATACTCTGCACCATGAGATCGCCAAAGTCCATTCTCGTTTCTATTGGGCATGCGATAACAATAAGCAGAAATACCATATGGTTAGCTGGCCTGACATTTGCAAGCCTCGGAAACAAGGAGGCCTCGGTATCATGTGCTCTAAGTGCATGAATATTGCCCTCTTATCCCACTGGCTCAGGTGCATTTCGCAGGGTCACGGTGGCCTCTGGTTAGACATCATCCGGAACAAGTACCTACGTGGGCAACCCCTAGCCTTCTGTCAGAGATCTGGCGGTTCCCAGTTTTGGCAGTCGGTCGTCCAACTTCTCCTAGTCCTCCGCATTGGGACCTCCATCTCGGTTGGATCTGGAGCTGCGACTTTGTTCTGGTTTGATCGGTGGGCAGGCGACACCCCCTTCGATGCGCGCTTCCCCGACCTCTTCTCCATCGCCGTCGACCCTTCGATCTCAGTAGAGAGGGGCCCTTATTGACTTAGAGCGCCTCGCATTCCGGAGTCCATTTGGGCGTCCGGACTCCGCCGCCTGGCGTGAGTTTCTTGATTGCGTCGCTCTCCACGAGCCGGTTGTGGATGCTGGTTCAGATCAGGTTAGGTGGCATCTTGAGCCGTCAGGTCAATTCTCCACCAAGTCCCTTTACTAGGCCATTGCCCCCTCCACTGCCCCTCCCCCCTTACAACGGTCTGGTCCATCCGCCTGCCACTAAAAATCAGGATCTTCATGTGGCAATGGATCCGCGGACGGACCCCGTCTGGGGTGGAGGTGCGCAAGCGCAATGGCCCTGGTTCTTGCCTATGCCCGCTGTGCGGTGTCCCCAAAGACTCGAACCACATCTTCTTCTCTTGTGTGTCCGCTCAATTTGTGTGGAGCTGCTTTAGAGAGGTGGTGGGTGGTAATTGGTGCCACACCAACTTCCCAGACATATTCGTCGAACTTCATAACTCCCCCCTAGCTTCTCGCCACATTAGGTGGCTTGAGATTGGGGCCCTCGCTTGGACCCTCTGGACGATCCACAATAAGCTTGTGATCCAGCGCATTCCTCTTCGACGGGCTGCTGACGCTCTCTTCAAACTGTCTGGTTGTTTGCAGCTTTGGCGGCGCTTAGAGCCGCCCACAGGACCAGGACGCCATCTCCGCCTTCATCGCCGAACTTCGCTCGATGGCCGTCTGACTGTCACCGCTGCTCCCTCCGCCACCACCGGAGCCAGATTAGGCGCCGAACGTGTTCTCCGCCTCCCTCTTTTATTTTTTTTGTTTGGGCTTGTTGAGCTGTGGCCTCAGCAAAACCTATTGTACTTCCTCGTGTGAAACTTGGGTGTGTGTGTTCTGGACTAGTCCTTGTATGTGTGCTCTATGGCGGTTTGCTTTATTTATAAAGCGGGGCGAAAGCCTTTTTCGGTATAATATGGACTCAAACGGTCAGTGTACATGTCGCCGGAAGTTCATATTATTATTATTTTTTTGAGAATAAAACTTTGTTTTATAATCCCACTTAAGAAGATGCATGAAGTAATAAACTCCCCCGGGAGATTGTATGCGTAAAATATGTGTCAATCCAAGGATCAATATATATTTTTCTTCATAACCTTAAATAAATTAATAGTGAATTTTAACACACACACCTGTATGCCCCTTTCTCTTTTCTTTGGTGTTTCCAGCTTAATTATCGGGCTCCCCGGGAAGCTCCTAGTAGTGAAGAACAAAGGAGGAGTATATATGTAACTGTGAGCATTTGCATATATATAATTACGAATATTTAAGCACTGTATTCTAGAGTGTACCTCCTGTGCAGTTTCTAGCTCCACCTTCTTGTGAAGTCCCTTCACCATGGATGATGACGTCCTTCCTAGTTCTCCTAGTAGTGAAGAACAAAGGAGGAGTATATATGTAACTGTGAGCATTTGCATATATAATTACGAATATTTAAGCACTGTATTCTAGAGTGTACCTCCTGTGCAGTTTCTAGTTCCACCTTCTTGTGAAGTCCCTTCACCATGGATGCTGACGTCCTTCCTAGTTCTCCTCGCAGGAAGAAGAGCATTATTTCTTGTATCACCATCACTATCGTTAGCGACCATCTCAGAAACACTAGCGAGCAGATACAATGCTGTGTCGTCTACTTCGTCCCATTCCAAACTTCCATCACTGCTTTCATCTTCCGAACTAGTTTCAACTTGGAGACGGCCGTCGTCACCCACTGGAGAAGGAGGTGGCGCTGTAAACAGTCGCCGGTTAGGCACCGGAGGAGAGGGGGCAATCAGCCAGCACCTGTTGCCTCGTGAGGACGAAGAATTCGGCGCTGACTCACCTGCAGAGCTTCGTCCGCGTCCACGGCCACGGCCACGGCCACGATGAGGACCACGGCCGCGACCTCGGCTGCCTCCTTTGACCACTTTCGTCTTGTGGCTAATCCTCAAGATCTTGGACGGTGGGGCTGCGACGACAGTTTCACCATCGCTAACATGGATTCCTTCCACCAAATCGGATTTCCTCTTGTTGATCGGAACCTCCTCCTCCTCCACGCGTCCATCCGATGCCGGGTGCAGCGCGACAACTTCGGCGAGTTCCGTGATTGTCCGGCGTGCAGAAACCTCTGCATCGTCGACGTCCTTCGGCCTCACGCGGCCGAGCGAGGTACGCTCGGGCTCGACCTGGTCGGCAGCGGCCTTCTCCTCGCGCGCGGCCGCGTCGAAGCCGGCCTCGCAGCGCACGATACGGGGAAGGCGCACGAGATCCGCGGCGACGCCGCTTCCCAGCTGGGCGTCACGGCGGGCGTCACCGGCGTTGGAGGGCATATTTTCGGCGGCGTAGCGTTGGCAAGGCGAAACCCTAAAAGATGGAGAGAGTGTGGGGCGTCCGTCGGCTGCAGTACTGCAGTGTGGCAAAACTTAGTCAGACAAGAGTGTGGGATGGGATGTGAGTCAGCGCGTGCCGATACATGGGCGGCCAATCAGAAACACCAACAAAACTTATGTTAGAGCCTCGATACATGGGCGGCCCCATTTCGACCAGCACATGGGCCAGGCCAGGCGGTGCACCACCCCAAGCCAATGCAGCCTACAAGTAGGACCCATCGGCCCGCTTTGAGCGTATTGCACATTAGCAGCCAACCGGTTTGGGATTGTCTAAAAAAAAGGCAACCGGTTTGGGAACCTTCTAGAAGGTTCCTTAGCCAGTTTAATCTTTTTCTATTGTTATACTCCCTTCGTCCTAAAAATATTGTCTTAGATTTGTCTAAATACGGATGTATCAAGTCACGTTTTAGTATTAGATACATCTGTATCTAGACAAATCTTAGACAAAAATTTTGGGACGAAGGGGGTATTTACTTTTTTGTTCCTTTCTTGGTTTAATTTCTATTTTTCTTTGTTCTTCTTCATTTGCCTGTTTTTTCCTATTTCCAAAGAATTTCCTTTTTAAAACATGTTCAGAATTTCAAAAGCTATTTCAGGATTTTAAAGAAATGTTTGTGTTTTTTTGTTTGGAATTTCAAAAAATGTTCCCTACTCTAAAATTTGTTCACAAATTTAAAATTCATGTTTTCAAAAAAATTACGAGTTCTCAAAAATTGTTCGGCATTTCAAAAGAGGTTCCTGTTCTTTTTAAATCAGAAATTTAAAAATGTTTGAGAATTTTCAGAAAATTCATATTTTCATATATTGTTCGAAGTTTCGAAAAGATTCGTATTTTTCAAAAAAATGTTCGTGTTTCTATAAATATTTTCCTTGATAACAAAATAATCATATTTAAAAATGTAATTTTCAAAACCGACTAAAAACTGTATTAGTGTGTGGGGGCCACTACAGTGTTCGATTCGATGGAGCTACCAGGCTGCTACAATGCATGGTCGTTACACTGGTTCGTTCCCCACAGTATGTGGTCGCTACAGTACAAACTAAATGGGCCTGCATAGTTATGGTTGCCTTGTGCGCCGGGGTTCTATTAGATGCAAGATGTGTTATATCAAAGATTCTAGGGCGTGTTTGGTTGCCGTGCGCTACAGTACCGCATTGCATACACTTCTTCACCCAACATGGCTATGCAAATGCAGCCTCAAATGCACCATATGCATGTTGTTTGGTTGCCTGCTTGCCCTCTTACCTGCATGGGCTGAACCGCACTGCCTGGTGTTTGGTTGCCTGCATGTTAGTCCACAAACCCAAGGCATGGTGTTTGGTTGTATGCAAGGCCTGATGTGTGGTAACCTCTTTGGCTAGTTGGTGAGGTTACCACCACACTTCGGCAGCACACATCATAAGCACAACAGAGTATAAACAGAGCATCACTAGATAATTCAGATATAAGCAGTATGACAGTTCATAACAGTTCTACGCATAAACGATAGCAGACTCGATAGTACTTAGGGAGGCCCCGGCCCTACTACGATGCATTCTATTATCACTTTTTTTTGAAAAATCACCGAGGGGGCTCCCCACCTGAATATATTTCTCAATTTTGTAACCCAACATTTGCCTGATTACAAAGGTGAATTACATAAGCACGTGTAATCGTGATAAGAGATAGGAACCCCATGAGGAGGTGGCCTGTTTATGCGCCGGTCTCTTCATCCGGTGCTTTCAGAGCATGAGGTCGTCGATGATTCGCCCAATGGTGAAGATGTTGTGATGGTTTTGTTGCTTGAAAGTCATAGCGTTTCTGGAGTCGCAAATCCTCCACAGGATGATGAGGAGGATGGGATGCCAAATTAGCACATCCACCGGGCAAGGGAGACAACAGTCCCAAAGATTGTCGATGTTGTCCGGGGGTGAGTGTCCAATCTGTTGCTATATCCACTGCGCGAGCAGGCAGTCAATGAAGATGTGCGAACTGGTTTTGCCATCGAACCCACATCGTGGGCAGAGTGAGTCCAAGATGATGTGCTTGCGGAGGAGGTTGCTTTTGGAGTTGAGTCGACCACGAAACATGAGCCATGCAAAGATCTTCACGCAGTTTGGAACGATAAAGACCAGATGGCCCGCTGCGCAGCGTCATCATCGGTGTCGCCCATGGTCACCTCATAGGCGACACCGTGGAGAAGCGAGGCCACCGCTGAGGTAGCGCCATCGTGTCCTGGTGACACCGAAGTCTTGCAAGAGAGACAACAAAGAACACAACTCGATAGCAGCATTAGATGTTAGACGGTTCCGTAGGATTGATTCTAAATTGTGATTCAAAACAGCAGCCACACAAGCGAGGGGTGAAGTGGTATGCGAGTAGAGGTCGAGGGGCATGGGGATGCACTCAAGCTTCGGTGCAAGGATGACCTTGCAGAGGTGAGTTGGGCCATCCTCCTGATGGTAATGGCCGTAGTTGCAGCGCTTGTTGCTGGGGGGATCCTCCATGCCCTCGTTGTCGCCACCCTCGGGCGTCTTCGGATCTTCCTCGGTGGTGGGCGCTAGCTCAACCTCGTCAGACATTGGGTGAAGGGGTTGCTTGCCCTTGCTGTCAACGACCTAGAGTTCCTCTATGCCCATCTCATTGCTATCCTTGATCTGCACACAAGTCATGGAGTCAGGCATTGCACAGTGTTCATGGCTAATTCAAGAGCTTGTAGTTAAAACGGCATGACTGTCACTCTTCTCCTCCTCTCCACCCCCCTATATTTACTCACCCTGCCCACCACTATTTACCCACCCCCTCTCTTCTCTCACTGTCAACCTTCCTCCTCTCCATCGCCATGAGCTCTAGCTCCAGCTCCAATGGCAACCCCTTCCCTTGGGGTATTGGCTGGAGGGCCTTCTTCCTCGGGTGGACTGCTGGTGACCGAACCAACTTCGAGAACACCATGGAGGTGTGCTTGAACTTCAGCTCCATGCTGGACATGCAGAACGAATCGAATGCCATGCTCATGAAGGCCACTAAAGACGAGCTGAAGACGCTGATTCCTGACCCAGCGAAGGGCGCGATGGAAGTTGACATCATTCGCTAGGCCATGAATCATGCCATCTCCGACGACCCTAAATAGGGGAAGAAGTGCACAAGTACAAGACCTACTGGGCTCCTAATGACCGTCGTGCCGCAGTGTACTAGGAGACGGGTATCGCACCACCGGTGGTCATCGGCGGGGAGCCTAAGGAGGAGGAAGAAGAGGCGATGCACATGCCATCTAGGGCACCGGAGCCAGTCTGTCCTACCTGGCAGATCGACCTCAACTCCACCGAGGACGACGAGGATGACCCGCCGGCCCGTACGGTGATGAAGAAGAAGATGAAGGCCAGCGGCTCGACCAGCCGCTCTGCACGCTGGTGATGGCCGCCGCGGTCAGCCGGTGTCCGTTCTGTACCCCCTTTCCCCCTATTCCCCTATCCCCCAATCCCAAAATCTACCGATCTTGCATGTATGAACTCGTATGAACTGCTATGAACAAGTATGAATTACCCCTATGCTTAGCTACCTCTATTCCCTGTTCCCGTCCGCCGTGGATCGAATATATCGCCGTGGATCGAATCTAGCGTTCATGTCGAAGAGAGAGAAGTGCTTACCACCATTGATGGAGTCCGGTGGTCTTCTTCCTCTGCTCCGATCCGCCGCCGCCGGTGATGGAGTCCTGTGGTCTTCTTCCTCTGCTCCGATCCGCCACCGCTGGTGAGAGTTGGGAGAGTGGGGAAGAGTGGGGAGAGGGAGCGGTGAGGGGCGGTGAGGCTAATAACTGCCGGTGCTTCGGGAAGCAACGCGGTTTATCGAGTGTGGCCGCACTACTGGAAACTGGGAATTTTCCATCTGCCAGCTCTTTGCCATCTGCCAGCTGATGGCAAAGAACGTCTTTGCCATCTGCTTATAAAAACAGATGGCAAAGAACCGACAGACGGCAAAGTACATGGTTGCCATCACCATTCTTTGCCATCTCGCCGGCAGATGGCAAATATCTTGCCATCCGCCAACAGATGGCAAATAATCTTGCCATCCGCCAACAGATGGCAAAGAGGTAAGCAGGGTCGAGTGTCAGAACGGCTCGTCAACCCACCTCTTTGCCATCCGCCAAACAGATGGCAAAGAATCTTTCCATCTGTTGCTATGGATGGCAAAGAAGTGGGTGGGTCCAATGGATAACGGCGCCAGAACGCCCAAGAGTCTCCACCTCTTGCCATCTCGCAATGGATGGCAAGGCTCATATCTTTGCCATCACCGGTGGCCGACAGATGGCAAAGAGAGGGCCCATCTCTCCCAGCCCCTCCCTCTCTCTCTCTCTTCCAGCCCGCCCCACCCCTCTCTCTCCCCACCTCACCCACCCACCACTTGTGTAAAAAATCCTGCCCAGATTTATCAAGACCCAGCCCGCCCACGACCCCATCGCACCGCGCCCACGACCCAGGCGCCTGGCCGACCACCGCAAAGACCGCCCGCCCGCCCGCCCTCCCGCCACCGCAGCCTCCCCGCCTCCCGCCCCTACCCGCCACCGCAGCTCGCCCTCGCGCCAGTCCCTCCACCGAGCCGGCCTCCCCGCCTCCTCGGCCACGCTGCCCTCCCCGCCTCCTCGGCCATCATGCCCTCCCGCCCCATCACATGGCGTGCCCTGCTGCCCGCCTCCACCGAAGCGAGGCCACGGCGCTGCCCCTTCCGGCGGCCCTCCCGCCACGGCAAGATCTGAGATTCAGGTTTTTTTATACCAAGATTCATATACATGCGCCCTTGCTTCAGCTTTTTGAGCATGATTTTAGGAGGACAGCAAAATCAATGCACTATACACTAGCTTGATGTTACATCGATAAAATGGAGTAGGTTGTCAAGCACACGCCAACACGTGCAATAAGGACCTGACCAGTCCATCACAACCTAGCAACTCTAGCGTACATAGCAAAACGAAACAAAATCCCAACACTAGATGAGGATCTGATAATGTAGGAGATTGGGAGGAGATGACTTCAGATCGCCGGCGGCTGGTTGGGAGCAAGTCACGCTCGTTCCGTGTTCTCAGTTTTAAAAAAAGAGGTTGGAGGTTCTTTTTCATTTACAGAGGAAATACCAAGGTTTTGGGCAAACTGTAGTATCAATATTGCAGTTTTTTGTGGCTGTCAAACAACTCACTGTAATTAAAACCATGGTATTCTCAAAAACTGTAGGCTGCGTTTGGCAGAAAGTTTTTTAAGTTTTTCAAAATACCTGTGGTTTCTGAAAAATACCATGGTTTTGAATACTTTGATGCGTTTGGCTTCGAAAAACCGAATTTTGGAAACCACGGTATGCCGTAAACCATGGTCTTTTTGTAAGATTCTAGAAAAGAGGTCCCGACCTTTTTTTTAAAAAGTAACGGAGAGAACACATTAGGGTGATCGCAGAGACGTTGCCATCTACGCCGAGATAAGAAAATCTATAGCTGCGATCCCATCATCCTATTACCCTCTTCGTTATATGGTAAATGATAGTATTATACCTCCGGTTGTAGTCAATTCAGTTTGATTAGTCTCGTGTAGTAGGTCTCGGTCCTTCCAACCGTGTCATAAAGTAGTTTCATCTCTTCTCTACAAAGATCGAGATATACATATTCTACATATCCTATCTAGGCGGGCGGACGTGTGCATGGCGGCTACATGCAGCGGGCCTTCGTTAGCAGCCACTAATTACCCAAATATCCACAATAAAATATTTGATCAAAACTTTGATAAAACAGCATGAACCAAACACATGCAAAACTGTGAAAACATTGGTTTTAAGTTACTATAGTATTCCTTGGCCACCCAAGGAATATTGTGGTTTTCAATTACCACAGTTTTAAAGAAACTTTGCTACTAAACCGGGCCGTAGTATTCTCAAAATGCATAGAAAATATCGAGTTATCAAACGGGTTTAAGTACAAAGCAGCCACCTCAACTAGTGGCCGACAGTTCAAGGGCCTCCTTTCCCATCGTCGAAATACAAATGTCGATCCAGATCAATATATCATCAACCAGCTAGCCACAGTTTACACTTTTTCAGCACGGATAATTAAAAAATGTCTCCTTAAAAAGAAAAGGCAAGAATGATCCAAAGACAATGTAACATCGCACAAATAATTTGCACCACAGATCCAAAGATCAACATGAACAAATGAAAAATAATCCACACATCAGTAGATCGTTCACGAGCACAAATTCCATGGTTTTTCTCAGTTTTACCAAAACTACCTAGGTGTTTGGTCGGTGTTTCGCCGGGGTGGTTTTTTTTGGACATACAAGTGTCCTCTATTTATTTGTCCGGAAATGTGAATGATACCGAATTGGAAAACAATCAAGTACTAAATAGACACTCCCTATTTATTTGTGAATTATGAGTTAGGTCATATATTTTCCAATTTTGTTATGAAAACATCATATATATTTACGTTGATCGGGTGTATTTAAATGTGCGCTTGTTTCATCGCTGTGAGGGTTCAGTGTTCAACGACCTCCCGTGCGTGCTCGACAAGCTCCGCCCTGCGCTCGTGGGTGAGCACAAATGACATCTCCTCCTCTCCCCTTCATTTGCTCGCTCCGGTCTTCGTGCCGCTGAAACTTGCTAGCTATAGGTGTATTCAATCATCAATATGCGTGACCACTATAAGCGCCTCCCGCTCGAAGGGTTACATCTATAAATATGCATTCATTTGCATATTTATAACCGTAATTCTTTCGAATTGTCCAACGTTATCCATGGACAGCCCGAGTATGTGTAGATTGGGTTCGTTTTCCCATATGCTCTGCTCCGGATCCGATGCAGAATTTCGTCAGTGCCTCTCTGTTGTTCTCCGGGTACACATCCTCTCTGCGTATTGCCGAGACGTATCAGAGAACAGCGGGAGGTGCTGCCGAAATTTTGTGTCGGATCCGGAGCAGAGCATGGGAAAACGAACCCAATCTACACATACTCGGGTGGGATTAGGACCTATCTTTACCTATTAGCGTCTAGGTTGCATGGACGTAATAAAACTGAGAAACTCTATTAACTCGATGAATATGGTTTCTTTGGGTTATGTATGTATTTCTTGTGTGTCCAGAGCTAGGCAAGATGAGTGATCGTGCGTGGATGTACACCGTCACCCTAGTCGTAAAGACATGACCCCGAATGGATGACAAAAACCAAGGGTTTATCAGAGCCGATTTGCAAATGGGCGAAAACAACTGGTGCCCCGTGTCGAAAAGCGACAACCATTGTAAGATGACAGAGTTTGAAATGATCAAACACCTGCAGAAGTGGGGTTTTACGCCCGGTTATACGATGTGGACATTTCATGGTGAGTCTACCCAACGTTCCAGAGCTGAGGAGGGCCGTCGTCGCACCGATGAGCATGGTACCGGGATGGAAGACATGGTGCAAGACTTTGATGATGCTCGGATTCTGGACGATGAGATGGAGGAATCTGCAAAGGCCTTCAATGATATGTTGGAGTCTTCAAGCGCCCTTCCATGAGCACACCGAGCTTTGTCACCGGATGCCATCGCACAAGTAATGGCTCAAGGCCCAATTCAACTTGGGCAGAGAATGCTATGACGCGATAGTGACACTATTTGGACGCTTTCTACCCAAAGGCCATATAATGCCTGCAAACCTGTACCAGTCGGACAAAATCCTCCGTGTACTTAAGATGCCCTATGAGAAGATAGATGCCTGTGAGAATGGATGTGCCTTATTTAGGCTCCAGTATGCGGACTTGAACTATTGTCCCATTTGCAAGTCTTCTAGGTATGTTGAGGTAGACAACGGTATGGGTGAGAAGAGTCAGACCAAAATCCCCATTAACGTTCTTCGGTATATGCCAATCTTACCAAGACTTCAACGTCTATTCATGGTCGAAGAGACGCCGCATGATGACATGGCACAAATTGGGCAAAAGAACCGAACGGGATGCGATGGGAATCGATGATGGTACACACATCGGATGGTGCTGCATGGAAACACTTCGATGCATTGCATGGTGAAAAGCGCAGATCCAAGGAATCTCGAGTAGCCCACAAGACGGATGGGTTCAATGTGTTTGGTATGATGGCAGCCCAATACAGTTGTTGGCCTGTATTTGTCATTCCACTCAATCTCCCCCCCCGGACAGATTATGCAAAGAAAGAACATTTTCCTGACGTTGATAATTCCGGGGCCCAACTATCCGGCGAAGAATATGAATGTGTAGATGCAGCCGCTTAAGGATGAACTGCAAGAAGCTTGGGATAATGGGATCAAGACATACGACGCCGCTATAAAAAAACTTCCTAATGCGTGTGTGGTACATGTACTCAATGCATGACTTGTCGGCGATGCGCTTACTCGCTGGCTGGTGTGTGCATGGAAGGTTCCGTGCCCCACATGCAAGGCAGCTCTTGAGTTTTATCGGCTGCAGCGGTGGCAAGTTTTCTTGCTTCGACATGCATAGACAGTTCCTCGGATCCTCACCATAAGTTCGTAAAAGACAAGAAGAACTTCATCAAAGGTAGAGATGTCAAAACTCGCACCACCTCCATTGACAGCCAATGCACTCGGATCGCTTAAACGCTCTCGAGCCGGATCCAAAGCGTCCAGGGTATTTCAAGGGGTATAATACGGAACACGCCTGGACCCACAAGATATGCTTGTGGGATCTGCCGTACTTCAAAGACCTCCTTTGCCCACACAACATCGACGTGATGCACACTGAAAAGAATGTCGGCGAGGCCCTCTTTGGTACATTGTTCGGCATAGAGGGGAAAACGAAGGATAATCCTAAGGCCAGAGTCGATCAGGAGGCTCTATGTGATAGACCGCTACAAAACATGAAACAACCAAAAGGAAAGAAGAACTGGGCGAAGCCAAAGGCATGGTTCAATCTTGGAAGGCCGGTTATGAGGGAAATACTCCTGTGGGTGAAAAGGGAGTTGATGTTCCCCGATGGGTATGCATCGAATCTAAAGAGGGGAGCGAGCCTTGAAAAATTGAAAATATTTGGTCTCAAGAGTCATGATTGGCACATATGGCTTGAGCGGGTAATGCCGGTGATGTTGCGTGGCTTTATCCCTGAGGATAAATGGCTAGTACTGGCAGAGCTGAGCTATTTCTTGTTGGGGAACGTAGTAATTTCAAAAATTTTCCTACGCACACGCAAGATCATGGTGATGTATAGCAACGAGAGGGGAGAGTGTTGTCTACATACCCTTGTAGACCCAAGCGAAGCGATCACAACGTAGAGGAAGTAGTCGACGTTCTCCTCGCGATCCGACCGATCCCGCGCCACATCTCGACGCCCCGAAGTTCTTGACACACGACAGCTCGATGACGCCCTCAGACTCGATCCAGCCGAGTGTCGAGGGAGAGTTCCACAAGACGACGGCGCAGGACGATCTTGATGTTTCACCGGCGCAGGCTTCGCTTAAGCTTCGCGACAGTATAACCGAGGTGGAATATGGTGGAGGGGGCACCGACACGGCTAAGGAACGATCTCACGATCAACTTGTGTGTCCCAAGGTGCCCCCTGCCCGTGATATAAAGGAGCCAGGGGGAGGGGGCCGGCCAAAGGAGGGCGCGCCAGGAGTCCTACTCCTCCGAGTAGGATTCCCAATCCTAGTCCAACTAGGATTCCTGAGGGGAAGGAGAGAGAGGGGCGGCCCCTTCTCCTAGTCCTAGTAGGACTAGGGAAGGGGAGGCGCTGTGCCAGGCTTGGGCTGCCCTCCTCCTTTCCACTAGGGCCCATCGAGGCCCATTTACCTCCGGGGTTCCGTAACCTCCTAAGATTTGATAAATTCCGCGCCGGAACCATTCCAACTCCAAACATAGGCTTCCAATATATCAATCTTTATGTCTCGACCATTCCGAGACTCCTCGTCATGTCCGTGATCACATCCGGACTCGAACTCCTTCGTACATCAAAATACATAAACTCATAATAACTCGCCATCGAAACCTTAAGCGTGCGGACCCTACGGTTCGAGAACAATGTAGACATGACCTAGAACCATTCACGGTCAATAACCAACAGCGGACCTGGATGCCCATATTGGTTCCTACATATTCTACGAAGATCTTTATCGGTCGACCGCATAACAACATACGTTGTTCCTTTGTCATCGGTATGTTACTTGCCCGAGATTCGATCGTCGGTATCCAATACCTAGTTCAATCTCGTTACCGCAAGTCTCTTTACTCGCTCCGTAATACATCATCTCACAACTAACTCATTAGTTGTAGTGCTTGCAAGGCTTCGATGATGTGCATTACCGAGAGGGCCCAGAGATACCTCTCCGACTATCGGAGTGACAAAACCTAATCTCAAATACGCCAACCCAACATCGCCTTTGGAGACACCTGTAGTACTCCTTTATAATCACCCGATTCGTTGGACGCTTGGTAGCACCCAAAGTGTTCCTCCGTAAACGGAGTTGCATAATCTCATAGTTACAGAACATGTATAAGTCATGGATAAAAGCAGAGCAACATACTAAACGATCGTGTGCTAAGCTAAGGGAATGGGTCATGTCAATCGATCATTCGCTAATGATGTGACCTCATTAATCAAATAACAACTCCTTGTTCATGGTTAGGAAACATAACCATCTTTGATTAACAAGCTAGTCTAGTAGAGGCATACTAGTGACATGTTTGTTTGTCTATGCATTCACACATGTATTATGTTTCCGGTTAATACAATTCTAGCATGAATGATAAACATTTATCATGAAATAAGGAAATAAATAATAACTTTATTATTGCCTCTAGGGCATATTTCCTTGAGCCTCCCACTTGCACTAGAGTCAATAATCTAGATTACACAAGAATGATTCTAACACCCATGGAGTCTTGGTGCTGATCATGTTTTGCTCGTGGAAGAGGCTTAGTCAACGGATCTCGCAACATTCAGATCCGTATGTATCTTGCAAATCTCTATGTCTCTAGTCCGACTAAGTCCCGGATGGAATTGAAGCGCCTCTTGATGTGCTTGGTCCTCTTGTGAAATCTGGATTCCTTTGCTAAGGCAATTGCTCCAAGATTGTCACGTAAGATTTTCATTGGACCCGTTGCACTAGGTATGACACCTAGATCGGATATGAACTCCTTCATCCGCACTCCTTCATTAGCTGCTTCCGAAGCTGCTATGTATTCCGCTTCACATGTAGATCCCGCCACGACGCTTTGTTTAGAACCGCACCAACCGACAGCTCCTCCGCTTAGTGTAAATACGATCCGGTCTGCGATTTAGAATCGTCCGGATCGGTGTCAAAGCTTGCATCAACGTAACTGCCACGATGAGCTCTTTGTCACCTCCATATACGAGAAACATATCCTTAGTCCTTTTCGTATTTCAGATGTTCTTGACCGCTGTCCAAATGATCCACTCGATTACTTTGGTACCTCCTGCTAGGCTTATAGCAAGGCACACATCAGTCTGGTACACAAGATTGCATACATGATAGAGCCTATGGCTGAAGCATAGGAACATCTTTCATTTTCTCTCTATCTTCTCGCAGTGGTCGGGCATTGAGTCCGACTCAACTTCACACCTTGTAACACGTGCAAGAACCCTTTCTTTGCTTGATCCATTTTGAACTTCTTCAAAACTTTGTCAAGGTATGTGCTATGTGAAAGTCCAATTAGGCGCCTTGATCTATCTCTATAGATCTTAATGCCTAATATGTAAGCAGCTTCACCGAGGTCTTTCATTGAAAAACTCTTATTCAAGTATCCCTTTATGCTATCCAGAATTCTATATCATTTCCGATCAACAATATGTCATCCACATATAAGATCGTAAATGCTACAGAGCTCCCACTCACTTTCTTGTAAATACAAGCTTCTCCAAAAGTCTCAGACAAACCCAAATGCTTTGATCACACTATCAAAACGTTTATTCCAACTCCGAGATGCTTGCACCAGTCCATAGATGGATCGCTGGAGCTTGCATACTTTGTTAGTTCCTTTGGATCGATAAAACCTTCTCGTTGCATCATATACAACTCTTCTTCCGTAAATCCATTCAGAATGCGTCTTTACATCCATTTGCCAAATTTCATAATCATAAAATGCGGCAATTGCTAACATGATTCGGACGGACTTAAGCATCGCTACGGTGAGAAGGTCTCATCGTAGTCAATCCCTTGAACTTGTCGAAACCTTTTGCATAAGTCGAGCTTTATAGACAAGAATATTACCGTCGGCGTCGGTCTTCTTCTTGAAGATCCATTTGTTTTCTATTGCTTGCCTACCCTCGGGCAAGTCAACCAAAGTCCATACTTTGTTTTCATACATGGATCCCATCTCGATTTCATGGCCTCAAGCCATTTTATGAATCTGGGCTCACCATCGCTTCTTCATAGTTCGAGGTTCATCATGATCTAGTAGCATGACTTCCGTAATAGGATTACCGCATTCACTCAGTGCGGATCTTACTCGTTGATCTACGAGGTTCTGAAGTAACTTGATCTCAAGTTTCATGATCAACATCATCAACTTCCTCACTACTTGGTGTAGGTGTCTCGTAAACTGGTTTTCGCGATTTAACTACTTTCAAGTAAGGGAGAAGGTACTATTACCTCATCAAGTTCCACTTTCCTCCCACTCATTTCTTTCGAGAGAAACTCCTTCTCTAGAAAGGATCCATTCTTAGCAACGAATGTTTTGCCTTCGGATCTGTGATAGAAGGTGTACCCAACTGTCTCCTTTGGGTATCCTATGAAGACACATTTTCGATTTGGGTTCGAGCTATCAGTTGAAGCTTTTTCACATAAGCATCGATCCCCAAACTTTAAGAAACGACAACTTTGGTTTCTTGCCAAACCATAGTTCATAAGGTGTCGCCTCAACGGATTTTGACGGTGTTCTATTCAGTGTGAATGCGGCTGTCTCTAGAGCATAACCCCAAAACGATAGCGGTAAATCTGAAGAGACATCATAGATCGCACCATATCTAGTAAAGTGCGACATGACGCTCGACACACCATTACGTTGTGGTGTTCCGGTGGCGTGAGTTGCTAAACTATTCCGCATTGTTTCAAATGTAGACCAAACTCAGAACTCAAATATTCACCTCCACGATCGATCGTAGAAACTTAATTTTCTTGTTACGATGATTTTCAACTTCACTCAAATTCTTTGAACTTTTCAAACGTTTCAGACTTATGTTTCATTAAGTAGATATACCCATATCCGCTAAGTCATCCGTGAAGGTGAGAAAATAACGATATCCGCCGAGCCTCAACATTCATCGGACCACATACATCCGTATGTATGATCTCCAACAA
This sequence comes from Aegilops speltoides, assembly GCA_021437245.1. Taxonomy (NCBI): domain Eukaryota; kingdom Viridiplantae; phylum Streptophyta; class Magnoliopsida; order Poales; family Poaceae; genus Aegilops; species Aegilops speltoides. The sequence goes on along the minus strand of CM038142.1, from coordinate 325,606,922 downwards.
ACCGCTGCTCTCTCCATAGTACCGAGAACGGTGTTCTAGTCATCTTGCCTATGAGGCACGGTTCATAAGTGCCAAGTGATTCATAATCAAGTGACTCCAAAAGTCCATCAAGATGGAGTTTCTTCATGCGCTTTACACCGATATGACCTAAACGGCAAGCCACAAATAAGTTGCACTTTCATTATCAACTCTGCATCTTTTGGTTTCAACATTATGAATATGTGTATCACTACTATCGAGATTCATCAAAATAGACCATTCCTCAAGGGTGCATGACCATAAAAGATATTACTCATATAAATAGAACAACCATTATTCTCTCGATTTAAATGAATAACCGCCTCGCATCAAACAAGATCCAGATATAATGTTCATGCTCAACGCAGCACCAAATAACAATTATTTAGGTCTAAAACTAATCCCAAGGTAGATGTAGAGGTAGCGTGCCGATCGCGATCACATCGACTTTGGAACCATTTCCCACGCCGCATCGTCACCTCGCCCTTTGCCGAGTTCGCTAATCAGTAGTCCCCTGCTTTGAGTTGCAAATATTAGCAACGGAACCAAGATCAAATACCCTGTGCTACTACGAGCTCTAGTAAGGTACACATCAATAACATGTATATCACATATACCTTTGTTCACCTTGCCATCCTTCTTATCCGCCAAATACTTGGGGCAGTTCCGCTCAAAGGACCGACTCGCTTGCAGAGAAGCACTCGATTTCAGGTTTAGGGCCAGACTTGGGTTTCTTCTCCGAGCAGCAACTTGCTTGCTGTTCTTCTTGAGATTCCTTCTTCTTCCCTTTGCCTTTCTTCTTGAAACTAGTGGTCTTATTGACCATCAACACTTGATGCTCCTTCTGATTTCTACCTCCGCAGCCTTTAGCATTGCGAAGAGCTCGGGCATAGTTTTCACTAACCCTTGCATATTATAGTTCATCACGAAGCCTTTGTAGCTTGGTGGCGTGATTGAGAATTCATCAATGACACAATCATCCGGAAGATTAACTCCCAATTGTGTCAAGTGATTGTAGTACCCTGACATTCCGAGTATGTGCTCACTAATGTAACTGTTCTCCTCCATCTTACAGCTATAGAACTTATTGGAGACTTCATATCTCTCAATCCGGGCATTCTGTTGAATATTAACTTCAACTCGAACATCTCATATGCTCCATGACGCTCAAAACGCTGTTGAAGTCCCGGTTCTAACCGTAAAGCATGGCACATCGAACTATAGAGTAGTCATCGCTTTGCTCGCCAGACGCTCATAACATCCGGCGTTGCTCCAAAGAAGAAGTTCTGTCACCTAGCGGTGCATCCAGACGAGCTCTTCCAGGCAGCAATGAGGATGATCCTCGTTACGGACCCAATCCGTAATTGCTACCATCATCTTTCAACTTTGCTTTCAAGGAACGATTAAAATTCAACGGAACAACAAAGACGAGCCATCTATCTACAATCAAACATAAACAAGCAAGATACTATCAGTACTAAGTTCATGATAAATTTAAGTTCAATTAATCATATTACTTAAGAACTCCCACTTAGAAAAACATCTCTCTAGTCATCTAAGTGATCACGTGATCCAAATCAACTAAACCATAACCGATCATCACGTGAAATGGAGTAGTTTTCAATGGTGAACATCTTATGTTGATCATATCTACTATATGATTCACGCCGACCTTTCGGTCTCCGTGTTCCGAGGCCATATCTGCATATGCTAGGCTCGCCAAGTATAACCCGAGTATTCTGCGTGTGCAAAACTGGCTTGCACCCGTTGTAGATGGACGAGAGCTTATCACACCCGATCATCACGTGGTGTCCGGGCACGATTTAACTTTGGCAACGGTGCATACTCGGGAGAACACTTCTTGATTATTTAGTGAGAGATCATCTTATAATGCTACCGCCAATCAAAGCAAGATAAGATGCATAAAAGGATAAACATCACATGCAAATCAATATAAGTGATATGATATGGTCATCATCATCTTGTGCTTCACGATCTCCATCTTGTTGCACCACCATGATCACCATCGCCACCGGCGCGACACCTTGATCTCCATCGCAGCATCGTTGTCGCCTCGCCAAACTTATGCTATTACGATTATCGCTACCGCTTAGTGATAAAGTAAAGCATTACATGTATGCATTGCATTGCATACAATAAAGCGACAACCATATGGCTCCTCGCCATTGCCGATAACTTCGTTACAAAACATGATCATCTCATACAATAAAATATAGCATCACGTCTTGACCATATCACATCACAACATGCCCTGCAAAAACAAGTTAGACGTTCTCTACTTTGTTGTTGCAAATTTTACGTGGCTGCTACGGGCTTAAGCAAGAACCAGTCTCACCCACGCATCAAAACCACAACGATATTTCACAAATAGACTCCGCTTTAACCTTCTCAAGGACCGGGCGAGCACACTCGGTTCAACTAAAGTGAGAGAGACAGCACCCACCACCACCTTTAAGCAACGAGTGCTCACAGCGGTGAAACCAGTCTCGCGAAGCGCACGCGTAATGTCGGTCCGGGCCGCTTCATCTCACAATACCGCTGAACCAAAGTATGACATGCTGGTAGGTAGTATGACTTGTATCGCCCACAACTCACTTGTGTTCTACTCTGCAAAACATCAAACCATAGAAAAACCTAGGCTCGGATGCCTTTGTTGGGGAACGAGTAATTTCAAAAATTTTCCCACGCACACGCAAGATCATGGTGATGTATAGCAACGAGAGGGGAGAGTGTTGTCTACATACCCTTGTAGACCCAAGCGAAGCGATCACAACGTAGAGGAAGTAGTCGACGTTCTCCTCGCGATCCGACCGATCCCGGCGCCGTTACTCGACGCCCCGAGTTCTTGACACACGACAGCTCGATGACGCCCTCAGACCGATCCAGCCGAGTGTCGAGGGAGAGTTCCACAAGACGACGGCGCAGGACGATCTTGATGTTTCACCGCGCAGGCTTCGCTTAAGCTTCATGACGGTATAACCGAGGTGGAATATGGTGGAGGGGGCACCGACACGGCTAAGGAACGATCTCACGATCAACTTGTGTGTCCCAAGGTGCCCCCTGCCCCAGATATAAAGGAGCCAGGGGGAGGGGGCCGGCCAAAGGAGGGCGGCCAGGAGTCCTACTCCTCCGAGTAGGATTCCCCAATCCTAGTCCAACTAGGATTCCTGAGGGGAAGGAGAGAGAGGCGGCCCCTTCTCCTAGTCCTAGTAGGACTAGGGAAGGGGAGGCGCATGCCAGGCTTGGGCTGCCCTCCTCCTTTCCACTAGGGCCCATCGAGGCCCATTTACCTCCCGGGGTTCCGTAACCTCCGTAGATGATAGAATTCCGCCGCCCGAACCATTCCAACTCCAAACATAGGCTTCCAATATATCAATCTTTATGTCTCGACCATTCCGAGACTCCTCGTCATGTCCGTGATCACATCCGGGACTAACTCCTTCGGTACATCAAAATACATAAACTCATAATAAGCCATCGAAACCTTAAGCGTGCGGACCCTACGGTTCGAGAACAATGTAGACATGACCTAGAACCATTCACGGTCAATAACCAACAGCGGACCTGGATGCCCATATTGGTTCCTACATATTCTACGAAGATCTTTATCGGTCGATCATAACAACATACGTTGTTCCTTTGTCATCGGTATGTTACTTGCCCGAGATTCGATCGTCGGTATCCAATACCTAGTTCAATCTCGCTACGCAAGTCTCTTTACTCGCTCCGTAATACATCATCTCACAACTAACTCATTAGTTGTAGTGCTTGCAAGGCTTCAAAGTGATGTGCATTACCGAGAGGGCCCAGAGATACCTCTCCGACTATCGGAGTGACAAAACCTAATCTCAAATACGCCAACCCAACATCTGCCTTTGGAGACACTGTAGTACTCCTTTATAATCACCCGATTACGTTAGACGTTTGGTAGCACCAAAGTGTTCCTCCGTAAACGGAGTTGCATAATCTCATAGTTACAGGAACATGTATAAGTCATGGATAAAAGCAAGAGCAACATACTAAACGATCGTGTGCTAAGCTAAGGAATGGGTCATGTCAATCGATCATTCTCGCTAATGATGTGACCTCATTAATCAAATAACAACTCCTTGTTCATGGTTAGGAAACATAACCATCTTTGATTAACAAGCTAGTCTAGTAGAGGCATACTAGTGACATGTTTGTTTGTCTATGCATTCACACATGTATTATGTTTCCGGTTAATACAATTCTAGCATGAATGATAAACATTTATCATGAAATAAGGAAATAAATAATAACTTTATTATTGCCTCTAGGGCATATTTCCTTCATTTCTTCTGTGTTCTATGTGCGAAAGAATTATCGCCTGGCTTGCTAGAAGAAATGGAAGAGTTGGCGCCGGAGTTGATCTGCAAGTTGGAGAAGATCTTTCCACCGCTTCTTTAATCCAATGCAGCATTTGATTTTGCATCTCCGGCAGAGGCACGATTGGGGGGCCTGCAGAATCGTTGGTGCTCGCGAATCGAGAGGATGCGTAAGACGCTTGAGCAAAATGTAAAATAAACGTCGAATTGAAGCATCTATGGCCGAGGCATTCATTATCGAGGAGGCGGCAAACTTCGTGACAGACACTACAAAGCCAAAATCGCTATTTGCATAATCCAAGCCTCGGTACAATGTTGGCGACCCTAAAAGGGTGGATCCAACCTCAGCCTATTCAAAGGGAAGCTCGCACCAGCCGGTGCTTATACTCCTTATTGTTGGATAACGATTTAATGGCGGACCATTACGTTGTATATCTTGAACAATCTAATGAAGCGCGGCCGACATCGAGTAAGTTCTCGGTACATTATTTCGCAACCTCTACTTCATTTGAACTGCTCTTATTCTCGGATATTTGATATATCGATACGTCGCCAAATTCTCGTATGGAGCGGTTATCCAAAAGGATTCCATCGAAGAGTATGAGCTTCTGGCAAAGCATGGAGGCGGCTATCCTGGTTTCATCTCTTGGTTCAAACAAACGGTAATTTCCATTAGACCATTTCATTTCTTCTAATTTCTGGCTAATGCAACAATCTTTTCAGATAAACTTGTAGGCTAGTTCGAGTCTATGGACGCCGAACTGAGACAAGTCGCTAATGGTTTTGACTATAAGGTCCATTCATTTGACAAATACGACATCAACGGGTATCGCTTTTGTACCTATGGCAAAGAGCTATCTATGGCTGACCGAAAGTCTACAAATTGTTGTGTCTCTGCTATTGGCGAAGGAGATACCGAGTATTATGGAAGAGTTGAAGCAATTTATGAACTTCTATTCTATGGTGCAAACCCACCGAACGTCAGAGTCTTCAAATGTCATTGGTTCCAAATTAAAGAGACTAGAAGGACTCATGAACATCTAGGATAGTTGAAATCAAACAAAGCACCCATTTGGATGTTCCCGATGTCTATATTACGGCTCAACAGACAACCCAAGTTTTCTATCTACCGTGGGCCTACCAAAGTGATCCAAATCTCGAAGGTTGGGATGTCGTTTATGAAGTGCCGCCACATGTTAGACCACCTCCCCCAATGAAGAGGATTATGAACCTCACGTTAATCCGCATACATATGAAGGAGAATTGTTCCAAGAAACACGTCTTTCCAAAAAACGTTTCAAGAACCGCTCACCTCATAACATTCAAGTAGACAGCGACAGTGAATCCGAGCCTGAGCAGGAACAAGAAGAGCCTGAACAAGAAGAGGTTACTGCTGCGGATGACCTGTCAATGCTTGACCGATTACAAGCAGGAGGCCTTCCAGATGTTGATGAATTTATTGATGATGATGAGCACGTCATTACTGATAGTGATGGGGATGATGCATTTATTGACCACGAAGCATATATAGACGATGATGATGCATTTATTAATGATGACGATGAAGATTAATATTATAGTTCATGTCAGGTATTCCATTATTATTATATACATATATATTATTAATTAGTTCAAGTTTTAACCTAGCTAGCTCTAAAATGAGCTATACTTAGCATTTATTCCTCCAAAATGAATTTGTATGCTTAGCTAGCTCAAAAATGACATAACAACCTTAATTAGCTCAAAAATGACTTTAAAACCTAGGATAGCTCTAAAATGAGCTATACTTAGCATTTATTCCTCCAAAATGAATTTGTATGCTTAGCTAGCTCAAAAATGACATAACAACCTTAATTAGCTCAAAAATGACTTTAAAACCTAGGATAGCTCTAAAATGAGCTATACTTAGCATTTATTCCTCTAAAATGAATTTATATACATATTATTATTCATGTCAGGTATTCATTTTTTTATGTTGTACTAATTTCGTTTACTCTTTGTCATTCCAGGTGTTGACAGATGGTGGGCGCGGGTCGAGAGCGCTCCGGTGCTCCTACCTCGGCGCGTGGTGGGAGGGGTAGTTCCATTCCCCCCCATAGCCTCCGGAGAGCGCTAGATCTCGGTTTGCAGAGTCCAGCGACGGTCGCTTCTTCTTCGGCCGGGAGAGGTCGGGGGGGTAAGAAGGAGAAGGCTGCTAGAGGTGGACGTGGCGTCGGGAGAGGTAGGAAGGCTGCTACGCCTTCCTCGCCGCCACCCCCAGCTGAGTCACCCGACCATAGGGCTGCTCCGTCTGAGATCGAGCCATCTGAGGTGGACCCGTCTCGGACTCCACTCCACGAGCCTCCGGCCGACGAGCCTATGGCGGACGCGCCACGACCGATGAGCCTCGGCCGACGACGAGCCTCGGGCCGCCGAGCCTCGGGCTGCCGAGTCTTTGCCCCACGAGACTCCGGAGCTCAGACGGGGTCACGCTGAGTCGGAGCCGAGCCCATGGGAGGACTGGACGGAGTCGAGTGCCCGTAGTTGTGTTCAGGGTGGAGACTATAGTCCTGATAGCTATAGCGAGGGTGAGTTGGTTGAGGGGCGCAAAGTCTACCAGCGTGGTCGTACAAAGCTCCCACCCACCCCGCGCACCCCACCGTGAGGTGGTTGATTGCGCCTAACGGGGAGAAGTAAGTGCATTTACTCTTTTTTTAACCTTTTGCCTTGTCGTTTCTTTGAATATCTAATGCGTTGGCCTTGTCATACTGCAGTTCTTGGACACACGGAGATGGTGTCCGCAGGCCCAACACTGTCCTTGGTGTGATTTGTCGCCAGTGCTTCCCGGGGTGGGTCACGTTGCCCGGTGAGGGCCGGGTTCCAGAGCTAGGAATGACCTGGGAGCACTACTTGGCTGCCCCAGCCCCGCCGGAGCATAGGGTCGGCGATGTCGAGTGCGGCACGGTGGCCGACATTGTGATCGCCACGTTTTGGGTAATTTCTCCTTTGCCATTTACGTTGTGTTTTCTTCTTTGATTGCATACCTTCTACATGTGTTTTCTTGTTTGATTGCAGACCTTCTAATCCGTGTTTTCTTGTTTGATTGCAGACCTTCTACAGTGTCCCGAGGGAGGAGGAGAGGTCAGCGGCTCGGGTTATCGACGCCGAGTGCAAAGCGCCTACTTGGAAACTTTCGCACGAGGTTTCGGGACGCAGCTGTTCGAGACTACTTCGCACTGACCGGTATTAGGAGGAGAAAAGAGAAGTGCCGGACAAGTATCCGAGTAAGGAGAAGTACATGAAGGTAATTACCTATTCTTAAGGCCTTGTACTTAGTTTCCTTGATTTGATTCAGAGGCGAAGCGCCAAATTTCTCTTGCTTAACTTAGGTGCCTCCAAGATGGTGTGCGGACAAGATGGACTGCTGGGAGGTGTTGGTGGATGAGTGGTGCTCTCCCCAATGGCGCGTCGCCCACAACAAAGCAAAGGAGAAGCGTTTCAAAATGAAAGGTGTGCCACACCATCTAGGCAGCGTCGACCTACATGGGTACGGGAAAAACTGGGTATGTGTGGTTTGCTTCATGATTCATGCAAATTCATTCTTTGTGCTAGCTTGAGTCCTTAACTACTACTCTGTTCCTCTCTTTTAGTCAAGACACAACAAGGCTCCAAAGGCTGAGCTGTTCGACCTCTATGGCATGTCCAATATTGCACCGCATAAGAAGGCCAAGTTATTCTCTCGAGTCCGACCTCGAAAATGCAAAGAACTTCAAAGAACGTGGCCTCCCACCACAAGATGGTGCAAGACGTTAAGCTGGGAAGGCGAGGAAAGGGCGGACTTCAACCCGAGCCGCCTCTTGATCCAGAGCTGATGATAATATCTGGTATGGAGGTCCCATGGCTCGTTAGCCTTTGGTAATGGATCGACACGTTGTAGTAGCACTCTCCGCAGATCAAGAAGCTGCACCAGCTCGATCCCGAGATACCGCCTGCCATTTACCAAGGGAAATCGAATTCCGTGTTTGTTATACGGACTCAAGAGCCTTTCCTCCATTACATTGTGTTTGCGGTCGTCGATGATTACAATGCTAACGAGTGGTGTTGCAGCTGCTATTGAGGCAGAGAGAGTGAAGACCTGTGCTACTTTTGAGGAGAGGGACCGACAGTTATGGAGAGGGACCGACAAAGCGGAGAGGGACAGGAGAATGAGGAGAGGACGGCTAGGCTGTTGGAGGAGGAGAGGAACCGAATGACTCGCTAACCGGGCCATGTACGAGCTCTTCGTGGTAAGTTTCTTCAGATATTAGCTAAATCATGCACGCAATGTTCCTTTCATTAGTAACTAATATGACCGACTCATCAAAACCAAATGTGCAGTCCATGTGCGAGAAGAACGGCTGCACCCTCCGCCGATGCCGCCATTGTTCGCGGGCACGGTGAGTTTCATTTGAACGGTCATTAGTTACTAGTCTTCACATTTGAGTGCATCATGCTAACGATACATTGAAAATAATCTTTGGTGCAGCAGAATTCCCGACAAGCATCAACCGATCCTTCTCCGCTCGCCATTGGCGCGACCGGTCCTACACCTACACCTACACCTACACCTCTGTGATGACGGTAAGTTTCCCAAGTGTTTTGCTTAATAGAGTTTTGTTGTGATGCCATGTTGTATCTACACATATCGTGCATAATGTGTGTATGTTTGAAATGCATTGTATGTGTGGGATTCACACCTAGTCGTGTGCCTTTGGTAGCCTTCCATACAGGAAATGCCTCCTAGTGCTTCCATCGAGCCATGGTAGTTCACATCGCTCCGAACACATGGATTGACCGGCATGTGTCCTTCTTTGCTCTCGTGTATGCGTCCCTCACGGGAAATGTCACGCGTGTATCACCAAGTCCTTGTAGCTTGTTACGACTTGGTTGCACTCACGATGACCGACACGTGCATTCTTTGGGTCATGTATGCATGTCCTCAGACATTTGTGCCACCTTGGTTCTATGACTAGTCATGTCGGCCGGGTTCTCCGCCATATGGATACTAGCGACATAATCATATACTTAGCATTTTTCCTCCAAAATAACTTCATATGCTTAGCTAGCTCCAAAATGACATAATAACCTTACTTAGCTTCAAAATGACCTATTCAACCAAGGCTAGCTCTAAATGACCTCATACTAAGCATTTTTTCCTCCAAAATGACTTAATATGCTTAGCTAGCTCAAAATTACATAATAAGCTTAATTCGCTCAAAATGACCTATTTAACCTAGGATAGCTCTAAAATGATCAATACTTAGCATTTTTTCCTCCAAAATGACTTAATATGCTTAGCTAGCTTCAAAATGACCTATACTTAGAATCTTTTCCTCCAAAATTAGTTAATATGCTTAACTAGCTCTAAAATGACATGATATGCTTAAGAAATGACATAGTTTAGCTCCTAAATGACTTCACATGCTTAGCTAGCTCCAAAATAACATAATAAGCTTAATTAGCTCCAAAATGACATATTTAACCTAGGATAGCTCTAAAATGACCTATACTTAGCATTTTTCCTCCAAAATGACTTAATATGCTTAGCTATCTTAAAAATGACCTATTTAACCTACGATAGCTCTAAAATGACCTATACTTAGCATCTTTTCCTCCAAAATGACTTAATATGCTTAGCTAGCTCTAAAATGATATAGTATGCTTAAGAAATGACACATTTTAGGTCCTAAATGACTTAATATGCTTAGCTAGCTCAAAAATTACATAATAAGCTTAATTCGCTCAAAAATGACCTATTTAACCTAGGATAGCTCTAAAATGACCTGTACTTAGCATTTTTTCCTCCAAAATGACTTAATATGCTTAGCTAGCTCAAAAATTACATAATAAGCTTAATTCGCTCAAAATGACCTATTTAACCTCATTTATAGCTCTAAAATGACCTATACTTAGCATTTTTTTCCTCCAAAATGACTTAATATGCTTAGCTAGCTTCAAAATGACCTATACTTAGAATCTTTTCCTCCAAAATTAGTTAATATGCTTAACTAGCTCTAAAATGACATGATATGCTTAAGAAATGACATAGTTTAGCTCCTAAATGACTTCACATGCTTAGCTAGCTCCAAAATAACATAATAAGCTTAATTAGCTCCAAAATGACATATTTAACCTAGGATAGCTCTAAAATGACCTATACTTAGCATTTTTCCTCCAAAATGACTTAATATGCTTAGCTATCTTAAAAATGACCTATTTAACCTACAATAGCTCTAAAATGACCTATACTTAGCATCTTTTCCTCCAAAATGATTTAATATGCTTAGCTAGCTCTAAAATGATATAGTATGCTTAAGAAATGACATATTTTAGGTCCTAAATGACTTCATATGCTTAGCTAGCTCCAAAATGACATAATAACCTTACTTAGCTTCAAAATGACCTATTCAACCTAGGCTAGCTCTAAAATGACTCAGACTTAGCATTTTTCCTCCAAAATGACTTAATATGCTTAGCTAGCTCAAAAATTACATAATAAGCTTAATTCGCTCAAAAATGACCTATTTAACCTAGGATAGCTCTAAAATGACCTATACTTAGCATTTTTTCCTCCAAAATGACTTAATATGCTTAGCTAGCTCAAAAATTACATAATAAGCTTAATTCGCTCAAAAATGACCTATTTAACCTAGGATAGCTCTAAAATGACCTATACTTAGCATTTTTTTCCTCCAAAGTGACTTAATATGCTTAGCTAGCTTCAAAATGACCTATACTTAGAATCTTTTCCTCCAAAATTAGTTAATATGCTTAACTAGCTCTAAAATGACATGATATGCTTAAGAAATGACATAGTTTAGCTCCTAAATGACTTCACATGCTTAGCTAGCTCCAAAATAACATAATAAGCTTAATTAGCTCCAAAATGACATATTTAACCTAGGATAGCTCTAAAATGACATATACTTAGCATTTTCCTCCAAAATGACTTAATATGCTTAGCTATCTTAAAAATGACCTATTTAACCTATGATAGCTCTAAAATGACCTATACTTAGCATCTTTTCCTCCAAAATGACTTAATATGCTTAGCTAGCTCTAAAATGATATAGTATGCTTAAGAAATGACATATTTTAGGTCCTAAATGACTTCATATGCTTAGCTAGCTCCAAAATGACATAATAACCTTACTTAGCTTCAAAATGACCTATTTAACCTAGGCTAGCTCTAAAATGACCTGTACTTAGCATTTTTTCCTCCAAAATGACTTAATATGCTTAGCTAGCTCAAAAATTACATAATAAGCTTAATTCGCTCAAAAATGACCTATTTAACCTAGGATAGCTCTAAAATGACCTATACTTAGCATTTTTTTTCTTCCAAAATGACTTAATATGCTTAGGTAGCTTCAAAATGACCTATACTTAGAATCTTTTCCTCCAAAATTAGTTAATAAGCTTAATTAGCTCCAAAATGACCTATTTTACAGATATAAGTTGCATCATAATAATGTTCACATTTTAGTTGCATCATAATAATCTTCTTCTTCTAGTCTTCTTCTTCTAACTTTCTTCTTTCCTATTTTCTGATTTGCTTAATTGATCACTAAGCTTGGGTTGATGGAGTGCTTGTATTTAGTTTTTGTTTTGACCTTGTGAAACTTGCTACCTATGGATGAAACTGTAATATTGATGAAACTATGTATATGTACGGATGAAATTTGCTACTATTGGTAACATGTGTTGATACATATGTGTTCATGACTATTGGTAATATGTGTTGGATACATATGTGTTCATGACTATTGGTAATATGTGTTGGATACATATGTGTTCATGACTATTGGTAATATGTGTTGGATACATATGTGTTCATGACTATTGGTAATATGTGTTGAATATGCTATATTGGTCATATAAATATATTTCGCTTGATTTCGTGAAAATGAATTGATATAAGAAAAAACAGAATTAAATGGGGCAATATAGTCACTTTGCCATCTATTTGGCAGATGGCAAAGAGCTTTGCCATCGATTGGCGTGATGGCAAAGAGGCCACGTGTCATCTACTGCTCCATTTGGGCTAGTTTATTTGGGCTCTTTGCCATCCGCCGGCAGATGGCAAAGAGCTCGCAGCCTTTGCCATCTGCTGGCGGATGGCAAAGAGCCTGCAGCCTTTGCCATCTGCTGGCGGATGGCAAAGAGCCTGCAGCCTTTGCCATCTGTTGGCGGATGGCAAAGAGTCGCAGCCTTTGCCATCTATTTGGCGGATGGCAAAGACTCGCAGCCTTTGCCATCTATTTGGCGGATGGCAAAGTATGCCGTTAGCCTTCTAACGGGCTAACCCGTTAAGAGGCTTTGCCATCGCCAACAGATGGCAAAGTTACGAGCTTTTGCCATCACCGGCCAGATGGCAAAGCCACGTGCTCTTTGCCATCCGCCAGACGGCAAAGAAGCCTTTACCGCAGGTTTGGACGACAGTTTGTTATCTGGCGGCATATGGCAAAGCCTTTGCCATCCGCCGACCATGCCTTTGCCATCTGCCATGGCAAATGGCAAACTGCTAGATTCCAAGAGTACTGCGTGTGTAGCCGCACTCAAGACATCGCGTGCACCGCTCGTGCCTAGCCTCGAGAAACTATCGATTCTGTATGCTCCAAGTGAGCGTGGCCCGAGGTGCTTTAAGAAGCCTGTGATGCAGGCCCAATAGTGTATGCAGGCTACCAAACAGACCGAAACCTTCCCACGCGGGCCTGGTTGGACCTCATGCGGGCAACCAAACAAGCCCCTAAGTATTTTGGAGGGAGCCAAAGAACGAACTATCTAGAAGGAGCACGATTGAAATGCCACCGAGTCTTCTCACTTCCACCTCAGATCTCATATTCCTCCTCCTTGTTTTCCCTCTTTAGCATACTGGTCCTTATAATCAGACTACACTTATCATGTAACTAGTGCATTTGAGTGAGTTAGAGATATCCTAACATCTAGCATCAGAGCCTTCTCACCACCATCCCCATTTGACCAAAACTCTGCCCAATTTTCCCCCACCCTTCCTTCGACCTCCACCACCATGGATCTTGCCTTGAAAATCTACCTATACAAGTTCCACGGAGAGACTAAGGCGCGGACCAGCGACATCGTTGTTGGTGATATGCCCTAGAGGCAATCATGTATGATGATATTTCCTATGTGTTTATGAATAAAGATAGTCCTTGGACATTATCAATGATGTGTATCAGCAAGTGTGAGACTTGTTTGTGGGACTATGCATTGTATGATGACTGTCCTAAAAGGTCCCTAGTCGAAAGGGTTGTGTGGACGCGCAGCCGACTAGACTAGCATATGACACGGTCGATAGCTTGGTCTCACTAGCCATGAAGCATTGGATGCTAACCGGATAATATGGACTTGGAAAGGTCTGGTCGGATTCGACGTAGTCGGATCCGAGTCGAGATAAGGTCCGAGTCGGACAGACCCAACTATGAGACGCAACGATATGTCATCTGTGAGTCTCTAGTACAACATATGTTCTATGTCCTAAGACCTGAGCTGACGCATGTACTCGGGATGGTGATAGACTTGCTTTGGGCCGACCAAATGCTACTCCATGACTGGGTAGTTACAAAGGTAGGTTTCGGCTTGTCTGCACTCCATGTGCGAGACGTGGTCGAGCAAGATGGGATTAGCCCCTCCGATCAGGAGAGATATACTCTGGGCCCCTCGTGTTATCCGACCAAGAGAAGCATGGCCATGCGACAAGGGTTATGAGATAATCCGGATTGTGGTCGGTATCACTGGAACGAGAAAGAGGTCGGGCTAGCACAAGGATGACAGTCTCACCTTGAGCCCGACAACATGTATCGTGAGGCAAAGGGAATAGAAGTGTGACACGTTGTACAGGTTCGCCTAACCAGCTTCATATTCTGCTTGGTGGTCGGCACGCCTTGCTAGAGGCCGCTACCAACCGTGCAGGTCGGAGGTGATCCGAACTGCGACCAAGCCGACTTGAACCTAAGGGGTCGCGCGCTTAAGGGAAGGAACCTACGAGGTCGGATACGAGGACACTGGTCGGATGTGATCCGATCTATATTCGGATTGTGGCCGAGTAGACTTGTGGGCTTTAGGGTCCGTGCGAGGCCCAAGTGTTGAGCCCGCGACGGACGCCTATATAAAGTGGAGGTGCGGCACACTCATGCGGTTGATCGCTTCGGCGCTGTGACTAGGGTTTGCATGTGTTGCGAATAGCCACCTCCACTCGCCGCCGACTGTGTGATCGGACCTAGCAGTCCGCCGCACGGTGTTCCTCCTGCACGCGTGGATACCGTTAGAGCCGGTGCACTTGCGCCGCTCCGGCAAACTTGTACGTGGGATCGGATGACCTGTTGTTCGAGGGAGATCGGACGAGGAGGAGATGATCCACGCGGACGCACTGCCCCAATTCTTCTTCCACTTCACGGCACTGCGCGTCTAGTGGTAATGATCTATGATCCATCTCCCGTGGCATGTTCCTGTTGTTCTGCGCGTAGGAAGCTAGTAGTCCGCCGCACGGTGTTCCTCCTGCACGCGCGGATACCGTTAGAGGCGGTGCACTTGCGCCGCTCCGGCAAACTTGTACGTGGGATCGGACGACCGGCTGTTCGAGGGAGATCGGACGAGGAGGAGACGATCCACACGGACGCGCTGCCCCAACTCTTCTTCCGCTTCACGGCACTGCACGTCTAGTGGTAACAATCTGTGATCCATCTCCCGTGGCATGTTCCTGTCGTTCTGCGCATAGGAAAATTTTAATTTGCAGTCGACGCACCCTACCGTAGAACCCAACAGTGCTATCAGAGCCTCTGCTATAGGATTTGGATTCAGATCGTATGCATATTAGATATGTGGAGGTAGCAGATGAGATCTGTTGTCCTTGATGAGATTGGCTATGTGCACGGTTGATGAGATCAATTGCACATGGGCTGATGATCGGAGTCGATGAGGTCGTGACACGATCTACCCCTACCGGTCGGTCATCCGCCATTGGGGTTAACAGTGAAACATAAACCCGAATTGGACTCACGATGATCGATAAGATCGGTCCGATCATAAAATTCTGTGTGATCGGAGTTCAGATGTGATCGGACTCGGGACCGCCGTGTGCGTAGCGTCATGTATTTCATACCCGACACACAAACCGGTAGAATGAGATTCTATGCATAACTTTGTTTTGCAGGTTTGATGTGAATAGTATGGCTCATGTGTATGTGATGCATGTGTGTAATTTATACACGGCCTGCGTGTCATGTTTGTCAGCCAGCAGGAGCCAAAGTGCTGTCATTATATTGTATAACGACCTGCGTGTCGACTTGTGACTCTATGTAAAATTCATTACTAGATGTAGTAGTTGGATAATAGAGATCAGGTTGGTGGCTTGGCGTCCCGGCATGACAAACAAGATGGAGTTCATAGATGGTCATCGGAGTCGGAGCCGACCTGGAAGAACGTCCATGAAGGAGCCGTACTATTTCACAATATGTGTTTATTTGTGATTGTTATGCTTCTTTGTTTCTATGCATGTTAGAATGGTAGAAAGATCCCTCATGAATATCAAGCGAATTGACATCCCTGATGTTGCACCTTCGCATGTCAAATACGTCTAGCAGTGGGCTCATAAAATTGGGGTGTTGCTGGGTGTCCTTGAACTGAAGGGTTCGTGTCGGACACAGACATGCACTGCATTAGGTTAACTTGACAAGGCTATCAAAACGGTTTTGGGCCTTGTGGCAAAGAAGGTCGGGAGCCGGGGTATAGGATACCTAGCCGACCGACAGGAGTCGTATAGAGATACAATTAGCAAGGAGTTGCTTACTGGATAGGTATGTTGGCTAGTAGTGATGCTAAAGCTCACTAGTCGCATACGCTCGTCGGATCCTGAATCACTGAGAGTATGCGGAGGGATGCCAACTTCAGTGGGAGTATTCCTGTTTAGGCTAGAATTACTCTACATAAACACATTGCTTAGTGATTGCATATTTTCTGTTGTAGATCAATGGCACCACCTGCTCAACCCAAGTATGAATTGAAATCAATTCTGGAAAAGGATAAACTGAATGGAACAAACTTTACCACTTGGTATAGAAATCTGAGAATTGTTCTCAAGCACGATAAAAAGGAACATGTTCTAGAGGATCCACTTCCAGAGGAACCTACCGATAATGCTAATGCCACAACTAAGAATGCCTACCAGAAACTCGTTGATGAATCAACGGAGATCAGCTGTCTGATGCTGGCTTGTATGGAGCCCGATTTGCAACAGCTTTTTGAAAATGTTGAGGCTTACGATATGATCGAGAGTCTCAAGAGCATGTTTCAGACACAGGCTAGGACCGAAAGGTTCAACGTCTGGCGATCCTTGATGGATTGCAAGCTGAAGGAAGGTGATCCACTGAGCCCGCATGTGATCAAGATGATCGGATATGTGCAAGCTTTGGATCTTTTGGGCTTCCCGCTCTTGGATGAGCTGGCTTCTGATGCTATTCTGGGTTCTCTTCCGCCCAGCTATGGGACGTTCATCTCAAACTATCATATGCATGGCATGGATAAGAAGCTCACTGAATTGCATGGGATGCTCAAAGTGGCAGAGCAGGATATTAAGAAAGGCACGCATCAAGTGTTGATGGTGCCGAAATTGGCTAAGTTCAAGAAGAGTTGGTCCAAGAAAAAGGCTAAGGCAAAGGGCACGGAGACGGTAACCTCCGCCGCTGCGCAGAAGTCTTAACCGGACTCGAAGACTGTTTGCTATCACTGCTAGGAGACCGGTCACTGGAAGAGGAACTATAGCAAGTGGCTTGCAGAGCATGGCAAGAAGGCCGGAAATGCTTCTTCAGGCAAAGGTACACTTGTTGCATATGTTATAAACATTTACCTTGCTGACATACCTAGTAGCTCTTGGGTATTTGATACCGGATCGGTTGTTCATATTTGCAACTCGATGCAGGGGCTGGTAAGAACTAGGCGTGTGGCACAAGGGGAGATTGACATCAGGGTCGGCAACAAAGCAAAAGTTGCTGCATTGGAGGTCGGCACGATGCAGCTCCAGCTTCCTTCCGGATTCATTATGGAATTGAATAATTGTTATTACATTCCTGCACTTAGTCGGAACATTATTTCTGCCTCATGTTTGATGAGTCAAGGTTATGAATTCAATTTAAAGGACAATGGTTGTTCGATATTTTTGAATTGTATGTTCCACGGCTATGCACCCATTGTTGATGGGCTATTTATATTGAATCTTGAACAGGAACCGGTCTATAACGTGAATGTCAAGAGGCATAAGCCTAATGACATAAATCCGACATACTTCTGGCATTACCGGCTTGGACACATTAGTCTGAAACGCATGAATAAGCTCCATGGTGATGGGCTACTAACTTCGTCCGACTTTGAGTCGTTTGAGACATGCGAATCATGCTTTCTCGGCAAGATGACTAAGTATCCTTTCGCAAAGAGTTGCGAGAGG
The DNA here is from genome assembly GCA_021437245.1 of Aegilops speltoides. Lineage (NCBI taxonomy): Eukaryota > Viridiplantae > Streptophyta > Magnoliopsida > Poales > Poaceae > Aegilops > Aegilops speltoides. The sequence continues at coordinate 325,589,060 of CM038142.1, read as the reverse complement.
GTGTCTGAGCTGTTGGAACTTATACATAGTGATGTGTGTGGTCCAATGAGCACAACTGCTAGAGGTGGCTATCAGTACTTCGTAACTTTTACCGATGACTTGAGTAGATATGGATATATCTATTTGATGAGGCACAAGTCGGAGACTTTTGAAAAGTTCAAAGAGTTTCAAAACGAGGTTGAGAATTAGCTCGACAAGACTATAAAACTTCTACGATCTGATCGTGGAGGTGAGTACATGAGCCAGGAGTTTGATGATCATCTGAAAAGCTGAGGTATAGTACCTCAGCTCACACCTCCAGGTACGCCACAGAGAAACGGCATGTCGGAATGGAGGAATAGGACCTTGTTGGACATGGTCCGGTCTCTGATGAGCAAATCGGATTTACCCTTGTAATTCTGGGGTTACGCTCTAGAAACTGCATCTTTCACACTTAACAGGGTACCATCAAAATTCGTAGACAAGACACCACATGACATGTGGATTGGGAAGAGTCCCAGTTTGTCTTTTCTAAAGATTTGGGGTTGTCAAGCATTTGTCAAGCAACTTATGTCAGACAAGCTTACACCTAAATTGGATAAATGCATATTCGTGGGATATCCGAGGGGAACCTTGGGATATAGCTTCTACAACCGGGAAGAGAACAAAGTGTTTGTTGCTCGGAATGGGGTTTTCCTTGAGAAAGAGTTTCTCAGTAGGGAGGCTAGTGGGAGGATGGTTTGACTCGAAGAAATTCGAGGACCACTCGGGGACGGCTCGGCTGGTGATGAGATCATACCGGAGTCAGTCAGGGAACCCGTAGTGGAAGCGGCACCGGAACCACGAAGGTCGGAAAGATTGCACAGAGTGCGTGATGTATTGTTGCTAGAAAGTGACGAGCCGGCGACGTATGCGGAAGCGATGGTGAGCCCAGATTCCGAGGCATGGCTGGAGGCCATGAGATCCGAGTTAAAGTCCATGGATGAGAATCAAGTCTAGGACTTGGTTGATCCACCGCCTGGCGTAATGGCCATTGGTTGCAAATGGGTCTTTAAGAAGAAAACTGATGTGGATGGAAATGTTCAGATCCACAAAGCTCGGCTTGTCGCAAAAGGTTATGGACAAATTCAAGGAATTGACTATGACTATACTTACGCGCCGGTAGCGATGCTGAAATCGGTGAGGATCATACTAGCTATAGCTGCATATTTCGATTACGAGATAGGGCAGATGCATGTCAAAATGGCTTTCCTTCACGGAAATTTAACTAAGGACGTGTATATGATACACCCCGAGGGTTTTGTCAATCCGACTAGCACTAGTAAGGTATGCAAGCGCAAGAGATCCATTTATGGGTTGAAGCAAGCATCTCGGAGTTGGAACATTCGTTTTGATGAGGTTGTATCTTGGTTTCATCAAAAGCGAAGAGGACTCTTGTTTATACAAGAAGTTAAGTGGGAGCTCGATAGTGTTTTTGATCTTGTATGTGGATGACATATTGTTGATCGGGAACAATGTTTCGATGCTAAACTCGGTCAAACAATCATTGAATGGCAAGTTTTCGATGAAGGACCTTGGTGAGGCAGTCTATATTTTAGGCATTAACATCTATAGAGATAAATTGAGGAGGCCGCTCGGCTTAAGCCAGAGCACGTACATAGATAAAGTGTTGAAGCGGTTCAACATGAGTGAGGCGAAGAAAGGGTTCTTGCCACTCTCACATGGTATAAGGCTAAGTGAGACTCAGAGTCCTTCGACATCTGATGAGCGAAGTAGGATGAGTAGGATTCCGTATGCCTCGGCAATCGGATCCATCATGTATGCCATGATATGTACAAGGCCTGATGTTGCTTTTGCAATAAGCATAACAAGTAGATACCAGGCCAACCCAGGTGAGAGTCACTGGGCAGCGGTAAAGACTATTTTGAAATACCTAAAAAGGACTAAAGAGATGTTCCTAGTTTATGGAGGTGAGGAAGAGCTCGTCGTAAGGGGTTACGTCAATGCTAGTTTCCAAACCAACAGAGATGATTGTCGATCACAGTCCGGATTCGTGTACGTCCTGAACGGAGGAGCAGTGCACTAGATGAGTTCCAAGCAGGATACGGTGGCCGATTCTACCACACAAGCCGAATACATTGCAGCTTGTGAAGCTGCAAAGGAAGGTGTTTGGATCCGGCATTTCCTGGATGATCTTGGTATTTTCCCAGTCGGTGAAACCGTTAGACCTTTATTGTGATAATTCTGGTGCCATCGCACAAGCCAAGGAGCCGAGGAATCACCACAAGGTCAGACACATAGACCGGAAATATCACCTGATACGAAAAATCGTAAAGAATGGTGATGTAGAGTTATGCAAGATTCACACGGATGCAAATGTTGCAGATCCGTTGACTAAGCCGCTTCCACAACTCAATCATGAGGGGCACGTTAGAGCTATGGGCATTCGATGTCTATAAATCTAGTGCAAGTGGGAGAATGTTGGAGATATGCCCTAGAGGCAATCATGTATGATGATATTTCCTATGTGTTTATGAATAAAGATAGTCCTTGGACATTATCAATGATGTGTATCATCAAGTGCGTGACTTGTTTGTGGGACTATGCATTGTATGATGACTGTCCTAAAAGGTCCCTAGTCGAAAGGGCTGTGTGGACACGCAGCCGACTAGACTAGCATATGATACGGTCGATGGCTTGGTCTCACTAGCCATGGAGCATTGGATGCTAACCGGAAAATATGGACTTGGAAAGGTCTGGTCAGATTCGACGTAGTCGGATCCGAGTTGAGATAAGGTCCGAGTCGGACAGACCCAACTATGAGACGCAGCGATATGTCATCTGTGAGTCTCTAGTACAACATACGTTCTATGTCCTAAGACCTGAGCTGGCGCATGTACTCGGGTTGGTGATAGACTTGCTTTGGGCCGACCAAACGCTACACCATGACTGGGTAGTTACAAAGGTAGGTTTCGGGCTTGTCCAGACCCATGCTGCGAGACGTTGTCGAGCAAGATGGGATTAGCCCCTCCGATCAGGAGAGATATACTCTGGGCCCCTCGTGTGATCCGACCAAGAGAAGCATGGCCATGCGAAAAGGATTATGAGATAATCCGGATTGTGGTCAGTATCGCTGGAACGAGAAAGAGGTTGGGCTAGCACAAGGATGGTAGTCTCGCCTTGAGCCCGAAAACATATATCGTGAGGCAAAGGTAATAGAAGTGTGACACATTGTACAGGTTCGCCTAACCAGCTTCATAGTCTGCTTGGTGGTCGGCACACCTTGCTAGAGGCTGCTACCAACCATGCAGGTCGGAGGTGATCCGAACTGCGACCAAGCCGACTTGAACCTAAGGGGTCGCGCGCTTAAGGGAAGGAACCTACGAGGTCGGAAACGAGGACACTGGTCGGATGTGATCCGATCTGTATTCGGATTGTGGCCAAGTAGACTTGTAGGCTTTAGGGTCCGTGCGAGGCCCAAGTGTTGAGACCGCGACGGACGCGTATATAAAGTGGAGGTGCGGCACACTCATGCGGTTGATCGCTTCGGCGTTGTGACTAGGGTTTGCATGTGTTGCGAATAGCCACCTCCACTTGCTGCCGACTATGTGATTGGACCTAGCAGTCCGCCGCACGGTGTTCCTCCTGCACGCGCGGATATCGTTAGAGGCGGTGCACTTGCGCCGCTCCGGCGAACTTGTACGTGGGATCGGACGACCGGCTGTTCGAGGGAGATCGAACGAGGAGGAGACGATCTACGCGGACGCGCTGCCCGAATTCTTCTTCCGCTTCACGGCACTGCGCGACTAGTGGTAACAATCTGTGATCCATCTCCCGTGGCATGTTCCTGTTGTTCTGCGCGTAGGAAGCTAGCAGTCCGCCGCACGGTGTTCCTCCTGCACATGCGGATACCGTTAGAGGCGGTGCACTTGGCCGCTCTGGCTTACTTGTACGTGGGATCGGACGACCGGTTTTTCGAGGGAGATCGGACGAGGAGGAGACGATCCACGCGGATGCACTGCCCCAACTCTTCTTCCGCTTCACGGCACTGCACGTCTAGTGGTAACGATCTGTGATCCATCTCCCGTGGCATGTTCCTATTGTTCTGCGCGTAGGAAAATTTTAATTTGCAGTCGATGCACCCTACCGTAGAACCCAACAATCGTCAGGCTACTCCAAGACCGGGAAATCTTCTACTCCAAGTTCAACATGGTGGTTCCTTTTCCACAGTTGGTGAGCTCCACGATTGCAACCTCCGATGGAGGTTCACAATCAACACCGATGTCGTGTCGGTCGTCCCCAATATCTCCCGCTCCACCACCAAGGTCGAGGAGGTCCTCGAGGTCATCCATGACGCATCCTTTGGCTACCTCACAATGGTGCTCGTCATGTGTTCGATGGATGGTTTGAACCAGGTTGTCAACACTGCCGTCGTCAACGATGTTCATGACATGACCATCACCGTCTACCACAAGCCCGCGGTCGACCACAATGAGAAGGAGGTCGAGCAGTTTGCCTCGGTGCGGGCAACATCCTCCACCGGCAGTGACACATCCTTTATCTCTAAGGAGGTCGTTCCTCCCAAGACGATCACTGTCGATATCGATCCCAAGTATGACTTGTAGGAATGTGAGGCACACACACCGATGGAGGCGATCGTTGATGCCCTTTCTCAATGGTTTTTTCTAGTGACCAACAAGGTGTAAGATGTCATCGACCCCATCGATTTTGTTGCAATGGCGCTGGCCATGTATTCGATGAACCTCTCTCATCGCGACACCAACCTACTGAGGTATGCGCTTCACCCAGCTACGACACTGTTGAGTAACGTGATTGTATTAGGAAACATAGGTTAGACTAGGAAATATTTTGGCTTGCCTTGCACTCCAAGTAGATCATGTACTCCTATATATATGCCCACGAGGCTCAAGCCACACAAAAAAACTATTCCACCAAATCTCTCTCTCCCTTCTAACATGGTATCTATCGCAAGTCGATCCTAAACCCTAGCCGCCGCCAGTTCTGCACCCGCGTGCCGCCCCAGGGCGGTCGACCTCCATGACCGCCGCCGGGGGCCGCACCGCCCGTACCTAGGGTTCGTCCGCCGGTCGTGTTGACCGGCCGCCCTACAGAGTCTTTTCCCCGAGCCTTACTCCGGGGTTTTATCTCTCCCGCCGGTCATCTTTATCGCGCGATTTTTTTTGGTTTTACGATCTATTCTTGATCGGTTTGCATCGCCCACCGCCACCGTCGACCCCGAGCGCCCCTACTCCGACCCAGCGCGACCAGCCGGCCTCTCCTCCGTCCCGGTGGCCACGCGCGCTGAGGCGGCCTGACATGGCCAGCTGCCGTCCGCGCGTCGGTCCGCCCGTCGCCCTGTGCTGGCCATCACCGCCCTACTCCGACCGGGACACCTGCATCGCCCCGACCCGGCTGCCTCGCGCCATGCGATTGCCAATCATAGCCGTCGCTCGCGCGCCGGCCCGCCCATCAATACACATCACCCGCCTCCACCGCGTCTACACGGCAGCCGTGCGGTCTACCACGCCGGCCTCGTCCTCGGCTGCATCGGGACGGCTGCGTCAGGCTCATCTGCCTCCCTGCCCGGGAGCCGGTGTTGCTTTGGCAGCCCGGGTGCCGGTGCTGACAAGCTCATCCGCACGACGTCCCACGCCGTTTGTCGTCGCCGGCTTGATCTCGGACTCCACCGCCACCACGCCTCCACCGAGCAGCGTCCCTGACCTCGCGTGCGATCGGCTTGATCACCCGTTCGCCACTATGATCCGCCTCATCTACGCAGCGCGACCGACCTGGCCTGTCGGTTACGCGCGCCTCCGCAGGTCCCGTGAAGATCGTCCCCGAGTTCAGCGCGCCTCTCCACCGATCGAACATCGGGCTGCCGCTGCGTCGCCCCGTCAGGCCGTAGCGCCGCCGCCCCGTGGTTATCCTCGCGGCTGCATCGACTCGTGCGTCGCCCCTTCGGGCCGTAGTGCCGCGATATGCGGTCCCCGCTGCCGCCCCGAGGCCGTCCCCGCGGTTGCACCGACTCGCGAACCGCCATTGTGTCGCCCTTCGCCGCAGCTGTCGCGGCCCGCGGTCCCCGCCGCCGCCAGAGATCTTCCCGCCGTCGCCCCGACCCGCCTGCCACCGCTGCGTTGCCCCTTCGAGCGGTAGCGCCGCGGTCTGCTCCGCCGTCACCACGCGTTGACCTCCCGTGGTATGCGCCGCGCCATCTTCCTTGGTGCGGGAATGCCATCGTCCGCGCCGGTCTTCGTCACGCTGTCAGGGTTCCTTGCCTACCTCGAGCACCGCCACCGCACGCCTAACCTAGCTACCGCCGCCGCCGCCGCTGCTACCTTCTTAGCCACCGCCGCCGCCCGTCCACCCCCTTCATCTTCGTCCAAGCACCAGCCCGTCGCCAGCGTCGCCGTCATCTACCCCGACCACTTCGTCTACTCCGACCAGCGTTGGTGACATCGGCCCCGCGCCGATGGACGCTGCAATCATCGTCGAGTTCTTCTCTGCTGGCCCCTCCGACTTCTCCAACATGGCTTATAGCTCGTGCAAGCCCCTCGTCTACACATGCCTGGTGCTGGCAACACCGATGCGTGCCTTCATCCACGACATGTCCCCGGGCCTGACAAGCCTGGTCGGCGCTTCGTCAACTTCTTATTTGTCCGTCTATGCATGCCCGGCGCTAGCAACACCGGTGCGTGCCTTTGTCCATGATGTGTCCTCGGGCTTGGCAAACCCGCCATGATGCGTCATCAACAACATTTTCTTCCCGGCGCACCCCTACTTCGACATCACTGCGCCCATGCTAACTCGGTGCCCCCTTGCGCCCGCGGCTCCATGGCGACTTCCTCGACACTTGCTACCCCGACTCGACATCGACCATGACATTCTTCGCACGACTACCTCAACCATCGGTCCACTGCCCACGCTCTCGGCTACATCGACAAATGGCACAAAGGGCTACCACCTGCTTGAGCAACCTCGTCGGTTTCCACTCCAGCCACGACTCCGTGATGCGTCAACCGTTACGACTGTGGGGGGGGGGGTGTCCGTCGGCTTGCCTTTGGATTCTTCTCCGCCTCACCGTCAAGGCTGCCACTGCTAGATCATGGGGATGTTGAGTAACGTGATTGTATTAGGAAACATAGGTTAGACTGGGAAATATTCTGGCTTGCCTTGCACTCCAAGTAGATCATGTACTCCTATATATATGCCCACGAGGCTCAAGCAATACAAAAAAACTATTCCACCAAATCTCTCTCTCCCTTCTAACAGACACCCTTGTGACTAGTGCAACGATCGAAGTTGTGGCCACTGTTTCTGTGAGATATTACAGATGGAAACCGACACAGCCTATGTTGTGACCATCATTTGCTTGCTCTCATGAACTGCGTCTCAAGCACGTGGGCTTCTATCACAAGTGGGCACCCACATGATTGGATGGACAAACCACTTGTGGCTATGCAAACCACAACCCGGGGCCGAGAGGCCCTAAACATGAGAAACGAAAAAACGACATCTCATTGCATGCGAGACACCTTCTATTTTTTCACATCTGAGCAATGGGAAACACGTGAACGATGAACAAAAACGATATCCACTAGACAATTCCCCACGCATTGCTGCGGGAATATATGGGTGAAATTTTCACAATAATAATTTCATGATGATAGAGTGGCAATTTTGATTAGGGCACTCTTTCGATAACATGGAACGAAGTTTCGAGTTGATGGAAGGAATACACTCCACTACAAGATAACCATGTAGCAAAGCAAATGGATTTTTTGTCCTTTGTTTCCCTAGATTCTGTTTTACTTGTAGGGGCGAACAACCTGAATTCTCCATCAATCAAAGTTTGTAAATACGTTATCAAGATGGTGCCATTACATATTTTCCAAGTATACCACACCCAGAATAGGAATTTTGAAGTCAAATAGATGTTGGGGGTGAAAGCTCATAAATAAGAATAAGAAGGTTCACAATTGTACCAGCGAGCAATACATGGATTATTATTCCCGACAAAAATATGGATCACATGACATCATGAGATGGGGGAAAAGGACAGATGTTTCACCTAGCATAGTGGAGTATATTTATTCTCTCTGTAGATGAATATAAAATGCTGCCATGACACAGTACATAAATGATCACTCGCCGAACCACAGCGAAAGAGCAAAAAATGTCAAGAACATGAGTAAAAAATAAAAACAGACATGGTCATAGAGTTAAAGATTTCATTAGAAATGTCCCACTTTGGCAGCAGTAGAAAGGGAACACTACTAATAGATGTCAGATCCAGAAAAGAGGAATGTTAGAACACCCACTTTACTCCTTGGTGGGGAAATCGACATTTACATTAAGAAAAATGAATAATCTCATGAGTATGCACCGATAGAAAAATGAAAATTGCATATATTGGACAGAAATTTACATATGAATATAGCAAAAAAACTCAGTGAATCGATATTGAACCATTTACAGCTAGAGAACCATAGATAATCAATGATTATTTGCTAGAATTATGTCGCAATGATAATCATGGAGGTCACAACAATAGGGAATGAACATAGCATTGTTACTCTGAAATCAAAAAATGATTTGGAATGTTATACCTTTAAGAGAGAACTCTGAAACACTGAAGGTAATTTAGCATTGAAGTGGTTCTTATGAGGAAATAGCTTCAATCACTTGAGCTTCCTATACATAAATGCTTCATCCATTATGCCCTCTTTAATTAACACAATAATGGAAGATCGACAGATAACAAACAGAAAGAGATTGACCGGTGGACTACTCCTGTAAGTATACATATCAAGAATCTGTAAACAAAACCCGATGCATAGATATGAGTGAAATACACTGGGGCAAATCGTCCAATTCTAATGTGTGATGTCTAATTGGCTATTGATTCATGGTCAAGTGGAGTATGTATCAATAATAGCACAGGCCTTCAGATTTGATAATCATGAAAGAAAACCGTTTACCTTGCAGACAGGAAGAATGAAGCCAATGATAGAAGTTCAGCTTGCCAATTGAAATGAAATCCCACAAGCTTCCGGTTCTAGATGTTGAGACAACAGAAGAGAAATTAGATATCCTTGCTGCAAAGAGCCCTTCTGTTCCACTCACATCGCACGCCACGCCGACCGACTGACCGCACTCCATGACGGAGAAAAGGCAGGAGGGCTGAGGAGCTCCACCACGGGCAGCAGCAGTTGTTCTTGCTGGTGTCGGGATGGCACGGACTGGGGTGTCGAGGGCAGCGCGACCAGGTGAAGTCAGTATGGACGGTCGGAGGTGGCCAGTCCAGCGAATCCCATGCGGGTGCCAACGACGCGTTGTAGGCGTGCAGCGGTACCTTGCTGGTACCGCGATGGCACAGACAGGGGTGTGTAGGCAGCATGACTGGGTGAGGTTTGTACGGACAGTTGGACCGTCGGAGGTGGTCGACAGAGCGAAGCCCATGCAGGTGTGAGGTGTGCGACGGTGCCATGACGAAGTAGACTGGGGTGTGGATGGCAGCGTACCGGGTGAAGTCCATACGTACGGTCGGAGGTGGCCGACCGAGCGAAGCCCATGCGGGTGCCAACCACACCAAGCCGTAGGCTTGAGGTGGCTCCGTTCAGGTGCTGCGTGATGGCGCATCATCCAGCCCCATCTTGGCGTCGAGGTCGCTCCTGCCGGAGCTCAGTTGTCATGGCTGCAACTCCACGGAAGATGCATCGCTGGGGTCCAGGCTCCTCTTCTAGTTATTGTGGGCTGCCTGATTTGTTACGAAGAGTAAACGTTGTGTCACTTCGGTGTTTGGAATGGCTGTCTATCTCCCAAGACTTGTTGGTTTTTATTTTAGATTTGGAAGGGCACATGCATGGCTGTTACTGTTGGTGGACGTGGATAAGAAAAAAATTAAGGAAGAAATGAAGTGACGTGGGTGAAATTTGCTGAGGTGGCTAGGCGATGATGTGGACGGGCTGCATGTTGAGAGAATAGGTAGTAGTGGGGATCAACTTCTTAAGAATGTAAGATTAGTTTGAGCTCCAAGGCAGTGTTGCGTACAGAATTACTAAACACAAAAAACAACGAAGCACGATGATTATACACAAACACAGACAATGAAGATCTAACAACAATGCCCGTAAACCACATCAATACCTTCTATAACCGCCTCCCCAGAAGATCGGCAACACAACCTAGACTGCATCCCTCCATGAAAATGATCTCACTCGCCCGACTGCAAGAAAACATCCCTTGCCAAGCCTTTCTCGACAACCATTCCCTTTCACAGATGATATTTGTAGGCTCGTGTTCTCCTACCGCTGCCTCTTCACTTCATTGTGGTTATAATGTGCAGTTGCCCATCCATCAAAGAGTAAGTCTGGATGCGCGCTACACATATAGATTTTTTTTCACGAATACGCGCGGAGCGTATCATTCCATTGATAGAAGGGAAGAAACAAACAGTGGCGAACCTCAGTAAGCGTACACTGAAAGGCGCTTATGAGGTTGCAATGAGCAGGGAAGGGGTTGCTCAGCCCACATACAACAAGGTCAGGTTACACCAATGATCGAACTAAGCACTCGAGCACCGGCGTTAGCCCAGGTGCGAGCTTCCTCCTTAATGTCATGAACTAGGAGGGTGGTGGAAGGGGTTGCGCCGTCGAAGATGCAGGCGTTGCGATGCCTCCAGATGCTCCATGCAGCTAGCGCGACGAGGGAGGCAAGGCCTTTGCGATGGCCTGTGGAGGAGTCATGGAGGGCCATAGCCCACCATTCGTAGAAGTCCATGGTGCCATTCGGAGGAGGCATAGTAAGGCAGCACCAGGAGAGAATATCATACCACACCATGCGGGACACGACGCACCCCATAAGACGGTGGTGCATTGTCTCATCTTCTTGGTCACAGAGTGCGCAGGTGGCATTGTGGGGTAGACCATGGCGGGCAAGGCGAGCGAGGTCCAGCAGGGGTCGAGGCCGGCAAGCCAGAGGAAGATCTTGATCCCCTCTGGTGCCCAGGGCTTCCAAGTGAGGCTCCACGTCGGGGAAGTGATTGAACCGTGGAAGAGCGCGAGGTAGCAAGACTTGGCGGAGTAAGTGCCGCTCTCAGTCCATTTCCAGTGGATGGAATCTGGTGAGTTTTGGAGCGATATGCCACTAAGGCGCCGCCAGACATCCACGTACTGGATGGTAGATTCCACTCCCATGGCCCCTTGGATGTCACCAATCCAGGCCCTGCCAGGATTGCCTCGGAATACAGCCGGCGAGAGCGGCATCGCTTAGGAACAAGGGAAACCAGGGCGGGGGCAATCTCAGTGATGGAGGAGCTGTCAAGCTAGGGGTCGATCCAAAAGAGACACTTGTTGCCATCGCCGATCGTCCAGGAGGTCGAGGCACAGAAGATCTGTCTCACATCAAAAGCGGCGGGTAGGTGAAGGTGGCTCCAGGGTCTCGTCGGGTCGGTGGCCAGGAGCCACAACCAACGTGTGTGCAGCGCAATACCAGCGCACTGCAAATCACGGATGCCGAGGCCCCCAAGCTGCCGCGGGCAGCACACTCTTTGCCAGTTGACGGGGCAGCTGCCCAACCTAGCGTCCTTGCAGCCATGCCATAATAAATCCTGAATGATGCGGTTCGCCAACTTCAAGATGGTGGGGCAGAGCGCCATGGCAGGCATAATGTGCACAGGCATCGCCGTGAGGACGTGCCGAACAAGTGCCAGTCTCTCGCCATGGGAGAGAAGTGAGGCTCGCCAGGAGGAAAGCTTCCTAGCAAGGTTGTCAATCAAGGGCATGAGGGCTGAGAAATGGATCTTGCGAATCGAGAGCGGCAGCCCGAGGTATTTGAACGGGAAGGAGGACACTTGGCATGCAAGAGTTGCGCCCATCGCAGCTATAGCCTCATCGGAGCACTGAATGAAGGTGACCGAGCATTTGGCGTAGTTTGTGTGGAGACCGTAGGCCACCCCAAAGGTGTGCAGGATGGCCTTGACGGAGGTCAGCTTGTCCTCGTCTGGGTGGCAGAACAAGACGACATCGTCCGTGAAAAGGAAAATGCTCGAGGCAATCCGTCTGGAGGTAAGCCGGCGAAGAACTCCCATACTGACCGCGTGCTGCATGAGGGTGTTTAGCGCGTCGATGACCAAGATGAAGAGCATGGGGGAAACGGGATCGCCCTGGCGCAGCCCCTTCTCGTGAAGTACCGGTGGGCCTGGTTGTCCATTGATGAGGACTCTAGTCTTGGATGTAGAGAGGAGGATGGAGATCCACTCACACCAACGTGGTCCAAATCCGAGGTGTTGCATGGTCTCGAGCAGGAAAGCCCAAGAGATGGAGTCGAAAGCTCTAGCAATGTCCAACTTGAGCATAGCTTGCGGGGGGCGAATCTGGTGCAGGTATCTAGCTGTCTTGTTGCACCAACAGGAAGTTGTCGTGGACCGAGCGCCCAGCCAAAAATGGGCTCTGGTTCGTAGAGACAAGCTCACCAATCCTAGGAGCAAGGCGAAGCGAAAGCACCTTAGCAAAAAGTATGGCAACGAGGTGAATAAGGCTGATCGGCCGGTAGTCGAAGAGCGTGGAAGCATCGGCTCGCTTTGGCAGAAGAACAATAAGGGCTTCATTGAGCTTCTGGAAGCCTTGCCCATTGCTAGTGAATAGCTTATCGAAGGCCTCGCAGAAGTCATCCTTGATGATTGGCCAGCAAGAGCATAAGAACTCCGAGGAGAATCCGTCTGGGCCCAGCGATTTGCCCATGGGGAGCTACTTAACAGCATTCCATAGCTCGTCCTCGGAGAAGGGTCTCTCAAGCTCGGAGAGGTTGAAGCTGTGCCAATCCATGACGCGGAGGTTCAGGGTGAAGGGACGCTCGTCGGTGGCACCAAGGATGCCCGAGAAGTGCTCTAAGGCCGGGCGGGCAAGGCCCTCCTCGCTGCAAATCACATCATCACCAACACGCAGCTCGGCAATGAAATTCTTTTTCTACCTATGAGCGGCATGGATCTTGTGGAAGGCTGAGTTAGTTTCACCATCCCGGAGCTAGGAAAATCTAGTGCGTTGACGCTGAATAGAACACTCCTGGGAAGCGAGCCCCAGGTAGGCCCACTTAAGCTCTCGGCGAAGCCAGGTTTCCGCCGGGGAGAGGGGCCGGATATCTTGCGCAGCATCCAGGCGCACGATGAGCTCACGAGCAATCATCAGTTGGATCATGATGTGACCAAGCTTCTTAGCGCTCCAACTCTGAAGGTGCTTGGTCGTAGCTTTGAGACGAGCGTAGATGTGCCAGAATGGGTCAGGATCCCGGGGCACCGAGGCTCAGGCCCCAGTCACCACGGTCTGGAAACCCTCAAGTTTGGGCCAAAAGTGCTCAAAGTGGAAGCGCATGGGGGGCCCGAGAATGCGGGGTGCAGTCAACCATGAGAGGGAAATGATCGGAAGCAATGGAGGCCAGGCAATGTAGCATGCAAGCGGGGTGCGCCATATCCTAGGAAGGGGTGCAAAGCACTCTGTCGTTACGCACAAGCATCAGGGAATCTTGCTCATTAGACCATGTATACCGCCGGCCGTGAAGGTACATGTCATGCAGCTCCATGTTCGCCACAAAGCATCGAAAATGGTGCATGATGCGACGATTCAGTCGATTGGTATTCTTGTCCTCAGCACCAAGGATAATATTGAAGTCTCCCCCAAGCAACCAGAGGCCGGCGATCGTGTCGCGGAGATCGTGAAGCTCATTGAGGAAGCTGATCTTGCCGGTGTTGCCTTGCGGTCCTTAGACTCCCGTCAGCCACCAGTGCTAATCCCCGGAGAGCAAGGTCACAAGGAGCGTGATGTGGTGGTCGCCAATGGATGGGTTGGATAGAGTAGCCAAAGCACGCCACCAAGCAATGAGAATTCCGCCCCAGGTGCCGTCCGCGGGGAGGAAGAAGAAATCTTGGAAGCGGGGGCCTAGAGTTTCACACACAAGATCCAACGAGACCAACGAAAGTTTTGTTTCTTCGAGACAGACGATACAAGGTAGGGAAGCGGAGAGCATGCTTCGGACTACCGTTCTCTTCCCATGGCTATTCAAGCCATAGACGTTCCAAAATACAATTTTTGTGCTATCCATAGAGAAGGGGGGCTGGGGGTGACGAAGACGTCGCGGTCAAATCTCAAAGAGGCGTGGCTCGGCCTCTGGCCTGGTCGACGGCACAAAACTCTCTAGCAGTTGGCGGGGCACCGACCAACCATAGAAGTCCGCGAACTCCTGGACAACGTCAGCAGCCAGAGGCTTGGCGAACAGCTTGGCATACTTCTCAAGAGCCTTGGCAGAGGCGGGCTCATCGTTCTTGAGGATCCCAAGTCTGCGGAGGAGGACGTGCTTCGCTTTAGTATCAGAGTCGAGGCCCCGGTCTGCCTTGCCAATCTGATCGCTCCGGCGTGGGGTGAAGTTGATCGGGATGGCTCGCCGTCGTCTGGGTCCAGGGGATGGTAGCAGCGCTGCGGTTGGGGCTTGAACGGCCCCGATGAGTTGCTGGAGGGGAGGGACTTGTGGCTGATCTTGGACCGCGTCGACAGCAGGGGGCTCATGCATGGTAGTAGCATTGCATGGGGGCATGCTATCCACCTGCATGGTACATGAGGCAATGGTGGGAGGCGCCAAAACAGGTGGGGCCACGCATGTGACATCCCCATGCACAGCCAGGCTGTCGGGGTGGGTGGCAGCCAAGGCGCAGATCCCAGGGCCCCCGACGGAATCAGAAGCACCAGTGCCCAACGACCGTGCGGAGGGGGCAGCAGTTGGGGATCCGAGGCCCGGCGTGGGCAGGATGCCGCCAATCAATAGCTGGCGCGCAGGTGCTGGTGGTGGGACATGTGCAGAAGCCTCACAGGAATCCTCGGTTGGCGCAATGGCAAAGGGTTGGTGAACCGGCACCGGATCGCCCTGGTGCACGGGCCCAGCAGCCGGGTAGTCTGCTGATTGGGCAGGGGCGGCACGAGTGGGAATTCCCTGGCCATTCTCGACACGAGCCAGCGTCGGGTTTCGAATTTCGAAACTAGTCCACGGCACGGACTGGCAGGTGCTGCGGCGCGGTAAAGTTGCTTTATCCAAAAGCAGAGGGTAGGACAGACGCAGCTGAGGTGGTGCCCTGGCATTCTGACGTGGGGAGGAGGGGTAGGGGCCCAGTGATATGTCTCCAATGTATCTAGTTTTCCAAACACTTTTGCCCTTGTTTTGGACTCTAACTTGCATGATTTGAATGAAACTAACCCAGACTGACACTGTTTTCAGCAGAACTGCCATGATGTTGTTTTATGTGTAGAAAACAAAAGTTCTCGGAATGACCATAAATCCACCGAGATAAGTTTTGGAAAATATAAAAAATACTGGCGAAAGAATCAAGACCAGGGGTCCCACACCCTGTCCACGAGGGTGGGGGCTCGCCCACCCCCCAGGGCGCGCCCCTGTCTCGTGGGCCCCCTGACGCTCCACCGACCTCAACTCCAACTCCATATATTCCGTTTCGTGGAGAAAAAAATCAGAGAGAAAGTTTCATCGCATTTTACAATACGGAGCCGCCGCCAAGCCCTAATCTCTCTCGGGAGGGCTGATCTGGAGTCCGTTCGGGGCTCCGGAGAGGGGGATTCATCGCCTTCGTCATCATCAACCATCCTCCATCACCAATTTCATGATGCTCACCGTCGTGCGTGAGTAATTCCATCGTATGCTTGCTTGACGGTTATGGGTTGGATGAGATTTACCATGTAATCAAGTTAGTTTTGTTAGGGTTTGATCCCTAGTATCCATTATTTTCTGAGATTGATGTTGCTATGACTTTACTATGCTTAATGCTTGTCACTAGGGCCTGAGTGCCATGATTTCAGATCTGAAACTATTATGTTTTCATGAATATATGTGTGTTCTTGATCCTATCTTGCAAGTCTATAGTCACCTATTATATGTTATGCTCCGACAACCCCGAAGTGACAATAATCGAGATACTTCTCGGTGATGACCATATTTTGAGGAGTTCATGTATTCACTATGTGCTAATGCTTTGTTCCGGTTCTCTATTAAAAGGAGGCCTTAATATCCCTTAGTTTCCACTAGGACCCCGCTGCCACGGGAGGGTAGGACAAAATATGTCATGCAAGTTATTTTCCATAAGCACGTATGACTATATTCGGAATACATGCCTAAATTACATTGATGAACTGGAGCTAGTTCTGTGTCACCCTATGTTATAGCTATTACATGAGGAATCGCATCTGACATAATTATCCATCACTGATCCAATGCCTACGAGCTTTTCACATATTGTGCTTTGTTTATTTACTTTTTCGTTGCTACTGTTACAATTACCACAAAACTGCTATCTTTACTTTTGCCACTGTTACCATTACTATCATAGTACTTTGTTACTAAATATTCTGCTGCAGATACTAAGTTATCCAGGTGTGGTTGAATTGACAACTCAACTGCTAATACTTAAGAATATTATTTGGCTCCCCTTGTGTCAAATCAATAAATTTGGGTTGAATACTCTACCCTCGAAAGCTATTGCGATCCCCTACACTTGTGGGTTATCAAGACTAATTTCTGGCGCCGTTGCCGGGGAGCATAGCTCTATTCTTCGAGTCACTTGGGATTTATATCTGTTGATCACTATGAGGAACTGCAAAGACGAAAGAACCAAGATTTTCCCCTCAACTACGAGGGTAGGTAAGGAACTGCCATCTAGCTCTGCACTAGATTCTCCTTCTGTATTGAGTAAGCTTGCGACACCTAAACCTGCTACTACTATGAATTCTGATATGTCGCATGTTATAGATGATGCCACTTTCGCTATGCATGATACTTATGATGAAACTACTTCTGTGCGTGATACTACTTTTCCATTAGGTGAATTTCTTGATGAACAACTTGCTAGGGTTAGAGAGAATGAAATTATTGAAGATGCTATTATTGATGATAGTGATGATGAAAGTTCTCCCCCTGATTATGAATTACCTGTTGTTCCTGAGGGTTATGTTATGGAAGTGGAAGCTGCTACAGCTATCTTTGCTTGCAAAGATAGATATGATCTTAAGAAATTATTAGCTAAATGGAAGCAGCAATCTCTTAATGCTAGAATGAAACCTGACCCTGCTTTTGCTACTTCACCTATCTGTGTTACTGATAGGGATTATGAATTCTCTGTTGATCCTGAAATAATTACTTTGGTAGAATCTGATCCGTTTTAATGCCTTGAATCTGAAACTGTTGTGGCACATCTTACCAAGTTGAATGATATAGCCATCCTGGTTAATAATGATGAGAAGTCTCGCTATTATTATATCCTTAAGATATTTCTATTCTCATTAAAGAGTGATGCTAAGGCTTGGTTTAATTCTCTTGATCCTGGTTGTGTGCGTAGTCCCCAGGATATGATTTATTACTTTCGCTAAATATTTCCTGCTCATAAGAAACAAGTTGCCTTATGGAAATATATAATTTTGTGCAAATCAAAGAAGAGAGTCTCCCACAAGCTTGGGGAGGCTTCGATTACTTAATGCTTTGCTCGATCATCCTCTGAAGAAAAATGAAATACTTGATATCTTTTATAATGGACTAACCGATGCTTCCAAGGACTACTTGGATAGTTGTGCTGGTTGCGTTTTCAGGGAAAGGACAGTCGATGAAGCTGAATTACTATTGGATAATATGTTGACTAATGAAAATAATTGGACTCTTCCTGAGCCAATTCCTGAGGCAATTCCTCAGCCTATTCCTAAACCCACTCCAAAGAAGAGAGGTGTTTTATTTCTCAGTCCTGAAGATATGCAAGAGGCAAAGAAATCAATGAAAGAAAAAGGTATTAAAGCTGAAGATGTTAAGAATTTACCACCTATTTAAGAAATACATGGTCTTAATATACCGCCTGTTGAAGAAACACATTGTCTTGATAACCCGACACAGGTAGTAAAGGTAAATTCTCTCTATAGATATGATAAAGTTGAAGTTCCCTCTACTAAACTTCATAGCCCATGCTTAGATGAATTTGATGACTTTATGGCTAGACAAGAAAGTTTTAATGCTTATGTTGGTAGAGAATTAAAGAATAATGCTTTTGGGATAGGACGCTTGAGTGATTATATGGCTAGAGTTAAAGGTGAACTTAAACTCATTAGCAAATATGCTTCTATGGTTACCACTCAAGTTGAGCAAGTACTTAAAGCTCAAAGTGATTTGCACGATGAATTAAATAATAAATATGACTTTGCTGTTAGAGTGGCTACTAGAATTGGTAGAATGACTCGGGAATCTTTGTATCCTGAAGGCCACCCTAAAAGAATCGAGCAAGATTCTCAGAGAAATATTTTAGAGGCACCTAGTTCTTCTAAAAAGAAGAAAAAGAAAAACGATAGGACTTTGCATGCTTCTAGTGAACCTGTCGTAGACACACCTGAGAATCTCAATGATATTTCTGTTTCTGATGTTGAAACACAATCAGGTGATGAACATGAACCTAGTGATAATGATAATGCTAATGTTCATGTTGATGCTCAACCTATCAAAAATAATGAAGTAGAGGTTGAACCTGCTGTTGATCTTGATAACCCACAATCAAGGAATCAACGTTATGATAAGAGAGATTTTGTTGCTAGGAAGCACGGTAGAGAAAGAGAACCATGGGTTCAGAAACCCATGCCCTTTCCTCCTAAACCATCCAAGACAAAGGTTGATGAGGATTTTGAGCGCTTTGCTGAAATGATTAGACCTATCTTCTTACGTATGCGCTTGACTGATATGCTTAAAGTAAATCCTTATGCTAAGTATATGAAGGATATCATTACAAATAAAAGGAAGATACCAAAAGCTAAAATTTCTATCATGCTTGCTAATTACACTTTTTAAGGGTGGAATACCAAAGAAACTTGGAGATCCAGGGGTACAACTATACAATGCTCCATTAAAAGAAATTATGTTAGAACTGCTTTATGTGATCTTGGAGCCGGTGTTAGTGTTATGCCTCCCTCTTTATATCATAGACTTGAATTGAATAAGTTGACACCTACTGAAATATCTTTGCAAATGGCTGATAAATCAACTGCTATATTGCCGGCATTTGTGAGGATGTGCTGTTGTGGTTGCAAATGTCACTATCTTAACGGACTTTGTTATTCTTGATATTCCCGAGGACGATAGTATGTCGATTATCCTTGGTAGACCCTTTTTGAATACTGCAGGGGTTGTTATTGATTGCAAAAAAGGCAATGTCACTTTTCATGTTAATGGTAATGAGCATACGGTACACTTTTCGAGGAAACAATCTCAAGTTCATAGCGTCAATTCTATTGGAAAAGTTTCAACTATTATTATTGGAGGTTTTGAATTTCCTCTTCCTACTGTCAAGAAAAAGTATGATATTCTTATTATTGGGGATGTTCATATCCCTGTTGAGGTAACTTAGTGTTATTCGAAATTTCTCCGGTTCCGTGTTATTCGGAATGACTTGGTTAACAAGACTTGATCAACCTTGTTAGTGGATTCATTTTGATGATCATGAGATGGATGAAACTAGAAGGCACAACCTTCGTACCTCTCTTTTACTTTCTGTTATTTAAAATAAATAAAGCAAAAATAGTATTATCTGTCTATTTTCTGAATTACCCATGCAATAAAAAATATCCCGAAAATAAAAGTGCTCCAAATGCCCTGCAAATTTAGTATGATTTTTTATGGAATATTTGAGGATTTTAGGCACTGAAAACACTGCAGGAGGGGCAAGCACCAGGCCACGAGAGTGGAGGGCGCACCCACACCCCCTAGGCGCGCCTCGTGTCTCATGGGCCCACGGTGGGCCCCCTCCACTTATGCCATTACCCACACACTCCATCTTCTTCCCAAAAAAATCCCCATCCAGCTCAAGCACGAGTTCTAGCTCATTTTGCTGTGATTTTCGATCTCCTTGCTCAAAGCTCCATTCACAAAACTGCTTTGGGAGATTGTTGCTTAGTATGTGACTCCTCCATTGGTCCAATTAGTCTTTGTTCTAGTGCTTTATTCATTGCAAATTTTTGCTGCATAGGTGACCATGTTCTTGAGCTTGCATGTCAAATTTATGAGGTCCCAAGCAATTATAATGCATGATATAGGCTCTAGGCACTTGTAGGAGTAGTTGCTACAAATCTTGTTTAGTTCTATTCCCTTTTATTTTGAAGTTACTAGAATTTCAGAAATTTTCAGAAAATGTAAAGGAGATTTTTGAGGGGATCTTCTAGCCAAGGCTCCCAGGAAAAACAAGTTAAAGAGAAGGAAAATGCCAAGTATAATCTTCCTCGCATAGCGGAAGTACGGCCGTGTGAATGGCCCTGTGACGAATTCTTGAGAGAAGCCGGGAGCGGTGTACGCTCATCGAGGCCAAGCATCCACTCTAGAACCTGAGCCGGAGCCGGAACCTTCACTGGACCCTTATCGTGCATCATCTGACCAGTGGGATCCGGAGGAGACGGCCAGCCAGTGGTATCCTGATTACACCCCTCAGTACACCGGGGAGAGTAGCCGCGGTCCTTGGCAGTAAACCAACTTAGGCCAAAAGCCTAAGCTTGGGGGAGTACGTATTTCTCACCGACTTTACATTCATGTTCACACACTATTCTAGTTGTCGGTATACTCTTTCATTGTATTATCCATGCTAGTTTAATTTTTCTTTTTCTAGTTTTCTTCTTGTGTGTTTGATAAACCTTAAGAAAAACCAAAAAAATAGTTAGTTTAATTTCCATGCTTGTAGTAGAAATTAAAATGAAAACCCAGAAAGATTTCTCGTTCTTCTTCTGACTTGTTGGGAGCTTTCCCGTGTAAATAGTTTTATTTTCTTATCTTTCCTTTGGGGGTCGAGAGTAGAAGACCATATTAAAAATGTTTAGTGGCTCTCATACGCATTATTGTTTATTTAACTTAGATCCCATATTACTTGTCTTCTCTCTTGAGTTGAATGCTTGCAGATTCCAGCTTAGTCCAATGTACGTGCACTATTATTATTATACACATCGTTCGGTCGTGCAAGTGAAAGGCAATAATGACGATATATGATGGACTGATTGAGATGAGAAAAGCTGGTATGAACTCGACCTCTCTTGTTTTTGTAAATATGATGAGTTCATCGTTCCTGATTCAGCTAATTATGAAGTAAACATATTTGCAATGACATTTAGAGATTATAGTTGCTTGTGCCATGCTTGATTAGCTATGAGTTATAATTGTTTTACCTTGCGTGCCAACATGCTATTACAATGATTGTGATGTTGTATGATGGGATGGTATCATCCTTTGAATGAATTAAGTGACTCGACTTTGCACATGTTCACGCATGTAGTTGAAACAAATCAACATAGCCTTCATGATATTTATGTCCATGGTGTATTATATCATACTCATGCTTGTACTCGGTGTGAATTAATTTTAATGCATGTTCATGACTGTTGTCGCTCTCTGAGTTGGTCGCTTCCCAGTCTTTTGCTAGCCTTCACCTGTACTAAGCGGGAATACTGCTTGTGCATCCAAACTCCTTAAACCCCAAAGTTGTTCCATATGAGTCCACCATACCTTCCTATATGCGGTATTTACCTGTCGTTCCAAGTAAATTTGTATGTGCCAAACTCCAAACCTTCAAATGAAATTCTGTTTTGTATGCTTGAGCAGCTCATGTTTCTACTAGGGCTGCCTATATCTTCCATGCTAGGTGGGTTATTCTCAACGGGAGTGGACTCCGCTCCTCATTCATGAGAAAGGGGCCGGTAACCGGGATGCCCAGTCCCATGATCCAAAAAGATCAAAGCAATTCAATATAATTAAACGAAACTCCCCCAGGGCAGTTGTTAGTTGGAGGCACTCATTGTTTCGAGCAAGCCATGGATTGATGCTTGTTGGTGGTGGGGGAGTATAAACTTTTACCATTCTGTTTGGGAACTGCCTATAATGCATGTAGTATGGAAGATACAGCCATCTCATAGTTGTTGTGTTGACAGTGAAAGTATGCCGCTCAAAATGTTATTCATCTCTATTTTAAAATCGAGCTCTGGCACCTCTACAAATCCCTACTTCCCTCTGCGAAGGGCGTATCTATTTACTTTTATGTTGAGTCATCACCTTCTTATTAAAAGCACCCGCTGGAGAGCACACTGTCATTTGCATTCATTACTATTGGTTTATATTGGGTATGACTTGACTGGATCTCTTTTACCATGAATTACAATGTTTAGTTAGTCCTTGATCTTTAAAGGTGCTTTGCATTTATGTTTTGCGGTCTCAGAAAGGGCTAGCGAGATACCATTTTGTTATATCATATTATGATTGTTTTGAGAAAGTGTTGTCATCCAAGTTTTATTATTATCGCTCGCGAGCTGATTATGCCATTGATATGAGTAATTGTAAGACCTAGGTGTTATTGTGAGTATGGTTAGTTCATAATATTTGCTGAAACCTGAATGTTGGCTTTACATGTTTACAACAACAAGAGCAAACAGAGTTTGTAAAAGTTTTTCTTTATCACTTTCAGTTTATCAAATGAATTGCTTGAGGACAAGCAAAGGTTTAAGATTGGGGGAGTTGATATGTCTCCAACGTATCTACTTTTCCAAACACTTTTGCCCTTGTTTTGGACTCTAACTTGCATGATTTGAATGAAACTAACCCGGACTGACGTTGCTTTCAGCAGAACTGCCATGATGTTGTTTTATGTGTAGAAAACAAAAGTTCTCGGAATGACCTGGAAATCCACAGAGATAAGTTTTGGAAAATATAAAAAATATTGGCGAAAGAATCAAGACCAGGGGGCCCACACCCTGTCTACAAGGGTGGAGGCGCGCCCCCTGTCTCGTGGGCCCCCTGACGCTCCACCGACTTCGACTCCAACTCCATATATTCCGTTTTGTGGAGAGAAAAATCAGAGAGAAAGTTTCATCGCATTTTACGATACGGAGCCGCCGCCAAGCCCTAATCTCTCCCGGGAGGGCTGATCTGGAGTCCGTTCGGGGCTCCGGAGAGGGGAATTCATCGCCGTTGTCATCATCAACCATCCTCCATCACCAATTTCATGATGCTCACCGCCGTGCGTGAGTAATTCCATCATAGACTTGCTGGACGGTGACGGGTTGGATTTGATTTACCATGTAATCAAGTTAGTTTTGTTAGGGTTTGATCCCTAGTATCCATTATGTTCTGAGATTGATGTTGCTATGACTTTGCTATGCTTAATGCTTGTCACTAGGGCCCGAGTGCCATGATTTCAGATCTGAACCTATTATGTTTTCATGAATATATGTGTGTTCTTGATCCTATCTTGCAAGTCTATAGTCACCTATTATATGTTATGCTCCGACAACCCTCAAGTGACAATAATCGGGATACTTCTCGGTGATGACCATAGTTTGAGGAGTTCATGTATTCACTATGTGGTAATGCTTTGTTCCGATTCTCTATTAAAAGGAGGCCTTAATATCCCTTAGTTTCCACTAGGACCCCGCTGCCACGGGAGGGTAGGACAAAAGATGTCATGCACGTTCTTTTCCATAATCACGTATGACTATATTCGAAATACATGCCTACATTACATTGATGAACTGGAGCTAGTTCTGTGTCACCCTATGTTATAGCTATTACTTGAGGAATCGCATCCGACATAATTATCCATCACTGATCCAATGCCAACGAGCTTTTCACATATTGTGCTTTGTTTATTTACTTTTCCGTTGCTACTGTTACAATTACCACAAAACTACTATCTTTAATTTTGCCACTGTTACCATTACTATCATACTACTTTGTTACTAAATACTTTGCTGCATATACTAAGTTATCCATGTGTGGTTGAATTGACAACTCAACTGCTAATACTTAAGAATATTCTTTGGCTCCCCTTGTGTCGAATCAATAAATTTGGGTTGAATACTCTACCCTCGAAAGATGTTGCGATCCCCTACACTTGTGGGTTATCACCCAGCATGCCTTGGTAACCGCGAAAGGGGGGTGGCAACGACCGCGGTGACGGAGCCGGCCGCCATGGGCAGCCCCAGCGCCACCGAAACCGGAGCGACGCGGCAAGAAGTCATGGCAGCGCGGCCACCTGGGCGGCAGAGGAGGGGAGTCACCAGCGTCATCACCATTGGCAGCATCCCCATCAGATCGCGACCTAGAAGTCGTCGGCGGCGGCAAGAATCTGTAGTCCTCGACCTGCGAGACGTGAATCGCGACTGGAAACCGTGCCAGGGAGAGGGCAAAGCGGCTCACAGAGTCAGCCGAGGCATCGAGCGGCACGCCGTCGTCCACTGGAAGGAGAAGCTCGGAAGTCTGAGGAATGGCCGGACATGTTACTGCCACTGGCAGTCTCAGGAGCAAGCGACTCGATCATGCAGAACGGCGCAAGGAGGGTCTCGGCTGAGGATTGATGCCACCCGTGGTCTGGAATCCTGGTGATCTCGATGGAGACGTGCATGCGGGCGGTAATAAGCTCAGCACCGGCGAGGTTGCCCCAAGGGTTGAACAGCAAGCGGAGCTTGCGCATGCACAGGTTCGTTGCAGCAACATGAGCACGGATGTCACAAGAGCGGAAACGCACCAGGAAGTCCTCTGGTGGCGGTGCACAGAGAAATCGCGTGCGTCCAGGCCGTGCCACGAGGCGATGGCCTCCGCCACCTCAGAACAGGGGACGCAGGTGCAGTTGCCCGCGACAATGACGATGAGCACGCGGCCTAGGGCCGCCTCGGCATCGCACACCTCGGGAGACAGCGGAAGGTAGTAGATGGCCCCGGCCGGACGGAGCGAGGGGTGGCCAGAGAAGGGCATGGGGCTGCGGGTGGAGTCTCGGGAGCAGCCGACGGCGGACACCAAAGGAGGAAGGGAGGGCTACGTGGCCGAGGCGGGCGAGCTTGCATCGAGGGTCGGAGAGGGCACGCAGGCATTCAGGGGCGAGGGGGCGGCGCCAGCACCGGAGGCAGACCCAAGGGAGGCAGGGCGGCAAGGTCCGTCCACACTGGAGGTCGAGGACTCTGTGGAACACGGACGTGGGCGCTGGGCGGGAGCCACGGCCATGGCGCGGGCGAGGCTGGAGTGCAGCGCAGGCGATGTGGCCGTAGTAGCCACAACGACGGCAGCACCAGTCCCGGCGACACTCGGCGCATGGGTGCCCTGGGTAGAGGCATTTGGAGCAGGCGTCGGAGTCGCGGCGCATCGGAGGAGGAGGGGAGGCCAGGTGGCGCGGCGGGGCGCGGTGACGGGGTCTCGGCCAGCGCTGACGCGGAGAGCGGAGCCGGCGGTAAGGGCGACTCCTGGCCACCTCCCAAGGCGCCTCGTCGACAGGTGCGGGCTCCTCCACCACGGGCACGCGGTGGATCTTCAAGCGCGGGATCCGCCTGGGGGCGACCACCGTCGCCAGCACAGGGGGAGGCGCGGGCTCATTGCAGAGCGCCTGGCGGTAGGAGCGGAGCGGGCTCGCCGAGGGTGGCACGCTGTCCTCGAGCCAACGCAGCTCGCGTGGATGGCGCCCGCCGGAGGGCGTGGGAGAGGACATGCCGCAGGGGGCGGGCTTCGGCTGGTGGACGTCAGGGTCGGAGTGGCCGCCGACGGTGGCTGCGGGTGGGAGCGGGGAGCAGGTGGGAGCGGGGAGCAGCGTGCTCATTTGTCATCAATAGGGTTCTGGAACTAAACCTACACATATAGAACAAGTAGGCAAGATAAGACAATCAGCCAATCTAAAAATGAGAAAAGGGCTATCTGATCTCCACCGACAGGAAATGGATTTTCATCACCAGTCTAAACCGAAGCTATGATGGCAAGACAACTTTGGGCAAGAAAGCAATGGATCCTTTCGCAACGTGATTCAGACAGAAAAACCAGGAAAAATGAAGCAAGACAAAGAGAGCAAGAACAGAGGAATAAACAGGCAAAGAAGCAACCTAGTCAAGCAACGTACGTGTCCAACAATGACAAGAAGAACTTGGGGAACATGAAAGAATGAAGAACGAGGGCAACCACAGTTAGGCAAGAAATGAACCCGGAGAAAAGAAAGAGAAAAACCGCATCGGAACCAAAAGATAGGCCATGCCGGGCAACACAAATGAGAAGCGTAACTAACCTCGAGAGAATCTAGAGAGGAGCAAAGCGAGGGACCGGAGGACAAGATGCTCGTGGCATGACGGCTCTATCTGGCAAGACGGCAGGTTGTAGGGGATGAACACCTATGAGAGGCTGCTGTCGGGTGGCTTGGAAACAGATGACGCTGCGAGGCAAGTAGGGAGAAGAGGAGGTCCACCCCCTTATATACGAGCAGTGAAGCGACCCCAAACAGACGGGCACACCAACGATGTATGACAGCGAACAACACCACTCGAGCAGCCGACGACACGCAATCGCCACCCCAACGCAAGCGGGGCCTAACGAACGCAACGCCCACGGTGACGACGACATGTATCTAGGGTAGGGTAATAGACCTGACCTAGACACCCTTCCCAAGGACACTGCCCTAGAGTCAAAGACATACAAAATACAACAGCATCTACCGACTGAAATCACCTCAGAATGCAACCCACTCGACCAACAGTTCCACTCGGAAAACCCAATTTCATTCGACCAGGACATAGTCATTCGACCATACTAGAAACCACTTGGAGTACAGAAGATCTAAAGTCACTCGGTATGGCAACGGTCAGGCGTTCACTCCATAGTCTTAATGATCGTTTATATGTTTTTAATGCTGGCGTTACCAGTAATGTCTCACCTTAATGTACATTGAACTCCTTGTAACGTGGGCTGGCTGGGGTCCTGGCGCACTCTATATAAGCCACCCCCCTCCACTAGCACAAGGGTTCGCAACCCCTGTAACTTTATGCATAGTCCCTTCGACTGCCTTCGGGCACCGAGACGTAGGGCTTTTACTTCCTATGAGAAGGGCCTGAACTTGTAAATCTTGCGTGCACAACCTCATTGTAGCTAGGATCTTGCCTCCTCCTACATACCCCTATTCTACCGCCGACTTAGAACCACGACGCTTGGTGCCCCTGATGGGGCAGGTGTCTTAGCGACTTCCGGTGAGGTTGCGATTTTCTCGATCTTCATCATCCTGGTTTCCGGCGGTGGATTGGCCGAGGGCCACGAGATCCATCTCGGGGTGCTCGTTGTCCGCCGACGACTACCGCTCCGTGGAGGCCCCCTTGAGGTCGAGGTGCTCCCCGTCCACGGGGCGACGCACTTTCGTGCATGCGTCCGTGGCGTCCTTCTGTGGCAGTCATCGACTCAGTATCGATCGGCTCCCGCGGCATCTTTGCTCCCCGTTGTTCATCATTGCAAGCGATTTGGTCGATCGCGGCTTCAGCGGTGGGTGAAGCATGCGGTGGCTCGTTAGACGGCCACCCCTCAAGTCGCGGCAATCGAGCCCGGCGAATCTCTCTACGGGCTATTCGACCTGTCGAGTGGCTCCGTCGAGACCCTGTCCGAGTGCGACAGTGGTGACCCTGCGATGGAAGTTCTGATGGTCGACAGATTGCGCAGCCCGCCTGGTTTCCATCATGGTGACGGCAGCGATGATGGCGGCGATCCGTCGCATGTTCACGAGGAATACCATCCCGAAGCCCTCTTCGCAGCAGAGGGAGGAACTATACTGCCGCAACGTGGAGGCGCTCCACACTCCCATCATCGGAGAGACCTTCGAGGCTCAGCCTTGAGGCGCGCTACCGCCACTTTGGCTGAGCGCACTCGACTCGAGAACCTTCAGCATGCACTCGACGAACGTGCTCGACGGCAGATCCCTGAGTCCAGTCAACGGCAACAACAACTATTCCCACCTGAACCTCAGGTATACCGCACTCCGATTCAGAATCTTACAGTTGCTGCACGTATAGCAGAGTTGATTTAGCCGCCCCAATCGAGAGGCTGGCAGAGGCCTAATGCAGATCCGAGCACCGCCCGGCGGCAGTGAGCGTAATACGCAGCTTTCTCGGTCTTGCAACAGATCCACAACAGATCTGTGGTGGCGGATATGACCGATCGGCCCATAACCCCAAGATCGCCTCTGCGGCATGAGGGACGTGGGCACCGCCAGGAGCACTATCTGGGTCGAAGTCATGAGCAGTATGATCATCGACTCGGCCGTGATGACCGCCGTCGAGTGCCTGCGCCCCCTCCGAGGGGCGGATCATTCACGCGCCGGCAGTATGATGAAAGGCGCCCATACGGTGATGAGCAGAGGGTTCCATTGGACCCAAGAGAGCCCGGGTTTCATGCAAGGTCAATTCTCGTACAAGGTCTGGTCGACAGAAACCGAGCACACACAGAAGGGCTGGACAGAGATCGTCCGGCTGGCAGCAGAGTACATGTCTCCGGACTTGAGTGTTTTAGCAGAGCTATCCGAGCCATTGAGATTCCTCCCAACTTCAGGTTGGCAACGGGAGTGAGCAAGTTCATCGGTGAGTCAAAGCCTGACACTTGGCTGGAGGATTATCGAGTGGTTGTGCAGATCGGTGGTGGTAATGATGAGTTAGCCATGAAGCATCTTCCCCTGATGTTAGAGGGTTCGGCCAGAGCTTGGCTGAATCAGTTAACTCTAGGCAGTATATTCAGTTGGGAAGAATTGGCCCAGTGTTTGTCAGGACATTTGAGGGCACTTGCAAACGACCTGCAGGGTTGGCAGAACTATAGCATTGCGTACAAAAACCGAATGAAACCTTGAGGGATTACATCCAGAGGTGGACCACTTTGCATCACACAGTGAAAAATGTGCCTCGGCACCAAGCAGTTTGCGCCTTCAAGGAGGGCGTTCGGTATAGAGAGCTTAACCTGAAATTCGGTCGGACAGGAGATATGACCCTGACCCGAATGATGGAAATAGCCACTCGGTACACTAACGGCAAAGAAGAAGACCAACTCCACAGTGGCAAGAGCAAACCAGTCAGCCAGGACACCAGAGGAGGTAATTTCAATCGGAAGCAGAAGCGCAAAGCCGAGCCCGCAGGTCCTTGAGAGGCAGCAGTTGTGACCCAAGGAAAATTCAAGGGAAAGCCTAAGGGGCCATGGATCCCCAAGAAAATGAAAGACCAAGCAGGAAATGATGTGCTAGATTTGCGGTGCCATATACACACCAAGAATGATGAAGAGGGGAACCTGATTTATCCCAAACATACCACTCGACAGTGTCGATTCCTTATCCAGCAATTCTGAGAGGGCCAGCCCAGTGATAAAGAGAAGGAATCTGATAAGGATGAGGACAAAGAGGAGGATGATGGTTACCCCAATGTCAATGCCACTTTGGTGATTTTGCTGACGTTGAGAGCAAAAGTCAACTGAAGGTCATCAACAGAGAAGTAAACATAGTTGTCCCGGCAACAACAACATATTTGAAGTGGTCACAGGCTCCTATCACATTTGACCAGTCTGACCATCCAGCGCACGTTGCAACCCCAGGGCGGCAAGACTTGGTGGTCGACCCGGTCATGGGGGGCACTCGACTCACCAAGGTTCTTATCGATGGTGGCAATGGCTTGAACATTTTGTATGCTGAGACTCTCCGGGAGATGGGCATTCCGATGTCCAAGCTCAGTGAAAGCAATATGCGATTCCATGGTGTCATACCTGGGAGGAAAAGCCGATTCACTCGGCCAGATCACTCTTAACTTGGCTTTCGGTGATTCGAAGAATTACCGCAAAGAAAAGTTGACATTTGAAGTTGTGGATTTTCACTGTGCTTATCATGCCATTCTGGGCAGACCTACATATGCCCGTTTCATGGCTCGACCATGTTACGTGTACCTCAAGCTGAAGATGTCTGGTCCTAAGGGCGTGATCACAATCACTGGTAATCGGCAGAGAGCAGAAGAGTGCCTCCAGAAGGGCTCAAAGATTGCCGATGAGCAGATGGCAGCAATGGAAATGCAGGAATATCAGAAGAATGCAGATCCGAATGATTTGTTACGTGCCAAGAAGCCTGCTTTAGAGTTTGCATTTTAGTCGTCTGGTGAAACCAAGCAAGTTCACATTCACCCGATCGATCCCAATGCTGCTCCGACTCACATTTCAACATCACTTTCGACAAAGAAATAGGAAGAAGCGCTCATCCAGTTCCTCCGTGAGAACTGGGACATCTTTGCATGGAAGCCTTCTAACATGTTGGGTGTACCCAGGGAACTGGTTGAGCACTGTTTGCGAGTCGATCCGAAAGTAAAACATGTCAAAGAGCATCTCCGACGGTCCATCGTGGAGAAGAGGAAGGGAATTGGTGAAGAGGTGGCTCGACTTCTAGCAGTTGAGTTCATCCGCGAGATATACTACTCCGAGTGGCTCGCCAATGTTGTCATGGTCCCCAAGAAGGACGATTCACTTCGCATGTGCATTGACTTCAAACATATCAATCAGGCTTGCCCGAAAGAACATTTTCCTCTGCCCTACATCAACCAAATTGTCGACTCGACTGTGGGATGTGAGTGTTTGTCCTTTTTGGACACTTATTCCGGGTATCATCAGATCCGATTGTATGGACCCGATGAAATAAAAACAGCTTTTATCACCCCGTTCGGGTGCTTTTGCTATGTTACCATGCCCTTTTGTCTCAAGAATGCTAGTACCACATTCATGCGCATGATACAGAAGTGCCTGCTCACTCAAATCAGTCAGAATGTGGAAGGATACATGGATGACATCGTGGTCAAGTCACGTAAAGGTTCCGACGTACTGACTGACCTTGCTGAAACCTTTGCCAATTTGAGAAGATATGATATCAAGCTTAATCCGTCTAAGTGCACATTCGGAGTCCTAGGTGGAAAGTTATTCAGTTTCCTCGTTTCCGAACGAGGGATCGATGCAAACCCAGAAAAAGTTGATGCCATCCTCCGAATGAAACGCCCTGTGTGCGTGCATGATGTTCAGAAGCTTACTTGTTGTCTGGCTGCATTGAGCCGATTCATTTCTCGTCTTAGTGAAAAGGTGTTACCTCTTTATCGACGGACCAAGAAATCTGACAATTTCGAGTGGACTCCTGAAGCTGACGCAGCGTTTGCAGAGCTCAAAGCCGTGCTCTCCACCCAGTCAGTGCTCGCTGCCACAATCAACAAAGAGCCTTTACTGCTTTATATCGCATCCATTGGACAAGTTGTCAGTACAGTGCTCACGGTCGAGCGGGAATAAGAAGGCAAAGCCTACAAGGTTCAGCGCCCAGTGTACTATATTTCTGAAGTCTTGACTCCATCCAAGCAGAGATATCCGCATTATCAGAAGCTGGTTTATGGGATTTATTTGACGACAAAGAAAGTTGCACACTACTTTTCATATCACTCGGTTTCAGTCATCAGTGATGCTCACTGTCAGAAATTCTGAACAACAAAGAGGCAACTGGTCGAGTGGCAAAGTGGGCAGTTGAACTCCTTCCATTGGATATCAAGTTTGAGGCAAAGAAAGCAATCAAATCCCAAGCAATAGCAGATTTCCTCGCCGAGTGGAGTGAACAGCAACAACCGACTCAGATTCACTCGGAACATTGGCTATGTTCTTTGATGGGTCCAAGATGTTGAATGGTTTTGGTGCTGGGGTAGTCCTGGTATCCCCGCGAGGTGAAAAACTCAGTTATGTTCTCCAGATTCACTTTGATTCCTCCAACAATGAAGCTGAATATGAGGCACTTCTGTACGGGTTGCGTATGGCCATTTCACTTGGCGTCCGTCGCCTAATGGTTTACATCGACTCAGGTTTCGTGGTCAATCAAGTGATGAAGGAGTGGGACATCAGGAGCCCAGCTATGACTAGATACTGCAATGCAGTGAGAAAGTTGGAAAAGAGGTTTGAAGGGTTAGATCACCACCACATACCCCGATTCAAGAATCATGCAGCTGACAACTTGGTGAAGATAGGTTCCAAGCGGGAGCCCATTCCCAGCAATGTGTTCTTGGAGCATCTTCACGCCCCTTCAGTTCAAGAAGATCCTTTCACAAAAGAGCCCCCACAACTGAAAAGTCCTAACGATCCGACTGAAGTCGAAGTCCCAGCCGTAGTCGACCTGATCATGGAGGTTTTGGTCATCACTCCCGATTGGGCGGTGCCATATATTGCATACCTACTCAGAAAAGAACTTCCACAGGATGAAGATGAGGCCCGTCAGATTGTCCGTCGATCCAAAGCCTTCACCGTGCTAGGTGGACAGCTTTACAGAGAGAGTGTTACTGGAGTTGCTCAACGATGCATCGCGCCAGAAGAAGGCCGAATGATCCTCAATGATATCCACTCGGGGACCTGTGGTCACCATGCGTCCTCTTGGACCATCGTAGCCAAAGCATACCAAGCGGGATTTTATTGGCCACGAGCAAATGAGATGGCAAAAGAAATAGTTGACAACTATGAAGGATGTCAGTTCTACTCCAACATGACCCACAAGCCTGCATCATCCTTGAAGACCATTCCACTCGTCTGGCCATTTGTATTTGGGGATTGGATATGGTTGGACCCCCGAGGACCGGCAGAAGTGGTTTCACACATTTGCTTGTAGCAGTCGACAAGTTTATGAAATGGATCGAAGCCGAGCCTATCAAGAGTCTCGACTCAAGCACTGCCATCAGTTTCATCAGATAACTGACGTTCAGATATGGAGTCCCTCACAGTATTATCACAGATAACGGCTCCAACTTTGATTCTAATGAGTTCAAAGAATTCTGCGCCTCCCAAGGAACTCGGGTCGACTACGTGTCCGTCACGCATCCGCATTCGAATAGGCAGGCAGAGAGAGCAAATGGTTTGATCCTCCAAGGTCTAAAACCCCGGTTGATGCACCTCAAGCATGCGGCAGGGGCGTGGGTAGACGAGTTACCATCAGTCCTTTGGGGATTGAGAACAACACCAAATCGGTCGACTGGTCGGACTCCTTTTTTCATGGTCTATGGGGCTGAAGCCGTGCTGCCGAGTGATTTGCTTCACAACGCGCCTCGAGTAGAACTTTTCTTAGAAGCTGGAGCAGAACAAGCTTGGCAAGATGTTGTTGACCTTCTGGAAGAAGAAAGAGAGATGGCCTTGATCCGATGGACCATTTATCAGCAAGATCTCGGTCAATTCCATGCCAGAAATGTGAGAGGTCAGCATTTCAGAAAGGAGACCTGGTGCTCCGAGTGCATCAGCAATGGCCTCACAAGCTTGCTCCTGCTTGGGAAGGTCCCTTCATCATCACCAAGGTGCTCCACAATGGAGCATATCACCTCTACAATCTGGAACACAAGAAAGACGAGCCACACGCTTGAATGCGATATGTTCGCCATTTTATACTTAAACACTCGAGTCGACGAGTTGTAATAAGAATCGTCCAGTTTGCTTTTCAAAGACAAAAAATTTGTAGTACCTTAATAATTGTTATCCTGTCAATTTATATGTTCAAAATCCCCCTGTGGGTGGCTTAGCTGCGAACCTGATTCGCCTAAGTTTCAGAAACTACTTCAAGTGGAGAGCAACCTCTCACTGGGGCTTAGTTGCGATCCCACTACGCCTAAGTTTTAAAAATCCTACCAAGTGAAGAGCAACCTCTCACTGGGGCTTAGCTGCAGTCCGTTCTCGCCTAAGTTTTAAAGTCCTACCGAGTGAAGAGCAACCTCTCACTGGGGCTTAACTGCAGTCCCAGACTCACCTAAGTTTTAAAATCCTACCGAGTGAAGAGCAACCCTCTCACTCAGGGGCTTAGATGCAGACCTGTACTTACCTAAGTTTTAAAAATCCTAACGAGTGAAGAGCAACCCTCTCACTCAGGAGCTTAGCTGTAGTCCTGTACTCGCCTAAGTTTTTAAAAATCCTACTGAGTGAAGAGCAACCCTCTCACTCAGGAGCTTAGCTGCAGTCCTGTACTCGCCTAAGTTTATTTACTTTTTCGTTGCTACTGTCACAATTACCACAAAACTGCTATCTTTACTTTTGCCACTGTTACCATTACTATCATAGTACTTTGTTACTAAATATTTTGCTGCAGATACTAAGTTATCCAGGTGTGGTTGAATTGACAACTCAACTGCTAATACTTAAGAATATTCTTTGGCTCCCGTTGTTTGAATCAATAAATTTGGGTTGAATACTCTACCCTCGAAAGCTGTTGCGATCCCCTACACTTGTGGGTTATCAAGACTAATTTCTGGCGCCGTTGCCGGGGAGCATAGCTCTATTCTTTGAGTCACTTGGGATTTATATCTGTTGATCACTATGAGGAACTTCAAAGACGAAAGAACCAAGATTTTCCCCTCAACTACGAGGGTAGGTAAGGAACTGCCATCTAGCTCTGCACTAGATTCTCCTTCTGTATTGAGTAAGCTTGCGACACCTAAACCTGCTACTACTATGAATTCTGATATGTCGCATGTTATAGATTATGCCACTTTCGCTATGCATGATACTTATGACGATACTACTTCTGTGCGTGATACTACTTTGCCATTAGGTGAATTTCTTGATGAACAACTTGCTAGGGTTAGAGAGAATAAATTATTGAAGATGCTATTATTGATGATAGTGATGATGAAAGTTCTCCCCCTGATTATGAATTACCTGTTGTTCCTGAGGGTTATGTTATGGAAGTGGAAGCTGCTACAGCTATCTTTGCTTGCAAAGATAGATATGATCTTAAGAAATTATTAGCTAAATGGAAGCAGCAATCTCTTAATGCTAGAATGAAACCTGACCCTGCTTTTGCTACTTCACCTATCTGTGTTACTGATAGGGATTATGAATTCTCTGTTGATCCTGAAATAATTACTTTGGTAGAATCTGATCCTTTTTATGGCCTTGAATCTGAAACTGTTGTGGCACATCTTACCAAGTTGAATGATATAGCCATCCTGGTTACTAATGATGAGAAGTCTCGCTATTATTATATCCTTAAGATATTTCTATTCTCATTAAAGAGTGATGCTAAGGCTTGGTTTAATTCTCTTGATCCTGGTTGTGTGCGTAGTCCCCAGGATATGATTTATTACTTCTCTGCTAAATATTTCCCTGCCCATAAGAAACAAGTTGCCTTGCGGGAAATATATAATTTTGTGCAAATCAAAGAAGAGAGTCTCCCACAAGCTTGGGGGAGGCTTCTCCGATTACTTAATGCTTTGCCTGATCATCCTCTGAAGAAAAATGAAATACTTGATATCTTTTATAATGGACTAACCGATGCTTCCAAGGACTACTTGGATAGTTGTGCTGGTTGCGTTTTCAGGGAAAGGACAGTCGATGAAGCTGAATTACTATTGGATAATATGTTGACTAATGAAAATAATTGGACTCTTCCTGAGCCAATTCCTGAGGCAATTCCTCAGCCTATTCCTAAACCCACTCCAAAGAAGAGAGGTGTTTTATTTCTCGATCTCAAGATATGCAAGAGGCAAAGAAATCAATGAAAGAAAAAGGTATTAAAGCTGAAGATGTTAAGAATTTACCACCTATTTAAGAAATACATGGTCTTAATATACACTTTGTTGAAGAAACACATTGTCTTGATAACCCGACACAGGGTAGTAAAGGTAAATTCTCTCTATAGATATGATAAAGTTGAAGTTCCTCTACTAAACTTCATAGCCCATGCTTAGATGAATTTGATGACTTTATGGCTAGACAAGAAAGTTTTAATGCTTATGTTGGTAGAGAATTAAAGAATAATGCTTTTGGGATAGGACGCTTGAGTGATTATATGGCTAGAGTTAAAGGTGAACTTAAACTCATTAGAAAATATGCTTCTATGGTTACCACTCAAGCTGAGCAAGTACTTAAAGCTCAAAGTGATTTGCTCAATGAATTAAATAATAAATATGACTTTGCTGTTAGAGTGGCTACTAGAACTGGTAGAATGACTCAGGAATCTTTGTATCCTGAAGGCCACCCTAAAAGAATCTATCAAGATTCTCAGAGAAATAATTTAGAGGCACCTAGTTCTTCTAAAAAGAAGAAAAAGAAAAACGATAGGACTTTGCATGCTTCTAGTGAACCTGTCGTAGACACACCTGAGAATCTCAATGATATTTCTGTTTCTGATGTTGAAACACAATCAGGTGATGAACATGAACCTAGTGATAATGATAATGCTAATGTTCATGTTGATGCTCAACCTATCAAAAATAATGAAGTAGAGGTTGAACCTGCTGTTGATCTTGATAACCCACAATCAAGGAATCAATGTTATGATAAGAGAGATTTTGTTGCTAGGAAGCACGGTAGAGAAAGAGAACCATGGGTTCAGAAACCCATGCCCTTTCCTCCTAAACCATCCAAGACAAAGGTTGATGAGGATTTTGAGCGCTTTGCTGAAATGATTAGACCTATCTTCTTACGTATGCGCTTGACTGATATGCTTAAAGTAAATCCTTATGCTAAGTATATGAAGGATATCATTACAAATAAAAGGAAGATAGCGGAAGCTAAAATTTCCATCATGCTTGCTAATTACACTTTTTAAGGGTGGAATACAAAAGAAACTTGGAGATCCAGGGGTACAACTATAACATGCTCCATTAAAAGAAATTATGTTAGAACTGTTTTATGCCGGTGTTAGTGTTATGCCTCCCTCTTTACATCATAGACTTGAATTGAATAAGTTGACACCTACTGAAATATCTTTGCAAATGGCTGATAAATCAACTGCTATACCTGTCGGCATTTGTGAGGATGTGCCTGTTGTGGTTGCAAATGTCACTATCTTAACGGACTTTGTTATTCTTGATATTCCCGAGGACGATAGTATGTCGATTATCCTTGGTAGACCCTTTTTGAATACTGCAGGGGCTGTTATTGATTGCAACAAAGGCAATGTCACTTTTCATGTTAATGGTAATGAGCATACGGTACACTTTCCGAGGAAACAATCTCAAGTTCATAGCGTCAATTCTATTGGAAAAGTTCCAACTATTATTATTGGAGGTTTTGAATTTCCTCTTCCTACTGTCAAGAAAAAGTATGATATTCTTATTATTGGGGATGTTCATATCCCTGTTGAGGTAACTTAGTGTTATTCGAAATTTCTCCGGTTCCGTGTTATTCGGAATGACTTGGTTAACAAGACTTGATCAACCTTGTTAGTGGATTCATTTTGATGATCATGAGATGGATGAAACTAGAAGGCACAACCTTCTGTACCCTCTTTTTACTTTCTGTTATTTAAAATAAATAAAGCAAAAATAGTATTATCTGTCTATTTTCTGAATTACCCATGCAATAAAAAATATCCCGAAAATAAAAGTGCTCCAAATGCCCTGCAAATTTAGTATGATTTTTTATGGAATATTTGAGGATTTTAGGCACTGAAAACACTGCAGGAGGGGCAAGCACCAGGCCACGAGAGTGGAGGGCGCACCCACACCCCCTAGGCGCGCCTCGTGTCTCATGGGCCCACGGTGGGCCCCCTCCACTTATGCCATTACCCACACACTCCATCTTCTTCCCAAAAAAATCCCCATCCAGCTCAAGCACGAGTTCTAGCTCATTTTGCTGTGATTTTCGATCTCCTTGCTCAAAGCTCCGTTCACAAAACTGCTTTGGGAGATTGTTGCTTAGTATGTGACTCCTCCATTGGTCCAATTAGTCTTTGTTCTAGTGCTTTATTCATTGCAAATTTTTGCTGCATAGGTGACCATGTTCTTGAGCTTGCATGTCAAATTTATGAGGTCCCAATCAATTATAATGCATGATATAGGCTCTAGGTACTTGTAGGAGTAGTTGCTACAAATCTTGTTTAGTTCCATTCACTTTTATTTGGAAGTTACTAAAATTTCAGAAATTTTCAGAAAATGTAAAGGAGATTTTTGAGGGGATCTTCTAGCCAAGGCTCCCAGGAAAAACAAGCTAAAGAGAAGGAAAATGCCAAGTATAATCTTCCTCGCATAGCGGAAGTACGGCCGTATGAATGGCCCTGTGACGAATTCTTGAGAGAAGCCGGGAGCAGTGTACGCTCATCGAGGCCAAGCATCCACTCTAGAACCTGAGCCGGAGCCGGAACCTTCACTGGGCCCTTATCGTGCATCATCTTACCAGTGGGATCCGGAGGAGACGGCTAGCCAGTGGTATCTTGATTACACCCCTCAGTACACCGGGGAGAGTAGCCGCGGTCCTTGGCAGTAAACCAACTTAGGCCAAAAGCCTAAGCTTGGGGGAGTACGTATTTCTCACCGACTTTACATTCATGTTCACACACTATTCTAGTTGTCGGTATACTCTTTCATTGTATTATCCATGCTAGTTTAATTTTCTTTTTCTAGTTTTCTTCTTGTGTGTTTGATAAACCTTAAGAAATCCCAAAAAAATAGTTAGTTTAATTTCCATGCTTGTAGTAGAAATTAAAATGAAAACCCAGAAAGATTTCTCGTTCTTCTTCTTACTTGTTGGGAGCTTTCCCGTGTAAATAGTTTTATTTTCTTTTCTTTCCTTTGGGGGTCGAGAGTAGAAGACCATATTAAAAATGTTTAGTGGCTCTCATATGCATTATTGTTTATTCAACTTAGAGCCCATATTACTTGTCTTCTCTCTTGAGTTGAATGCTTGCAGATTCCAGCTTAGTCCAATGTACGTGCACTATTATTATTATACACATCGTTCGGTCGTGCAAGTGAAAGGCAATAATGATGATATATGATGGACTGATTGAGATGAGAAAAGCTGGTATGAACTCGACCTCTCTTGTTTTTGTAAATATGATGAGTTCATCGTTCCTGATTCAGCTAATTATGAAGTAAACATATTTGCAATGACATTTAGAGATTATATTTGCTTGTGCCATGCTTGATTAGCTATGAGTTATAATGGTTTTACCTTGCATGCCAACATGCTATTAAAATGATTGTGATGTGGTATGATGGGATGGTATCATCCTTTGAATGAATTAAGTGACTCGACTTGGCACATGTTCACGCATGTAGTTGAAACAAATCAACATAGCCTTCATGATATTTATGTCCATGGTGTATTATATCATACTCATGCTTGTACTCGGTGTGAATTAATTTTAATGCATGTTCGTGACTGTTGTCGCTCTCTAAGTTGGTCGCTTCCCAGTCTTTTGCTAGCCTTCACCTGTACTAAGCGGGAATACTGCTTGTGCATCCAAACTCCTTAAACCCCAAAGTTGTTCCATATGAGTCCACCATACCTTCCTATATGCGGTATTTACCTGCCGTTCCAAGTAAATTTGTATGTGCCAAACTGCAAACCTTCAAATGAAATTCTATTTTGTATGCTTGAGCAGCTCATGTTTCAACTAGGGCTGCCTATATCTTCCATGCTAGGTGGGTTATTCTCAAGAGGAGTGGACTCCGCTCCTCATTCACGAGAAAGGGGCTGGTAACCGGGATGACCAGTCCCATGATCCAAAAAGATCAAAGCAATTCAATATAATTAAACAAAACTCCCCCAGGGCAGTTGTTAGTTGGAGGCACTCGTTGTTTCGAGCAAGCCATGGATTGATGCTTGTTGGTGGTGGGGGAGTATAAACTTTTACCATTCTGTTTGGGAACTGCCTATAATGCATGTAGTATGGAAGATACAGCCATCTCATAGTTGTTGCGTTGACAGTGAAAGTATGCCGCTCAAAATGTTATTCATCTCTATTTTAAAATCGAGCTCTGGCACCTCTACAAATCCCTGCTTCCCTCTGCGAAGGGCGTATCTATTTACTTTTATGTTGAGTCATCACCTTCTTATTAAAAGCACCATTTGAGAGCACTTGTCATTTGCATTCATTACTATTGGTTTATATTGGGTATGACTTGACTGGATCTCTTTTACCATGAATTACAATGTTTAGTTAGTCCTTGATCTTTAAAGGTGCTCTGCATTTATGTTTTGCGGTCTCAGAAAGGGCTAGCGAGATACCATTTTGTTATATCATATTATGATTGTTTTGAGAAAGTGTTGTCATCCGAGTTTTATTATTATCGCTCGCGAGCTGATTATGCCATTGGTATGAGTAATTGTGAGACCTAGGTGTTATTGTGAGTATGGTTAGTTCATAATATTTGCTGAAACCTGAATGCTGGCTTTACATGTTTACAACAACAAGAGCAAACAGAGTTTGTAAAAGTTTTTCTTTATCACTTTCAGTTTATCAAATGAATTGCTTGAGGACAAGCAAAGGTTTAAGATTGGGGGAGTTGATATGTCTCCAACGTATCTACTTTTCCAAACACTTTTGCCCTTGTTTTGGACTCTAACTTGCATGATTTGAATGAAACTAACCCGGACTGATGTTGCTTTCAGCAGAATTGCCATGATGTTGTTTTATGTGTAGAAAACAAAAGTTCTCGGAATGACCTGGAAATCCACGGAGATAAGTTTTGGAAAATATAAAAAATATTGGCGAAAGAATCAAGACCAGGGGGCCCACACCCTGTCTACAAGGGTGGAGGCGCGCCCCCTGTCTCGTGGGCCCCCTGACGCTCCACCAACCTCAACTCCAACTATATATATTCCGTTTCGTGGAGAGAAAAATCAGAGAGAAAGTTTCATCGCGTTTTACGATACGGAGCCGCCGCCAAGCCCTAATCTCTCTCGGGAGGGCTGATCTGGAGTCCGTTCGGGGCTCCGGAGAGGGGGATTCGTCGCCGTCGTCATCATCAACCATCCTCCATCACCAATTTCTTGATGCTCACCGCCGTGCGTGAGTAATTCCATCGTAGACTTGCTGGGCGGTGACGGGTTGGATTTGATTTACCATGTAATCAAGTTAGTTTTGTTAGGGTTTGATCCCTAGTATCCATTATGTTCTGAGATTGATGTTGCTATGACTTTGCTATGCTTAATGCTTGTCACTAGGGCCCGAGTGCCATGATTTCAGATCTGAACCTATTATGTTTTCATGAATATATGTGTGTTCTTGATCCTATCTTGCAAGTCTATAGTCACCTATTATATGTTATGCTCCGACAACCCAAAAGTGACAATAATCGGGATACTTCTCGGTGATGACCATAGTTTGAGGAGTTCATGTATTCACTATGTGGTAATGCTTTGTTCCGATTCTCTATTAAAAGGAGGCCTTAATATCCCTTAGTTTCCACTAGGACCCCGCTCCCACGGGAGGGTAGGACAAAAGATGTCATGCACGTTCTTTTCCATAAGCACGTATAACTATATTCGAAATACATGCCTACATTACATTGATGAACTGGAGCTAGTTCTGTGTCACCCTATGTTATAGCTATTACTTGAGGAATCGCATCCGACATAATTATCCATCACTGATCCAATGCCTACGAGCTTTTCACATATTGTGCTTTGTTTATTTACTTTTCCGTTGCTACTGTTACAATTACCACAAAACTGCTATCTTTAATTTTGCCACTGTTACCATTACTATCATACTACTTTGTTACTAAATACTTTGCTGCATATACTAAGTTATCCATGTGTGGTTGAATTGACAACTCAACTGCTAATACTTAAGAATATTCTTTGGCTCCCCTTGTGTCGAATCAATAAATTTGGGTTGAATACTCTACCCTCGAAAGATGTTGCGATCCCCTACACTTGTGGGTTATCACCCACTATGCCTTGGTAATCGCGAAAGGGGGGTGGCAACGACCGCGGTGACGCCGGCCGCCATGGGTAGCCCCAGCGCCGCCGGAGCCGGAGCGACGCGGCAAGAAGTCATGGCAGCGCGGCCACCTGGGCGGCAGAGGAGGGGAGTCGCCAGCGTCATCACCATTGGCAGCATCCCCATCAGATCTCGATCTAGAAGTCGGCGACGGCGACGAGAATCTGTAGTCCTCGACCTGCGAGACGTGAATCACGACTGGAAACCGTGCCAGGGAGAGGGCAAAGCGGCTCACAGAGTCAGCCGAGGCATCGAGCGGCACGCCGTCGTCCAATGGAAGGAGCAGCTCGGAAGTCTGAGGAATGGCCGGACATGTTACTGCCACTGGTAATCTCAGGAGCAAGCGACTCGATCATGCAGAACGGCGCGAGGAGGGTCTCGGCCGAGGATTGATGCCACCCGTGGTCTGGAATCCCGGTGATCTCGATGGAGACGTGCATGCAGGCGATGATAAGCTCAGCGCCGGCGAGGTTGCCCCAAGGGTTGAACAGCAAGCGGAGCTTGCGCATGCACAGGTTCGTCGCAGCAACATGAGCACGGATGTCACCAGAGCGGAAACGCACCAGGAAGTCCTCTGGCGGCGGTGCACGGAGAAATCGCGTGCGTCCAGGCCGTGCCGCGAGGCGATGGCCTCCGCCACCTCAGAACAGGGGACGCAGGTGCGGTTGCCCGCGACAATGACGATGAGCACGCGGCCTAGGGCCGCCTCGGCATCGCACACCTCGGGAGACAGCGGAAGATAGTAGATGGCCCCGGCCGAACGGAGCGAGGGGTGGCCAGAGAAGGGCATGGGGCTGCGGGTGGAGTCTCGGAAGCAGCCGATGGCGGACACTGAAGGAGCAGGGGAGGGCTCCGTGGCCGAGGCGGGCGAGCTTGCATCAAGGGTCAGAGAGGGCACGCATGCATTCAGGGGCGAGGGGGCGGCGCCAGCACCGGAGGCAGACCCAAGGGAGGCAGGGCGGCAAGGTCCGTCCACACTGGAGGTCGAGGACTCCAGGGAACATGGACGTGGGCGCTTGGCCGAGGGAGCCACGGCCGCGAGGCGGGGGCGAGGTTGGTGCAGGCACGGGCGATGTGGCCGTAGTAACCACAACGACGGCAGCACCAGTCCCGGCGACACTCGGCGCATGGGTGCCCTGGGTAGAGGCATTTGGAGCAGGCGTCGGAGTCGCGGCGCATCGGAGGAGGTGGGGAGGCCAGGTGGCGCGGCGGGGCGCGGTGACGGGGTCTCGGCCAGCGCTGACGCGGAGAGCGGAGCCGGCGGTAAGGGCGACTCCTGGCCACCTCCCAAGGCGCCTCGTCGACAGGCGCGGGCTCCTCCGCCACGGGCACGCGGTGGATCTTCAAACGCGGGATCCGCCTGGGGGCGACCACCGTCGCCAGCACAGGGGGAGGCGCGGGCTCGTTGCAGAGCGCCTGGCGGTAGGAGCGGAGCGGGATCACCGAGGGTGGCGGGCTGTCCTCCAGCCAACGCAGCTCGCGGGGACGGCGCCCGCCGGAGGGCGTGGGAGAGGACATGCCACAGGGGGCGGGCTTCGGCTGGTGGAGTCAGGGCCGGAGTGGCCGCCGACGGTGGCTGCGGGTGGGAGCGGGGAGCAGGTGGGAGCGGGGAGCAGCGTGCTCATTTGTCATCAATAGGGTTCTGGAACTAAACCTACACATATAGAACAAGTAGGCAAGATAAGACAATCAGCCAATCTAAAAATGAGAAAAGGGCTATCTGATCTCCACCGACAGGAAATGGATTTTCATCACCATTCCAAACCGAAGCTATGATGGCAAGACAACTTCGGGCAAGAAAGCAATGGATCCTTTCGCAACGTGATTCAGACAGAAAAACCAGGAAAGAACAGAGGAATAAACAGGCAAAGAAGCAACCTAGTCAAGCAACGTACGTGTCCAACAATGACAAGAAGAACTTGGGGAACATGAAAGAATGAAGAACGAGGGCAACCACAGTTAGGCAAGAAATGAACCCGGAGAAAAGAAAGAGAAAAACCGCATCAGAACCAAAAGACAGGCCATGCCGGGCAACACAAATGAGAAGCGTACCTAACCTTGAGAGAATCTAGAGAGGAGCGAAGCGAGGGACCGGAGGACAAGATTCTCGTGGCACGACGGCTCTATCTGGCAAGGCGGCAGGTTGTAGGGGATGAACACCTATGAGAGGCTGCTGTTGGGTGGCTTGGAAACAGATGACGCTGCGAGGCAAGTAGGGAGAAGAGGAGGTCCACCCCCTTATATACGAGCAGTGAAGCGACCCCAAACGGACGGGCACACCAACGATGTATGACAGCGAACAACACCACTCGAGCAGCCGACGACAGGCAATCGCCACCCCAACGCAAGCGGGGCCTAACGAACGCAACGCCCACGGTGATGACGACATGTATCTAGGGTAGGGTAATAGACCTGAGCTAGACACCCTTCCCAAGGACACTGCCCTAGAGTCAAAGACATACAAAATACAACAGCATCTACCGACTGAAATCACCTCAGAATGCAACCCACTCGACCAACAGTTCCACTCGGAAAACCCAATTTCATTCGACCAGGACATAGTCATTCGACCATACCAGAAACCACTTGGAGTACAGAAGATCTAAAGTCACTCGGTATGGCAACGGTCAGGCGTTCACTCCGTAGTCTTAATGATTGTTTATATGTTTTTAATGCTGGCGTTACCAGTAATGTTTCACCTTAATGTACATTGAACTCCTTGTAACGTGGGTTGGCTGGGGTCCTGGCGCACTCTATATAAGCCACCCCCCTCCACTAGCACAAGGGTTCGCAACCCCTGTAACTTTATGCATAGTCCATTCGACTGCCTCTGGGCACCGAGACGTAGGGCTTTTACTTCCTATGAGAAGGGCCTGAACTTGTAAATCTTGCGTGCACAACCTCATCGTAGCTAGGATCTTGCCTCCTCCTACATACCCCCTATTCTACTGTCAGACTTAGAACCACGACAGTTGGTGCCCACAGTGGGGCAGGTGTCTTAGCGACTTCCGGTGAGGTTGCGATTTTCTCGATCTTCATCATCCTGGTTTCCGGTGGTGGATTGGCCGAGGGCCACGAGATCCGTCTCGGGGTGCTCGTTTTCGTCGCTGACGACTTCCGCCTGGCTCCAGGAGGCCCCTCTCGAGGTCGAGGTGCTCCCCGTCCACG
Organism: Aegilops speltoides; assembly: GCA_021437245.1. Classification (NCBI taxonomy): domain Eukaryota; kingdom Viridiplantae; phylum Streptophyta; class Magnoliopsida; order Poales; family Poaceae; genus Aegilops; species Aegilops speltoides. The sequence goes on along the minus strand of CM038142.1, from coordinate 325,544,380 downwards.
GGGCGACGCACTTTCGTGCATGCGTCCATGGCGTCCTTCTGTGGCAGTCATCGACTCAGTATCGATCGGCTCCCGCGGCATCTTTGCTCCCGGCTGTTCGTCATCGCAAGCGATCTGGTCGATCGCGGCTTCAGCGGTGGGTGAAGCATGCGGTGGCTCGTCAGACGGCCACCCCTCAAGTCGCGGCAATCGAGCCCGGCGAATCTCTCAACGGGCTATTCGACCTGTCGAGTGGCTCCGTCGAGACCCTGTCCGAGTGCGACAGTGGTGACCCTGTGATGGAAGTTCTGATGGTCGACACATTGCGCAGCCCGCCTGGTTTCCATCGTGGTGACGGCGGCGATGATGGCGGCGATCCGTCGCTTGTTCACGAGGAATACCATCCCGAAGCCCTCTCTTCGCAGCAGAGGGAGGAACTATACTGCCGCTACGTGGAGGCGCTCCACACTCCCATCATCGGAGAGACCTTCGAAGCTCGGGCCTTGGAGGCCGCGCGCCTGGCCACTTTGGCTGAGCGCACTCGACTGGAGAACCTTCAGCATGCACTCGACGAACGCGCTCGACGGCAGATCCCTGAGTCCAGTCAACGGCAACAACAACTATTCCCACCTAAACCTCAGGTATACCGCACTCCGATTCAGAATCTTACAGTTGCTGCACGTATAGCAGAGTTGATTTAGCCGTCCCTATCAAAGGCTGGCAGAGGCCTAATGCAGATCCGAGCACTGCTCCGGGCGGCAGGTGAGCAGAACACAACAGCTTCTTAGTCTTGCAACAGGATCCACAACAGATTTGTGGTGGCGGATACAGTCCAGTTGGCCCATAACCCCAAGATCGCCTCTGCGGCATGAGGGACGTGGGCACCGCCAGGAGCACTATCTGGGTCGGAATCATGAGCAGTATGATCATGGACTCGGCCGTGATGACCGTCGTCGAGTGCCTGCGCCCCCTCCGAGGGGCGGATCATTCACGCCCCGGCAGTATGATGAAAGGCGCCCATACGGTGATGAGCAGAGGGTTCCATTCGACCCAAGAGAGCCCGGGTTTCATGCAAGGTCAATTCTCGTACAAGGTCTGGTCGACAGAAACCGAGCACACAGAGAAGGGCTGGACAGAGATCGTCCGGCTGGCAGCAGAGTACATGTCTCCGGACTTGAGTGTTTTAGCAGAGCTATCCGAGCCATTGAGATTCCTCCCAACTTCAGGTTGGCAACGGGAGTGAGCAAGTTCACCGGTGAGTCAAAGCCTGACACTTTGCTGGAGGATTATCGAGTGGTTGTGCAGATCGGTGGTGGTAATGATGAGTTAGCCATGAAGCATCTTCCTCGATGTTAGAGGTTCGGCGAGCTTGGCTGAATCGATTAACTCTAGGCGGTATATTCATTGGGAAGAATTGGCCCAGTGTTTGTCAGGACATTTGAGGGCACTTGCAAACGACCTGCAGGGTTGGCAGAACTATAGCATTGCGTACAAAAACCGAATGAAACCTTGAGGGATTACATCCAGTGGTGGACCACTTTGCATCACACAGTGAAAAATGTGCCTCGGCACCAAGCAGTTTGCGCCTTCAAGGAGGGCGTTTGGTATAGAGAGCTTAACCTGAAATTTGGTCGGACAGGAGATATGACCCGAATGATGGAAATAGCCACTCGTTACACTAACGGCAAAGAAGAAGACCAACTCCACAGTGGCAAGAGCAAACCAGTCATCCAGGACACCAGAGGAGGTAATTTCAATCGGAAGCAGAAGCGCAAAGCCGAGCCCGCAGGTCCTGGAGAGGCAGCAGTTGTGACCCAAGGAAAATTCAAGGGAAAGCCTAAGGGGCCATGGATCCCCAAGAAAATGAAAGACAAAGCAGGAAATGATGTGCTAGATTTGCCGTGCCAAATACACACCAAGAATGATGAAGAGGGGAACCTGATTTATCCCAAACATACCACTCGACAGTGTCGATTCCTTATCCAGCAATTCAGAGAGGGCCAGCCCAGTGATAAAGAGAAGGAATCTGATAAGGATGAGGACAAAGAGGAGGATGATGGTTACCCCAATGTCAATGCCACTTTGGTGATTTTGCTGACGTTGAGAGCAAAAGACAACTGAAGGTCATCAACAGAGAAGTAAACATGGTTGCCCCGACAACAACAACATATTTGAAGTGGTCACAGACTCCTATCACATTTGACCAGTCTGACCATCCGGCGCACGTTGCAACCCCAGGGCGGCAAGCCTTGGTGGTCGACCCGGTCATGGGGGGCACTCGACTGACCAAGGTTCTTATCGATGGTGGCAATGGCTTGAACATTTTGTATGCTGAGACGGTCGACCCGGGAGATGGGCATTCCGATGTCCAAGCTCAGTGAAAGCAATATGCTATTCCATGGTGTCATCCCTGGGAGGAAAAGCCGATTCACTCGGCCAGATCACTCTTAACGTGGCTTTCGGTGATTCGAAGAATTACCGCAAAGAAAAGTTGACATTTGAAGTTGTGGATTTTCACAGTGCTTATCATGCCATTCTGGGAAGACCTGCATATGCCCGTTTCATGGCTCGACCATGTTACGTGTACCTCAAGCTGGAGATGTCTGGTCCTAAGGGCGTGATCACAATCACTGGTAATCGGCAGAGAGCAGAAGAGTGCCTCCAGAAGGGCTCAAAGATTGCCGATGAGCAGATGGCAGCAGTGGAAATGCAGGAATATCAGAAGAATGCAGATCCGAATGATTTGTTACGTGCCAAGAAGCCTGCTTTAGAGTTTGCACTTTAGTCGTCTGGTGAAACCAAGCAAGTTCACATTCACCCGATCGATCCCAATGCTGCTCCGACTCACATTTCAACATCACTCGACAGCAAATAGGAAGAAGCGCTCATCCAGTTCCTCCGTGAGAACTGGGACATCTTTGCACGGAAGCCTTCTAACATGCTGGGTGTACCCAGGGAACTGGTTGAGCACTGTTTGCGAGTCGATCCGAAAGTAAAACATGTCAAAGAGCATCTCCGACGGTCCATCATGGAGAAGAGGAAGGGAATTGGTGAAGAGGTGGCTCCACTTCTAGCAGTTGAGTTCATCCGCGAGATATACTACTCCGAGTGGCTCGCCAATGTTGTCATGGTCCCCAAGAAGGACGATTCACTTCGCATGTGCATTGACTTCAAACATATCAATCGGGCTTGCCCGAAAGAACATTTTCCTCTGCCCCACATCAACCAAATTGTCGACTCGACTGTGGGATGTGAGCGTTTGTCCTTTATGGACACTTATTCCGGGTATCATCAGATCCGATTGTATGGACCCGATGAAATAAAAACATCTTTTATCACCCCGTTCGGGTGCTTTTGCTATGTTACCATGCCCTTTTGTCTCAAGAATGCTAGTACCACATTCATGCGCATGATACAGAAGTGCCTGCTCACTCAAATCAGTCGGAATGTGGAAGCATACATGGATGACATCGTGGTCAAGTCACGTAAAGGTTCCGACGTACTGACTGACCTTGTTGAAACCTTTGCCAATTTGAGAAGATATGATATCAAGCTTAATCCGTCTAAGTGCACATTCGGAGTTCCAGGTGGAAAGTTACTCAGTTTCCTCGTTTCCGAACGAGGGATCGATGCAAACCCAGAAAAGGTTGGTGCCATCCTCCGAATGAAACGCCCTGTGCGCGTGCATGATGTTCAGAAGCTTACTTGTTGTCTGGCTGCATTGAGCCGATTCATTTCTCGTCTTAGTGAAAAGGCGTTACCTCTTTATCGACTGACCAAGAAATCTGACAATTTCGAGTGGACTCCTGAAGCTGACGCAGCGTTTGCAGAGCTCAAAGCCGTGCTCTCCACCCAGTCAGTGATCGCTGCCACAATCAACAAAGAGCCTTTACTGCTTTATATTGCATCCATTGGACAAGTTGTCAGTACAGTGCTCACGGTCGAGCGGGAAGAAGAAGGCAAAGCCTACAAGGTTCAGCGCCCAGTGTACTATATTTCTGAAGTCTTGACTCCATCCAAGCAGAGATATCCGCATTATCAGAAGCTGGTTTATGGGATTTATTTGATGACAAAGAAAGTTGCACACTAATTTTCATATCACTCGGTTTCAGTCGTCAGTGATGCTCCATTGTCAGAATTCTGAACAACAGAGATGCAACTGGTCGAGTGGCAAAGTGGGCAGTTGAACTCCTTCCGTTGGATATCAAGTTTGAGGCAAAGAAAGCAATCAAATCCCAAGCAATAGCAGATTTCCTCGCCGAGTGGAGTGAACAGCAACAACCGACTCAGATTCACTCGGAACATTGGCTATGTTCTTTGATGGGTCCAAGATGTTGAATGGTTCTAGTGCTGGGGTAGTCCTGGTATCCCCGCGAGGTGACAAACTCAGTTATGTTCTCCAGATTCACTTTGATTCCTCCAACAATGAAGCTGAATATGAGGCACTTCTATACGGGTTGCGTATGGCCATTTCACTTAGCGTCCGTCGCCTAATGGTTTACATCGACTCAGATTTAGTGGTCAATCAAGTGATGAAGGAGTGGGACATCAGGAGCCCAGCTATGACTGGATACTGCAATGCAGTGAGAAAGTTGGAAAAGAGGTTTGAAGGGTTAGAGCACCACCACATACCCTGATTCAAGAATCAAGCAGCTGACGACTCGGTGAAGATAGGTTCCAAGCGGGAGCCTATTCCCAGCAATGTGTTCTTGGAGCATCTTCACGCCCCTTCAGTTCAAGAAGATCCTTTCACAAAAGAGCCCCCACAACTGAAAAGTCCTAACGATCCGACTGAAGTCGAAGTCCCAGCCGTAGTCGACCTGATCATGGAGGTTTTGGTCATCACTCCCGATTGGGCGGTGCCGTATATTGCATACCTACTCAGAAAAGAACTTCCACAGGATGAAGATGAGGCCCGTCAGATTGTCCGTCGATCCAAAGCCTTCACCGTGATAGGTGGACAGCTTTACAGAGAGAGTGTTACTGGAGTTGCTCAACGATGCATCGCGCCAGAAGAAGGTCGAATGATCCTCAATGATATCCACTCGGGGACCTGTGGTCACCATGCGTCCTCTTGGACCATCGTAGCCAAAGCATACCGAGCGGGATTTTATTGGCCACGAGCAAATGAGATGGCAAAGGAAATAGTTGACAACTATGAAGGATGTCAGTTCTACTCCAACATGCCCCACAAGCCTGCATCAGCCTTGAAGACCATTCCACTCGTCTGGCCATTTGTTGTTTGGGGATTGGATATGGTTGGACCCCCGAGGACCGGCAGAAGTGGTTTCACACATTTGCTTGTAGCAGTCGACAAGTTTACGAAATGGATCGAAGCCGAGCCTATCAAGAGTCTTGACTCAAGCACTGCCATCAGTTTCATCAGATAACTGACGTTCAGATATGGAGTCCCTCACAGTATTATCACAGATAACGGCTCCAACTTTGATTCTAATGAGTTCAAAGAATTCTGTGCCTCCCAAGGAACTCGGGTCGACTACGTGTCCGTCGCACATCCGCATTCGAATAGGCAGGCAGAGAGAGCAAATGGTTTGATCCTCCAAGGTCTAAAACCCCGGTTGATGCACCTCAAGCATGCGGCAGGGGCGTGGGTAGACGAGTTACCATCAGTCCTTTGGGGATTGAGAACAACACCAAATTGGTCGACTGGTCGGACTCCTTTTTTCATGGTCTATGGGGCTGAAGCCGTGCTGCCGAGTGATTTGCTTCACAACGCGCCTCGAGTAGAACTTTTCTCAGAAGCTGAAGCAGAACAAGCTTGGCAAGATGTTGTTGACCTTCTGGAAGAAGAAAGATAGATGGCCTTGGTCCGATGGACCATTTATCAGCAAGACCTCGGTCAATTCCATGCCAGAAATGTGAGAGGTCTGCATTTCAGAAAGGAGACCTGGTGCTCCGAGTGCATCAGCAATGGCCTCACAAGCTTGCTCCTGCTTGGGAAGGTCCCTTCATCATCACCAAGGTGCTCCACAATGGAGCATATCACCTCTACAATCTGGAACACAAGAAAGACGAGCCACGCGCTTGGAATGCGGATATGCTCCGCCATTTTTATACTTAAACACTCGAGTCGACGAGTTGTAATAAGAATTGTCCAGTTTGCTTATCAAAGACAAAAAATTTGTAATACCTTAATAATTGTTATCCTGTCAATTTATATGTTCAAAATCCCCCTGTGGGTGGCTTAGCTGCGAACCTGATTCGCCTAAGTTTCAGAAACTACTCAAGTGGAGAGCAACCCTCTCACTCGGGGGCTTAGCTGCAGTCCTGTACTCGCCTAAGTTTTAAAAATCCTACCAAGTGAAGAGCAACCCTCTCACTCGGGGGCTTAGCTGCAGTCCCGTGCTCACCTAAGTTTTAAAAAAAGTCCTACCGAGTGAAGAGCAACCCTCTCACTCGGGGGCTTAACTGCAGTCCTTTACTCGCCTAAGTTTTTAAAAAATCCTACCGAGTGAAGAGCAACCCTCTCACTCAGGGGCTTAGATGCAGACCTGTACTTACCTAAGTTTTAAAAATCCTAACGAGTGAAGAGCAACCCTCTCACTCAGGAGCTTAGCTGCAGTCCTGTACTCTCCTAAGTTTTTAAAAATCCTACTGAGTGAAGAGCAACCCTCTCACTCAGGGGCTTAGCTGCAGTTTTGTACTCGCCTAAGTTTTTAAAAAAATCCTACCGAGTGCAGAGCAACCCTCTCACTCGGGGGCTTAACTGCAGTCCTGTACTCGCCTAAGTTCTTAAAATCCTACCAAATAAGAGCAACCCTCTCACTCGGGGGCTTTGCTGCAGTCATGTACTCGTCTAAGTTTTAAAAATCCTACCGAGTGAAGAGCAACCCTCTCACTCGGAGGCTTAGCTGCAGTCCCGTACTGGCCTAAGTTTTAAAATCCTACCGAGTGAAGAGCAAGCCTCTCACTCGGGGGCTTAGCTGCAGTCCCGTACTCGCCTAAGTTTTAAAAATCCTACCGAGTGAAGAGCAACCCTCTCACTCGGAGGCTTAGCTGCAGTCCCATACTCGCCTAAGATAAAAACTACTCCTAGCGGCCGAGTCACAAGTACAATGTGTGCTCCATCTTGATCCGCAAGGACGACGAGGTGGAGGTCGTGTGCAACACCTGGTGCTTTCACCTATGACCCACTCGACAGAGCTGCCCCACAAGTACAACGTGCGCTCCATCCTGATCCGCAAGGACGGCGAGGTGCAGGCCATGCGCAACACCTAGTGCTCTGGTCCATGACCCACTCGACGGAGCTACGTCACAAGTATAACGTATGCTCCATCCTGATCTGCAAGGACGACGAGGTACAGTTCGTGTGCAGCACTTAACGCTCATGCCCACAATCCTTTCGTCAGAACCACATCACAAATTCGATGGCAGCTCCGAGTGAAGAATCAAGTTTCACTCAGAGTCAAAAGATTCAAAAGTAGCAAAGATGAAGACAAGCATATTCAAAGAAAAACCAAGTTCGGATAAATCCCATGAGGTTCAGAACCGCAGATAATAGTGCTCGGGCACCAAGCCCGAAGGAGTTTAATGGTTACAAAATCACTCGGCATTCCGAGGCAAATTTAAGCAAGGCATAAAGTTTGTTTACTCCGCAGGGGGAGAGCTGGCAGGCTCGACGAACTCGTCCAAGTCAATTCCGTCTGCAATGCGAGTGGTTGCTTCAAGGAAGGTCTCCATGAAGGACTCGAAGTGAAGCTTCTTAGTGTTGGCAACTTTGAGCGCTGCTAGCTTCTCATCCTTGGCCTCTTTGCAGTGGACGCGAACCAGAGACAGAGCCACATCAGCTCCACATCGGGCGGATGACTTCTTCCACTCCTGCACTCAATCGGGAATCACGTTGAGTCGAGTCATCAGAGACTTGAGGTCATTTTGGAATGTCACCCTTGGCCAAAGTGTCGTATCAATCCGTGACACCACCACCTTCAGTCGTGCGAGGTAGTCCATGGCGCTGGCAAGTCGAGATTCCAGTCGGAGCACATTCATGGCAGCTTCATCCTTAATAGGGGAGTTGATGGGATCCAAGCTCGTCTCAATTCGCCTAGTATCTTCCTCGAAGTTTTGGCAGAATTCTGCACACACAGAGAAATGATGAATCAACAGTTACATAAAGAGTCGACAGTGGCAAGTCAGTCGGACAAGAGGAAGTACCTTCAAGCATAAGGAAGAGCTTCTTGGCAAGTCTTCCCAGATAAACCTCCAGCTCATCCCTCTTCTGAGTAAGGTCTCCAACTTTGTCGGTCAGAGCCACCTTGTCCTTCTTCAGCTGCACGACTTCTTTATTGGCTTCGCTGATGGCAGTCTTCAGTTTGGCGTTCCCTCTTCTACATTGCCGACTGAAGCCAGCTTCTTGTCGGCAAGTTTGGTTCTTTCCCACGCTGTTCTTTGAGCCGCGGCAACATCAAGGTCCTTCTGCTCCAGCGCCTACTTCATTTTCTCTAAAGAAATAACATTCTTCAGTCGAGCTTGGAGTTGTCTGTTTTCACTACGCACATCTGTTCGAGTAGGGTCACTCGGTTCAAAAGGAGAAAAGTAAAGCGGACAAAACAAACAGTCGACAAAGTGGATACCTCCCATAGCAGTCGCTTCTTCCTTGGCCTTCTATAGATTTTGCTTTGCCAGTTCCAGATCAAGATTGAGCTGAATCTGTTTCTTCTCCAAGTCAGCAAATCGAGCCCCGAGCTCGCAAGATCTCTGCAGTCAAGGGACAATCAGTCGACAAAACAAAGATTTGATCGCTTCCGAGCAATAAAACACAAGTTCAATTCGATACGACAAAAAGAGTTATCAGACTACCGTCGAATCATACATTCAACAGTAGTCTCGGGGACTACACCCAGTGGGTGCACTTAGCGTGCCCCCACTGATTTGAATTTCCAATCGACTTGGTTCGCCCAGTCGAGAAAAAAAAAGACAGTTATTCTCAGACCACAGCCGACTTCCTGCAGTTGACTGCGGTCTCGGGGACTACACCTAGTGGGTGCACTTAGCGTGCCCCCACTGGTCCAGATTTCACTCGACAAGACCTGTCTAGACCGAGTGGAAGAACTGTAATGAGACATTTTACCAAGACCTGCGTCGAATCACACATTCAACGGCGGCCTCGGGAACTACACCCAGTGGGTGCACTCTGCGTGCCCCCACTAGTTCAAATATACAATCGACACAATCTGTTCGACTCAAGTAGAAAAATTACCCAGCACAAGTTGAAACACCCAGTGGGTGTACAGATGCAAGGTGCAGACTGATAATAGATGCACATTAAAGGTTTTCAGGTAGCATATCCGAACAGAACAAGTGTCAAGACAAAAGGTCAGTCGGAAATCAGCTAACCTGAACATTGGTCTGGAGTGCTGAGCTGGCGTCATAGGCAGCCTGACTGGCCTCACGCACCACTTTCATCTGCTCCATCATAAGGCCTGCCTGGCGTATGGCTTCCTTGGCAGCGCTCACTTGATCCTCTAGGACATGATGGGTGGTGAAAAGTGGAGTTGATGGAACAGTCACAGCAACCTGAGGATCTGAGGCATGGAGTTGCACGGACGAAGCAGGAACTTGGATAGTCGACGCCGAAGGATGTTCAGTCGACACAGGATCAGCAAAGGTGACAGAAGCTCGATTAAGGTCTCCGGACTGCTGGGTCGCTGGTTCTAGCACTGACGTCCTCTGAGGTGCCTTGCTGGCTGGAACCCTCCTACCTGAGGTCCTGCCCCTCCTTCCCAGAGGCTTCTGGGCATATCTTCATCATCGTTTGGAAGCTCAATAACATTATGTAGCGCTGCAAAGACTCGACCACAAGGTTTCAGTCGACTGATAAATCAATTAACGAAACGAAGGCAAGATTGCAGAAGTCATACCCGCTTTGGAGGTTGCCGCGTCTGCAGTCTCCTTGTCATCCTTGTAATGTCCATGGAGGTCGTAGAGGTAGCAGTGCTGAAAGTTTTAGAACTCACTCGGTCAAATAGGAGAATGGGTCGACCGGAATACAGAAGTTTTCCGACGACATAAAAGCAAAGAGTCAAAGCAAGATTTCTTACGTAGAGGCAACGGGGACATCCACTTTGATCTTTGGCAAGGCCTTCCGCGTCTTTGTGGGCGCCACCTTGGGCTGCTCCGGGGCCTTCTCCGTTGGCTCTGGAGTGGATGTCCGAGTGCGCTTCAACACATGCGCACTCGACACACCCGCTTTACCGTGACCACCCGCTGGGTCGTGCGTCTGCTTGGAGCGTCGTTCAGAACGAGGCGGTGATTCAACTTCCTCACCACTGCTCAAGTCGTCGTCGTCATCGTCGCTTCCATCTTTAGATCTATAGTCGGTGCTCTCTCCTCCGCTCGCCTCTCCCTCCTGGACCTGCTCTCCATTCGCCATGGAGTACATCTCGGTATAGAGGAATACACAAGCATCAGCCAGGTTCAAGAATAATTACGAATCGAGACAAGAAGACACTCGACAATAAAAGTCAGACCTTGTCTGGTTCATGGGTGGTGTCGAGTGGTGGAACCCTCCTAGACCCCCTGGGTTGTCTTTGTTTCCAGTGATGCCCTGCAACCACTGCACCATTATCTCCTTGGTAACTTCCTCCGGGTGGATCCGAGTTGTGTCTTCAATACCTAAGTACATCCACATAGAATGATCGTGGGCCTGGAGTGGCTGGATGCATCGACTGAGAAACACCTCAAGCAAATCCATGCCAATCACACCGTTACGAACTAGTTGGACTACCCATTCGACTAACATATTCACCTCTGCTTTCTCTACTGGAGTCACTTTCAAGGAAGAGGGCTGCTGGACTCGATCCATGGAGAAGGAAGGAAGGCCAGTCGACTGGCCAGGAGTCGGTCAGTCCTTACAATAAAACCAGGTCGACTGCCACCCTCTAACTGACTCGGGAAGAGTCATGGCTGGAAAAGTACTCCTACCCCTCATCTGAATCCCTAGACCTCCACACTTCTGAATCACGTGCGTCCTCTCATCACTCGAATTAGCCTTTTTTATAGACTGGGAGCGGCAGGTAAAGATGTGTTTGAAGATACCCCAATGCGGTCGGCAGCCCAGAAAATTCTCACACATGGAAACAAACGCAGTGAGATATGTGATGGTGTTGGGGGGAAAAGTGGTGAAGTTGGGCTCCGAAAAAGTTCAAGAAACCACGGAAAAAGGATGAGGGGGTAGAGAGAAACCACGGTCAACATGAGTCGCAAGAAGGACACACTCACCCTCCTCCGACTGCGGCTCAGACTCATTTCCCGGCAGCCTCCAAGATCCGTGGGCAATCAAGCCCCATTCAACTAGATCCTCCAGGTCTTCCTTCTGGATCGTGGACCGAATCCAATCACCCTGGATCCAGCCGGGCGGCAGGCCGGACCTCGACGGCGTCCCCCCCCCCCGGCTGGTCTTCTTGCCCTTCGCCTTCTTCGCGCGCTCGAGAGCCGCCATCTTGTCATTTCCCATCGCAGCAGACTGCGCACGGACGGGGAGGCAGCGTCGAGGGCGGAAATGAGCGCGGTGGAGAAGCAGAGGAGGAAGTAGGGGAACGAGATGCACTGTGCAAAACACATCGGCCCCGACGCCTTATATAGGCCCGCTTCCGAGTGGCTGACTTGTGGGCCCAAGCGATCCTGTCAAATCCCGCAACAGTCGCGCGCTCAGTACATGGCGAAAAAGGTGGTGCAAGAATCGAGGCACCCCTGCCTAATACGTTGCGTTTACTGTTGTGCCCTCCGTCCAGCGCGCTTCTCGAAATTTCAAATCCCGTGAGATCCGGGAATGGCAGTGCAACCAATCGCGCCAAATATTTCGCACTGTTCCTACACTTGAAGCACATCAGTATAAGTTCACTCGACAAACTCTGAATGGATCAAGGCGACTGAAGATGAAGTTAAAGGATCAGCATGGTTCGCTGACCCAAGTAAAATGCCCCCGAAGAATAAAAATCGGGTCAAAACCATCCTCAACCTCTTCCTCACTCGGACCTCAATCCATTCGGGGGCTAATGACGATGACATGTACCTAGGGTAGGGTAATAGGCCTGACCTAGACACCCTTTCCCAAGGACACTGCCCTAGAGTCAAAGACATACAAACTACAGGAGCATCTACCGACTGAAATCACCTCAGAATGCAACCCACTCGACCAACAGTTCCACTCGGAAAACCCAATTTCATTCGACCAGGACATAGTCATTCGACCATACCAGAAACCACTTGGAGTACAGAAGATCTAAAGTCACTCGGTATGGCAACGGTCAGGCGTTCACTCCGTAGTCTTAATGATCGTTTATATGTTTTTAATGCTGGCGTTACCAGTAACGTCTCACCTTAATGTACATTGAACTCCTTGTAACGTGGGCTGGCTCGGGTCCTGGCGCACTCTATATAAGCCACCCCCCTCCACTGGCACAAGGGTTCGCACCCCCTGTAACTTTACGCATAATCCAGTCGACCGCCTCCGGACACCGAGACGTAGGGCTTTTATTTCCTCCGAGAAGGGCCTGAACTCGTAAATCTTGCGTGCACAACCTCATCGTAGCTAGGATCTTGCCTCCTCCTACGTACCCCCTATTCTACTGTCAGACTTAGAACCACGACATACGGTCCACCCGTTAAGGAACCCTGAGGCATGTCTCCCAGGTGCGCGCCGTCCGGGGAGATCGAAAGGTGCGGAGTGCCTCGGGAGGCAAACCATGGGAGGCCAACGCGAACGGATGGCGTGAAAGGCCTCCTCGCCAGTGGAGGCTGCAAGGAGGCACGCGGCCGGCCGACGCGAGCCAAGCACCCCAGCGTGGGGCGAAGGACGTTGACAGACAGACTCGGTCCGGCCATCGTGAGCGGGGCAATGCGCAAGAGGTCTCACGCGAGCGCACACGACAACTTCACATGACGGCGGCCCGGGCCGCAGTCCCTCCGTCATGGACCTCCAAGGCACGTCGCCTAGGTGCACGCCATTCGGACAGATCGGACGGCGCAAAAAGCCCTAGGGAAACCCCCGCCGCATGCCACCGCAAAACGGACGACATGGAGGGTACTCTCACCCGTGGAGGCTCCCAAGAGGCAAGTACTTCATCGTTCTTTAAAGGAGTAATACATCATATAGTGTTCCACTCATAATCGACCAACTTCCTTAAACATATAAATTTAAGTACGTTTGAGCAAGTAATAATTCTATGCTGGACATGTAAGTAATTTAATGTATAAATCGACATTAAGATATTTCGGATATTAACAGTTCCAAGTATAACATCAGAAATGAACACTGAAGCATTGCATGCATAAAAGTCAAACAATCACATCTCAACTATGACCTTCCCCGTTGCATGGCCGCTCAAGCTCTTTTCCCACGCGTCTGCTGCCTTCTCGAATGGATGCCGCGAGTCGATGACCGTCTTGAGCTTCCTTTCCTTCACCAGCTCAAGCAAAAACCTGAGGTCCTCCATACCCAGCGACAGGATAACCGTGGACAGCTTCTTCTTGGAGAATAGCGTCAGAATGGACGCGACAAAGTTCCCAAACTTGGGAGCTACGTCGACGACTCTGCCATGGCTGCTGAGACTCGGCTTGAACGCCGACCACTTGCCGCCGTTCGTGGTGTTGACGATGTAGTCGTACTTCTTGCCGGAAGAGTTCTTCAGTGCCGCGCCTTCCGGGGTCTTGTAGTCGAGCGCCTCGTCGGCGCCGATGTCCGTGACAATCTCCAGGTTGCGCGCGCCGCAGGTGGCCGTGACGTTGTGGTTCCCGAGCTTAGCGAGCTGGACGGCGTACGAGCCGATGCCGCCGGACGCAGCGGTGATCAGGATGTTGCTGCCAACGCCCGTGCCGTCAAACTTGGTGCCGATGGCCTTCACGGCCTGAAGCGCCGTGAGGCCGGCCACGGGGAGCCCTGCGGCATCCGCAGAGGACACGCCGGCAGGGAGGGGGACGGTGATGCTCTCGGATGCCGCCACGTACTCTGCAAGGCCACCAGCTTTCTGCCGGCGCGATTCGTCTCTCGTTAATGATGGATGCCACGAAATGAAATGGATGTTAAATGCTGAGCAAGTTCGAAATTACCCAGAATATCAACTTGGAGACAACCTTGTCGCCAACTTTGAACTCTTGAACCGCAGAACCAACCTCGACAATCTCTCCAGCAACGTCGGTTACTGTTTGACAAATCGCAAGCATTTTGATAATTTGGAAAAAAAAATATGTATCATCTAAAGCGAAGCCATTCATTCCTTCCGACTGAATTTCATTGGAAATGCAGGAGCTAAAATATGGTGAACAGGTAATAAACTAGTAAATGCATCAATACCTGGAATAAATGGAAATTTAGGGACAAAAGGACGTAGCAGTCCCTTCTGTATCCGACAATCGGCTGGATTGATGCTTGCTGCTTCAACTTTTATAAGAACTTCACCTTTTTTCAGTGATGGAACAGGGATCTCCACATACTGCATAAAAACAGATTGATTTTTTTTCCTTTTGTTTTCAGATTAGCAAAAGAATGGGCTCTCAAGCCAATTGAACTAATTCTTTTGCAAAGCTCCAAGAGTAATAAGAGATAAAAAACTTCATGACTTATTTGCAGCAGCATGTAGTGTTCTTTCAAGAATATGTTTTGGCTTTGTACAGTGCCCCCAGCGTTACAAAGTCAACTCTATTGGCTCCACAGAGTGTAGCCCGTATCCCCTTACACGATCTACTTATTTCCAGGTAGCTACCATATCTAAGAAAATCCCGATAAGTGCGGAAGTTTCATCACAAATATACTCGTACATGCTAGTGTAGCATGTCTCCAGATGATAAACAGGTTATGGGCAATAGTTTGCAGAAAAGCAGATGCAATTCCGCCGAAATGGTTACCAAGATCATCCATTCCAAAGTACAGTACTTGCGAGATAGAAGAAAACTGCAAATTAGGCTGACCTTGAGGGCAGCGCTGCCGCCACCGTAGCCACTGTACTGGACGGCGCGCATGGTGGTTGGCCTCCCGCCGGTTGCCATTTTCCTGAGCTAAAACTGCGCACTGTACTTGTTGGATGGAGCTGGGTTAGAAGATAGCACAAGAGCATATAGTGCCCCAACTTGAGGGCGTCTGCAATGCTGCATACACTGCCATCTACCAATGGCATCTGACTTGGGTACGAAGGGTTTTACCGTGATTGAGTTAGCACTTCGAAATTTAATGCACCAACAGTTCTTTTAGCACCACTTGGTGTTTGACTCTGATTATAAATTAGGCCACTTGTTATATTGATCAATTGTTGTCGCAATCGCCGCACCAATCATTATGCAGTTTGATAAATGCAATGACCCTGCAAGAAAAAGAATAGTTGCCAATGCGATGAACGCGTCGCATCATGCGGTGTCAGATGCGGATAATCCCCTCTGCACGGGTGTGGAGACGCACCATGTTTACATGAAATGCATGCTCCCTCTATTTTTTATACAAAGCCGCAAACTCGAATTACAGGTACCAATGTAAGATTTAATGCATGCTTTACATATCAAATTTTTTTCTTGTTTATTTTTTTAAAAAAAGAGGAGGACCCCGGGCCTATCTGGATGATGCATATGCATGCAGCCACTTTATTAATTATTTACACAAGACCTTACAAAGTGATACAACAGTAAAACTAAAGTCACCGTCTAGGCAACATCTGTCGCTACTCCTATTCAGTTGATGAAGGGATTGTGATAGTCTGGGCTTAATACCAAACAGACCTCGCGGCCAAACCTAACATCTAAGACCTAAGGTCCCAACCAGGACGCCTGCCGGGTATGAGGCACCCACCAGTCCGGCGCTCTCCTCAACCAGGACGCCTGCCGGGTATGAGGCCGCGCAGCCACCTGCCACCAATCCATCTTCAGTGTTGTACTGTTGCATCTATCTTGCCCGGTCTAGCTGCCGTCGACGCCACCACGACGCCAGACAATGCCACCATCCTGCGCTCGTCCATCATCACACGCCCACCGGCGAGACCCCGATGCTCCATGCCGCTGAGACCCATCGATGTCGACATGCCAGATGCCACGTCGCTCCTCCATCACGAACACCACCTGCTGCCACTGGTCCCATCCCATCCGCCTGCAGTTCCTCTAACCGAGCACCCAAACGCCCCAAGCGGCGCCTCCAAGAAGGGTACGACACACGCAGTGCCGCCACCGCCGAATCTAAGGACATTTTGGGTTTTCACCCGGGCATGAAGTCGGGGTAGAGGGCACGAACCTCAACGACGCCTGCAAGTAGAAGAACGGCGACCCTGGTCGTCGCCACCGTTGGGATGAACGAGTCATCCAGAGTTTCCTCCAATCCGATGTCACCTCTACCGGCCCCCGTGAACGCATCGGGGCCGACGACCGCGATCTTAAGCCACCAAGTGCAGCGGGAGAAGGCCTGCAGCGCGGAGGAGATCCACCAGCAACTCACCGCCCCCGCGGTCAAGATGCCGTCAATCCACCCCCCGCGAACGCCGCCAGCTTAGGGCGCCGTCGCCATGCCTAACAAGGCCGTCGCCCCAGGTCCAGGTTCTTCCACGATGTCCGGAGTGGCGAGATCCGCCAGGAGCGACGAGATCCGGCACCGCGTGGCCGACCCTATCGCCCATGCCCGTCATCGGCCGATCCTGCTGCCGCCGGGAGCCCGCACGCTGCCGGCAGTCCCACACTCATGGATCTGGACGCCCGTGCACCGCCGTGAGCCCGCCGCCTCCGGGATCCGCCACACCGCTGGGAGGGCCATATCCCGCGGATCAGGACGCCCGCGCCGGCACGGATCCGGGAGAGGGAGGAGAGACCCTCCGCCGCCGCCATCGCACGCACGGGCTTGGCCAACGCTGACCATAGGCAGCAGCGGAGGGGGAGAAGGGCGCTGGAGGGTTACTAGGTGGCGGCGACTGAGCCTGGGATCATTAATACTCCGTATGCATGCAAAGAAACTGAGTGGAGGAAGAGTAGCTTACTATTATTTTGACTGCATGCATGCAAGTATTAAACAGGTTGTTAGTACGAGAAAATATCATTAAGTTTGCCTTGATTACTGTTGGTGGCCTTGTATAGATGCAAAATGTATATTCCATACTGGCCTTGTATATAAAAATTGAGAGAGTATTATGAATGATCGTTCTTATATAACATTGCTTGCAGTTCATTTGAAGTTCTATCGCGTTCAGTGGTCAGATGCTCCGTACTCGTGTTTTTTTAAGGCAGTACAATCGAGATGCTCACATGCAAAACTGAAATAAAATCAGAAATATGCGAGCACCAATGATAAGTCTAGAATTTAAATTCCGGTGGGCTAGTTTCATCACAAGGAACATAACCATCCGAGCTACGCTCAATTCATCGCCCCACCCATGTTGAAGGTGCTGATTAAGGGGACCTTCCTCGATGTCCTTTTTAAAAAAAATAGGATGTTTGAGTTGAACTTTAATGTTTACCGCATGAGAATAGGAGGTCTTTTTTTATCATTTCTTTTACTTCTACCATTGTGCATCCTCAATGTCTCTTTGATGCCATCATGTTTTTTTATCTTTTCTTTTACTTCTAACATTGTGCATCCTCGATGTCTCTTCGATGCCATCATGTTTTTTTATCTTTTCTTTTACTTCTAACATTGTGCATCCTCAGTGTCTCTTTGATGCCACGTTGTTACATAAACTAGAACTACACACCATAATTAATTATTCCTGCAAAAAAAAATTATAGTTGGGATACAAGATGTGGCCACCATTGGCGGAACCAACCTTGCTACGGAAACGGAAGTGACAATGCAAATACCTACATTACCATCCAACGACTATAGTAGGTCCAGCCAGTAATGGTTAAACTGAAAGCACACTTTCATCAGAGTGAAAGTGGAGCCTATACTACATCTTCCTGTTACCGTGTGTGCGTTATTCCACAGATCTATCCCCGACCCAAATTAGCGGCTTACCTGGAAAGGATGTGCTCCCTTTAATGTCAAAATTATACTCTCGCTCGCAAAGCAAGACCGGTGCTGGACGGCCGAGAGACTGGCTAGGCGCGACTTGGCTCACCTCCACCGTGTTGTGTGCTCTGTGATCAAGGCACCGAGGAGATCCACCACCTTCTCGCGGGCTGCGTGTTCTCCAGGACAATTTGGCACCGCACCCTTGCCTGGTGCAAGTACCACCCCTCCGCCTGATGGTCGCATGCCCCTCTATGACTGGTGGAGTGTGGCGCTAGCCGCGTCACCTGCATGCCTACGCAAAGGCCTTGTGCCCATTGTCCCTTTGGTGCCTTGGACAATATGGAAACATCGCAATGTTGTTATCTTTGATCATCGGTAACGCTCCATTGATGATTTGTTCTCGACCATTCAAGATGAAGTGCACACTTGGGCCAAAGCCGACGCCAAAAGGGATCCAAGCCTTGCTTGATATAACGTTAGATTTTGGGGCCGAGCAATCCCTTTCTTATGCTCATGAGAATCTCCGACATGTCTCACTAGTGTACGTGTTGGAGGTTCTCCACCTTTGTAACCTACTCTGCCTATCAGTGCAATGATACGCTTCCATGAGTATTGAGGAAAATAAAAGGTTGAAAACACCCCTAGAACTGGAAGCAAATTTCCATCTTTATCTTCCAAACTAACACCTTCAAGAGTGAGACACAAATCCGCCAATCGTTATGACAGTAGGCTGTCATTCTTTTTTTCTTTTCTCTTTTACTTTTGACGGCATGTGCATCTCCAACGTCTCTTTGACATCATGTCGTCAGAGTCCAAATGTTCTCTGCTTCATCTGACGCTTTAATGAAGTGCCCTTTATTAAAAACGGAAGGACAATGGTAGGAGCTATGAAAAGAAATTAAAGAACCACTTTAGCCAAACTAGAAATAGTAAGGGTGCCAGCAAAATGTGGGGTACATGCTTGACTTTAAAAATTGGTGGACTTCTTGCAAATTGATGACTCATACAACCTTATCAACATGAGCTTCTTTCGTCATTTTCCAAATTTATTTTTTGTTCAACTACACATTTCAAAGGTATTTTAGTACTCCATCCTTTACAGCTATGATGTATATAACATAATTTATTATTGTTGGAGTACAAGATGTGGATTGGTGAAAACAATCCTCACTACGAGAACGGAAGTTACAACAAACAGCTATAATGCTGCCAAAGAACGATAGTCGGTCTAACTAGTAATGGTTATACCAAAAACACCCATGGAAGCAACTTACGATCTTAATCTTCAAAACCAACACCTTCAAGAGGAGATGACGTACACTAAACATGTCGGCCATGCCTAATTTAGTCAATGAAGGTATACTCAATCTAGAAGGTATATTGCACAAACTAACCATGCATTCAAGCACATCCTATTCGACCATAGCAATAATGGCGGATCAATCCGTCATATAGCCACCTAGCTCGTACAAAAGAGTTAGCGACATTGTACACAGTGGATGTGCTTGGAGACGGATGGATAAGTTGTCGGGTCCAACCATTGAAGAACATGCCATGAGCAGTGGCCTCAAACACATCACCTTCTGGTCATAGATGGTGTATGTATGTATCTGTCGGGACAGGATGGCCTCAAAGACATCATCACAAGTTCTCACTCTAGAAAAAAATATCATCAATCGGTGTTCGAAGCACCAAAAAATTGGGCATCATATGCCCTGATAAAGGCTAGAGAGAAAACTCCCTCGTGAACGGTGGGAGCAAATTAGAGGCTGCATCCAACCACGGTGATGTGAATGAAAGATGAGGCACCGGCTCCTGCCAAGGAGTAACAACAGGTCATACATGGCCACCCGCGGTTTTCGATGGTGAACACAAAGTTGCTTTCATGTACTATGTCCCATGTAATTGTGTAGCACCATTGCAAGTCCATTTTTTCGGAAAATGTTTCGTAGAGGATATTATTGTAGCCATGTCCTATACCTTCCAGATGACGTGATTCATTTGCTTTTGACACTTCTTCAACTTGTGTAATCTGTTGGCTTCGTTAATAAAATCATAGGAATCTTCCCCCGCAAAAAAAAAAAAAAAAAAAAATCATAGAAATCTCTATATTGTTTAAAAGAATAGTGGTCATAATATTTATACTCACTTCATGGTAAATATCTCTTCCTGCAAATAAAAAACACTAGATGTTTGATTTGCTTATTATGAATTACACGACCAAACGAGACCAATCAAGCACCTGAAGAACATAACAGCAGAAATTTATAGTAGAAGTGTACATATATGCATGAAGCTCACATCACAACTATGACCTTTCCTGTGGCGTGCCCGCTCATGCTCTTCTCCCACGCATCCGCTGCCTTCTCGAATGGATGGCGTGAGTCGACAACCGTCTTGAGCTTCCCTTCCTTCACCAGCTCAAGCAGAAACCTCAGGTCCTCCTTCCCCATGGATTCGATCACGATGGACAGCTTCTTCTTGGAGAAAAACGTCAGGATTGATGCGACAAAGTTCCAAAAGTTGGAAGCTATGTCGACGACTCTGCCAGGGCAGTTGAGGGCCGGCTTGAAGGCCGACCACTTGCCATCAGTCGTGGTGTTGACGATGTAGTCGTACTTCTTGCCCGAAGAGTTGCTCAGTGCCGCGCCTTCCGGGGTCTTGTAGTCCAGCACCTCGTCGGCGCCGATGTTCATGACGGCCTCCAGGTTGCGCGCACCGCAGGTGGCGGTGACGTTGTGGTTCCCGAGCTTGGCGAGCTGGACGGCGTACGTGCCGATGCCGCCCGATGCCGCGGTGATCAGGATGTTGCTGCCGCGGCATGTGCCGTCGAACTTTGTGCCAATGGCCTTCAGGGCCTGCAGAGCAGTGAGGCCGGCGATGGGCAGCCCTGCGGCATCCGCAGCGGATACTCCGGCGGGTCGGGTGACGGTGATGCTCTCGGATGCTGCAACATACTCGGCGAGGCCACCAGCTTTCTGTAATTAAATATCTTCTGTCATGAATGATGTGTATATAAATGAGACATAAACTGAATTGTTCAAATCAGGGCTTTTCGAATTACCCAAAAGACTAATTTGGACACAACTTTGTCGCCAACTTTCAACTCTTGAACCGCAGAACCAACCTCAACAATCTCTCCAGCAACGTCGGTTACTGTTTCATTAGCAAAAAGGAGTGCTTAGATTGGCATTGAAAGGAACATCCCTCTGTCCCATAATATAAGAGCGTTTAGTATTATATACCCCGCAAACAAAAGTGACAAAACAATATATTACTCTTTCCTTAAAAAAACAATATACTACTCTATACACCAATGAGTACCTGTATTTTGAAACGTGGGTCAACTCTTTTAGATAATATATCCTTGCTTTTATGTTGTTGTAATGTAATTTTAGCTTGTATAGACTTTTTTTCTCTTCCTTTCTTGTTTGTTTTATTTTGAGTCTTCACTCTTGTATTTTTTCTAAAATTAATAAAAATAAGCAATAGAGTCCTGTTTTTTCCCTCAAAAACATATACCTATCTTACTAAGCAAAGGTCGGATGTGATATATCTTTCACTTTATATATTTTTTTTACATATCTCTATCATTGCATATAATTGACCAGTTATGAATTTCTATCCCAAGCATTCCTTGCAAATTGCAATCAACTCCATGGGAAATATTGTCATCACAAAAGACAAAGCCTGGTGTACAAGAAATATGTTATGCGTGAGTACCTGGAATAAACGGGAATTTAGGAATAAAAGGACGGAGCATCCCTTTTTGGATCTTCCAATCCGCTGGATTTATGCTTGCTGCTTCAACTTTTATGAGAACTTCATCTTTCTTCGGTGAAGGAACTGGAATATCCACGTACTGAAGTAAAACCAAGTCGATGTGTTGTTATTTTACACATTTTACTCCAAAATCATTACAAATTAAAATTCTTTTTTTTCTATGAGATAACTTCACCGGCCAAACTTAACTGCAATGTGCTAACAACATCTCCAACAGCCGCGCTAAACTAGCGCCGCGCCATAAATTAAACCGTTTAAGCGCAGCAGAACGCAGCGAAGTGGCTCAATGGTAGCGCAAAAAACAGCGTGCTATAACGAGTTGGTAGCGGTCGGATACCCTATCCCGCGGTGTATTTAGGCGCCCGCTTCGCCCGCGGCACACTCGGCGCTTCGCGCCAGACTCTCTCCTCTTCGCCTCCTCGACCAGCGCCGGCACCGCGAACCGCCATGGCGCGCGCGCCGGCACCCGCTCACCCGTTGTGCAGCGCGACCCTCACGCGCCGCCGCCGCCGCCGCCGAAAACCCTAAGCGGGGCGTTAGCGTCGCCACCGCCGAGCTCCGCGGCGTCGGCCTCATGTAGCAACCTCTTCTTGCCGCCGCAGATGACCACGTCGACGGGGGGCGTCGCGCCGGCGCCGTCCCGTGCCGCCGCTGCACCCTCGAAGCTCCCTAATGCGGCGCGGCCGAAGAAGGGCAAGACATCCGCGAAGAAGAACAAGGCGGCGGACGGCTCCGCAACTTCGGCGAGGGAAAGAAGCTTGCGAGGCGTTTGTGGTGGCGGCTACCGAAGCGCCGACGAGCTCACTCGTTGAGCCGGCCGCCGATGCGCACCATGTGTTTGACGAAATGCCTCCAAGGTAAAAAAAATCCATCTTTTATTTTTTAGTTATTTGTTCAATGCATCATCATATAGATAGCTTATTTGCATTGTTCAAAAAACTTTGTAGTCTCAACGATGATGCATACATGTCAACTATGGGTGTTGGGTCCAACAATTCGCATTGGTCTCAAACCAATGACATCCATTATGAAGACCATGAGTTTGAGGTGGACGAGGAGGATGAGGGCATTGTCGACACGCCGAAAGGAAGAGCGGGCAATTACACCACCAACGATGACAAGTTACTATGCAATACTTGGTTGCAAGTGTCGAGGGATCCATACGTTGGAGGTGATCAAAGTAGAGATGCTTATTGAGGGCGAATGAAAGAACACTTTGATGCTCACAACATGAGTGGAATTGACCGCTCCGAGAGATCACTTCGGTCCCGATGGTCGACAATCAACTCCGATTGTCAAAAGTGGGTGGCCGCACAAAAGGCAGTTGACAAGATTAACCCAAGTGGCACAAATAAGGATGATAGAGTAAGTGGCATCTCATACATGTTCATCATACTTGTTTTTGGTGTCCGAAGTGCTAACTTGTTTTGTTTTTCTTGTAGTACAACATTGCACAAAACTTGTTCAAAGAAGAGACGAGGACAACCAAGAAGGGGAAGATCAAGAAAGGAAGGATATTTACCTTGCCTCATTGCTATGAAGTGTTAAAGGATGATGAGAAATAGAAGAAGCGTGAAGATTTGGATGATTTGCATTTGAGCAACAAACGCAAGCGAACAATTGAGCTGAATGATGAGGAGGAGGAGGATGATGCATCAAGTGATGATGGCAAGAAAAGCCCCACACCCAACTCGGTTTCATACTCGAAGCCAAAACGACCGGATGGGTGCAAGAAAGACAAAACCGAAAAGAAGAAGAGGAAAGGAGATGATGAGCTCAAAAATGCTATGGAAGCAATTGTGAAGGCAAGAAAAGAAGCCAACGAGGTGAGGAAAATGGCAAGGAACCAAGATGCCGTGGCCGAGGAGAGGAGGTTGGCGGCCGAGGAGAGGAGGGTGGCGGCCGAGGAGAGGAAGGTGGCTTTGGAGGAGAGGAAGGTGAGCAATGAGGAGCGAACTAGATTGTTGGAATGGGAGAAGCACTTGTTCTTCTTGGACACATCCAACCTCAATGAAGCGCAAAAGGAATATGTCAATCTTGCCCGTGAAGAAGTGTTGGTGCAAAAAAGAGCCATGATTCGTGCAATGGGTGGCGGTGGCCTTGGCGCCATGGGTGGCGGTGGCCTCGGCGGCATGGGTGGCGGTGGCATTGGCGGTATGGGTGGCGGTGGCCTTGGTGGTGGCATTGGCGGTGGCCTTAGCGGCATGGGTGGCGGTGGCCTTGGCGCCATGGGTGGCATGGGTGGCTTCGGAGGTACCATGAGCGGTTTAAGTGCTATGGGAGGGATGGGTGCATCTCCGGCCGCCATGGGAGGCATGGGTGGCTTTGGAGCACCCCCTGACGCTATGGCCGCCATGGGAGGCATGAGTTTTGCTTCTCTCATGGGAGGCATGGGTGCACCTCCGGCCGCCATGGGCGGAATGTCCTTCGATGTGCCTCCTCACACACATTTTCATGAAGATGCCGTTGAAGATCTTGCCAACACCATCGGAGCTTCACGTGATGCGGTGCATGATGAGGAGAGGGAGGAAGATTCATCTTGGGAGGCGGAAGAAACGTCTTCGGAAGATGATGAGGACGAAGACGAGGAAGAGGATTGATGTGTCTTTCATTTGTGTCTTGAACCTTGTTTGCATTTTAAACTTGGTTGGATGAACTTGTGGGCATGATTTTGAACTTCTGGACATGAACTTTTATTCATCAACTTATTTGTGTCAAATTTTATATGTCATGTTCATTGCATTTTGAATGTTTCAAACTCATTTTGTGTCCAAAATGCCATATATGCAATCCCTGGCGAGTTGCGCGCGCTGTTGGAGCGGCGTGCGCGCGCTGCATTATAGCGCCGCTGTTGGAGCCAGCGCTGGCGGCCGCGCTAAACCAGCCGTAGTGCGCGCGGCATACTGGTTTTTTGCGCGCGGTGCGAAGCGCGGCTGTTGGAGATGCTCTAAGTACTTGGACTTGCAGAATATTACTCCCTACGTTCGGGTTTATTGGCCCCCGTTACTTGGGTCAACGTTTGATCATTATACGACTAACAAAATATAAAGTACGTGCCATAAAATGTATACGGTTGGATTTGTAAGAGGTTCCATACTGTATAATTTTTGTGATATATCGTATGTATGTTTAGTTAAATTTGTGATCAAATTTTAGTTCAAAATAAGAGGGCCTAATAAATCGAAACGGAGAAAGTGCCTACTACCTAAGTGCTCAAAAGAAAAGAAAAAAAAAAGTAAGCTCCTTGCAATTCTGTCTGTTCAAGGAGTAAATGCACCGCACGTTGTACCTAATAATACGAGAAGTCAACTACATTCAGAGGCCCTATGTGCCAAGGTATGGCTCTTGATTGAGAACCTCTAACTACATTTCCCTTTCCACATTCAAATGGTAGTATGGCTCCAGATCAACAAACTCAATATTCATCAAGTTTTACGCTCTATTTGAAGCTACAGACCTCTTGGAACAAACGAAGTTGGCATGAAACTGCATGGCTCCAGGCAAAGCTATCAAAATCATGCGCTGAAGTTCACCAAGACATAAACAAGATAGGACAGCTAGCACAAGAGCTCACCTTAAGGGCCGCGGCACCGCCACCGTAGCCGCTATACTGCACGGCGCGCATGCTGGACGGCTTCATCCCGGAGGTGGCCTTTGGATGGAGCTAGCGAAGAATAAAGCTAGCTCAAAGCATATCATAGTGGCAACGTACGGGTGGGTACGCATATAAGGCAAAGACAAGTGACTTGCGTACGAAGGGTTTGACCGGGTAGCCCTTGGGCACTTAAATTGGGAAGAACTAACACTTATTTTAGCACCACTTGATGTTTGACTATGATTACAATACACAGGATGGCTATTTAATGTGTCGTTTGATTCTCCTTCCATACAGGTTTTATTGGGCCCTCTTATTTTGAGCAAAAGTTTAACCATAGATTTATAACTAATAAAATGTGAATTATATGTCACAAGAATTATGCCATGAAAATCCTTTTTCGAATACAAATTTAACAATATACATTTTTTTTCGAAAAGGGGGGCTCCCCGGCCTCTGCATCAAGAGTGATGCATACGGCCATCTTATTAACTAGAAATCAAATTGTGCCAACAAAGTTCCAAAGTCTCAAGCTTAAAGAAAAAAAAGGCAGCTCACACATAGCGCTAAAGGCTAGAAACACAAACTAGCCATAAAAAGATGCCACAACCGGCTGGCTAAACAAGGGTAGGAAAACTAATTGCCTATCCTATTACATGACCGCCAGCCAAACCGGTTGAAGATATCCCGAGCTACCATCTCCCAACGGATAGACCCAGTAACCAAATGCTCCCTGGCCTCCATCGGAGTGAGTAGCGACCACGAACGGATCACTGCCGTAGCTCGGAAAATAACCTGCAAAAAATGAATCCGTGATGTTCTGTTAAAAACCAAATCATTTCTGCAAAGCGGATGGTCCTGACAAAAGCGCAGACTCCAACCCGAATATGTCTTGCTAAGGTAGACTCAATCCCATTAAGCCAAGTCCCAAATAAAGCATTAATAGTATTCGGTGGAGTAATGTTGAAAGCAATGTGGACCGTCCGCCAAAGGACCTTAATGCCAAGGCGATCAAAAAGAGATGTAATCGTCTCATCCCAATCACGAAACTACACCTAGTAGTTCTGTCCAGTGCACGCTTTAATAAGTTGTCCTTTGTTAGAATAACTTGTTTATGGACAAACCACATAAACACTTTTATTTTCAAAGGAACTTTGACATCGAGACATTCTTGGAAGTTGGAATGGAGCTCGAATTAATGACATCAATATACATTGACTTAAGCGTAAATACTCGGACCTAGTCAACTTCGGCGTAATTCATCGGGTTGGTCGAGAGTTGAACCTCCATCAGTCTCCTAACTAAATGGAGCCAAACTTCCCAACGATTGCCCGCTAGCGACCGTCTAAACTGAATATTAAGGGAGATAGATTGAAATACCGTTGCCACGAACACCTCACGTCATTGAGCAATACGATATAAAGATGGATATTGAATGGCCAAGGGTGAATCGCCAAGCCAAGTATCCTCCCAGAAACGTGTAGTAGCACCGTCTCCAATAACAACTCTAGTCCTATTGAACAGTAATTGTTTGACTTTCATGAGTCCTTTCGAGAAAAGCGAGTCGATCGGCCTAAGCATTACAGGGACAGAGTTCTAGTCTGGAGGTACTTGATGCGAAGGATCTCTGCCCACATGGCTTGATCGAAGCGAGCTTCCACAACCACTTACTAAGAAGGCATCTGTTCTTAACTTCAAGATCCTCAATACCAAGCCCTCCTTGGTCTTTGGGTCGACAGATAATATCCCATTTAGCAAGCCGGTATTTTCTTTTAAGCTCATCACCACCAAAAAAAGCGTGGTGATAGAAGTCCGATCTTTTCCTAACACCAACTGGGACCTCAAAGAACGATAAGAGGAACATAGGCATACTCGTGAGCACCGAATTTATCAAGATTAATCGGCCTCCGTATGACATGAGCTTACCCTTCCAGCAACTCAGTTTCTTCTCAAATCGGTCCTCGATACACTTCCACTCTCTGTTTGTCAGCCTACGATGGTGTATGGGAATACCAAGGTAGGAGAAGGGCAAACTCCCCAACTCGCACCCAAACAATTGCCTATAAGACTCCTATTCGTCTTTGGCTCTACCAAAGCAGAACAACTCGCTCTTATGAAAGTTAATCTTTAACCCGGACAATTGTTCAAAGAGGCATAACAACAGCTTCATATTTCTCGCCTTGGCCAAGTCGTGCTCCATAAAGATGATTGTATCATCAGCGTATTGAAGGATGGATACACCTCCATCAACAAGATGTGGTACCAAACCACCCACTTGACCATTCTCCTTAGCCCTTCCTATCAAAATTGCTAACATATCCACCACAATGTTGAACAGGATAGGGGACATCGGATCTCCTTGTCTGAGGCCTTTATGAGTCTGGAAATAATGACCTATATCGTCATTCACTTTAATTCCCACACTCCCTTTTTGCGTAAATGATTCGACTTGCTGGCGCCATGCATCATCGAAACCTTTCATACGCAAAGCCTGTTGGAGGAATGGCCACTTGACCTTATCATACGCTTTTTTGAAATCCACCTTAAAAATTACCCCATCTAATTTTTTGGAGTGAATTTCATGGAGCGTTTCATGAAGGACAACCACCCCTTCAAGGATGTTTCTGTCCGGCATGAAGGCAGTTTGGGATTGTTGCACCACAGAATGCGTAATCTGTGAGGGCCTATTAGTCCCGACCTTGGTGAAGATTTTGAAACTAACATTGAGGAGGCAAATCAACCTAAACTGCTCAATTCTCACAGCCTCCGTTTTCTTAGGAAGCAATGTGATAGTTCCAAAATTCAAGTGAAATAATTGAAGCTGTCCAGAGAAAAGATCCTGAAACATAGGTAACAAATACCCCTTAATAATGTGCCAGCACTTTTTATAGAAGTCGGCCGGGAACCCATCCGGACCGGGAGCCTTATTGTTTTTCATTTGTGCAATAGCATCAAACACCTCCTTCTCCGAGAACGGGGCGAGTAGGATATCATTATCGGCGGCAGACAATTGAGGTACATCCTCAGTCCTGGACTCATCGAGGGCTACACAATTAACCTCCGGAGGTCCAAAAAGCTGCCTATAATACTCTGTAATATATGTTTTGAGATTATCCTGCCCAACAATAGTAACCTCATCTTGCTCAAGCTGGAAGATACACTTCTTTCTGTGCTTTACATTGGCAATCAGGTGAAAGAATTGAGTATTGGCGTCCCCTTGGACCACTTTGCGAACCTTAGCTCGCAACGCCCACTTCAACTCTTCTTCACGGAGAAGTTCTTTCAACCTCTTCTCCGCCTCAGTTTTAACCTGGAGCTCAGCAGGCAGCAGAATCGCGGATTCAGCTTTTATGTCCAGGGCCTGTATAAGAGAAAGGAGCCTATCCTTCTCAATCTTATACACCCCACTGAGGTGCTTAGCCCATCCCCGTAAGAAGCTTCTCAAATGCCTAATTTTATTCCGCCAACGCTCGACAGCCGTCCTACCTCCTACACCCTTAGCCCATTCCCTGGCAATGAGGTCCAAAAACCCCTCACGTTCGAACCAGGCCATCTCGAATGAGAAGGTGTTTTTGTTTCCCACATGGTTCGGCTCCCCGGAGTCCACGAACAGTGGTGTGTTATCGGATATTCCCCGCGAGAGAGCTTGGACCGTAACAAGAGGGAACTTCCGTTCCCAGTCCACACTCGCGAGAATTCGATCAAGCTTTTCATATGTCGGGGTAGGCAAGGCATTAGCCCAGGTAAACTTTCTACCGGAAAGCTCTATCTCCCTCAGATCCAAGCTCTCAATAATGGTATTGAACATAAACGACCATCTGCCGTCAAAGTTATCATTATTCTTCTCCTCTCTCCTCCGAATGATATTGAAATCACCGCCGACTAACATCGGAAGCTGCTCGGACCCACAAACTCGAACAAGGTCCGCCAGAAATTCCGGTTTAAGCTCCGGCTGTGCGGTACCATAAACCGCCACCAAGGCCCAGTTGAAACCATCAACCTTAGACCTAACCCGAAACTTAACATAAAGTCGCCCATCACTACACTCCGGACCTCAAGGAATCGCATCTCACTCCCAAACAAGATACCTCCCGATCGTCCTCGCGGAGGTAGGGAATGCCGATCGAAATCAACACTACCGCAAGAGAGGAAAAAAGCGAGGAGCAAAATTATCTCTACGGTTTGAGAGAGCGAGAAAATCTAACGATGCTCGAGAGGCGCCTCGGAGAAATCTTCTTTAGCCAAGTCCTTGGACCTCTGCTATTCCAAAAGATTCCTTTCATAAGTCATCATGAAATTTTTTTTGCCGTCTGAATCCTAGCACTCCTACGTCAGCGGATCTGGATACACCTTCCGCTTCCACTTACGTTTGGGTTTATCATTGTCCACCATCCGGTCCTCATAACCAGTCTCCGGTGGTTGATTCACTACAACTTCAACACTAACCTCCTCCTCGTCGGACTCATTACTGGAAGGTGCAAGGTCCGCACGCAGATTGTCAAGCACTCTCACCCCCAACGCATCAATCTCAACATCGTTCATAGGTCTCACTGCCGCTAGGTTACGAATGGTTTCTAAAGCGCGTTCCACTTCCAGATCAAGGAGATCATTAACCGAGTTGGAAATTTCAGAATTGGTATTCCCTAGCGAAACCCCTACTTGATTTGCATTATGAATAATATCATCCGTAGAAAAATGCAAAATAGAATTGGATAAGTTGACTGACATACCGGTAGTGACCTCAATGTCACGAAGCTTGGCCGCCCTCATAGCGCACCTCTGCTGCATGTCATCAACCTCCGGGTGGTCTTGGAGACGAGAACTCATCCGTCTCCCCTCAGAGACCGGGTCAGGGATCCCGCCGAAAGCAATAACCTCCTCCCGAGTAGCTCCACTCGTAGGAGGCAGCAGCGGGAGGCTCCCACGGCGCCCTGGCAACGGGCCGGGTGAGATAGGTGCCTGGGCCGCCTGCCCGAGCACCCCCTCCGACCCAACCCTCAAGCCTGAGGGCGTCACCTGCCCCAAACTCCCGCCGAGCACCACAGGAGAAGACACAACAGTCGGTGCCGAAGAAGAAGGGTCTGAGGCCACCTGCCCCAGACGGCCTCCCTCACAGCCGGCTAGCTGCGGCGAAGCTGGCGTCGACGGGGCCACCTGCCCCTGACAAACGTCGATCAGCACAGGAGTGGCTGTAGCAGCCGGCACCGAAGGGGAAGGGTCCAAGGCCTCCTGCCCCAGACGATCTCCCTCTCGGCCAGCCAGGGACGGCAATGAAGGCGACTCAACCACCAAACGTCCGCACGAGACCGCAGAGAGCCCAGGCATAAGATCCAGCACCGGGAGCGAGCGCTCAAAAGCATCCTCAGACTCCACCCGATCGCTCCAAAGTCTGGGCGGAGCAGACACATGATCAAAAGATCCAAACCTCAACGTGCTGTTAGGTACCGACGGAAATGGGGCCGGCTCTACCCCTGATCCAGTCTGGGGCACCTGAGCAACCAGTCCCGACCCGTTGGCTCTCTCTCGATCATCCTCATCCGTCGGATCCTTCCTAGCCCCCGCATTATCATCTCCCTCGTTAATATCCATATCAGTGCTAACATCCGCCTCGGCAAACAACTCAGAGTCCTCAAACTCAATCTCAAGAGGGAAGACCTCTCCCCTGTAGGTCCAGTTTACCACATCCGGGACGAACTCAATGTCCAGAACACTCACTCGCAATCTGGCCACCCCATGGGCGCGAGTGAATGTCATATCTACTTTCTCAGTTTTGCCAACCAAAATACCCAGACTGGCCACCACACGAACATCTGTCAGAGCCTTAGAAGGTGCCCCAGAAAAACGCAGCCACACCTGAGTAAGGGGCTTCCCCTTAGGCTCCACTTTCTTCCACTCTTGAAACTCCAGAATACAATTAGTACCTGGTACCTTACACATCCCAAAGCTCAGCAACCGCCGCAAGTCCTCTACCGACGGGAGGTCAACCCTGAACACGCGCTCCTCAATGAGAACAAGCTCCCACTGAAAGTCTCCCGGAGCCAGCTCCCGAAGTCTCTGCACAATCTGAGCTTCAGAGACCTCTCCCTGGGTCACCTTCACAATCCCAGTAGTCAGGCTTTGTGTCTCAGCTGGAATCTCTCTCGCAGCTGGGGACTCAAAGAACATCAACTCGGCACAATATACTCCATACGTTATAAGCGCCGGAGCCTGCTCACGAAGAAGCGGGCAATCCCCCGAGATATGAGCTGGCTTACCACAAGTATCACACAACTCAGCCACATACTCAGCGATGAAGTGACCTTTCTCACCACAGCGATAGCAAAGCATTTTCTCCTTCCGACGCGCCCACTTGGAAACCCTTTCAGACTCAGACCTGATATCCGCGTCAACAGAAGCGGTAGTCATATCAACATCTGTGGTCGCCAGAGCCGTGACAGCCTCCATAACCTCACTAGTCAGGGCGGTGGCCTGAGTGGGATTAGCCTCCACCCCGGACGCCTGCTGGTCCACAGTGTCCTGCGGCTGATGCTGTCTGCGGAAACCACGACCACCACCTCAACCACGACGACGACCACGGTAGCCACCTCTTTGTCGTGCGTCCAGTCCAGAAGCGCCCTCGACAAAACCACCCGTAGGACCAAGGAAGGGCCTCTCAGTAGAACCATCACTCTGCCAGGCATAACCTCGGCCACCTCCTGTCGATGACGATCCACGGTGTTGACCATCCCCATACGCATCATAGCCATCATCCCCCCACTGTCCTCGGGGCGGATCCGATGACTCGGCAGTCACGTTGTCAACTCTCGTCTGCATGGGATTGGAGCGATTTTGCGTCGGCCTCGCGATGTAATGAGGCGGTGGCGCTGCTCGAGACTGCACGCCGGCATGGGTTGTCTGAGCCACCGACCGACCCCCATCAACAAGGCCAACCGGTCTAGGGCCATTGTGCACCGGCGGCCTTGGCGGAGCTGCTCCACGCCCCACGACGAAAGAAACCGGAGGCCTCGGCGGAGGTGCACCATGGCCCGCGGTGGCCGCCGAAGATGAAACGCTGGCGGCCTCACTCCGGCGATCGCGCCAATCCCTCGGCCCATCGTGGCGCAGCCGCACCGCCAGAGCCGGTGCCCGACCCGACCCGCGCAGGCGGCACCCCAAGACGAGCCATGCACCGGCGAGGCGAAAGCAGCCAGCCGCCGCCGCAGCAAGCAGCGGCGGCGCCCGCCTCGGCCGCCCCGCCGATAGCAGCCCGGCCACCCAGCGGCGGCGGCGGCGTCCACGCCCACCCACGGCGGCGCGATTCGCCAGCCAGCCACCCGCCGCCGAAGAGGCGCGCCACTGCAGCAGAGGAGGAGGCGGCGCGCCCGCCGCCCGCCCCGCCAGATGATGCCTTAGGAAGAACCGGCGGGCCTCCGCGCCCGGCCATGATCCCTAGCGGCAGAATGCGACGAGCCCGGCCGCTCCCTGGCAGCAACGATCGGCGAGATGGCTTGGCGCCGAGAACCCTAGCCCGCCGCTGGTGTCGATGGAGCGACGTACGACTAAGACTGCATGCCTCGATGCCCTGTCGTAGTCCAGGGCGATCTGTTGGGCCTCATACCCAGCCGATCCCCCGGCATCCAGCGGCCCAACAATCGTAAATTCCCCTCGCGGCCCAGAGCGAATTCAAACGCTCTGGCGGATCACGCCGATCCGAGACGCCGTGACCGCTTTCTTGCGCCGCCACGGTCACCTCCGGCGCCCTTCGATCCCGAGTCCGGCGAGGAACCTTTCGACGAGTAACCGTAGTCCAAGAATCCGGTCTAATAAGATCGAAAACAGTTAAGTTTGGAAGACTAACCTTAGGTAAGGGTCCTTTCCATGGCCGGATCGCAGATGTCGCCGTCCTCCGATGAACTATCCGGCGAACCACCTCGACGTTTTCCTCCGGACGAAGACCCTGCCGCGCCGGATCGTCAATCGGCACGACTCCCTCGACGATAGCAGCCACCTCCTCCTCCTCCGAATACCCAGGGTTGAAGGCTTCACAAATGACGTCTGAAGTCGTCGGCGAGTAACCATTGGCCGTGTCGCCGGAGCCATCTCCCTCGTCATCCTCCTCTTCATCAGATCCGGCGAGGGCCCAGAATCTCCCTCCGACTTGCCTAGCACCAAGAGCGATGGGCGTCGGCGGCCGGATCGCAGCGATCGCCGTGGGCAACGCCCGCGCCGCCCGCGTCGCCCGTGTCGCCCCCATCTCCCTCTTTCCCACATTTTGTAGCATATACTTTTTAGTCAATATATATGATCAAAATTTGACCCAAAATACGAGGAGGACCAGTAAACCCAGATAGAGGGAGCAGTGACTTAAAAGCATATCATAGTGGCAATGTACGGGTGGGTACGGTGATAGAGGCACGGGGGCAGAGTACGGTGACCAGGGAAGGGAGTCCGCGCGGACGTGCCGGCAGCGGCTGGTCGGGCGTGAGGCTGCCGGCGAGGACGGCCGGACATGCCCTCCATGGCGTGCGTGCCAGCAAGAGCGCGGCCAGGGGCTCCCTGGATTCCGCAGCAGCATCGCCAACTGTTGTGCACAGCAGGTCCAGCGTGCCGGAGCGTCACTAGCATCCGTGCACAGCCTCACTGCGTAGTGCTGCAAGTGTACGCTCCGCCGTGGACGTCGGGGCCATCCTCTGGTCGCGCGATGAGGAGCGTGCTGCTCTTGAAGATGTCATCTGGTCGTGCAGAAGCCCCGTGCTCCGGCGTGCACGCCATGGAGGGCATGACCGGCCATCCTCGCCGGTAGCCTCACGCCCGACCTGCCGCTGGCTGCACGCCCGCGCTGCCTCCCTCCCCTGGTCACTGCACTCTGCCCCGTGATGTGGCACGCACGCACATGGCCGCTGTACGTGGACGCCGAAGCTGAGGAAGAACGACGCGCGGCCGGCTGCTTCAGAGGCTTCTCAGGCACGCCATCCACGGCGCGGCTCGGGGACACGACCTGGTCATGGAGCAGTGGCGGCCACTTCCCGATGGCGACGCAGGGAAGGCAGCCACTTTGACTTCCACGACGTAGCCGGTGGGGATGGCGTTGAACGCCGACCACCGCATGTACGTGTCGCCCGGCAGCGCACACAAGCTCAGCGCGGGAGAAGAATCATCCACTTCGTATCTTGGCTGGAGACAGGGAAGAAGAAAGGGGCGCTCACAACCTGTTCGTTGAAATGCTCATGAAGGAAAAGAGGAAAAATAAAAATAAAAAGTAAAAAAAAAAGTTGAGTCATTGACAGGTGGGACCTTCGTCCAACTCAGCATATTGTCCACATAAGCATGCCACATCAGCCCGACAGGTGGGCCCTACCTGTCAGTTTGGCTGTTTACGGGACCAAATCCGAGCGTCAGTGCTCCGCGTTACAGATTAGACGCATAGTTGGTGATTTTTTTTTGCACTTCCACAAATGTGGTATAAAGTTATTACCCTAACCCCAACTGTGGTGTTTTTGGGTAAATAACTCTATCTATACCTACTTTTTCTTTATATTAAAGGCATTAGTTTTTCTTCTTTTATTTTAGGCAAAAGGCGTCATCCTAATTATCTCTTTAATTATTACGCTGGGCGGGAGCGAGGCGAACTAACCTGCTCGCTCGGCGATGGACCAACTCGAGCTGATAGCTCGTCTGTCTCAAAGATACGTTCGCGTCCACTTGGGCCCGGGAGCTCCTACGCGCCGCCCAGCAACTTGTTGTCCCGCCCAATGCGTGGGGCGGGACGCCCCTTGCTTTTTGTTTTTGCTATTTATTGTCTTTTTATTTTTTAATTATTTAATATTTCAGAAAAGTTTTCAATTTCTAAATAATTGTGAATTTTGAGAAATAATGTTTAATAAATCACTAAATGACCGAGAATTTGAAGTACAAAAAATGTTCATGATTTTCGAAGAAAACTCTTAAAATGTTCACGCATTCAAAAAATGTTCGGGATTTTGGAAAAATATTCACATATTAAAAAATCAAAATTTTGAACAATGATACGTATTAAAATAATTAAATAATGTTCATTAATTCCTATTAAATGTTAACAAAAACAGAAAATGTTCACAAATTTCAAATATCGTTCCCAAATTTCGATAAACTTTAACTTTTCAGAATTGTTTTGATGATTCAAAACATGTTCATGAATTCAGAAAATGTTCACGTATTTTAGAAAAAACATAAAAACAAAAAAAATGTTTGCGAACTAAAAAAATTCCCAAATTTCGAAAAAAATATCATCGATTAAAGAAAGATTCCCGAGTTATGAAAAATGTTCATGAATTTGTAAAAGAAGTTCACGGATTCAAAAAAATCACAATTTGAAAAGATATTGGCGAATTGGTGAAAAAATATTCACGGATTTGAAAAATGTTCATGATTTCAAAAACAAATTTACGAATTCTAGAATTGTTCATGTTTGCAAAAATATTTAGAAAAGTGAAAAATAAAATTATAAATATAAAAGAAAAAAACAAAAGGAAACGTAAAAGAAAAAAGAAAGCGATTGATGGGGCGAGAGGATCACCTAATCCATGGGGGGTTTAGTGTCGGTTCTCAGAAGTGCTTGCTGGTCAATTTGTCATGCGCTGGAAATGTTGTGTGAATGCCCGCAGCACACAAAGTATGACGTGAGTGGGCAGCAGCCGGGCGTCCCTACTTCAAGATTTGGCCGACACAATCTTCTGCAGTTCAACTACCTCCTTTGTCCAATTGCAGTGTTTTTATGCCAAGCGATGGGGACGCACAACTTTTTTTTCTTCGGGTGAAGGATAAGTACACTTGTGTTGAGAAATCTAAAGTAAACAGCCCCAATCATTTGTTTTGTGCGGTTCAAACATGTTTTGTCATCTAATGCGGGTCTGTATTAGTCCACGGGTCCGTTCGGATATGTTTTTTCCAGCGTACCAGAGACAAAGGGGGGGGCGTCCGGACCACCGCACGCTCGCGTCTAACTAATTTGGCCCACCAAAAAAACCCTTTCCTGACTCCCCCGCGCTTTCTGTCCAAGGCACACGCCGCTACCCACGCCACATTCATGCCGGCTTAGAGCATGCAATGGCCGACATTAATGCCGATTGATGTGACCGAACGGTAGCGTGGACCGACACGACCTCTCAGGAGCCGCTGCTTCAATGCGGACGTGGTTTCCTGATGAACCAACTCCGACCGTTGCGCCGCATTGAAGCGACTGACCGGCCCTTCACAAGGACTTGCAGCAGCTATTTAAGTCACACACCGGCGATGCATAGCCACACTTTGTCCCATCCGAGCCCCTTCAACTCCTGCTGCGATGCAGAAGTCATGGTTTTCCGTGCCGGCAGGTGGAGGCGGTGACAATGGC
The DNA here is from genome assembly GCA_021437245.1 of Aegilops speltoides. Taxonomy (NCBI): domain Eukaryota; kingdom Viridiplantae; phylum Streptophyta; class Magnoliopsida; order Poales; family Poaceae; genus Aegilops; species Aegilops speltoides. Next base: position 325,507,741 of record CM038142.1, on the reverse strand, counting down.
ACCTCTAGTAAGGAGGAGATCGTCATATCCTTTAGCGACAAGGAAGGACCAGACGCCGGACTAGCAGCCCCGTCTCCTCGCGAAGGCCGCTCTGACAAATGAAGAATTCGTCCGTCAGAAGAAGATGATGACGGAGCGTTTGCTCCGTCAGACAGGCCCGACGCCACCATTGTCGCTGACGCGAGTCAAAGAGGAGCCACCGCCCCCGCCGTGCTACCGCGTGAAACAGGAGCCGGTGTCCCCACTCCGGCGGATGAAGGCGGATCCCCCCGCGCGCAACCTCGGCAGCATCCAGATCGAGCGCCGTATCAAGGAGGAGTCGCCATCGCCCCCGTGTTACCACGGTGTCCAGATCGAATGGTACGTCAAGGATGAGCCATTGTCGCCGTCAGCGCGCAACCAGTACACCCGCATCAATGGGCCCACGTCACCACCACGCTACAAACCCCTCCCCCCCACACACACACACATCAAGGAGGAGCTGCCACCCATGATAACAAAGGCATGGGGCTCCATCCTCCACTACCTCGGATGCGGCGGTGTCGGCGGTTCCTCCGCTCGAGGGCTGTTGTATCCGAGGAGGAGCGCGGCGAGGCGACAGGCACGGTGCAACCGGCGCAACGCCGCCCGCCGCTCGGTGTTCGCCAAGTCTGACATGGGCCCGCAACGACCCAGACCTCGCCACCGCGTGGGCGCTCGATCGCTTCATCACAATAGCGGAGACAACCGCCATGCGTCACCACCACCTTGACAACGAGCTTGCCAGGATCAACGAGGAATGGCCTCATAGCGACTCCTTCATCAATGTCGGTAGGGGCAAGCCGACCGTCGGAGCTTCATGAGTGTCATCTGCATTGGCCACGGCGGCCCTCCGCACTGCCCAGGAGGAGGCTGGACAGCTCCTTCGCGAGCAGCAGACAACCGGCGGACAAGGTTGTCGTGGCCTTATGGTACCCTTCTGCCGGTGGAGGGACGACGACGACACGAACGGCGATGGCTGTGCGACCACGCATACAAGGTGGTCGCCCAGTATAGGGTATAGTGTTTTCTTTCTTAATTTTTGTTAAACTATCGAAATATCGATCTTTTTATGCAAAATATGTCAGAACTTTAATGAAATCCTCGTATTTGATGAAATTCTTCCGCTTTATTTAAATAGTGTTTTTAATGTATGAGGGTAGCGTTGGGTGGCTTACTTCTACATTTGTATCCACGGACGGATGCGGTGTCTGATTTGCAGGTCAATGTTGAAGATGGTCTAAAATCAAAATTATCGACGCCATGCTTCTGTGAACAAGAACAATCAATATCACGTCACAATTGTTCCAACAAGACTGCCACATTATCCCAAGATAGCGGAACGAAATATAAATGTGAAATGAAAATTTACGCCGGTCGAACGTGCATGCTCACAGAGGCCGCTCTGACGGATGAAGAATTCCTCCGTCAGATGAAGATCATGACGGAGCGTTTGCTCCGACGGACGGGCTCGGCGCCACCATTGTCGCTGGCGCGAGTCAAGGAGAAGCCACCGTCCTTGCCGCACTACATCAAGGAGTCGGCGTCGTCCCCGTACACCGCGGCGTCTAGATCGAACTTTGCGTCAAGGACGTGCCCGTGTCGCCGCCGGCGCACGGCCGGTACGCCCGCGTCGATGGGCACATGTCGCTACCCCACTGTAGCTGTCGCCTCCAAGGAGGAGCCACCACCCACGACAACGAAGGCGCAGGGCCCCATCCTCCACTACCTCAGAGGCGGCGGTGTCGGCGGTCTCTCGGGCTCGAGTGTCGTTGCTCCAAAGGAGAAGCACGACGAGGCAGCAGGCGCAGTACGACCGGCGCAATGCCGCCTGCCGCTCAGTGTTCGCCAAGTCCGACGCGGGCTGGAATGTGTCCACAACTCGTCGCCGCGTGGGCGCTCGACCGCTTTTGTCACCACTGCGGAGACGACCGCCAGACGTCACCGCCACCTTGACTGCGAGCTTGCCAAGATCGACGAGCAATGGTCGCATAGTGACTCCTTCACCAATGTCGGCAGGGGCAAGCCCATCGTCAGAGCATCGTGGGCGCCGTCTGCATTGGCTGCGGCGGCACTCCACACTGCCCGAGAGGAGGTTGAGCAGTTCCTCCACTATCGGTAGGCTGCCGTTGGACAAGGCTGTTGCGGCCCTCCGGTACCCTTCCGCCCCTGAAGGGACGACAACGACGATGATGCCACGGACGGCGATGGCTGTGCTGTAGGACAGGGCGGCCACGCGTACGAGATGGTCGTTCGGTACGGGGTTTAGGTCTTTTTCTTTCTAATTTTTAGTTAAACAATGAAATGTCAACCTTTTTATGTAAATTATATCGAAACTTTAATGAAATCCGCCGTGTTTGATGAAATTCGTCCGGTTTATTTAAAGAGTGTTTTTAATGTATATGGGTGGCATTGGATGACCGATTCCTACATCCATATCAACGGACGGATGCGGTATCTGGTCTGTGTGTCAACATTGAAGATGGGTAAAGTCAAAACTATCGATGACATGCTTCTGTGAACAAGGACGATCGATATCATGTCACAATTGTTCCAACAAGACTGCCACATTATTCCAAGATAGGGGAACGAAATATAAATGTGAAATGAGCCGCTTCAGAAGTCGCCACCACCTTGACACCAAGCTTGCCAAGATCGACAAGGAATGGTCGCATAGCGACTCCTTCACCAATGTCGGCAGGGGCAAGCCCGTCATCAGAGTTCCGCAAGCGTCGTCTGCATTAGCCGTGGCGGCCCACCGTGGCGGCCCTCCGCACTACCCAGGAGGAGGTTGAGCAGCTCCTTCACGAGCAGCAGACAGTCGCCGGACAAGGCTGCCACGGCCCTCTGGTACCATTCCGCCCGTGGAGAGACGACGACGACAACGGCATGAACGGCGACGGCTCTGCGACCAGGCGTACAAGGTGGTCGCCCGAATATAGGGTTTAGATTTTTTTTTTTCCTAATTTTTAGTCAAACGACCGACATATCAACCTTTTTATGTAAATTATGTCAAAACTTTAATGAATTCCGTTGTATTTGATGAAATTCGTCCAGTTTACTTAAATAGTGTTTTTAATATATGCGGGTAGCGCTGGATGACCGACTCCTACATCCATATCCACGGACGGATGCGGTGTATCGTTGAAGATGGCCTAAAGTCAAAATTATCGACGCCATGCTTCTGTGAACAAGAACAATCCATATCACGTCACAGTTGTTCCAACAAGACTGCCACATTATTCCAAGATAGCGGAACAAAATATAAATATGAAATGAAAATTTAAACCGGTCGAACGTGCATGCGTGCAGGAGGTTGCCGGCCAGAGTGCTCTGCTGCTCCATTCAGCCACGGCACTGGTACTTCTTCTGGCATCCCCGGTTGGTGTACGATCCTCCTGGCGCCGGGCACGCGCCGGGGCACGCGGGCCTGTTGCGGCTCAGGGCACCGGGGCTGATGCCGGCGAGGACGCGGCGGTGCACTTCCAGGTCGACACTGAGCTCAGGGTCCACGCCGTCCTCCAGCTTCATCGACGATGGCAACATCAGCTGCCGCACCGCGGCGTCGATGCTGTATGCTGCCCCGGAAGCGGCGAACCCCGCCGATATGTCGCCGTTAGCCGGGCCGGCGAGCGCAAGCGCGACGCCCAGGAGGAGTAGAAAAGAGAGGCATCTGCCCATTCTCCGTCACTCTGGACCTGTAGATGCTTTGGTGTATGGCAATGCTTTGCAGCTGGAGGAGACAGAGCGTCGCGTGTCACGGCAGACTCGGGCGGCAACTTATAAACGGAGGTTTGGTATTGGGCAATTCTCGTGGCCCCACTATGTCTTTGCTTTACTCCCCTTTGGCCGTATTTAAATGTAGAGTCGGTGTGGTGCGCACAGAACTGACCTCCCATTTTTGCCGCCAATCATGGGTACAAGAGCTGGTAGAATGTCTTTTTCTTTCTACTAGAGGCGAGCAGGTACAACATCCTTTGGCTTACAACGATAATCATGCGCGATTATCTACAACTAACAGAACACGCGTGCTGGAAGTCCGATTTATGCACCCGACAAGAGGGATTACATTTTCATGACCAAAGTAAATTACAAACTACACCCTCCGTTCACAAATATAAGATGTTTTAAGTTATTTCAATATATGAACTACATAAAACGTTATTATATTCACAAAAAAGTCAGAACAATTTATATTTATGAACAGAGGGAGTATTAGAGATGCCTTTAACTGGTTGTGCACATTTGTTGGAAATTTCGAATGAATGAAACATACAAAAAAATTCGCAATGTTTGGACCATACCACAATCATTGTCAGCAAAATGCGAAGAGGGCCTTGGAAAAGGCAGCATTCAGCTACATTGGCCAGTTAGGGAAAAGCAAATGGTATCTTAATTCGACTTTGTTGACACGATTATTCTTCTCATCTTGATAAACTTATTAATTAATAAGATGAGGCTTAAGAAGATAAGCACAAGCAAAGCCTCTTAGGTTGATCGAGTTGTCCAACAACTGCTGGTGAGCTAGGCAACCCATATTCGCTACCCACATCTGTCATACACACATAAACAAATCAAGTGAGAAAGCATTTCCTCCACTTTTTATTTCGGAATATGGTGTTGCATCGATTATTCTTTAGAAAACAGACCTGGAGCTCAACTACAAATAACACCTTAGTTTCAGTTTTAAATACTTATCCGTTTTATAACTAATAGTGAGGAACTTTTTAAAATGGTTCCAAGCACATAAATTTTCACATCAACCTCTGAGTGGGACAGACTTACATGGGACATTCACATTTGTGCATCTAACTCGAGCCCACTACTCAAATTTACCCCTAAATTTTTTATGTGCTCAAATTTGGCTATAAAAAGCATTTTAGGTCGCAAGAATGCCCTTCCATTTGGTCAAAGTTGTTTGACCGAAACTTTGAAAATTCATAACAAATTCATATGAACTCAGAAGAATGCAAAATAAGATATCAAAATGTTCATAAGAACATCACCTATATGCACTTGTCATATACGTTCATGACAAAGCACTCTTTAAAGCTTTTTAGGGTTTATAACATTAAAAAACTATTTAGGGTGAATGCAAACAATAACACGTGTAGGTGATGAACGTAAATGACATGTGCGTATAGGTGATATTTTTATGAACATTGTGATGTCTTATTTGCATCCTTCTAAGTTCATATGAATTTGTTCTTGATTTTCAAAGTTTTGATCAAGCAACTTTGACCAGCTGGAAGGGCATTCTCGTGACCTAAAATGCATTTTAGGGGCAAATCTGAGCACATCATAAAGTTAGGTGTAAATCTAAGAGTGGGCGCAAATTAGGGGCATAAATATAAATGTCCCGACTTACATATGACTTATGCATTTTTGTACGACTTAATTTGTATCTTAAACTTGGCACATGTGCGCGCCTTAATTTGGATTTATTTCAGCATTGACAAATACGGGCATAGACTATGTGTCTATGGTAACTTTGTCAATCTCAAAATTTACCGACTTAGTATCTCGAGGTGCTCATAGGTAGTGGAGAATCCAAGAAGAAAATGTAGGGTGGTCTCAAAGTTAACCATAAGCAAAGTATACGTTTTTTTTATAGAAAACCCCATGTAGCTTTGTCTCCCTTCATTAATATCAAATAGCAAACTAAAATTTTGATCTGCTTAGAAAATAGTTATTATCTCCTAAACCTGCAACCCTAATAAGCTAAAAAATTCCTAGATTACTACTGGACACATGTAGTATTTACTGATTTTTTATAGGAAAATATCAAATTTTGAATCAAAATTTGGATTTTCTAGCAAAATAGCCATTACTCCCAATATTATCATCCAAATAAGTGAAAAATCTTATATTAGTTTACAGAGGAGTGAAAAATCTTGTATTTTCAAGTGTAACAGTGTCCGAAATATTTCGAAAGGTGGTGGATGACGCACCCAGAAACTACCCCATAGTCTCGGCACATAACAGCCACTGCTCCATAACTTCCGTTCCTCATGACAGAAGCATCTGTGTTAATTTTCATGTGTTCCACTCGCAGACCTAACCATGAAGAAGGTTTAACTATTGTGCTTCGACTCGAACCTGTACAAGTTTCGCCAAAATTTGGATGTCAGCAATGAATGATGAAAAAAATGGGTTGACAAGGGACTTTGGAATATGTCCTCGTGAGTAGACTTTCTCCTGGCTCTCCAAATCGCCCACATAGTCACCACCAAAATTGTAAACTCCGCATGTGTAAGAGTCTCATGCATAATAAATAACCACTATTTTGCATTCATCTCTTGGTTAGCACACATATGTTTCCCCATTTCTGCAGATGAGAGTGACCAGACACACCACACCTCTCATACTCGATCGAGACATGCGTCCAATTATCCTCAGGTGCACATAAAGAATACACAAATGTTGTGGACATGCTACAGTGGTGCAAAAGGTCCGCGGTTTGTACCAAGTCCTAACACAATCTCCACAAGAAGTTTTCCAATTTTGTGGGCACTCTAATGTTCCACAAGGACGTTACACGACTTCTTCTCAGTTCTGGTGTTAGAAGGCCTTCAACATTTTCCAACCAATTCTCCCTTTGTAACTTTGTCTAAACAACCATCTTGTAAACTGAGCTCATCAATAATTTGCCACGCCAGTCCTTTTCCCTATCCTAGAAGTCACTGAGTCTCCTTGTGCATGGTGGGATCCTTAAAGTTGCTTCAACACCGAAAGGCAAAAAAATGGGATCCTCTCGCCATGCAACAAATGAGGCATCGATCAGTTCCGAAAACATTCTGGGCGACTAATCAACCAACAATGATAATGGTCTCATCAATCCCTCGAGGGATCCAATTATGTTCCCATATACTCCTAGTTTTGTCAGCTCCAATCCTTCTGATAATCCCTTAAGCTAAACATCCCTTACATCCAAGACAACCCACCAAATCTACGAAGGATGATGACCAGGTATTAGACAACTGCGAAACTAGGCTGGGTCCGTTCTCTTTTCATTTTGGATCAATGTACTAGACTGTATTTACATGTTTTTTTAGGAGAGGATGGGATTTACATGTGATACATATGGGCTTGGGAACTAGGTCAGTCCCTTTTCCTACTTTGATCAATGTAGGCATTATAGGTGATACATGGGCTTGGGAGCTAGGCTAGACCGAGTGGTAGTAAATAAAATTCTTTTTTTATTAGAGGGCAAGCTTCAGCCTCTTGAAGCTTGTCTAGCCTCTTGAAGCTTGTCTATTAGCACTGTCCAAGAAGTATGAGCGGGCGGGAGGTAGGGGGGGGGGATCCTATGTAACGCCGGCGTGTGTCGTATAGTCAATGCACACTCGACACTCCTCTAGATGAGCTGGCTCATGTAAAAACCGTTGTTTTCAGTTTTTTCTTTGTTATTTTTCTTCTTCTTTTATTCTCTATTCCTTTTCCCTTTCTATTTTTGGATATTGATTTTCTTCTCCTTTTACTTTTATTATTTTTTCACATTTTTAATTTTACAATATACAATGAACTTCTTTTCCAATATAGGTGAACATTTATTGAAATACACACTGATTTTTTTTGTTTACGGTGAACATTTTTCAAATACGTACTATTTTTTTCTTAATATACAATGAATATTTTTTTGTATATATTGAACATTTTTTAGTATATGATGAACATTTTTAAATATACGACGAACATTTTTTCAATACTCAGGGAACACTTTTCTGATACACGGTGAACTTTCGTTAATATATACTGAACTTTTATATGACGCATATTGATTCTTTTGTAAACACATATTTTTTAATTTTAATAGGTTTTCAAAGTATCTAGCTCCTAAAAAATAACAGCTGTTTTTTTTGTTGAAAACTGACTAAAGGCAAAACGGGCTGGCTCATTTGCCCTAGCTTCAGAAAAGCCACTCTAGTTGAGGGAGGGCATTTGTGGCACGCGGGGGCACCGACCCCCTTTTTTCTTTTGGCTTTTGATTTTCAGTTTCTTATATTTTGGAACCAAAAGTATGAATTAAGTTTCGTTTGTATATTCGTGTTTCTTTTGATGAGGTCTTTCAAAATAAGATCCCCATTTTGAATAAAGTTTGATGCATTTTGTAACTTTTTGAAGTTTCAACTGTTGAAACTTGATACGAGCAAAAGACAAAATCACAAATTTCAGAACTAAAACTTAAAATTTGGTGTGTTATGCGGAATCCAACGACTTTGCGGATTGCAAGGCAATCAGGCGGCTGTCAGCTAGAAGGTGCGTGCCTCTACGAGTTTCCGCATGATATAATAGGTATAACACTCTGCGCTCACCACTCGCCCTTGCCTTTTGTATAACCTATGGACCATCTTCTCTGCATATATTATCTCGAATATTTAGTAGGGTAATTATTTTTTAAAATTTCAGTAGTGTTTGGTTCAAAGTTAAATTGAATAATTCTCTAACCTAAGCCATTGAAATTATATGGATGGTTGGACAAGTCAATACAATCTAATTAATGACATGGCATAAACCCTCTACTTTCATCATCACAAAAAATATGTGCTTATGAAAGATGGTAGCTGCATGGTTTTACATTGCACTACTTCCTGTGAATTCGACGTCGTGTGTGATACTATTATGTAAGGGTGCGACTTCGAGGTAAATATTTGACAATTTTTTTGTAAGAAACTTCTAATCTATTCATATTCAATCAAGACAGTACAAAGAACACCCGAGGTAATAAAAATTACAATCAGGTCCGTGGACCACCTAACGACGACTACAAGCACTAGAGCGAGCGGAAGGTGCGTCGCCATCATCGCCCCTCCCTCACCGAAGCCGGGCAAACCTTGTTGTAATAGACAATCGGGAAGTCGTGGAACTAAGGCCGCATAGGACCAGCACACCAGAGTAGTAATCATCACCGATGAAGAAAGTCGTAAATCGGAAGGATCAAACCTACAAACACCTACACGAAGACGAAGGAATACCGGATCCAAACATATCCAAATACCAGCACTGACCAAATCCCACGAGATCCGATGGAGACACACCATCACATGCTCCCCGACGAAGCTAGACCATCATCGGAACGCAGATAGAACATGGAAGGCACTATTCTTACTAAGGGACATTGCCGCCGCCACACAACCCCAACCAAGATGATAAACCTAACAGAAACAAGAACGGGGTCCCTCCCGCCAGCGTGGGGCCGAGATCCTCTGAATCTCCATGGCCCAAAGGCCACCAGAGGTGAGATAGACTAGCGGCAGCGCTGATGGACGGGGGAGAGGGGGGAGGAAAGTCTGGGATGTTTTCTTATGAAGGAGGAAAGACAAGGCAAGCATTTACCAGTTTGTTAACTAGTAAACGGTGCACTTGAGACACGCATACGGCTGAGACAACGCAATTGAAACACATGAAACAATTGAAAAAGTGGAATTGGAACCCATGAGAGATGCAACTAAAGCTGACACCAGAAACATTGTTAAATCAACGGGCTGCTACGAATCAGCGGGTGATTTTTTTAGAGAAATCATCGGCCTATTCAGCCGTTGGATTAGTGCGTTGGTGGTCGTTGGATCACAACAGCGCCATGGCAGCAGCGAGCGCGGCAGCTTCAACGCAGCGCCATTCCAGCCACAACGGAGCTCCAACACAACACCGATGGCGTCCCACAAGCTCCATTATAGCTCCGGTGGAGCTCCAACTCAGCACCAACGCTCCGGCGAAGCTCCATTGCAAATCCGGATAAGGTCCATTACAACCCCGGCAGAGCTCCAATGCAGCGCCGACGGCTCCGGTGACGCTCCATTGCAACTCCGATCGAGCTCCAACACGGTGCCGGCGGCTCCGCCGAAGCTCCATTGCAACTCCGGTCGAGCTCCATTGCAGCCCCGACGAAACTCCAACGCAGTGCCAACGGCATGAGCTCCACGGGTTGTGTGTCGCTTACCGCACTGCAGCTCCGCCGCCATGGCGAGAATCGCGTTGCAGCGTGCCTGGTCGGCGACGAGATCGTGGGTCGCGGCGCTGTTGTGCTTGTGTCTAGAAGAAAAGAAAAGAAGCAAGTGGAGCGATTGCAACAGCTGGTGATGCCTGCAGCAGCGATTGGCTGGCTCCTGAAATGGTGGTTGCCGCCGGTGACGACGGCCCGGTGGCCGGTGGAGGCTTGTTGTTCCTGCATCGGCAAAAGGAGATTGGGATTTTTTTGAACCCCAAACCATTGAACAATTGTTCTATGGTATTTTATATTAATATAAATAAAAATAGTATAAAAAACCCACAAAGGGTCAAAACTTGACACGTGGCTAGCCAATGCATGTTTTAGGTATAAAGGTCATGTCTTTACATGTTATTGTCTATCCACTTCGAAAATCTTTGCTCATACTTATTCTTGATCTTGTGTTGAAGAAGTTTTAATTCTTGCTTGAGATGGTATCTCCATGATTGAATTGATTGCTGTTGTGCCTTGAAAACTTTGCCATCTCTCAAGATGATAATTTCAGTGGAAAATTGTTCGGGTAAGTGATCCACCGCAATAATGGTGTCCTCAAATACAGATGTTCCTCTTTGTTTATTTGGAATCAAGGAGTTCCAGCATTCTCGGGCAAAGTTGCAACACCATAGCAAATGCATAGTGGTCTCCTCTGCCTTTTGATTGTAGTTGGGGCAGTAGGGGTCATCTAAATGCATGCCTTTTCTCTTGATAAGTGCCCTGGTATTGATTCTGCAATGTGCTACTAACCAGAAGAAGATCTTGTGTGTTTAGTCTGCTGGAGTTGTTCCATATGATGTTGAATATGGGATGTTCCTCCTTATGTCCCATCATCTGTTGATAAATGTGGATAGCTGAGAATTTGCCAGCTAACCCATTAATGGTCCATTTATCCTTTCTATCTGGATGCAGTTGAGGGGCAATTTCCGCTAGTTGATTGAATTGACCATATGCTTCAATTGACATTGGCAGGTGGAAGTGTTCAGTCCAATCCTGCACTTCATAAAAGTTTTGAATTGTTTGGACCTCATCAGTTGCAAAAGAATGAAGTTGTGGGAATGATTGGTGCAGTGTTTGCTCATGCACTACAAAAAAATACACTTCCGTGATGATACATGTTTGTCACAGTAGGTCGCGTTTTTTGTCATGCATGTACATTCATGACGATTTTATGACAGAATCAAGATAGTTATACCTATGTTGTCGTAGAAGTGTTCCATGACATTACCAAAATTATCATCACGGAAGAGTCCAATTGCATGACGATAAATCGTGCGTCACAGAAGTGCTTTCGTCAAGGGTGACCGACACGTGGCATCCACCGTAACGGAACGGCGTTAAGCTACCGGGTCCGGCTTTGGATCCGATAACCCATTAACAGCCCGGACCAATGGGGATTTTCCATGTGTAAAATAATCATTGGCCGCAGGAAACACGTGTTGCCTCACCGTTGGGACATATGTCATCCACTCATTGGACAGGAGGCGCCTATGATAGGTTGACACGTGGCACGGCCCAACAGTGGCCCATTCCAGTGAAAAAGGCCGTCCCAGTAAAAATTAGCAGGGCGGCCCATATAAGGCCTACATGTGTCAGGTCCATTTAAGCCCATGGCCCATACGAGATGTGCCAATTCGGCCCGTCAATGGCCCGTTAAACATTTGACACCATTGCAGCCCATCGTCAGTTCGAGCCCGTTAACAGCCCGCTATATATTTGGGCTCAATATCAGCCCAATGAGATTTCTGCCTATTAACGGCCCATTCAATGGATGGGCCAAATTTTCAGGATGTACATCTTTCGGCCTTTTAGCAACCAATTTAAATGTTGGGCTAATTTCCGGCCCGGTGTGTCTTTCAGCCTGTTAACGGCCCATAAATCTGATGGGCCATTTGTAGTCGGTCATGAGTTTCGGCCTTTTAGCGGCCCATTTAAGTGTTCGGCCAATTTCCGGCCCGATGTCACTTTCAGCCTGTTGACGGCCCATAAATCAGTTGGGCCATTTGTAGTCGGAAGTTTTGGCCTTTTAGCGACTCATTTAAGTGTTGGCCAATTCCTGGCCCTGTGTGCCTTTCGTCCTATTAACGGACCATAAATGAGTTGAGCCATTTGTACTCGGACCTTAGTTTTGGCCTTTTAACGGCCCATGCCCTTCATGGTCCAATACCAGCTCGATTTCTCTTTCGGCCTGCTAAAGGCCCACAACACAGTTGGGCCATTTGCAATACGACCTGACTTTCGGCCTCTTAGCGGCCCATGTTCTTCATGGTCCAGTACAAGCCCGCTGTCTCTTTCGGCCTGCTAAAGGCCTACAACATAGTTGGGCCATATGTAGCCCAAACTTAGTAACAGCCTGTTAACGGCCCGTGAAATAAATTGGGCCCACCTGTTGCCCGCTTCGATGTCGGCCTGTTAATGACCCGGGAGGTAAGAGGGCCGACCATTAACTTTCGGCCTAGTAACGGCCCATTAACTTAATGGGCCCACTAAAGTTTGTACATATCTTTAGGCCAAATTAGATAATTTGAGCCCATTACGACGACAATTATGCACAGGACCAAAACCGATCAAGCAAAGGTGCGGCATACAGGAATAACGTTGCACATCCGGCATATATTACAGAAATTACATCCTTTGGGCAATCAAAGATTGATGCGGTGCAAATAAATAAGCGAACCTAACCATCTACAATGTCTGTCTGCAACCTCAAAGAGATGGCGCCCATAAGCATGTGGGCAAGTTCTTGCTGCTTTGCTACTTGTTTCTAAAAACATTGATCGGTTGTTGTGTTGCGACTCTGCACCTCTGATTCATCCACCATTTCCATCATTGCTTCAGCCATTAATTGGTTCACAAACATACATTTATTCCGTTGCATTTGAGGCAGAGGATCTTGAGCAGATTAGGATGGCGATTTTGGCGAGCTTGTATTATTGATAGTGGAGAGTGTCTCGACCTTTGCATCATAACATAAATTAGGACGGAACTAAATAGATTAATCATGAGTTATTGCCATATTACGGCCTAGATTCTTTGGAAAGAAACAATGGGGTTGCCTTCTGTTTTCGAGTTTGTCTTCTTATCTTGACCTTTGCACAAAATTAACACACTAGCATTGCTATCATTGGCCAAGTCACATAATAGGAAAGCAACATTGACACAACGAGCGTTTGGGCAACTAGCTACACCAAATTAACACAATATGGCACAACTATCATTAGCGTAAGGTAAGGTATCTGAAAGCAACATTGACACAATGAATAAATGGGCAACAGAGAAGCACTACAATTCAATAATGTGCGTGATATGAGATAGTACACTCATGCACTCGGTATGCAAAACTACCGAGCAGTTTTCCTTACAAAAATCAACATTGGCGCCTTTAACATTTTGCTACAACTAATTTTAGATTAGATAAAGGTTAGATTCACGCCGATTAACAAAATACATGCTGATGTAAAAATATAGTGATATACAACAGTACTTACATCGACATTGGAGCTGAGAGAATTCGGCAAGATATTTTCCTCGAATCTGATCCCAATGGAGGAAGTCTTCTATCGTTTAACCTTATTTTCTAAAAAGAGATGGGTAAGAAACATGTAGAAAATATGATCGAATGCTATACAATTTCATGATGTGAGGATACGCACACGCTTCTTAGAATGGAGTTGACATTCTTTCTTTGGATGGAGCGGACTAGTTGTTTGGCCACTTTGGAATCGCTTATTATCGATGGGAGTTGGGTTTCTCTGTCTTTGGAGCAAGTATCTATGAAAAATGGAGTTGGTTTATTATCTCTGGCGTTTGGATCTTTTGCAAAGACCTGGTTTGTAACCCTTGATTCTAACATAGTCGTCTTTCCCTTGCATGCCTTATATACAAGAATGGTGATTCAGGTTATAAAACATGCTACAACAGAGATGGAATAGGTCTTGAAGAATAGAAAGGCATGACATATTGACATGTATTCCTCCATCCGGAAATAAATGGATGGGTCTAGGCGTATTCAGTTCTAGATACATCCGTTTTATCCATTCTGCGACATGTCATCCGGACGGAGGAGTATGATGTAAGAGCTAGGGATTGACAGACAACACAGACAAAAAAACACTAAAACCCACTGCAGAACCAAAGTATTCAAACACACCGATATGAGATAGTACACTCATGCGACTTAGGATGCAAAACTACGTGCAGTTTTCCTTACAAAAATCAACATTGTGGCCTTTAATCATACAATTTGCTACAACTAAATTTAGATCGAGATAAAGGTTGGATTCATGCCGATTAACAAAATACATCTTGATGTAAAAATATAGTGATATACAACAGTACTTACATCTACATTGGAGCACAGAGAATTCTGCAAGAATCTTTCCTCATAAGCGATACCATTGCGAAATTCTTCTATCTGATAAGCTTATTTTCTAAAGAGAGATGGGTAAGAAACATGTAGAAAATATGATCAGCATGCTATAAAATTTCATGATGCAAGGATACCCACACGCTTCTTAGAATGGAGTTGACATATTTTTGCTGGACTGGAGCGGACTAGTTCTTTGGCCACTGGAATCTGCTTATTATCAGTAGGAGTTGAGTTTCTCTGTGCTAGAGCAGTATCTATAAAGACTGGAGTTGGTTTATTATCTCCTGGAGTTTGGATATTTTGCAAAGGACTTGTTTGTAACTCTTCAGATTCTAACATAGTCGTCTTCCCCTTGCATGCTTTGTATAGAAGAATGGTGATTTAATTATAAAACATGCTATAGCAGAGATATGGAATAAGTACTGAAGAATAGAAAGGCATGACATATTGACATGTATTCCCTCCATCCGTAAAAAAATGGACGGGTCTAGGCGTGTTTCAGTTCTAGATACATCCTTTTTATCCATTTCGGCAACATGTAATCCGGACAGAGGGAGTATTGTGTAAGAGCTAGGGATATGATAGGACAACACATAAAAAAACACTTGTTGAATGTAAAACTGTATGCTAGCGGAATACGTACAGAAATAATTAAGGCAACATACACGTGTATGATTGGGAAACTAAGATGGCATTGCAACAGAGCACTAGAACAGCACTTCAATGTAAAAAAACATGGTATGGTAGACAGATGAAGTACATACCGATGGATAACAATGCATAAGATATTCAGAAGCATAATGTCCAAATTAAGCAGATGGCATTGCGATAGTGTAGAATGACAGTACTTGAATTTGAAAACATGTTATCATGAATGGAATAGGTACTGAAAAATAGGAAGGCATGACATATTTACATGCATGATCAGGATGCTAAGGACATGGCATTACAACAGAGTAGATACACTCCAGGACATTATATGCATGTTGTACCCATATCATAGGCCAAGTTAGAGCAAGGACCTTGTGGGGTGAAGAGGATTCATCATCTTTCTGCAAGTCTTCTGAAGAACTGCCTTTACATGTTCCATCATATTGGGTATCATTGACATCAAGTTTATTGGCCTTTACATTGCTCCGTGAGGTTCTTATGGATATATCAGTGTGTGCAATTATATCTGACATGCATGGAAGACAACTAGTAGTTAGATTTATGTAATGAGTGCCTGTAGGAGACGACATAAATAGTAGGACCGGGGTTAACTAGCAGCAAGAGGTCTCATAAACTAAAGGGAGAACACAGATGAAAGCTACAGAATATGTATCGTTTGTACTCGAGATTAACTAGATGGCACACAAAAGTATTAAAGAACAACATAGGTAATACTAGAAGTGGTATAATACTATAATCACCAGCTGTGGGATAGCATTGGCTGATGGATGATAACTATGGAACAACGTTACCTAAAGAACAAGTATCTTAGCTGAACTATGGAACATCGTTAACTCCTGAACAAGACCCGTAAGAGATCAGCATGAATATACAGTGAAATGTGATGATCTATTTTCCAAGCTTAGATGAATAACAAAGCCATAAATGTTGCACACAAGTAAGATGAGGGTACAACCTATCTGGCTGCCATCCATAGGAGTGAGCATCATGTGCTGACTTGTCGATGGCCCTGCACTTGTTGTGGCTGTCCATGTCGGGCACGCGCATTCAATGCAGGGAACTGTTGAGTGGGGACTATAGCTCCCCTCTGGTGTATGCTTCCCTTGTTGGAGCAGCTGCGGTGAGTCGGAAGACGGTGTGTCTGAAGATGTAGATAATGCATAATGTTAAGAACGACATATCTCTTTGATCTGAAGAAATACACTAAGAGCAACAACAAGGTACGAGAGTGGTCACACGTCTGTTGACTGAAGACTAAATTGGGGTCACACAATTTTATTTTATTTTGGTACTGTCCTGAAAGTGCAACTATCACTAGGTTGTTTTGGTAATTAATAACAACATATAGCTCATTGAGCTAATACTATTCCAAACTATTATTTCAGGAAAGCTCAATGAATGGCATGGCATGGATGATGAAAGTGGATCCCTCAAAATACTAAGGACAAAGGATTGGCTCAAGCTCAAAAGCTCAAGACTCTTCATTTTACATTTTAGTGATCCAAGATCACATTGAGTCTATAGGAAAAGCCAATACTATCAAGGAGGGATGAGGTGTTGCTTAATGAGCCTCTTGCTTCATGTGCTTAGTGATATGCTCCAAAACCCTCAACTACTTTCCCACATCCACAAATGACCTAAACCCAAAGCCAAAATCGGTCACACCGAAACTTCCTATCCGGCGCCACCAATTCCAAAAGTCATAGCCACTGCCACAAACCCTAAGCAAATCGGTCTTACCGATAGGGATCTCGGTCTCACCGAGATGGGGTTGCAATCTCTCTGTTTCCCTTCGTAACGTTTCAGTCTAACCAAAGTGAGCGATCAGTCCCACCAAGATTGTAATGTAAACTCTTTGTTTCCTTTTTGTAACATTTCGGTCTCACCGAAAAGAGCAAATCGGTCCCACCGAGTTTACCTGACCAACTCTTTGGAAAGCTTATTACCAAATCGGTCTCACCGAGTTTGTGTAATCGTTCTTACCGAGATTACATTATGCCCTAACCCTAACCGAATCAGTCTCACCGAGATGCATGTCGGTCCCACTGATATTCACTAACGGTCACTAGGTTTACTAAATCGGTTCGACCGAGTTTAACAATTCGGTCCCACCGAGTTTGGTAAATTGTGTGTAATAGTTAGATTTTGTGTGGAGGCTATATATACCCCTCTACCTCCTCTTCATTCATGGAGAGAGCCATCAGAACGAACCTACACTTCCAACTTGCCATTTCTGAGAGAGAACCACCTACTCATGTGTTGAGGCCAAGATATTCCATTCCTACCATATGAATCTTGATCTCTAGCCTTCCCCAAGTTGCTTTCCACTCAAATCCTCTTTCCACCAGATCCAAACCCATTGAGAGAGAGTTGAGTGTTGGGGAGACTATCATTTGAAGCACAAGAGCAATGAGTTCATCATCAACGCACCATTTGTTACTTCTTGGAGAGTGGTGTCTCCTAGATTGGCTAGGTGTCACTTGGGAGCCTCCGACAAGATTGTGGAGTTGAACCAAGGAGTTTGTAAGGGCAAGGAGATCGCCTACTTCGTGAAGATCTACCGCTAGTAAGGCAAGTCCTTCGTGGGCGACGGCCATGGTGGGATAGACAAGGTTGCTACTTCGTGGACCCTTCGTGGGTGGAGCCCTCCGTGGACTCGCGCAGCCGTTACCCTTCGTGGGTTGAAGTCTCCATCAACGTGGATGTACGATAGCACCACCTATCAGAACCACGCCAAAAACATCCGTGTCTCCAATTGCGTTTGAATTCTCCAAACCCTTCCCTTTACTTTCTTGCAAGTTGCATGCTTTAATTTCCGCTGCCTATATACTCTTTGCATGCTTGCTTGAATTGTGTGATGATTGCTTGACTTGTCCTAAAGTAGCTAAAATCTTCCAAACTCTAAAATTGGGAAAAGGTTAAGTTTTTATTGGTCAAGTAGTCTAATCACCCCCCCTCTAGACATACTTCAAGGTCCTACATGTCCGATCTATGCCGGATGGCTTGATGGCCGTCTTGTGCCTCCCGGCTGACACTGTTCGGAATCTTCCCCCAAGAGCCAGCGACCAACGGCAGAGCAGCCTGCCTCCGCCGTCCGTCGCCCCGGCCAAAACCCCGCTCCCCGCCCCACCGCACTGCCGTGGTTGCGCCACCCCCGGGCCAATCCACAAAGACTCCTCGTCACCCAGATCCGGCGGCGGCAGTACCTTCAACCCACGCAACTCTAAAAGATAGCCATCTAAGCGCTGCTTCCGTGGCGAACTTGCGGCCCCGCACCCTTATATTAGACACCAGCCAACCGGCAGCCTAGGAGTTCCGCCACCTCGAGGGGTGCTGCTTCCCATTGGGAATCGATTGGCCCAGAATAAAAATTCAGAAAACTGACGCCTAAATAAAGTGATTTGAGATGAGGGTGCGACCTATCTAGCGGCATGGTGAAGTAGTCAGGTCCAGCTGCCGAGTCGGTGAGGCCGACGTAGTTGCGTTGGCGACCGGCGGCAGGGAAACAGCCATTACCCTTCGTGGGTGGAGCCCTCCGTGGACTCGCGCAACCGTTACCCTTCGTTGGTTGAAGTCTCCATCAACGTGGATGTACTATAGCACCACCTATCGGAACCATGCCAAAAACATCCGTGCCTCCAATTGCGTTTGAATTCTCCAAACCCTTCCCTTTACGTTCTTGCAAGTTGCATGCTTTAATTTCCGCTGCCTATATACTCTTTGCATGCTTGCTTGAATCGTGTGATGATTTCTTGACTTGTCCTAAAGTAGCTAAAATCTGCCAAACTCTAAAATTGGGAAAAGGTTAAGTTTTTATTGGTCAAGTAGTCTAATCACCCCCCTCTAGACATAGTTCAAGGTCCTACAAGTGGTATCAGAGCTTTTGGTCTCCATTTGCTTTGATTTCCATAGCTTTTGGTGGTCATAGCCTTTTTTTCACAACCTAGGAGAGTATGGCATCTTGCGAGGGAAATTATCACCATAGAGGTCCTTACTTTGATGGTACTAATTTTGCTAGTTGGAAGCATAAGATGAAAATGCATATTCTTGGACATAACCCCGCCGTTTGGGCAATTATTTTTATTGGCTTGCAAGGTGAATTTTTCGATGGGAGAGAACCGAACCGTAAAGCTAATGCGGAAGAATTGAAGATGCTGCAATACAATGCTCAAGCTTGTGATATCATCTTCAACGGATTGTGCCCCGAAGAATTCAACAAAATCAGCCGTCTTGAGAATGCAAAGGAAATTTGGGATACTTTGATTGATATGCATGAAGGTACCGAGTCTGTCAAGGAATCCAAGTTGGATGTGCTCCAAAGTCAGCTTGACAAGTTCAAAATGAAGGATGGTGAAGGTGTCTCTAAAATGTACTCTAGGCTTGCTCTTATCACAAATGAGATTGCCGGCTTAGGGAGTGAAGAGATGATCGACAAATTCATCATCAAGAAGATTCTAAGAGCATTGGATGGAAAGTATGATACCGTGTGCACATTGATTCAAATGATGCCAAACTACAAAGATCTCAAGCCAACGGAAATCATTGGAAGGATTGTTGCTCATGAGATGTCACTCAAGGATAAGGAGGAACTTCACAACAAGTCAAGTGGTGCCTACAAAGCCTCAAGTGAAGCCCCCACATCATCAAGTGAGAAACCAACCTTCAATGAAGAATTGAGCTTAATGGTGAAGAACTTCAACAAATTCTACAAGAGTAGAAGCAAATAAAGAAGCTCCAAATCAAGGTCTTACAATGACAAGAGATCTTCTAGTCGAGAGTGCAATTGCTACAATTGTGGGAGACCGGACACTACTCAATGAGTGTATGGTACCCTACAAAAGAAAGAAGATTCTCCAAGAAGAAGGAGCAAAGAGAAGAATCACCACCAGAGAGAGGAGGAGTAGAGATGATCGTTATGAGCGAAGACCCTCACGGAGAAGCAAGGATTCGGAAAGGAAGGACAAGTCATCAAGGAGCTACACAAAGCGAAGACATCAAGCCCATGTTGGTGAATGGGTATCGGCTCCGACTCGACAATCACTCGAGAGAAGCTATCACTCCGACTTGAATATACTCAAGATGAAGGTGTTGCCGGTCTAGCACTTGTGTCAACCAACTCCTACGACATATTTGATTCACCAAATGAAGGTGTTGGAAGATGCTTCATGGCCAAAGGTCCAAAGGTAACACACCCCGAGTATGTTGGTTTCAATAGTGATGAAGATGACTTGCTTGTGGATGATGATTTACTTGTTGACAACTCTAGTGATGAATACTATGATGAAACGTCAATTAATCATGCTAAACAAGATAAAACAAATGACAATGATAAGGAGAATATTGAGCTTCTAACTAAAGAATTAAACTCTCTTAAGTTAGCTCATGAAACTATCTACGAAGATCATCGAGAACTTTTAAGGGCTCATGAGAAGTTACGCTTTGAAAAGCTCAATCTTGAGCAAGAGCATGAGTTCTTAAAAGCAATCAATGATGATCTCCACAAGAAAAGTTCTTCTTACATTGCCAAGCGTTTACTCTTATCTACCTACATGCCTCAAGTCAAGTCTAGTAACAAGTACAGGAAAGATACTTCCTCTAGTAGTAACAATAATAATGTCAAATCCAATATTGTTGCTTCTAGTAGTTCTCTTGATTCCACTAATGATTCTCTTAGCCAAGTTACACTTGAGCAAGAAAATAGCTTATTGAAGGGAATTATAGAGAAATGTGTTTACAAGAGCCTTGCCGGGAGTAAGCAATTCGAGGAAATTGTACGCAAGCAAGGAAGGCACCGGAAGAATCAAGGTGTTGGTTTTGAATGAAAGTTCAATGCCAATGGAGTTGAGTGGGAATAAGATCAATACCCCAAGACGAAGTTTGTTCCTCAACAAGAGAAGTATGATCCTACTTCCTTCAAGGGAACACAAGCTCAAGATGATCTTTCACCACAAGACCACAAGAACAAAGGCAAGGGCAAGCTTCAAGAAGAGATTGATGCATTTGAAGAAGCACCCAAAGCCTCGTTCAAGTGGGTCCCCAAGACTACGTCAAGTTCTACTTCATCTAGTACAACTACAACTCCAAGGATTCCCATCAAGATGATGTGGACCCCGAAGAAGAAGAACTAGAGAGTTCTTGAGGGTGACTCCGCCAACATTCTTCACTCATATCATTTTGGAAAGAACAAGTGCAATCAACTTCCACATCTTGCACTAGTTCAAGGAGTCACAAACCCTCATGTTGGTAAGACAAGGGACAAGGTAACCTAATGAACTCATGGACATCATCTTGTGTGTGCATCACTCTATGTCTATGGATATTCTTGTTTGTTCCTTGTGGGACTAACCCATGTAGGTAAGTTGAAAGTGCAACACACTCCAAAGGATTGCTCCAAATGTTCTACATCAACATTGAGCATCTACATCTTCAACACCTACATGAAGTCATCATCGACAAAACCCAAGGTTAGTTCATCCCTCTAAGGGGGGAGCTCACATCTAGGGGGAGCTTAACTCTAAGAATTGAGTCAAAGCAACTCTAATGGTGTGAACACATTAATGCATTATGTAAAAGTGGTAACCCCACTTGAGCTTAAACGATGAGTATGACCTATGATCAAATGTTCTCATTTGACTCCTAAGTCAATATACTCATATATAGATGACCTAGTCATCGCCAATTGCTTGATAGATGCTAGAATTGGTTGTGCATGCTTTGCCACATATTTCATTTGCTATCTTATTGTGTGAGCATGTTGGTGCATATTTTACTCATTCAAGGACATCGACTTGTTGTGTTGATTGCTTGGTTTCTTTTCTTTTTGCCAAGTGGATGGACAAGAATGCCTAAGAACCTTCTTTAGCTATCTATGCTTTTCTCATCTCAAACTCTATTCATGCTACATCACAAAATTTGATCAAGTTAGATTCGAACCACTCTGTGTGAGGAGCACTCGGAGTCCCCGATTCGTCATAGACTTAAACTTCCAAAACCTCTTTGTGATTCTCGGTCTGACCGATTCTTCCATTTCGGTCCTACCGAGATCACCAAGTGATCTGAGTTTTCAATCTCGGTGCAACCGATTTGAACTTTTCGGTCTCACCGATTTGCTATAACTGAACATAGTTATGCATCTCGGTGCCACCGAGTTGTTCCACTCGGTCACACCGACAGGGTCGGGCTATATATAGCCATGGGCAAAAATTTGGAAATTTCTCCGAAACCCTTCGCCCGCGCAACAGCTTGCTCTGCCATTGTGGTCTCCGGATCGTCTCCTCGCCGCCAGCAGCCTCCTGTCGCTGGTCTTCGTCGTCGTCAACGGAATTCATCCCCGCCGTTGCCGCCGTAGCAAGTCCACCGCCAAGTTAGGGTATGGACTTGATCTTTGTGTGATCCACGTCTGATTCCTAGCACATTGTTTTCATATTGATTCTTGCCACGATTGAGATTCTTCTATCCAGTCAAAATAGTCCATAGATTAGATGCGATTCAAATTTTTAGGGTTAGGTTTCCGCCGAAACCATCTCGGACCCACCGAGTTGAAAAACTCGGTCTCACCGATTTGGCGTATGCCATTGCACTAGTGACTCTCGGTCCGACCGAGAATTACTAATCGGTGCGACCGATTTGAGGATTTTGTGAAACCCTAGCAATCTCGGTGCCACCGAACTGAAACTCGGTCCAACCGAGATCATCAGTTTAGGTTCCAAAACTGCTTCGGTATCAACGAGTTTGAAAATTGGTTGATCCGAAATGCTTTGTGTGGAAAACTAAAACTGAACTTTTGAATCATTCTTTTGCAAAAATCTCTGCATTTTGTGATGCTCATCTTTTCTATCTCATCTATAACTCTTCACAGGGTCGTGATCAGCTTTTGCGGTATGTCCGATCGAGTGACAGCGAACAGTGCAAGAGCAGATGGACTTGAGTGAGGGCACTAGTCCCTTAACCCGGATGATGGGAGCGAAGTACTCCTAGCAACTTGCCTAAGGCTGCTACTAGGCAAAGGAGGAAGAGAACCTCAGACTTAGAGGATGAGGATTACAAAGCTGAGGAAGATGAGGCCACTTCCAAGAGAAGTGGTGCTCAAGAAAGAGTATGGCTCTGCACAAAGCACAAAGCCAGGTCTGAAGAAGAAAGTTCCTGCCAAAAGAACTCCAATGTCAAAGGCCAGGATGTCCACTCAAGTGCCAGCCCAAGCTCAACCCAAAGAGGCACCTGCAAGGAAAGAAGCACCATCAAAACCTCAGAAGGTCCCCACTGGTGCAACCATGAAGTTCACAATTGAATCAGAGGATGATGGTGATCAGGACAAGAAAAAGAAGAGAGCTAGAACCACAACTGCCAAGGTCCTTGGAAAGCCCTCAATGAGAAGGGATTCTGATGAAGAGGAAGAGGATGTTGCACCAGCACCTAAGGCAGCTAAGCTTATGGGAGATGCAATCAGGTCAGGGGCTGCAACATCCAAGCCCAAAGATGCACCCAAAGCTGCCTCCAAGGCCAAGCAAGCTCCAAAGAGGAATAGTAGGAGTATTCCATTCTTTGAGAAGAACAAGGCCCCAGTGCCCAATGTTGCAGAAGATGAAGATGAAGAAGGTCAGGTCCTCAGAAAGCTCAAGCCCAAGATACCAGACCACAATGATGCCCATCTTGTGGCTGAGGACATGAGAATCAGGAAGGATTCAGGGCTGAGGCTATGGAGGATGGAAGATCCATATGCTTCAAGAAGAAGGACTGCTGTTTACTACAGGTTCCACACAAAGGAACAACAGGACTTTTATGAGACCATTTTGTTGGACAAGAAGCCCATTGTCTGTGATATGAGGTGGGTTGACTGGAAATTCATCAGGGAGAATGAGCAGCACTATCCTGGAGTGGAGGAGAGCTTTATTGCTTGTGGAGTGGCAGATTTTGTTGGACAGAAGTTCACCAACTGGAATGATGAGCTTATCATGCAGTTCTACTCCATAGCACACTTTTATCCAGATGGTAGAATTTTGTGGGTGTCTGAAGGTACAAGGTACCAATCTACTGTTGAAGAATGGGAAAGTCTGATAAATGCCCCCAAGGAAGAAGAGGATGACTTGGACATATATGCAAAGAAGAAGTTGGGTCATAACTCAATGGCTCACATGTACAAGGAAATTCCTGACAAGGCAGTTCGAACTCACAAGTTTGGATCAGTTCACTTTCTGCTATCAGGATTGGCAACCATAAATTGGATTCTGAGGCACACTTTGTTGCCCAAGTCAGGTGACCATAACATGATCAGAGGGCATGCCATCAACATGCTGCATGTGTTTGATGTGCCACAGAAGTTCAAAGTCATGATCCTGATCATTGAAACAATCAAGAGGACTGCAGCAGATCAGAAGAGGAGCTGTGGATATGCACCTCAGATTCAAGAATTGATCAACTCCAAGATGGGCATAGGGAAATATCAGTTGGATAAGGAACATTTTCCAATTTATCCAGACTTTGAGGACAATGAGGTTGTCATGAATGAAGATGATCCACAATCAGTCCAAGCTCAGGAGAAGAAGGAGAAGGCAAAATAGGAGAAGGTTGCCAAGATGCCAACTCAAGAGGAGGCATCTGAGTATTTCTTGAAGACCAAACAAAAGCAGATTGGTTACTTGATAGCATCAACTCTGAGGATTGAGAAGGGGTTGGCCACCCTAACTCCAAACCAGGAGAGCCTAGAGAGAATCATGGAACAAAAATTCTATGATCTAGATGTCAAGGTGGCGAGATTGATCGGTTGTAGAGCATTGCAGGATGACATGCAGAGAGGAAGGGCAAGACAACCACCAATGTGTTTGCAGAGTGCCCAGAGCCCAGAGGTCGGTTGAAGTGCCAGTGAAAGACACTAGAGCTACAACTTCGGCAGACCACCATCGCCCTACAGTTCCAGTGCAACCAGCTCCAGCATCCACTCCAGCACCCTCTACTTCAACTGAAGCCTTCATCCAAGGAGCTATCAGGACACCACCACCAGAAGATCAAGCCTGAGAGTCGATCTAGCAATATGCACTTTCTATGAACTTTTTGGTAACTTGTTGCCAAAGGGGGAGAAAAATGTATAGATCATAGGCTTCGAGAGAGGGTGTTGCTTTTATTCTCTCTTGCTTTATTTGGTGGTTTTTCAAACTTTGTTTGCTTTTGGTTGAGATACTATGCCTGTGAGACATTGATGATCATGTGTTTGATCATAAGCTACACTTATGCATGCTTGATATTATCCTATCTATCTTATGTGATCATTCACTATGCTTGGTGATGAGTGCATGTATTTATTGTTTATTATTTTGAGCGCTCCACCAAGATGTATGTGACATGGAAGAGTAACCCATGAGCCTAATTCATTGTGCATTTGCAGTCCAAAGCAAATCTTAACCCATGCACAAATTTAGGGGGAGCTCTTGCTTCTCACATACTTCTCAAAGCGATGATGTTATTCAATCTTATTATCATTTTTCGAAGCTTTGATCTATATGTTGTCATCAATTACCAAAAAGGGGGAGATTGAAAGTGCAACTATCCCTAGGTGGTTTTGGTAATTAATAACAACATATAGCTCATTGAGCTAATACTATTCCAAGACTATTATTTCAGAAAGCTCAATGAATGGCATGGCATGGATGATGAAAGTGGATCCTCAAAATACTAAGGACAAAGGATTGGCTCAAGCTCAAAAGCTCAAGACTCTTCATTTTACATTTTAGTGATCCAAGATCACATTGAGTCTATAGGAAAAGCCAATACTATCAAGGAGGGATGAGGCGTTGCTTAATGAGCCTCTTGCTTCATGTGCTTAGTGATATGCTCCAAAACCCTCAACTACTTTCCCACATCCACAAATGACCTAAACCCAAAGCCAAAATCGGTCACACCGAAACTTCCTATCCGGCGCCACCAATTCCAAAAGTCATAGCCACTGCCACAAACCCTAAGCAAATCGGTCTTACCGATAGGGATCTCGGTCTCACCGAGATGGGGTTACAATCTCTGTTTCCCTTCATAACGTTTGGTCTAACGAAGTGAGCGTCGGTCCCACCGAGATTGTAATGTAAACTCTCTGTTTCCTTTTTGTAACATTTCGGTCTCACCGAAAAGAGCAAATCGGTCCCACCGAGTTTACCTGACCAACTCTTTGGAAAGCTTATTACCAAATCGGTCTTACCGAGTTTGTGTAATCGGTCTTACCAAGATTACATTATGCCCTAACCCTAACCGAATCGGTCTCACCGAGATGCATGTCGGTCCCACCGAAATTCACTAACGGTCACTAGGTTTACTAAATCGGTTCGACCGAGTTTAACAATTCGGTCCCACCGAGTTTGGTAAATTGTGTGTAACGGTTAGATTTTGTGTGGAGGCTATATATACCCCTCCACCTCCTCTTCATTCATGGAGAGACCCATCAGAATGAACCTACACTTCCAACTTATCATTTCTGAGAGAGAACCACCTACTCATGTGTTGAGGCCAAGATATTCCATTCCTACCATATGAATCTTGATCTCTAGCCTTCCCCAAGTTGCTTTCCACTCAAATCCTCTTTCCACCAGATCCAAACCCATTGAGAGAGAGTTGAGTGTTGGGGAGACTATCATTTGAAGCACAAGAGCAAGGAGTTCATCATCAATGCACCATTTGTTACTTCTTGGAGAGTGGTGTCTCCTAGATTGGCTAGGTGTTACTTGGGAGCCTCCGACAAGATTGTGGAGTTGAACCAAGGAGTTTGTAAGGGCAAGGAGATCACCTACTTCGTGAAGATCTACCTCTAGTGAGGCAAGTCCTTCGTGGGCGACGGCCATGGTGGGATAGACAAGGTTGCTTCTTCATGGACCCTTTGTGGGTGGAGCCCTCCGTGGACTCGCACAGCCGTTACCCTTCGTGGGTTGAAGTCTCCATCAACGTGGATGTACGATAGCACCACCTATCGGAACCACGCCAAAAACATCCGTGTCTCCAATTGCGTTTGAATTCTCCAAACCCTTCCCTTTGCTTTCTTGCAAGTTGCATGCTTTAATTTCCGCTGCCTATATACTCTTTGCATGCTTGCTTGAATTGTGTGATGATTGCTTGACTTGTCCTAAAGTAGCTAAAATCTGCCAAACTCTAAAATTGGGAAAAGGTTAAGTTTTTATTGGTCAAGTAGTCTAATCACCCCCCTCTAGACATACTTCAAGGTCCTACATGTCCGATCTATGCCAGATGGCTTGATGGCCGTCTTGTGCCTCCCGGCTGACACTGTTCGGAATCTTCCCCGAAGAGCCAGCGACCAACGGCAGAGCAGCCTGCCTCCGCCGTCTGTGGCCTCGGCCAAAACCCCGCTCCCCGCCCCACCGCGCTGCCGTGGTTGCGCCACCCCCGGGCCAATCCACAAAGACTCCCCGTCACCCAGATCCGGCGGCGGCAGTACCTTCAACCCACGCAACTCTAAAAGATAGCCATCTAAGCGCTGCTTCCGTGGCGAACTTGCGGCCCCACACCCTTATATTAGACACCAGCTAACAGGCAGCCTAGGAGCTCCGCCGCCTCGAGGGGTGCTGCTTCCCATTGGGAATCGATTGGCCCACAATAAAAATTCAGTAAACTGACGCCTAAATAAAGTGATTTGAGATGAGGGTGCGACCTATCTGGCGGCATGGTGAAGTAGTCAGGTCCAGCTGCCGAGTCGGTGAGGCCGACGCAGTTGCGGTGGCGACCGATGGCAGGGAAACAGCGATGTCGCGATGGTCGACGGCTACGGGGAAGCAGCGCCAGGACTCTGGACGGATCCGAAGTTGGAGCCGCTCCGGCGCCGTGAACAACGGCGGGGGTGAATCGGCTCCGGTATGGTTCACGCGGCCGTCGTCGAGGCATCACCAGCAGCACGGAGTAAGAGGCACACGACCCAGTGCACGACGGCAAATGGACAGCGTCTCCGGCATTAGGGAGGAGGGCGGCTGTGAAATTGGTGCGGTGGGGGGCGCCATGGAGGTGGGGCTGAGGTTTTGCGGCTCGGGAGAAGGGAGCTTCCGGGAGAAGGTGATTTGGCGCCACGAGGTATGAATGGGGGGGGGGGGGGAGTGGAACCATGTTTTATGGACGATTTGTGCGAAATGTGAGGGGAGTTCAGATTCTACCCTTGCCTTTAGGCTTCTCGGCTTGGGTCGTGTCTTGAGGGTCGGGATAGTAGAGTAACTTTGCTTCTCCCCAAATAGTGGGCGGGAGCGAATTCGGGCGAGGAGGGCGTGTTTTGAACTATAGTGGGCGCGAGAGATTTCGGGCGAGGAGAGCGTGTTTTGAAATAGTGGGCGAGAGCTATTTCAGGCGAGGAGAGCGTGTTTTGCCGACCATGGTTTATGAATTATTTGGCACATGTCATTTCGGCCGAGGAGAAGGCGCGCTTGGATGAAGTTACAAACCTACCCTCGATATACAACGGGCCAATTGATGTGTGTCCCACATAGGACGGTAATTTCGCGTCTCCCATTTATTTGCTCGGGCGAATTCCACCGAGCAGAGAGGATGTTTAATGGTTCGTTCAAATTTTGGGAGAACGAGCATCCACATCTACCTTACCAAGTTGATTCGAATCAAATTTTGAAATATTAGCTTGCCACATCTTTTTTAGATGGAGAGATGATGCTCGGGAGTAATGTGTTTTTACATGCACGTTGCTAGCGATTTACTATATGACAAATAGTTGACCCACTCAAAAACGCGAATCAAACCCAAAATGAAATATCTCGATTCAATCAAATAGCTCGTTCACTAGGTCAAAATAGTGAACTAAATTCAAAATTGAACACCTCAATCGAGTAGCATGTTGTACAGTATTATATTATAGTACTCCATGAACATGTTGAAAGTCAAATCAATGAACTTGTTTGATATACGCATATATCCATTCATATGTGGATTGCAGACAACATGTTCTCCAATTTAAATATTTGAATGCAAGTTTATATCGAAACATGGTTTATATCAGTCTTTGATGCATAAAACGCAACCTCCCCCCTCTCCCGGACTCCTTCTCTCTCTCTCTCTCTCTCTCTCTCTCTCTCTCTCTCTCTCTCTCTCTCTCTCTCTCTCTCTCTCTCTCTCTCTCTCTCTCTCTCTCTCTCTCTCTCTCTCTCTCCGACAATCTTCAATTTTGTCACACGCATCCGACACAAAAACCCTGTTGGTCCCTCTCCCTCCCTCTCTCTCTCTCTCTCTCTCTCTCTGTGTGTGTGTGTGTGGGGGGTCTTTCTAGTTTGCATGCATATATACACCATCTATAGGTCTCTCTCGCACACTATGTATGATACTCTAGCTAGTCCAAGCTAGATATCTTGGGTGCACTCATCGTACGCACACAAATCCTTGGCTCTTTGCCCGTAACTCTCTCACGCACCACTCTGTCGTCTCGGAGCTCTCCCCCCTCTCTCAAACTCTCCATCCACTTGGGTCACAGATACACATGCATATCTCACTCGCACTTGATAGGCCCATCTAAAACTCTATCTCTCTCCCTCGTTCTCTCTCCATCTCACACGCACGCACGCACACATAATCTCATGCCTAGCTAGCCAAGTATGATGGTCTCTCACTCAATTGTAGGCACACACAGTCCCCCCTATATGTATATGACTAGCTAATCTTAGTCTCCATCACAAACATGTGCATGGTCTATCTCGATTTCCCTCGGGGCATCTTTCTATCGCGCTTGCACCTCCCTCGATCTCCCACCCATATAGTCCCCTCACGATCTCGAGGGGATCTCCCTATCACAAACACACCCTCTCTCCCTCCCCATGCGTCCATGTCCTCCATGTGTCCCTCTCGACCTTTGTTCCTTGTTGGCCAGACCACTATTGGACATGTGCTACAGGGGTGTCTCTATCCGTTGCAAACAATCACACACTAGCTATCTTCGTGTATCTCCTCGCCTCGCTTTTCTATCTCGGAGTTGCATGCGTGATATGTTTGCATAAGAAATGAAATACACACTCTCTCTCTCTAATTTATCGTTTGTTGTCACTTTCTCTTTCACACACATACTCTTTTTGCACACTTACTCATTCTCCTTCACACGCACTTGATCTGTCTCGACTTAGGCACTCTCCTCGGTCCATAGCATATAGATTTATTGAAAAGTCAAACATCACAAAGTTTGACCATGTACGTGGAGAAAAACAATTACATCTAGTACGGCAAACATATACCATTAGATTCACCATGAGATGTAGTTTTGTATGATGTATCTTTGGTATTGTAGATATAAATAACATTTGTGTAAACCTGATCAAATTTTTCAGAGTTTGAATTCTAAAAAATTTACATGCACTGCATTATCAAGCAGATGGAATATCTGTTTCCCCCTCTCAGCTATCTGACGCACCACTCAGCTTTATCGGGGCTCCTCAATCTCTCTCAAACTTTATTGGTCAATTTGGTTCGTGACCTGACCCTCATGCCTTGATGGCGATCGCTGGTGTGGGCGTGAGATGTAAAATATTTCTTCTGGCCAGGCTTGTGTGGTGTCAAGCGTTTGGTTCATGCAGGCGAGCAAAGCATCAATGTCCCATCAATCAATCCATGCAGCAATTATTTAATGCTAATATCCATCCATGTTGCTGTTAGCCTCATGGCCGCACGACCAGGCATAGCCAGGCGTTCAAAATCGGTCGCCTGGGCCAGGCTACTTGCAGTGTTTGGAGACCAGCCAGGCTAATTAAAGTGCAAGGGAACCCAGGCCAGGCGGGCTTTCTTTTTCGAAGGGTAGCAACCAAACAAGCGTGCATGAAATCCAGCCACAACCCCAGGCCAGGTAAAAGATGCTCAGGACGCAAGCCAAACTGACCTTATATCTCCCTGGTTCACACATACACATCTCTCTCTCTCTCTCTCTCTCTCTCTCTCTCTCTCTTTCTTTCTTTCTCTCTCTCTCTGTGTGTGTGTGGGGGGTCTTTCTAGTTTGCATGCATATATACACCATCTATAGGTCTCTCTCAAGACACTATGTATGATACTCTAGCTAGTCCAAGCTAGATATCTTGGGTGCACTCATCGTGACGCACACAAATCCTTGGCTCTTTGCCGTAACTCTCTCACGCACCACTGCGTCTCTGAGCTCTCCCCTCTCTCAAACTCTCCATCCACTTGGGTCACAGATACACATGCATATCTCACTCGCACTTGATAGGCCCATCTAAAACTCTATCTCTCTCCCTCGTTCTCTCTCCATCTCACACGCACGCACGCACACATAATCTCATGCCTAGCTAGCCAAGTATGATGGTCTCTCACTCAATTGTAGGCACACACAGTCCCCCCTATATGTATATGACTAGCTAATCTTAGTCTCCATCACAAACATGTGCATGGTCTATCTCGATTTCCCTCGGGGCATCTTTCTATCGCAAGACGCACCTCCTCGATCTCCCACCCATATAGTCCCTCACGATCTCGAGGGATCTCTATCACAAACACACCCTCTCTCCCTCCCCATGCGTCCATGTCCTCCATGTGTCCCTCTCGACCTTTGTTCCTTGTTGGCCAGATCACTATTGGACATGTGCTACAGGGGTGTCTCTATCCGTTGCAAACAATCACACACTAGCTATCTTCGTGTATCTCCTCGCCTCGCTTTTCTATCTCGGAGTTGCATGCGTGATATGTTTGCATAAGAAATGAAATACACACTCTCTCTAATTTATCGTTTGTTGTCACTTTCTCTTTCACACACATACTCTTTTTGCACACTTACTCATTCTCCTTCACACGCACTTGATCTGTCTCGACTTAGGCACTCTCCTCGGTCCATAGCATATAGATTTATTGAAAAGTCAAACATCACAAAGTTTGACCATGTACGTGGAGAAAAACAATTACATCTAGTACGGCAAACATATACCATTAGATTCACCATGAGATGTAGTTTTGTATGATGTATCTTTGGTATTGTAGATATAAATAACATTTGTGTAAACCTGATCAAAGTTTTCAGAGTTTGAATTCTAAAAAATTTACATGCACTGCATTATCAAGCAGATGGAATATCTGTTTCCCCCTCTCAGCTATCTGACGCACCACTCAGCTTTATCGAGGCTCCTCAATCTCTCTCAAACTTTATTGGTCAGTTTGGTTCGTGACCTGACCCTCATGCCTTGATGGCCAGTACTACCTGGTGTGGACGTGAGATGTAAAATATTTCTGCCTGGCCAGACTTGTGTGGTGCTGAAGCATTTGGTTCATGCCTGGGCCAGGCAAAGCATCAATGTCCCATCAATCAATCCATGCACCAATTATTTAATGCTAATATCCATTCATGTTGCTGTTAGCCTCATGGCCGCACGACCAGGCACAGCCAGGCATTCAAAATCGGTCGCTTGGGCCAGGCTACTTGCAGTGTCTGGAGACCAGCCAGGCTAATTAAAGTGCAAGGGAACCCAGGCCTGGCGGGCTTTCTTTTTCACAGGGTAGCAACCAAACAAGTGTGCATGAAATCCAGCCACAACCCTAGGCCAGGCAAAAGATGCTCAGGATGCAAGCCAAACCAATCTTATATCTCACTGGTTCACACATACACATGTCTCGCTCGCGCTATACATATAGACCCATCCAACACTCTCCGCCCTTGTTCTCTCTCCATGTGACACGCACCCCCTAAGTACCATAATCCCTCACTCCATCATAGGCGCAATCACTCCCCCCTTCCTAAGTATGATTATCTCTTACTAGCCATCAGGAACACACATATTGTCTCCTTCCATCCATACGTCTATCTCGATATCTCTCAGGGCATCTTCTATCGTGCACACACCTTGTCACTCGATCTCTCACCCATGTAGTCCCATCACGATCTCCAGGGGATCTCTCTATAACAAACATACACTCTCTCCTCCCCATGTCTGCATTTTCTCCGTACGTCTCTCTCGACCTCTCTCCCTTGTTTTTCAGACCCCTCTTGGCCACGTGCTAGGGGTCTTGCTCTCTCGGTTCCAAACAACCACACACTATCTCCTCACCTTGCCTCCGTTGTCGAAGATCCATGTGTGATATGTTTGCATAAGACACACAAGCTTTTTCTCTACTTTTATCGTGTGTTGTCCATGTCTCTTTCACACACACACACACACACACACACACACACTTTTTTCACTCTCTCTCTCTCTCTCTCTCTCTCTCTAGTTAGGGACTCTGTCACGTCCATAAGCATATGGATGTTTTGAAAAGTCAAACCTCAGAAAAGTTTGACTAGGTATATGTGGAGAAAAACATTTACATCTGGAACAATCATTAGATTCATCACAACATGTACTTACTTCATACTATCATTTATCTTTGGTATTGTAGATATAAGTAATTTCTTTATAAACTCGGTCAAAGTTTCAAAAGTTTGACTTAAAAAAATGTTGGAACTACATTATCGAACAGAGGGAGTAGCGCTCTCTCTCTCTCTCTCTCTCTCTCTCTCTCTCTGCTATCTCTCACGGGCCTCTCCTCTCACTCAAACTCTCTATACCGACGGATTATATGCTCACTATGTCAGCGTATAGCTCCATATATTGTTTTGTTGACCGGTCAACCAATCCACATGCTGTCTTGTCAGCTTGTGTTCTGTACCTTCGTGTGCTGGCCCATGTGGCAGTGGGTGAAAATTAGTAAACTAGAGGCCCATCTGACACGCGGTGAAGTAAACAAAGTTGAAACCACTCGGGGTAGCACCCCGCTCGCTAGTAAATTGAGGGCGCATTGAGGACACACTTCTTGCGCGTGAAGGACGCACTCGCGCACAATTCACCACTGCGCAGCGCCATGCACAGAAGGACGCACTCGCGCACACCCAGCACACAACACACACCAGCACACGTGTACACAGGCGTCGCTGTCGATTGAGATGGACGGCGAGGCAGCCAACCAGCGGAGGCGGCTCGAGCCAAAACCGCATCCGGCGAGCCTGGATTTCATCTGCAACCTCCCCGATGACATGTTGCTCATCATCATTGGCCTCCTCCCCACCAAATCTGCCGTGCGGACCGCCCTGCTCTCCCGGCGATGGCGCCCCCTCTGGCTTTGCGTCCCCCTCAACCTGATCGTCGACAGCTGCCTCTGTGACGGAGATTGCAAACGCATGGCCGCAGTCTCCAAGATCCTTTCATCGCACCCTGGGCCAGCCAGATGCCTTGGCATCCGCATGTTCAGTACCAACTGCAAGGTCCAACCCAAGTTCGACGAGTGGTTCTTA
Organism: Aegilops speltoides; assembly: GCA_021437245.1. Classification (NCBI taxonomy): domain Eukaryota; kingdom Viridiplantae; phylum Streptophyta; class Magnoliopsida; order Poales; family Poaceae; genus Aegilops; species Aegilops speltoides. The sequence continues at coordinate 325,473,475 of CM038142.1, read as the reverse complement.
TCCCCCGCCCTAGATCAGCTCGAGGAGCTGAGCTTTGAAGCTGGACGATGTCGCTCTCTGTCGCCGTCCACGCTCCGCCTCACGCCAACGCCGCGCCGCGCCAGCTTCAGCTCCTGCTATCTTCCCCAGATTAATGCCGCGCCCGCCCTTCTTCTCTCTCAACTCAAGCAGCTCGACCTCTTCAAGGTTGTCATCTCGAAGAAGGCTATGGAGCACCTGCTCCGCAGCTGTACTACGCTCGAGTACCTTCATCTTGAGCAGATCCACGGGTTCATTAGCCTCCACATCGCCTCGACGAATCTCCGATGGATTTATGTGTGTTGCTGGCCCCGCAACAAGACATCGGTTGGGAAGAGATCACTCCAGTTGTTCCACGTTATGGTCATTGAGAATGCGCCTTTCCTTGAGAGATTGCTTGTATCGGATCTAGAAGGTCCAACAAAAATCAGGGCCATTGACGCGCCGAAATTGACAGCGTTGGTGTACTTGTCTGCCAAATTCTCCGAACTCTTTATTGGATCCGTAATCGTTCATGTACAACACTCATCTTCTTCTCTGTCTTCTTGAAATTCCCATTTTTAAATTTCTTCTTGATGTATTTACGACCGTCTTCGAGAAAAGGATTCCCACAAGCTTGACCCAGTCCATGCGCATAGTGAAGATCTTGGCACTAAAATCTATCGGCCCCAATCTAGATCAAGTTGTTGAATTCCTTACATGCTTTCCGTGCACAGAGAAGCTACTCATCGAGGTGAAACTTCTTTCCTATAAGTAAACGGTAATCACAATGTAGCTCAATTTTTTTCGTAATTTTCCTAAATTATGATGACAAGTGTAGTGTTCAAAACTGCATCTACGCACTGGATCGAAAGAAATGTTTTTAGTATTTTTTTCTCACGTGATCACCTGCATCGTTTTTATGCTGTACTACTATAGTAGCCTAGGCTAGTCATAGTGGAAAGTAACTTAGACTACTCCAGTAACTCTATGGTTACCCTAAGAGCAAGTACTACCTCCATCCTGGTTTACTCTTCCAATTTTGTAGTATCAAAATTTGACCATAGATTTAACTGACAAAATGTTAATGCATGTCACTAAGAATTATATCGTTGGATTTTTATTTGAACATAATTTCAAATGGTGTAATTTTTAGTGACATGCATTGATATTTTCTTAGGTAAATCTATGGTCAAAATTTTATACTAAATACGAGGTAGTATTCCCTCCGTCCCAAAATTCTTGTCCTACATTTTTTAGATACAGATGTATCTAACACTAAAATGTAACTAGATACATCCGTATTTAGACAAATTTAAGACAAGAATTTTGGGATGGAGGGAGCACAAAAGTGGGCTATGTAGGCCAAAACACGTGCAAAATTCACTTGTGATGCATTTGGCATGATGCCCCTCCATTGCTCACCTGGTGCCCCAATCTGGATCACCTACTTTGCTCCGGTGCCAAATTAACTCATGCAATGAAAAAACACTGCATGGAAGAGAGAGAGAGAGAGGACTGAGGCAATAAAAAACACTTGTTTGAGAGAGTGAGAGGCTGGTGTAGTTGGTTTGATTGATTTGTTTATACATGTGGGTCCGTGTGCACAGCGGTGCCAACTCTCTCACATCGTGAGAGCAGTGCCAACATCTTTTGATTTGACATCGATGCGTATTATGTGGCATACTTTTGCGAAATATGGCATCGGCCACATAGTGGAAGGCAACAAATTCCCAAGCTCTTCACATGCTCCTAGTTAAATGAGAGAAAACAGAAAGAGAGAGAGAGAGAGAGTGAAAAAATATCACTAGCCAGCCAACCCCATCGTATGAGCGAATGATATTGGTACCTCTTGATGACATGACAATCTTATACATCCAGCTGCTCTAATATGTTCTCTTCTTTTGCAGATAAAAAAAGACCCGAAAGTGAAAAATGTGCTGCAGTATAACAATCTCATCGAATGCCTTGATCTCCATCTTACAGAAATTGATTTGATCGACTACTAAGGCAGCACATCTGAGGTTAAATTGGCCAGGTTCTTTGTTCTGGAGGCAAGTGTGCTCAAGGTAACGAGGTTTGGCGTTCTCTGGCGCAACAATGAATGGCGTGCTGATCACCGCAAGCGTCTAAGCCTAAATGACAAAGTCTCCGCAGAAGCTGAATTTTTTTTTGAAACATCAGGTGGCCAGAGACTCGAAAACTTATTTGCCAATTAGTGACTTGTTAGGGTGGTGGATTTTAGTTTGTACGACAATGCTGCATCCACCTAAAGTAACAAAAGTTCTTACGTAAACTTCCTAGTAATTCCCTCTTCGTAGGAGCAACATTACTCCTAACATTTGTAATATCAGTTTGAAACTTGTAATATTGTCGTGTCCTATTCATGCGTTTTCAAAATCCTGCGAATCAAATAGGTCCCGAGTTGGTGATGATGTTGTGCCTCCCATCTTTCACCAATAGCCGTCGGATCTAGATCTGACGCATACAAACCAAGCTTCTCCATTTCTGCAAAAAGATTCCCGCACTTGTTCCCTATTTACAAACAACTCCTTGTCTCTCACAGTCAGCCTTATCTCCTCCCCACCACATCTAGACGGCCGTGGAAAAATCTGGCGCGATGGCCGCTGCCGGCGCCGTCCACCCCCAATCTTGGTGTTCCGTGCAATGCACGGGCATCTACGCACGGGAAATTATGTCGAACAGGGCTAGTTGTAAGCAGGCTAGCTCTATAGCCATGATAATAGTGACTGCAGATGGTGAGGCTGACTACGGTATGCCGAACACGGCGCCTATACTCAGGTGTCATCTCCGGCGCAGGGTCTTGTCACTTCACTGTGAGGAGCAGCACGTAATAATTTGACCAACCAGTAGTACAATGCTAGTACTCCTACTACATTGGTAGTACTACTACTAGTACTAGTAGCACCACCGTCTGGATTTAGGAGTACTACCACATCCATCTGGATTTTAGTATTTGACTAGCAATATCTAGTAATGCATGTCACAAAAAATGTACTACTCCCTCTGTAAACAAATACATGGTGTTTTATTCCTATCAGCGAGAGAACTTAATGTCTTTTTGCTAACTAGAGTACTAATAGGATTACATGCAATGAACTAAACACTGCATGTCATGTTTGGTAGTCTCAAGTCATTTAAAGCATGCACGACCCACATCTCTCATTGGTTGATATGTCACGAAATAAGAAACAAGGAGGGAGTTAATGCACCATGCCTAAGTGTTTTGGGATTATTTGGTTTTCGTAAGGTGACTTACACAACATTTTTGTTTACATGCATTAACATTTTATTAGTTAAATCAAAGGTCAAAACTTGGCGCAAAATGCAAAGGGACCAATAAACGATAAACATCAAACTTCTCTCGTTTGGCCCCAACTAGAGGTCGGTGAGATCACTATCGCACCGCACGGAGGGGACGCAGCTTCATTGACTTCTGCAATCGCCTTTGGGTGAATGACACATGGGCCCAAGGGGTGGCTGGCCCACCTATCATACTGACCAAAGGCAGTGCGAGAGGGCCGAGGAGTAGTACAAAATCCTATGCACCCACGCACGCTAACCAAGGGCAAGAGTGATCACTCGAATCGCAAGATCGATTGACTAGAAGCTAAGCTAGATCCATGGAGGCGATGGCGCGAGCATCACCGGTGTGCGAGATGGTCCACGACGCCGCCCGCGGCGCACCGAGGAACGTCTCCAGGTATTGCTTGAGGCCGCCAGGGCGAGGGGCCGCTTGGATGACAACTTCGTCTCCTTGTTCGACGAGGTCCTCGTCGGTTTCCTCGACAAGTTCACCATCGTCAAGAAGCTCGCGGACGACTTTAACATACGCCTCCAGCCGACGCGCCCAGGCTCTGTGATGCCTGCCACCCTCAACGGCCACTATGGTGACAACCTCTTCGACGCACTGGTGGCCCTGCGACTGCCCACCGTCACGCCGGAGAATGTCCACCTCGAGGTCGCGCTCACCGCGCAGCGCCTGGCGCAGCAAGACACCATCGACATAATCACCCACGTCTACGCGCAAATCATCCACAAGGACTACTACATGCAAGAGGAGGACGATAGGACGCTGGCCTTCTTGGACCGCAGGGCAACCTTGGACAGCATTGTTCAGAAGCACGTTGAGCTCGCCGCCAACGCCGCTGCTCCTCACACGTCGGTTGGTGACCCGGCGCACTAGGGCGTGAGGATGTCGTTGATGGATCCGTATGTATTTTTATCTTTCCGTCAAATCCATGTACTAGTAGTATATGGTACTAGTACTAGTAATTATCTTACCTTTCGCTTCAACTTCATAATTTTCGTATGTACTCCATGCATGAATGGCGCCAGAACCAAACTTCTCATTACTCTAGGCAAAATCGTTATTTTCTATCTATCGGTCGCGCCATGGAGCTGAACCAAATTTTACAAGTTACGAGTTCAAAAGGAAAAGCCTGCTGTGTTCGCGTTGCACCCCCACACGGTTGGTCTGGCACACCGCTCAAGGGGAATGCGTGAAGTGTTGCATTTTCACTTACAAGTGGGACCGCAGTTGAGAAAACCGACTATCGGCAAACCCCCACCCCCCCACCGCGCGATGGCTGAGAAAACAGGAGGGAGAAGAGATGGCTGTAGAATAGACTCCAAGAAAATTGGTGTCGGATGGGACTCGTGTGGGTGGTGTGTGCTGTACTGCTAGACGTGAATGCTAGTTATGGCCCATGCCACCCCACTATATCGAGCCTATATCGAGGTATGTAGAACAAATTTCCTGGAGTCCGTGCTCAGCCCTCCTCTATCTCTCTTCTCAGCCATCCAATGACGCTTGAGCCCATCGTCTATTTGCTCACATGCGGTCCCACATGTCAGTGAAAACACAAGAGGACCCACTGAACCTGCACAACTTTCACCTCGACGTGCTGGTGATGAAAAACAAATCCAATAAAGATCTTTGGTGGCCGCTTTTGGAGTTACTCAAGAGTAGTAAGATTCTATTTATAGTTTAACCCAAGATGCACATCACGTGGCTTCAACTACCACTCTATTTTCTTGCACGACACGACCTGGATGCTGGATGTCCCACGCGTCGGCAAAAGGAGGAAGAACCCGACCAAATCTTCGGTTGTGCTCTCGGATTAGACTAGTTGTGCTAACTTAAAATTTTTATTGTGTACTAGAATGGATGCAAGTTTTGGTATAGGGAAGAAGAGTACATCGATATATTGATAGAGCGTAATTTAGTAGATGTTCTAACACTTTTAGCTAGCATAGAGGCTAGAGATGAGACTAGTGCACTTGTTAACACTCCTACAAGAATAGAGGCTAGACATGAGACTAGATGCGAGGAAGCAACGTCTACTTCTTTACACTCGAAGAAGAAAGAAGGACGCAAGATTGAGCCTCCGCAGATCAACAATGAATGCATCGAGAAGGCACTAATCGAAGTTACAAGAGCAGTTATGGAAGTTGGATATCTTCTAGAGTAGTAAAATGTATTCTTGTGGTTCTTGTTTTCTTTGGTCTTGCTTTTCTAGTGAAAATTATCATTGGAGTTCGTGCAAAACGGAGGTCCATTTGGGGTCTTGCGTTGGAGTTCGCCTTACAAGTGGGATCGCAGTTGAGGAAACCGACTATCGGCAAACCCCCACCTCGCCCGCCGCGCGATGGCTGAAGTTAGAGAAACGACGAGGTTGAAGGGATTGCTCTAGCACGGACTCCAAGAAATAATATGGTGTCAGATGGATGTCGTGGTGGTGGCGTGTGCCGTACTCCTGGACGTGAATGCTTGTTCTGGCCCATGCCACCCTACTACTCCTACTACTTACTATATGGTACTAGTATCGAGGATTCGAGGTGTTGGTTACGTACAACGAACACATTAACATATGGCTACAGTAAAAACACCCGCCCGATGCGCGAAGCATGTGAAGCTAGTACAAATAGTGTACTACTATTGTTGATTGGCCTCATCCGAAAACCTGCTGCAATGCACGTACAATTATGTATTCGAAAAATATTTTTTTGCCTCGTCGCACCACTCACTCAGAGAAGCGACTCGAAAGCCATTCATAAATTTAGTAAGTTTATCACAGGCATATCATTTTATTACATACAACAGATCATCAACCCACATCAACAATGAGGATACATTACAAATACTAAAGTTTTCATCACACAACAAATAACAAGCAATGAAATGAACTTCAACTCAACCAATCCTCGGTGTTGGAAAAGCTTGCTTTGAACCACAAGTGATTCTCTGGGACGGGCCATCCATTGTCGATCTCGAGACCAACACAGGACTGATCATCTAGGCTAAAGCGGCCTACTATATCAGTACCAGGGTAGGGAACCACCCAAATGTCGGAGGTATAGACACAATTGCTTCTCATAAATGGTACTAGTAACGTTGTGTCAACAGCAGTTGGATCTCCTTTCACCATCATTGGATAGTTTTGTCCAAGGAAGAGCGAGTTTTCTCCAAGAATATCAATTCTGTACCAGGGAGAAGGTGTTGGCGCTAGCATACTAGTATCCATCCCGAATACCATGCAACGAGTGTTGGAATAGGTCCGGAGAGTGCGACCATGGGAGACTACACCTGCTTCCTTAGTAGTAACATCATCAGTGGGCTGTATACACACAAGAAGAGGTGATCCATCGGAATTAGTTGCCAGGCGCCACAGAGTATATGGGCACTACTCGTCCTCATGCTCGTGATCATCACCATCGTCATCTCCCCCTTGGTCATAAAAAATTTCAAGTATAGGTGGTGGAATGTTCACAGGACCTTGGAAACACAAGAAGAAGGTTAATTAGTAAAGGGAAACTTGCTAACCCGCATGCATGTGGATGAAACAATTATAATTATGGTGGAAGACAAACATACCGAAAGCATAAGGGTTCCATGCAAAAACAGTGCCACGAGTGGTGGCAGCAAACACAAGGCCCTCATATTGAATTGCATCACAGTACTCATCCATGTACATAAACTGATTTTTGAGCAATATCCATCCAGTCGAACCACGAAGGACGGCAACAAGCTTATCGAAGATAGCAACAACTTCATAGTTTTTGTAATTCCAAGAGCAGTTGGGAACTCGACAAATTGCTATCTTCCGTAGAAGACAGTCACCATGATCGTATTTGAACGTGCGTACAATACCGGTGTTCTCAACCTCTGGGCAGTCTGCTGAGATTTTTGGAAGTGGAACCCGTTCACGAGTGTACACATTCACAAGTTCCCACTCGCAGTTGGACCCAATGTAAACAACCCAATCTCCATTTGCGCCTGCCCAAGCCTTACCCTCAAGCGATGGCATCTTAACATTATAAGTATCATTATCAAGCGGCATCAACTTGCACAAGGCGGGGCCTCCGTCGTCCCCGCGCCAGTCATCAGGGTCACGGCGAAGAAGACAGGGGAGATCAAACCTCTCCTTGACTCTTGGGTTCCTTGTAATGATGTTATTAGTTGAGTCGAGAATAGGCTTGAACGAACCTGCCATGCTAGCCGAGGTGATGACGTCGCACCGATCAATGAGTTCCTCCACCACATCATCTTTCAGATCGGGGCAAGAATAACGGGGTCGTTTCCGGCTTGTTCCCTCCATGGAGAAGACGATCGAACAATGGAAGAAGGAAGGGTGTAGGGCTGAAGGAAATGGAGGAGGGAGAGGAAGAGCGTGCGACAGCAGTTCCAAATCGAGAGGGAAAGGCGAAGAGTCAGTGGACAGTTGCCAGTTTGCCACGGTTCATGAAGAGGCGCCCCGGCCTACACATCCATTCGGAAATACTAGTAGAAAAGGACTCGCCGTCGTCTCACTGATATGTTGGAACGGGACCACATGTCAACGAAACATGGTGTGTAATTTCTCATGCAAAATGCGATCTGGCCGCGTTGGCCGGAGGTGCCACATTAGTTATCGACCTTTATTTTTTTAATGGTGTGCCGATCAGTTTTGAAGCATGACTAACTGGTACTGTATGCAGAGAAAATATAAACTACTCCACATCTAGTACTAGTAGTATAAAAAAGATATATAGGCTGGAGCTTCAGCGCTTTCTTGCTAGGGCTGCCCACTTGCTTCTCACACAATCACCCTCTCTCCAGATCTAAAAAGACGGCCTCTCTCTCCCTCCTCGCCGGTGGTCACAGATCCGCCGGGGAATAAAAGGACGTGCAGCGTTGACGCACTCGTCGTTGGCGAGCGAGTCGCGCACTAACGACAAGGCCGTCCTCTCAGACCTAGCACCCGCGCAGGATGGCTTCCGTCCCCAAGCTCACTGCCATAGTGTGTGCGGAGGACGACGACCACGAGCGAAGCCACTTCCCACCGACCCTCAGGTATGCTACCTCTTTTCGAACCATACCCTTGTTCTATTGCCCCATCTGCCACATCGTTGCATGCGGATCTTTTTCCACTCCACCATCTTCCCAATTTGCTATCCTCTGCTCTGCTGGCCACGCAGACGGAAACCATAATTTGCACTATTAAAGGAAACCCTACTTCATGCAGACTAATCCATGTCTAGGTTGAATAAGGAAAGGAAGGGAGACTGTATTGTCCAAGAGAGTAGGCATCAAACCCGCATCTAGGTTGAAAAGGGGAAAATCAGTAGCTAAGGAATGAGTCTCGTGTCTCTTGGTTGAAGAAGGGTAGAAAGGCATGACAACGCAATAGAGAATGACCAGGTTGATCGGTTTGTTGTCCTCACATAGGAAAAAGGTGGCTAAAGAGAATAAAAATGGGACGTAATCCACATATGCTGCCTGGATATTTGTTGCTCTGGGCAACCATACCTCCCTCACCACTCTGCGTCCGTGGAGGTACATCGTACTGGTGCGCCCACTGTCCGAATGGGCCTCCCATGCTCTTATTGCCACTTTTTTGCTGTTAGTATAACGCCAACAGTCAAGTCAAGCAATGCTACTGCTAAAGTGATGCCACATTTAACTAATGCCACTCTCAGTCCAATGCCACCGATAAATTTAAGAAATGGCATTTAATGTCACTGGATTATTTCAGGGTTAGCTGTTGATTGTGGATGTATTAAAGATTTTTCAGCTAAGGCATTCTAATGCTATTGCACAGCCAGTATACCAACGATGAAACTTGTTACTACCTTCAGATTTTTTGCACTGTTAATGCTAATAGATTACATACCTCACTTTCATGAGATAAGTTAATTTTTTTGTACAGTGTCACCAAAATGCCAAGGTGCTGATGTCATTTTATTTTGGTTAAACTGCACAAACAATTATGAAGACAAGAGGAAAGGTCAAGAGTGGGCACCTCCTCCTCCAGCTGTTCTCATTTTTATGTTTGATCAATTATCAAGATTGGGATAGCAATTTTTAAGGTCCCCCCCGAGTTCGAAATGATATTTACCTTGGAGGTACATGGTTTGCAATTTTTTTATACTGCCATTAGTTAATAATGCTAGTTACCTTCAGACTTTTGTATTTGGTTTAATGCTCATGTACATCTAGTATACCAATGCTAAAACTTGTTACCTTTACATTTTGTATTGTTAATTCTTATAGAAACCTTCCAGTGCTAGAGTTTATTGAAATCTGTTCAGTAAAACCATTGTACTGTACCCTATAATAAACTAACTACTCTATTGTTGCACTAGCCACTGGATTAGTGTATATTTGTAGTATTCAAATGGTGTTGCATTAGCGTATGGACATAAATAAATGTGGCAAGCTTTCCCAGATATGTGCTCAAGAAAACTACTACCTGTTTTTCTAAATATTAGACATTTGGGTACTTTAAATTGAACCGCGAAAACGTCTTATATTAAGGAACAGAGGGTGTAGACTTCACTCAAATTATCCCGATAAAGCTAGTCACGCCTTTGTTAAAATTAATGTTCATTATGTTATCGGAGGAGGTCTGTATGTTTGTCTCTAATGCCTGTTGACTACATACCTGACATCATGATGTAATGTTAAGTCATTTCCTTTTGTACAGTGTCACTGAATTGTCAAGGCGGTGATGGCATTTTATTTTAGTAGAATTGCACAAAATTTGCTTAAAAGAAGAGTAAAGGTCAGGAATGGCTCAGTTTTTCAGAAAAAACTATGTATGCCTTCCTGACATCAGCCGTTGTTGCTTTATTTATTTCTTCAAATAGGTGGGTAGAAACAGTCTTGCTACCTTTTCCCATTAAGAAATTGGAATGATTATATTTGTAAGTCTATGGTTCAACTAGTGCCACTTTTATAGTAATCACACTTTCAATATCTATGCAAACGGGGATGCTCGATTTTAGTGGAAGTGCACAAAAAGTCCAACTGGTTCAACATTAGGAGCATGTTTTTTTCCAAACCTTTATATCCAATTGGTGGCACTATGAGCTGTTCATTACGAAGGTACATGGTTTGCTACTATCTTGCTACTCTTTTTGTACTGTCATTAGATAGTAATACTAGTGGTTTGCATGTGAATTTATTGGCAGGGTGGACCTACATTGGAGGTGCAGGACAGGATTCAATGATTGGATGCTCAATTTCGGTTGTATCGATTTCACCTCTTCCATCACTCCGAACATGGATATCCTTGGTCTGATGAAGAATATGCGCTATATTTCTGCTCTGAACCAGCAAATCAATTCAGTATGAAATTGTCCAAGACAAAACATAACTGTATCAGATTGTCCAGTGCAGAACATGACAGATGCTAAGCGGAAGAGACATGTTTAAACCGAAAATACATGGTGTGGTATATGTTTACTAGTTGCTTGATATTTGTGCAGACAGAGATGTCTGCCCGTTGTTATTTGACAAACAAACAAAGTGTCCGCAATTTTGGTTGAACTGCACAAGAGAATAGTATAGTCACTGCATGCAGTGCCATTTGAAAATAGACATAAAAAGATTGGATAGTCACTTCATGGACTGCAAAAAAGTAGTACTATACTATTTATTGGCCAACACTAGGTGCTTCATTACTTTGGTCTGATTATACAATGGGCATCATTTTGCCTAAGTTAAAGTTCGTATTCCGGAAATAGTCTCGCGGTGTGATTGAGATAAGACCAAATCATATTGCAGTGGATGTTCCTCCATCATGTGTGGTTCATTCTCATGGTTCCAGCTTTTGGTGAAACCACTTACGTTTGCAAGAGGAATTGTAGACTTCACAAACAAATTTGTCTTTCAGTCTGTACTGAATGTTGGCCAAGAGAAGCATCCATGTTAGTAGGAAGAACATATGTTTTTTCTAGATCTTTGCTTTTGGAGCTACATATTTGTATATGATCTGTGAATCATTGAGATGCATTAACATGTTGATCTTATGTATGGGAATCGTACTAGTTAGTTTTAGTTGCGACGCAAGATCCAAAGTGGCTGATCTTTGCCTTTGGGGCTAAATATTTGTATATGATCTGTGAATCATTGAGATGCATTAACAGTTACTTATTTCTCTTCGCTCAGTGTTTACAAGTTACTGATCGATCACTAGCTAGCCTACTAACGCGCTCTTGGCAGTTTTATTTGCGACGCAAGATCCGAAGTGGCAGTTTTTTGAATAAAAATGCCTACTACTCGATCCTACACGGATAAATAGCGGACCACGCACGTACTACCTCCTTTCCGGTTTGCAGGGCTCAATTCAAGAAATGACCTACTCGATCCTACACGAATAAATAGAATATCACGCACGTAGTACTAGTAACTCCTTTCCGGTTTGCAGGGCTAAATTCAAACCTCTCACCAACCAAGGTACTCCCTCCATCCGGGTTTATTAGTCCCGTGAGCAAAGCAGCAAGACCAAGGCATGCCCATAATTAACGGCATGTAGAAGTTTAAGCCTAATTAATTCCAGCGATTTAAGTGGCTGCATACGTGCCCTCGGCTGCGACTCATTGCATGCTGCTCCGCGTACTGGCTACGAGCGATTCTGAGTGCCTGCATGCAGCCGGCCGTAATTAAGTCAACTAATTGATGCAAAAAAAGATGCACTTTAATTGTTGCGGGCTTTTTAAATCAGTGGAATCATTATTGACAAGGAGGGAGATGATTCGAGTGCACTTGTTTGACCGCCATACCGGCGTGCGACCCAGACTGGACGGGACGGCACAATCATAATTTCAGTTTCTCTAGTTTTCCACGGCAAGCTGGCGCGCTAAGCCATTATGCATTGAATTCCGATGACCGTCGCGCTACCTTCCGCCTATAAGTAATGTTTCCCGACCTTCTCCGGTGGCACCGTGACCCAACTTGCGCCCCCACCGGCCCGACGTCACTCGTCACGTCTGCCATGCCCCCGCCCATCCGCGGTAGGCGACGCCGGAGGCGGTCACTGCCAGAACTAGTGTTCGGTTTTTCACCGGAAGGCAGACGAAGGGAGGAGGCATTCTATCTGTCTTTAGATGGCAATGCGGAGATCGAGGAGTTGTTGGAGTGCGACCGCCTGGCGGAGGAGCAGGAGTTGTTGGAGCGCGACCGCCTGGCGGAGGAGCAACATATCGCCGATTTGCGCCGCCAGTGGGACATGGAGCAGCAGCGCACCGACGCTCTGAGTCGCGAGCAGAGCGCCCGCAACTGGGCCGACTACGTGGAGGCCGGTGCCCGGCAAATATCCCTGGAGGCTGTCAGGCACGCACGCGTTTGCGACGCCGATTTTTACTACCAGCTTGTCAAGTGGGTTTCCCGCTTGGAAGCCGAAGCTTCGGTGGACCACGCCGGCATAGAAAGGGCCAACACGTGCGAGCAACGCGCCCTATCGCACCTCTTGCAAGTCCGAGGCGAGGCGCAGGACGCCGGTGCCGGCGTTTAGCGTGTACCACAGATGGCAGCCGGCATCGTCTAGTTAGCTAAGAGTAAGTTAGTACTTGTACGCTACTAGAGTATTAGTGGGAGTAGATAGTTAACTTGGCTATGATGGTTGTCAACGTGGAAGTTCAGTACTCTATATGTGGATCAGACCTGTTACTTTGCTTTGAATGTTGAACTTTCCGTTTGGACGTATGGAATGGTCTGTTATTTTTTAAATGGGTTGTATTTGTTCTCCACGGGTTTAGAGGCTGACTTGTGGGCCTACCAAGTTGATGCGTACACAAACAGGAGATGATTGTACGTGGAGAGGATGACAGTAGGGACTCGCCAAGGTCATGGCAGTACGCAAGCAAGTGTCGCCTTATTTCAAGCCAATAAAAAATGGCTACTCCTAGTGGATTTCTGACATCTGGGTCCCATGCCATTGTCAACGTAGTCAATAAATGAGAGAATTACTGTGGCGGTGGACACACGAGGGACCCAAACAGCTCGCCCAGTTATTTTTGTTTTGGGTTAATTTAATAAATGCCACTCCAAATCTGGTGTTTCCGAGAAATGCCACTGCAATTTCCAAACTTTGAAAAATGCCATTTCATGCCATGTCTAGTGGCATTTTTCGAAGTCTGGAGTGGCGTTTTTCAAAGTTTGCAAACTGCAGTGGCGTTATTCAAAGTTTACAAAAATTGCAGTGGCATATTGCAAAGTTTGGAAATTGCAATGGCACTTATATGAATCGCCATAATTGGAGTGGCATTTATCTAATTTGTTTTGAGACGGAAGCAGGGTGTCAACTGGGCTGTGCGGGACACTCTGGCCTGTCTAGACAGCCTTTTCTTTTATGTTTACCACAGACCAGCCCAGTAGTTTTTTTCTTTCTGAAAATGGCTAGCCCAGTTTTTTTGTGATCTAACAAGTAAGTCGCTTTATCAGGCTTGTTGGGCTGCAAATCTTTCAAGACGAGGAGAGCTTCATTCGGCTCGTCGAGAAAATGGCCTATCAGTAATGAGAAATGGGCTGTACATTTTTAAAACACATCAAACCGACAATTAGTTTCAAATATCTTTTTTTTTTCATTTTGAGATTTCAAATTGCATTTATTTTATGCGTGGACAATTTGTTTGATTTTATATTGATATACATTTATTTTTAAAATCATTTTGAATGTGACTCGGAATTTCGGGATTAAAAACAGTTCGGACCGCACCGAAATATGCAAAATTTCGTATAATTTTTTAACCGTAGCCACAATATGGGCTGTAATGCTAACAAAAAGAATATGGGCTCCAAAAAAACCTTAAGAATTAGCAAATGGGCTGTAAATTATTAGAAATAATGGCAGATGGGTTGTATGCTGTTTTCCACAGATTTGAGGCTTTCCTAAAAAGGTTGACGCCAGCGAAGTTGTTGGATTTCCATCCAACGGCCGCCGTCGTCTTCTTCAATCTCTGGTCTTCTGCTCGGCCGCTCAAACAAGCGCCGCGGGAGTGCTGCTCCTTCCTCCTCATGCCGGTGTCTTTGCCACAGCCTCACCGCCCACCGTACTCCATCGCTGGCCTAGCCATCCTCTACTCACCTACACTGTTGTTATTCTCCGCGATGGCGGGCGAACCATAAACCCTCAGACATCGTACTCCCCTTCGCGTGGGAAACAACTGCCGAGTCTTCCCTGCCTCCGTGTCGTTCCCTTCCTAGGCCTCGCCGTCGTCCATCGTCCTGGTGCTCTCGGCGTGGCGTGATCAACGTGGTCAACGACCGACTTGCATCTGAAAGGGACTGTATGTGGAGAGGCTGACAGCTGGGTCCACGGCCGCACGCAAGGAAATGCCTCCTTATTACGTGCAAAATAATGATTCCTCCACCTGACATTTGGGACCCACCAAAAGGGCCTTTGTATTTCGCGAAAAAAACGTTACCGCCGCTGACAACTCGGACCCACCAGCTATATCTTCGCACGCAAGGAAGTGCCTCCTTATTATGCACAAAAAAATGAATAATCCCCCTGCTAGCCGGGACCCAGTATAGTGGGCCTACTAAGTTGACGATTCTAGCTCGACTGACCGTACGATGTCCATCCAACAGTCGTAGTGCTTCTTCAACCTCTGGTCTTCTTGCTCCACCCGCCCAAAGCAGCGCCGATCGTCGCGCTTGCTCACGCCTCCGTGGCGGTGTCTTTGCCGTGGAGGCCCACCGCCCCCATACTACTCCCACCACTGGCCAGGCCATCCCTCCAGTCCACTCACCCACACCCCCTGTTATTCTGCGGCGGCGACAGCGCAGCCGAACCAGTGAACCGTCGTACTCCTCTCTCCGTGGGCATCCACTGCCGCGTCTTCCCCGGCTCCGCGTCGTCCCCGTCCTAGGCCTCGCCGTCATCCACCGCCGTGGTGCTCTCGGCGCGGCGTGGTCAATATGGTCAACGACCGAATTCCATCGGACGTGGACTGTACGTGGAGAGGCTGACAGCTGGGTCCACGGCCGCAACATGGAAGTGCCTCCACCTGACAGCAGGGACCCACCGGACGGGCCACTGTATTTTGCAAAAAAAGTTTCCCCCTTGACTGTTGGGACCCACCAGCTACATCTTCACACGCAAGGAAGTGCGTACGGGAAAAAACGATTCGCCCCCTGACTGCTGGGACCCACCAGCTACATCTTCGCACGCAAGGAAGTGCCTGACAGTCGGCACCCACCTGGTCAAAGCGTACGTAGCGTCGTCATTCTGGTCATGAACGTGTATGTACATACTGGTGGATGTAGAGGCGCGCACGTGTCGTAGTAGAGGCGCGCACGTAGCATGTACATGTACGTGCAGCGGCCAGTGTGCAAGAAAGAAAATACAGCCACGTATGTGTACATACGGGTGGGGTCTCGAACGCCTACTCGCGCATACGTACGGCCGGGGCTCGTGTACATGGCTGGGTCGGAACGGAGAAACAACGTCGTCGTCGTGTTCATGGGGAGCCAACCGGCTGGGTCAGAACGGAATGTGTCGCCATGTTCATCGGGAGGGCTTGGACAGAACATGCAATGGAAACGAGGCCTAGCGTACCACAGAACGGAGGAAACGGCCTTGTGTTCGACCGGCCACGTGCGAAACGGGATCCTATTCATCGGGAGGGGTGCGGCGCATCGCAAAATGGAGAAACAGACCTCCCTGATCGAAGCGGGTCCTATTGATCAGGAGGGGTGTGGCGTACCGCAAAACGGACGAAACGAACCTCCTACGGTCGAAACGGGGGTCATGTTGATCGAGAGGGGTGTGGCGTACCGCAAAACGGACGAAACGGACTTGTGTTGGAGCGCTACGGTCGAAACGAGGGTTCTGCACTCCATGAGATACTGTTCATCTCCATCGTCGACCTCCTCTAGCCTCCACGGGCTACCGTCGACCTCCTCCAGCCTCCACGGGCTCCTGTTCATCCAGCCTCCACCGCGCGCTACTCCACCAGCTACTGTTCAACCACCCCTCCACGGGCACCCCTCCACTGTCTACTGTTCATCCAGCCCTCTACGGGGTCGTCCTATTCATCGAGCCCTCCACACCACAGGGTCATGTTCATCCAGAGGCAACGCCACCGCTCACTGTTCATCCAACCCCCCCTCCCACAATGCTCACTGTTCATCCAGAGAGGCAGCATCGATCGGCTTCAGCTAGCAGCAGTAGCAAAGGAATCGCTCGATCGGGTTTAGTTAACAGCCATTGATCAATCGCTTCGAGTTCGATGAACGCGTAACTGCGGTCTAATCCTTCGGGTTCGATTAGAGCCCAACGCCTCGCTTCGGAGTTCGATTAGAGCCATGCCTCGCACACACGCAGCGTCTGGCGTCAGAGAGAAGCAGCGCATCGCTCGGCCTCCGACCACCCACCGTAACCGGGAACTCCCCGAAATTTTCCTCGCCCTCGCTTCTACCACGGTTTTTTCCGTCATGGACGGCCCAAAGAATGTCATGCAATTGCGTCTCCGCCCACCCAGACGAAACTCCCATTTTTCATCATTATTTTTGTCATAAGCGAGCCCACCACATCTATGATGATACCGGGTTTTGTCACAATTATCGTCATAGAAGTGTCATATGTATGACAGAAAAAAAATTTGTTCGGCCCAAAATGTCACTGATGTGTCTTTTTTTTGTAGTGATGCCACTTGTCTTTCCAGAATAGCATTGTTTGCCCTGATCCAATTGTGCATTTACCCATTTTTTTAAATCTCTCTTGTATTGCAGTGTGTGTCTTCCACCAGAAAGGGCCTTCTGATTTTCCAATGGGTGCTTCTGTGTGATAACATTTCTCCCAGACAAAATTGATCCAAGGGATGTCTTCTTTGTTGAGAAACTTATATAGGTTTTTCATAAGCAGAGCTTTGTTGTGAATTGCAATATCCAGAATTCCAAGGCCTCCCTTCTTGTTTGGTTGACATACTTTGGACCATGCAATCAATGTTGTCCCCTTGTCCTCCATTCCAAATTTTCTCCAAAGAAAGTTTCTCAAGTATTTTTTTATCTATTCAATGACACCAATAGGGAGTGCCAGAGTACACGTAAAAATGATTGGTAATGTAGCAAAGACGGACTTGTTCAATATTAATCTTCCATCATAGGATAGCATAGTAGATCACTTAGTTAACCTTCTTTTTATTCTCTGCATCATTAGGTTAAAGTCCTCAGTTTTTGGCTTAGATGTGCCCTGTGGCAGTCCAAGATATGTGAAAGGGAATTGCCCTTGCTTGCACCCCAGGATGTTGAGTAGACCAATAATGTGTGCAGTCACATTTATTGGCACTATGAAGGATTTATCATAATTGACTTTCAGGCCAGTGAACTCTGTGTAATGCAAGATAAGATTTTTGATTTGTGACACTTCATTAAGTCTGCATGTAACACTAGAATGGTGTCATCAGCATATTGGATGACTGGAAAATCAGGGCATGCTTGGTTGTGTATAGGTGCATGGATTAATTTCTGATGCATTACCTCATTGAGTATTGACTGAAGAAGGTCAGCTGCTAGAACAAATAGGAGAGGTGATAGAGGGTCTTCTTGTTTGACTCCTTTTTTACAGTGGAAAACCTTGCCAGGGACTCCATTGAGCAGAACTGAGGAAGTATCACAGGAGAGGATCATAGTAATCCACTTTATCCATCTATCTCTAAAGCTCCTTGCCTTCAGTATTGCTATGATTGTTTTGTGATTAATCAAGACAAAAGCTTTCATAGTAATCCGCTTTACCTATCTATCTCCAAAGCCCCTTGCCTTTAGTATTGCTATGATTGTCTTGTGATTAATCAAGTCAAAAGCTTTTCCAAAGTCAAGTTTGAGCACCACAATGGGATTTTTGGTCTACTGACATTGATGCAAGTATTCAAAGGCCCATCCCAGACAGTCGTGAATGGTTTTGCTCTTGATGAAACCATATTGATTAGTGTGCACTACTCGTAGGATAACTGTCTGTAGCTTGTTTGCCAATAACTTGGTGATAATTTTGATTGTGCAATTTAGAAGGGAGATTGGCCTGAAGTCATTAGCACCAACTGGGTTGTATTTTTTGGTAATAAGTGTGATGAAACAAGCATAAATGCTTTGCGGTGAAATATTTCCTTCATAGAAATCTGCAATCGATCTATAAAAATCTTCAGCAATAATGTCCCAACAAGCTTTAATGAAATCTTCATTGAATCCATCTAGACCTGGTGCTTTGTTTGGTGGGAGTTGATTGATAACCTTATCAATTTCTTTTTTAGTGAAAGGAGTCGCTAGATCTTGTAGACCTTCTACTTTCATGATGAGGCTGATCAGATTTAATGGATCTGATGTACTGTCGGTCTGCCCCAGTCTTTCTTTAAAGGTTTTCCTAAGTATGGCAACCTTGGTGAAGTGTTCTGTTTGATCATTTCCATGCTCATCTTGTAGGGATTGGATGTAATTATGTTTGTATTTGATGGTGGCCTTTCCCTAAAAGAATTTGGAGTTTTCATCTCCAAATTTTACCCATCTGATTGTTGCCCTTTGCTTCCAATATATTCTCTGGAAAGATAGAAGTTTTAATAGATGTTCCTTGAGCATTTCCCTGTTGTTGGTTTCAATGTCGTTGAGCACCCTATATTCCTCAAAGTGACCCCACATCAGAATTACTTGATTAGTGGCTTGTATACTTCCAGCAAGATTGGAGATGCTTTTGCTCCAAATTTTCAAACCTTTTCTGAGCCTTTTAAAATTTCCAGTGATCAATTTGGCACTATCACTTTCCAGAAGAGGCTGGCTCCAAATTCTTTGCACAATTTCTTCGAAGTTATGATGCTCTAGCCAAAAGTTTTCAAATCTGAAGATTTGTGCCTTTGGAATGCTTGTACCAATGGATATAACATATGGAGAATGATTTGATACTAGCTTTGAGAGCGGAATTGCCATGGTGTTGGGATAATTTGTGGACCAACTTTCAGAGCTAAAAACCCAATCAATCTTTTCAAGAAGTGGAGCTTGCTGCATATTGCTCCTAGTGTAGCTTCTACCCTTTAATGGAATTTCCACTAGAGCCAGGTTGTTGATGGCTTCATTGAATTGCATCATATTATTAATGTCACCCATTCCCATCTTTCTGTTTGATGGATATCTGGTATAGTTAAAATCTCCTGTAATAATCCAATATGTGTCTATAGGCATCTGAATGTTTTTGAACCATGACAGAAAGTTGTGTCCGCCCTCATTATCACATGGCCCATATATATTTGTCAAAACCCAGGAATCCTAATATGAAGTGAGATGAACCTCATGGAGATTGAAAAGTCATTTTTTAATAAACATTCACCCTCAAACATATTATCATTCCATGCTATGAGCAATCCTCCTGATGCTTCCTCTGAAGGTAAGTAATCAAATTTGTTGATTCTTTTGGGACATAACTTTTTAATGTAGCTACTGTCAAAATGTTCTCTCTTTGTTTCTTGCAATCATATCACTGAGCTGTTTGCTTCTTCTATTTTATTGGAAATTGCTAACCACTTATCACTTGAATCTATACCCCTTGCATTCCAACTCAGGATATTCCAGGATTTATTCATTGCAGAGTAAACTATCAGAAGAGCTGAGCTTTTTTGCATCACACTTGCAATTAAAGCATAACAAGCAAATAATCTTCTTACAATTCCACTTAATCCATTGCTTCATGGTAAGTACTTATCATAGAGATCTGGAGTTACAAAAGTGAAATGATATCAAGGATCATTACATAGCCACTTAATTTCAATTAAAATGAGGCCTCCTGAAAGCCTTCTCCCTCTGTTCATTTTATCCTCTAGTCCCTCCATGCAAGCGGCTTCCCTCCTTTCTTTGCTTTTTTCTTTAGAAGGTTCCCCTTTGTTCACACCTTGGGGTCAACCTTGCAGTAAGAGGAATTTAGGTTTTTAATAACTTTGATGTCATAGATAGGAGGTTTAGCAGTACATGCCATGCAGTTGGTATCCTCACAAGATTTATTTTTGTATCTTTTATTTACATGTTGCAGCCTCTCACTCCTCCTTACCTCAGATTCAACTATTGGAATCATGTCTTTTCTTTTTCCTTTGAGGTGAGTAGCTGGGCTGCTGAAGATTATCTCCTCTGGAGGAGCTGTTATGTCTGGGCCACCATCTCCTATGGCATTTTGCACCTAAGAGCACGAAGGTGCTTTACTTACAAGGCAAGATTTAGGAATGAAGAAATTTAAATGATCTGACTACTGAGCTCCGTCTCTGATAATATTCCACATAGGTGGTTGTAGGAACATTTTAGTCCATTCAAATTTACCATGTGTCAATAGTGTAGCACAAATAAAGTCCACCCAATCTAATGGTACCTGAATTGCAGGAGTTCCCTCAATATCCTATGAGAAATGCTGTTCCCAGGCAGACCAACTTATAAACCCCTGCCCTACTGAATCTACATGAGAGTCAGTAGTAACTGGTTTAGATAAATATTTTTCTTTGACATTATAACCTAGTGGTGCAGAGTATTCTGAGGAAGAATGAGTTGTGGTATCATCATTACTTTATGTTCCCGAGTTTGGCTTGGAGGTAGCATCTGAGTTGCATTCTATGACTTCATTTTCCTCAGCAACTGTGGTAATGTGGTTATCATCTTTTTCAAGAGCAAGCAGATATTCAGTTGGGGAGGCAAGCTGAATAACATGGCCATCTCCAGCAGCTAACTTGACATTAAAAAAGATCCATCTTCCTCATAAAGTTCCCCTTTGTAAATTGTCTAGTGACAGGATGGGTTGCAGAGGTTGAACTTGACTGTTGGGAATTTCATGCTGTGAGGGTGAATTTGGCAAGGCTTGATTGAGATCAGTTCCTGCAAAATTCAACTGTTGTGCTAGAGGCATCAAATAAATAAATTCAAACAATTCAGCTTGAGCTGGAGGTGCATGTATTTGTTCTTGGGGAAACTGTTCCTGCAGAATAGGTTGATGGGCCTGTACAGGCCTAAGTATCAAGTTGAGCTCATCTTCTTCATCCACCTGTTACATGGCTTGTTGATGAAAATTTTGTTGGTGTTTAGCCATGATATCTTTTGCTTAATGCTGTTGAATTGGCCCCACAAAATGATTTAACTGATTGGGATGGTGAAAAGGGTTTGCTGGCTGTGGATGTGGGTTGCCATCTATGGGAACTGGATCTTCTTCAGGTGGTCCACCCCCCTAAATATCCTTCTGGACTATCACCACTGGCACTGTCCAAGATTCAGAGTTAGGATCATCAGATTCCCCAACTACAATGCTAATGGGCACATCTCTCATATCTTCCACCCTGATTTTTACCATAAGAATAGCCTGAGTGCTCCTTGCTCTGTCCCAAAGTAACATTTTCAAAGCTTCTGACAACATTTGCAAGCTCATGAATCTCTCTCTTATCAAATGGAAAACCAATCAACAGTGCCCATATATCTTTATTAAGTGCTAGATTCCTCCAGTTTAAGCATTGATTGTACCTTTGAAATATTATGTGCACATCTCCAAAAGCATGCGGGCTTTGGAGAACCAGAGTATCTCTATGAAAGGGGGTTCGCAATCTGACATATGCTTGACCAAAGGGGCTAGGGCAGATTTCTTGAAAAGCTAGGTGTTTGACTTGTGTGATGAACTCTCCAATGATCTACCTGACATTTGGGAAAAGTACATGTTGATTTGGCATGGGCACAATGGTGGTGATTGCCCAATTTTCATGACACGACATGGCTGGCTCCGTGATGACCCACACCCTAGCTGGCGTCCCTTCCACCTGAATAGCTTGATGATGCGGTGGCAGGAACGGCGTTGGGTCAAAGGGGAAGTTTGCCATGGTCTGCGTGACAAGCTCTCCTCTCACCTCTGTGGATTGGAGTAATCTGCTAACCATCAATGTAGGTGGTTGGGGAAGTGTGGTCGGGCTAGAGGCCTGGACCGCGGTTCTATCTTGATTGTTAGGTATGGGAGTAGCTCTAGGATCTTGATTGCCGGAGACAACGATAGCATTCACCAAAGAAGGCACCACAATCGCACCATTAACGGGGTTTGCAGCAGCATGAGCAGATATTGAGGCAGATAGGCGATTTGACATAGCAAGCGAGCAGAAGGCCGATCGACAGTCACTACCAACGTGACCCGACTCTTTACAATTATGGCACCAGATTTTGTTTTTGCAGGCAGGCCTCTCATGGCCCACTAGGAGACACCGAACGCGGAAGGCTTTATGATGGTTTATGTTGGGCCTTGAGGTGGAAGAATTACCCATTTCTGCTCCTAATCTGTTTTGAATTGGCAGAATTCCCGCTTCATTATTGTTAGCAATAGGCAATTGACGTCTATCGAAGACAGTGGTAACTGCTACCGTTGATCGTGCTATACTATTTCTCTGATTTTGATGATTATTGCTCGCATGTTCAAAATACCTATTATGGAACGCAGTAATTTAAAAAATTTCCTACGCACACGCAAGATCATGGTGATGCATAGCAACGAGAGGGGAGAGTGTTGTCCACATACCCTCGTAGACCGAAAGCGGAAGCGTTAGAACGACGCAGTTGATGTAGTCATACGTCTTCACGGCCCGACCGATCAAGCACCGAAACTACGGCACCTCCGAGTTCTAGCACACGTTTAGCTCGATGACGGTCCCCGGACTCCGATCCAGCAGGGTGTCGGGGAAGAGTTCCGTCAGCACGACGGTGTGGTGACGATCTTGATGTTCTACCGTCGCAGGGCTTTGCCTAAGCACCGCTACAATATTATCGACGACTATGGTGGAGGGGGGCACCACACACGGCTAAGAGATCAAGAGATCAATTGTTGTTTTTATGGGGTGCCCCCTGCCTCCATATATAAAGGAGCAACGGGGAGGCGGCCGACCAAGGTGGAGGGCGCGCCAAGGGGGGAGTCCTACTCCCACCGAGAGTAGGACTCCTCCTTTCCTTGTTGGAGTAGGGGAGAAGGAAAGAGGAGGAGAGGGAGAAGGAAAAGGGGGCTGCGCCCCTAGTCCAATTCGGACCAGAGGGGGGGCGTATGCCTTCTTCCTTTTGGCCTCTCTCCTCTATTCCTGTATGGCCCAATAAGGCCCATATACTCCCCGGCGAATTCCCGTAACTCTCCGGTACTCCGAAAAATACCCGAATCACTCGGAACCTTTTCGAAGTCCGAATATAGTCGTCCAATATATCGATCTTTATTTCTCGACCATTTTGAAACTCCTCGTCATGTCCGTGATCACATCCGGGACTCCGAACAACCTTCGGTACATCAGAAACAATAAACTCATAATATAACTGTCATCGTAACGTTAAGCGTGCGGACCCTACGGGTTCGAGAACTATGTAGACATGACCTAGAACTGTTTCTGGTCAATAACCAATAGCGGAACACGGATGCTCATATTGGATCCTACATATTCTCGAAGATCTTTATCGGTCAAACCGCATAACAACATCGTTGTTCCTTTGTCATCGGTATGTTACTTGCGAGATTCGATCGTCGGTATCAATACCTAGTTCAATCTCGTTACCGGCAAGTCTCTTTACTCGTTACGTAATGCATCATCCCGTAACTAACTCATTAGCTTCATTGATTGCAAGGCTTATAGTGATGTGCATTACCGAGAGGGCCCAGAGATACCTCTCCGATAATTGGAGTGACAAATCCTAATCTCAAAATACGCCAACTCAACATGTACCTTCGGAGACACACCAGAGCTCCTTTATAATCACCCGATTACGTTGTGACGTTTGGTAGCACACAAAGTGTTCCTCCGGAAAACGGGAGTTGCATAATCTCATAGTCATAGGAACATGTATAAGTCATGAAGAAAGCAATAGCAACATACTAAACGATCAAGTGCTAAGCTAATGGAATGGGTCATGTCAATCACATCATTCTACTAATGATGTGATCCCGTTAATCAAATGGCAACTCATGTCTATGGTTAGGAAACATAACCATCTTTGATTAATGAGCTAGTCAAGTAGAGGCATACTAGTGACATTAAGTTTGTCTATGTATTCACACATGTATTATGTTTCCGGTTAATACAATTATAGCATGAATAATAAACATTTATCATGATATGAGGAAATAAATAATAACTTTATTATTGCCTCTAGGGCATATTTCCTTCAGTCTCCCACTTGCACTAGAGTCAATAATCGAGATTACATAGTAATGATTCTAACACCCATGGAGTCTTGGTGCTGATCATGTTTTGCTCGTGGAAGAGGCTTAGTCAACGGGCCTGCAACATTCAGATCCATATGTATCTTGCAAATCTCTATGTCTCCCACCTGGACTTGGTCCCGGATGAAATTTAAGCGTCTCTTGATATGCTTGGTCCTCTTGTGAAATCTGGATTCCTTTGCCAAGGCAATTGCACCAGTATTGTCACAGAAGATCTTCATTGGTCCCGATGCACTAGGTATGACACCTAGATCGGAAATGAACTCCTTCATCCAGACTCCTTCATTTGCTGCTTCCGAAGCAGCTATGTACTCCGCTTCGCATGTAGATCCTGCCACGACGCTTTGTTTAGAACTGCACCAACTGACAACTCCACCGTTCAATGTAAATACGTATCAGGTTTGCGATTTAGAATCGTCCGGATCAGTGTGAAAGCTTGCATCGACGTAACCATTTATGACTAGCTCTTTGTCACCTCCATAAACGAGAAACATATCCTTAGTCCTTTTCAGGTATTTCAGGATATTCTTGACCGCTGTCCAATGATCCACTCCTGGATTACTTTGGTAGCTCCCTGCTAAACTTATTGCTAAGCATACATCAGGTCTGGTACACAACATTGCATACATGATAGAGCCTATGGCTGAAGCATAGGGAACATCTTTCATTTTCTCTCTATCTTCTGCTGTGGTCGGGCATTGAGTCGACTCAACTTCACACCTTGTGTCTGAGCAAGAACCCTTTCATTGCTCGATCCATTTTGAACTTTTTCAAAACTCTATCAAGGTATGTGCTTTGTGAAAGTCCAATTAAGCGTCTTGATCTATCTCTATAGATCTTGATGCCCAATATGTAAGCAGCTTCACTGAGGTCTTTCATTGAAAAACTTTTATTTAAGTATCCCTTTATGCTATCCAGAAATTCTATATCATTTCCAATTAACAATATGTCATCTACATATAATATCAAAATGCTCTGAGCTCCCACTCACTTTCTTGTAAATCTGAGCTTCTCCAAAAGTGCATATAAAACCATATGCTTTGATCACACTATCAAAGCGTTTATTCCAACTCGAGATGATTGCACGGTCCATAAATGGATCATTTGGAGCTTGCACACTTTGTTAGCACCTTTTGGATCGACAAAACCTTCCGGTTGCATCATATACAACTCTTCTTCCAGAAATCCATTCAGGAATGCAGTTTTGACATCCATTTGCCAAATTTCATAATCATAAAATGCGGCAATTGCTAAGATGATTCGAACAGACTTAAGCATCGCTACGGGTGAGAAAATCTCATCGTAGTCAACCCCTTGAACTTGTCGAAAACCTTTCACAACAAGTTGAGCTTTGTAGACAGTTACATTACCATCAGCGTCAGTCTTCTTCTTGAAGATCCATTTGTTTTCTATGGCTTGCCGATCATCAGGCAAGTCAACCAAAGTCCATACTTTGTTCTCATACATGGATCCCATCTAAGATTTCATGGCTTCAAGCCATTTTGCGGAATCTGGGCTCATCATCGCTTCCTCATAGTTCGTAGGTTCGCCATGGTCAAGTAACATGACTTCCAGAATAGGATTACCATACCACTCTGGTGTGGATCTTACTCTGGTAGACCTACGAGGTTCATTAGTAACTTGATCTGAAGTTTCATGATCAATATCATTAGCTTCCTCACTGATTGGTGTATTTGTCACAGGAACCGGTTCTTGTGATGAACTACTTTCCAACAAGGGAGCAGGTACAGTTACCTCATCAAGTTCTACTTTCCTCCCACTCACTTCTTTCGAGAGAAACTCCTTCTCTAGAAAGGATCTGAATTTAGCAACGAAAATCTTGCCCTCGGATCTGTGATAGAAGGTGTACCCAATAGGCTCTTTTGGGTATCCTATGAAGACACATTTCTCCGATTTGGGTTCGAGCTTATCTGGTTGAAGTTTTTTCACATAAGCATCACAGTCCCAAACTTTAAGAAACGACAACTTTGGTTTCTTGCCAAACCACAGTTCATAAGGCGTCGTCTCAAAGGATTTTGATGGTGCCCTATTTGACATGAATGCAGCCGTCTCTAAAGCATAACCCCAAAACGATAGCGGTAAATCAGTAAGAGACATCATAGATCGCTCCATATCTAGTAAAGTACGATTACGACGTTCGGACCCACCATTTCGTTGTGGTGTTCCGGGTGGCATGAGTTGCGAAACTATTCCGCATTGTTTCAAATGTAAACCAAACTCGTAACTCAAATATTCTCCTCCACGATCAGATCATAGAAATTTTATTTTCTTGTTACGATGATTTTCAACTTCACTCTGAAATTCTTTGAACTTTTCAAATGATTCAGACTTGTGTTTCTTCAAGTAGATATACCCATATCTGCTCAAATCATCTGTGAAAGTGAGAAAATAACGATACCCGCTGTGAGCTTCAATATTTATTGGACCACATACATCAGTATGTATGATTTCCAATAAATCAGTTGCTCGCTCCATAGTTCCAGAGAACGGTGTTTTAGTCATCTTGCCCATGAGGCACGGTTTGCAAGTACCAAGTGATTCATAATCAAGTGATTCCAGAAGTCCATCAGTATGGAGTTTCTTCATGCGCTTTACACCGATATGACCTAAACGGCAGTGCCACAAATAAGTTGCACTATCATTATCAACTCTGCATCTTTCGGCTTCAACATTATGAATATGTGTATCACTACTATCGAGATTCAATAAAAATAGACCACTCTTCAAGGGTGCATGACCATAAAGATATTACTCATATAAATAGAACAACCATTATTCTCTGATTTAAATGAATATCTGTCTCGCATCAAACAAGATCCAGATATGATGTTCATGCTTAACGCTGGCACCAAATAACAATTATTTAGGTCTAAAACTAATCCCGATGGTAGATGTAGAGGTAGCGTGCCGACCGCGATCACATCGACTTTGGAACCATTTCCCACGCGCATCGTCACCTCGTCCTTAGCCAATCTTTGCTTAATCCGTAGTCCCTGTTTCGAGTTGCACATATTAGCAACAAAACCAGTATCAAATACCCAGGTGCTACTGCGAGCATTAGTAAGGTACACATCAATAACATGTATATCAAATATACCCTTGTTCACTTTGCCATCCTTCTTATCTACCAAATATTCAGAGCATTTCCGCTTCCAGTGAACATTTCCTTTGCAGTAGAAGCACTCCATTTCAGTCTTTGGTCCAGCTTTGGGCTTCTTCACGGGAGTGACAACTTGCTTGCCATTCTATATGAAGTTCCCTTTCTTTCCCTTTGCCCTATTCTTGAAACTAGTGGTCTTGTCAATCATCAACACTTGATGCTCTTTCTTGATTTCTACCTTCGTTGATTTCAGCATCACGAAGAGATCGAGAATCATTTTCGTCATCCCTTGCATACTATAGTTCATCACGAAGTTCTAGTAACTTGGTAATGGTGACTAGAGAACTCTGTCAATTACTATCTTATCTGGAAGATTAACTCCCACTTGATTCAAGCGATTGTAGTACCCAGACAATCTGAGCACATGCTCACTAGTTGAGAGATTCTCCTCCATCTTTTAGCTATAGAACTTGTTGGAGACTTCATATCTCTCAACTCGGGTATTTACTTGAAATATTAACTTCAACTCCTGGAACATCTCATATGGTCCATGATGTTCAAAACGTCTTTGAAGTCCCGATTCTAAGCCGTTAAGCATGGTGCACTAAACTATCAAGTAGTCATCATATTGAGCTAGCTAAACGTTCATAACGCCGCATCGCGCTCTGCAATAGGTCATCACCTAGCGGTGCATTAAGGACATAATTCTTACGTGCGCAATGAGGATAAACTTCAGATCACGGATCCAATCCGCATCATTGCTACTAACATCTTTCAACACAATTTTCTCTAGGAACATATCAAAATAAACATATGAAAGCAACATCACGAGCTATTGATCTACAACATAATTTGCAAAATACTATCAGGACTAAGTTCATGATAAATTAAAGTTCAATTAATCATATTACTTAAGAACTCCCACTTAGATAGACATCTCTCTAGTCATCTAAGTGATCACGTGATCCAAATCAACTAAACCATGTCTGATCATCACGTGAGATGGAGTAATTTTCAATGGTGAACATCACTATGTTGATCATATCTACTATATGATTCACGTTCGACTTTTCGGTCTCCGTGTTCCGAGGCCATATCTGTATATGCTAGGCTCGTCAAGTTTAACCTGAGTATTCCGCGTGTGCAACTGTTTTGCACCGTTGTATTTGAGCGTAGAGCCTATCACACTCGATCATCACGTGGTGTCTCAAAGACGAAGAACTTTCGCATAGCAGTGCATACTCGGGGAACACTTCTTGATAATTTAGTGAAAGATCATCTTAAAATGCTACCGTCAATCAAAGCAAGATAAGATGCATAAAAGATAAACATCACATGCAATCAATATAAGTGATATGATATGGCCATCATCATCTTGTGCTTGTGATCTCCATCTCCGAAGCACCGTCGTGATCATCATCGCCACCGGCGCGACACCTTGATCTCCATCGTAGCATCGTTGTCGTTCGCCATCTATTGCTTCTCGACTATCGCTACCGCTTAGTGATAAAGTAAAGCAATTACGATGCGTTTGCATTTCATACAATAAAGCGACAACCATATGGCTCTGCCGATTGCCGATAACCGGTTACAAAACATGATCATCTCATACAATAAAATATAGCATCATGTCTTGACCATATCACATCACAACATGCCCTGCAAAAACAAGTTAGACGTCCTCTACTTTGTTGTTGCAAATTTTACATGGCTGCTACGGACTGAACAAGAACTATTCTTACCTACGCATCAAAACCACAACGATAGTTCGTCAAGTTAGTGATGTTTTAGCCTTCGCAAGGACCGGGCGTAGCCATACTCGGTTCAACTAAAGTGAGAGAGACAGACACCCGCCAGTCACCTTTAAGCAATGAGTGCTCGTAACGAAGAAACCAGTCTCGCGTAAGCGTACGCGTAATGTCGGTCCGAGCCGCTTCATCTCACAATACCACTGAACCAAAGTATGACATGCTAGTAAGCAGTATGACTTATATCGCCCACAACTCACCTGTGTTCTACTCGTGCATATGACATCTACGCATAAAACTAGGCTCGGATGCCGCTGTTATGGAACGTAGTAATTTCAAAAATTTCCTATGCACACACAAGATCATGGTGATGCATAGCAACGAGAGGGTAGAGTGTTGTCCATGTACCCTCGTAGACCGAAAGCGGAAGCGTTAGAACAACGCGGTTGATGTAGTCGTATGTCTTCACAGCCCGACCGATCAAGCACCGAAACTATGGCACCTCCGAGTTCTAGCACACGTTCAGCTCGATGACGATCCCCGGACTCCGATCCAGCAGGGTGTCGGGGAAGAGTTCCGTCAGCACGACAGCGTGGTGACGATCTTGATGTTCTACCGTCGCAAGGCTTCGCCTAAGCACCACTACAATATTATCGAGGACTATGGTGGAGGGGGGCACCGCACACAGCTAAGAGATCAAGAGATCAATTGTTGTTTTTATGGGGTGCCCCCTGCCTCCATATATAAAGGAGCAAGGGGGGAGGCGGCTGGCCAAGGTGGAGGGCGCACCAAGGGGGGAGTCCTACTCCCACCGGGAGTAGGACTCCTCCTTTCCTTGTTGGAGTAGGAGAGAAGGAAAAAGGAGGAGAGGGAGAAGGAAAAGGGGGTTGCGCCCCTAGTCCAATTCGGACCAGAGGGGGGGGGGGGCGCAGGCCTTCTTCCTTTTGGCCTCTCTCCTCTATTCCCGTATGGCCCAATAAGGCCCATATACTCCCCGGCGAATTCCCGTAACTCTCCGGTACTCCGGAAAAGACCCGAATCACTCGGAACCTTTCCGAAGTCCGAATATAGTCGTCCAATATATCGATCTTTACGTCTCGACCATTTCGAGACTCCTCGTCATGTCCGTGATCACATCCGGGACTCCGAACAACCTTGGGTACATCAAAAACTATAAACTCATAATATAACTGTCATCGTAACGTTAAGCGTGCGGACCCTACGGGTTTGAGAACTATGTAGACATGACCTAGAACTGTTTCCGGTCAATAACCAATAGCGGAACCTGAATGCTCATATTGGCTCCTACATATTTTACGAAGATCTTTATCGGTCAAACCGCATAACAATATATGTTTTTCCCTTTGTCATCGGTATGTTACTTGCCCGAGATTTGATCGTCAGTATCCAATACCTAGTTCAATCTCGTTACCGGCAAGTCTCTTTACTCGTTAATGCATCATCCCGTAACTAATTCATTAGCTTCATTGATTGCAAGGCTTATAGTGATGTGCATTACCGAGAGGGTCCAGAGATACCTCTCCGACAATCGGAGTGACAAATCCTAATCTCGAAATACGCCAACTCAACATGTACCTTCAGAGACACCTGTAGAGCTCCTTTATAATCACCCAGTTACGTTGTGACGTTTGGTAGCACACAAAGTGTTCCTCCGGAAAACGGGAGTTGCATAATCTCATAGTCATAGGAACATGTATAAGTCATGAAGAAAGCAATAGCAACATACTAAACGATCAAGTGCTAAGCTAACGGAATGGATCATGTCAATCACATCATTCTACTAATGATGTGATCCCGTTAATCAAATGACAACTCATGTCTATGGTTAGGAAACATAACCATCTTTGATTATGAGCTAGTCAAGTAGAGGCATACTAGTGACATTAAGTTTGTCTATGTATTCACACATGTATTATGTTTCTGGTTAATACAATTATAGCATGAATAATTAACATTTATCTTGATATGAGGAAATAAATAATAACTTTATTATTGCCTCTTGGGCATATTTCCTTCAATACCTTGGGGCTCAAACAACATCTGCATATGAATTTGAATTCCTTGAGCGAGAGACAACTATCCAACCATCATCTTGCTCAGGATTTGGCAAAGATCGATGTTTTGGCCCATTTGGGCCCCAGAGGAGGAAGCCTAGATTGAATTCAGGCAGCGAGATGTTTCCTCCATTGCAGATAGCAAAACCAACATTGATGAATGAAACCGATAACTTGAAAAGAGAGTCACGAATTTTCTGAACTTTGAAGAGAGAGGCTCATCCTCCAAAGCAAGAAGAAGAATTGTACCTACTGATTCCTCTGTGAGACGGATCTTGGATCTTGTAAACTCAGCCACCAGAAGAATTCCCTCTGCCCATTTTCTGCCATGAAGTTGATTGGAAGATGCAGAGAGCGCCAGATGTGATCTTTGAAAGCATGGTGTTGGGGATATAACTATTAGGTATGACCCGCCCAGGAGGGGCCGGGCTATACCTATGAGGACTCTTGAAGCCCAAGACAAAGCTTGAAGATGGCGGTTCAGTTAAGGGCCCAAAGCCCAAAGGCGACTTAAGGCCCGTAGAGATAAACCGCCATCTGTACATAGCTTGTATTGTAAGGCAAGAATAGTTAGAGACCAAGCCGGACACTGTTTATGAGCCGGCCGGGACTCTGTGAGCCGCTGGGCGTCGATCTCTGTATATAAAGGGACGACCCGACGACGGTTCAGGGCAAGTAAGATCAGATCGAGAGCTAAGTCAAGCGATTTCGCTCCCTGGTAATCGAGACATAAGCAATCTCACTCAAAACTGGATCGTAGGCTTTTACCTTCACCGTAAGGGGCCGAACCAGTATAAACCCCGTGTCCTTTGTCCCGATTAACCCCTTTAAGCTTCCTAGTTGCGATGGCTCCACGACTAGGTCATTTCACTATGACATTTGACGTGACAATTCCACGACACATGACCTCTCTCAAAGCGAAGATCCGATAGCGACATGACTTACCCAGGAGACTAGAAGTGGCTGCGGGTAGGGGCTATGTGCCCGCCGCAGTCAGAGTGACTGTCGGTGTGGTCGGCGGTGGCCGCCAAGGCCGGGCTAGCCAGCGGCGGGGCTAGGCTGCGGAGTGGTGCGGGGCTAGGTTGCGGAGCGGTGAAACACCGGCACTCGAGAGATTGGGTAGTGATGAGTAGTGAGAGACAAGGGAATCGAGAGACACATGGGAGGAATAAGCCGTGCGCGTTGCCAGGTCCACACGGGACACGTGTCACTAGACGAGGCAACTTACGCGTCGCTGTTATCAGCCGGTTGAAAATAAACCATTTCCTAAATCAACTGCATTGCTGTCAAATGCACACCATCTACTATATTTTTGCGACGTCGTAATGATATTGCTTATTTAAGAAGTTGTGTAAACATATGCACACATTACCATAAAAAAACATATGCACACATTTTGGAGAAAACTCAAGTGCGCCGCTGGCTAGAATAACGTACAATCTAGCATTAGACATAAGACCATTTTACACCAAGCAACAATAACAAATTTATCACGTACAAGGATCAATCACTTGCGGGTTACGGCCAATCCAACTAGTACTATAACAACTACCAAGGGGTGTACGCACGCACTATTGCGGCATGCCATCGAGTGAACTTGCGTCGGTGCGTCTTGTCAGATGCGGTGCTAACTTAGCGCTAGCCGCACTGGTACGCACGCACGCATCCCCGGCCGGTGTACGGCTGCCCGGCGGCCCCGCACTGCCGGATGCATGCCGGCCTGTTAGGGTCGAAGACCGAGTTGCCGAGGCTGGCGAGCACGCGACGGTGCACCACCGGTGTGAGCTTCTGCGGCGCCGTAGCCGCGTCGACTCTGTAGGCGGTGCCCATGCTGCCGGCTAGTCCAGCCGCGGTGTCGCCGGCGGCTAGACTGGCTGCGAGCACTGCAATCACAGTGCCGGTGAGCAGCACTCCAACTACAAGCAGAGGGACGCGCGCCTGATCTCTGTCCATATTTCCTGCGAACCCCACTACGACCACGAGCTTATAAATGGAAGCAACTTCTTGAGGCCAGCTTATAAATGAATGGTGGTTGTGCAGTGTGGCACACCCGTCTCCCCGACTGGATCCAGCAGGCTCGATTTATTGGTGCAACTTTTGGTCCAAAGATACCTGAAACAGATCATCAGCTAACCAATTTTTACTGCAAATTATGGGGCAGACACACTTTTGGAACCTTCTCTTCCAACCGGTCTAGGAGATCACGAAAACTGATTCAATTTACGACATCCCACATATAATTTGCGGAACCGCACAGTCGAGCATCGGGCGTGCATCGTAAAGGGCTGTCACGTGTAAATTTGTCTATGTTGGTTAGCGGCTGCACCGGCAATCACCAAAACGTCGTTTGTGCGTGCCTGTGTATGTGCGGTGTACACTCCCTCCCAATAACAATAACATCACCTGGGATGCACCACTTCGACATTCCCTTGCACCTGCTTGGGCCTTCCCTTGACGATCCGAAAGCAATCGGCGACCCAGTTCCAGGGTCTCGTGGACAAAGTTCGAAACTCCTTGCCATTGTGGAAGGCGGCTCTTCTGCCGAAGAGTGGGCGGTTGCTCTTGATCCAATCGGTACTTTGTGTCATGCCCGTTCATTCCATGCTCGCGCTATCTCTACCTGCCAAAACACTCACCGCGCTTGTCAAGATTTGCCGAGGCTTCTTGTGGTGTGGCAAAAGCGAAGCTAATGGTGGGAACTACTCGGTGCCCTGGGATGGGGTGTGTATGTCACGACTGATACTGCACCAGAGTCCACCAGCGCTACCGGACGGCCCAAGAGAAGACGGAGGCCCAACAAGCTTTTCGACCCATCAACCTGGGAGCTGTAGTGGAGTGTTAAGTAGGCCTCGTTGCAGCGGTGAAGGGCACGGAATTGTAATTGACCGAACCCTTTTCCCCGTCTCCTTCCTCTGTTCCCCTGTATCCCCTTCCTCTGCCTCCCGATCCCCTTTCTCCCTCTCAAATCCTAGCGAGATCTGCCTGTAATTCGCCATGAATGCTTGATTCGAGTAAGAGGGTCGTGAAATATGGTATCAAAGCCTCCAGATTACCTCCAGAAACCCACCTACACCACCCGACAGCAGAGGCAAGCGGTAGAGATGGAGCAGAAGGTGGAGGAGTTGTCGGCGGCGCTCAAGGCGATCCAGGAGCAGAACAAGTCCATCACAAAGGCGGTGGCGGCGTCCAACACCATCTTCGTCGAGATCCGCCCTGTGGTGGCGGATCTGGCGGCGTGGAAGCCGCATCTGGAGCAGTCCGTCGCTGATCTGTGGCAAGAGCTTGGGGGAGTGCGGCAAGAGGTCGACTCCATCGCGCGCAACCCCGTCCTCGCCCTCAAGCCGTCGGATCTCCCTCAGATCCTCCCGAAGCCAAGTGGCGCGCCGTTCTCCAACAGCAGCAGCAGCTCTCATGGGCTCGATGGCCACCGCTCGATCTGCTTCACCGGGGGGTTGGTTCTGGGGTGGTCACCACCTTAGTCCCGCCTCCGGTCATGGGTACGTTTCCAAGCCTCTGTCCTCGTCCCGTGGAGAGTCTGCGTCAGACGGAGAGTCGATCGAGGCCTTTGGGGCGTTCACCTATGCGTGGGGCATCCAGACAGGGCAGCCCGGTCCGGCTTCGTTCGTCGATCCTGCCTAGGCCTAAGATGGATTTTCCTCCATTTTGGGGGGAGCGACCACGCAGTTGGAAACGAAACTGCGAGTCGTATTTCCGGGTGTTTGACCTCGATTTAGAGTTTTGGGTAGATACCGCGGCCATGCACTTCACGGGGGCAGCCATGGTTTGGCTTGAGAACAATGCGTTGGATTTGCGTCATATGGAGTGGGAAAAATTTTGCGCCATGGTTTGTGAACAGTTCGAGAGGAACGAGTTCAACGGTTTGTTGCGTCAGCTCTTTCATCTACGCCAAACTGATTCTATATCGGATTACACTGCTAGGTTCACCGAGATTATGCATTCCTTGCTTGCGCACAACACTACTTGGGATCGTGCTCTATTCCCTTCTTGCTATGTCGATGGGCTTAGGGACAAGATTCACGTGGTTGTTTTAGTACATAATCCCAAAGATCTCAATACTGTTGTTTCTCTCTCTTTCTTACAGGAAGAGGCGCTGGAGATTTCCAAGCGACATGAGCCACGACGCTCGGAAGGGGGGCTCGGGAAGTGGGCAGAGCAGCCGCTCTCACCTCTGTGGTGCCATGCCCCTTCCGGCACCACCTGGGCGTCCACCACCCGCGGCTACTGCTGCCATGGACGACCGTCGTGGGGCAACAACTGACAGTGCCCGGAGCAGTAGCACAGTCGAAGATCGCCTTTCCACGCTCAAAGCCTATCGTCGGGCCAAAGGACTGTGTTATCTTTGTGGAGAGAAATAGGGCAGAGAGCACAAGTGTGCAACCGCGGTTCAACTTCATGTGGTACAAGAGATGTTCGAGGTGTTGGGTTTACCAGGCGCACCATCCAGCGAGGAACGTTCTGACTCTGACAGTGAGTGTCATACTATCTCAAGAGCTGCGATACAAGGTACGGTAGCCCCACAGACCATCAGATTACAAGGAAAA
The DNA here is from genome assembly GCA_021437245.1 of Aegilops speltoides. Classification (NCBI taxonomy): domain Eukaryota; kingdom Viridiplantae; phylum Streptophyta; class Magnoliopsida; order Poales; family Poaceae; genus Aegilops; species Aegilops speltoides. The sequence goes on along the minus strand of CM038142.1, from coordinate 325,437,502 downwards.
ATTCAGCAGCAGCAAGTGTTGATGCTGATTGACTCAGGCAGTTCACACAATTTTATAAGCACTGATCTAGCCAGCCGGTTGCAAGGAGTGTGCAGCACCACCAGCTCTCTAAAGGTAAAGATCGCGGACGGAGGCCAGTTAATCTGCGACAAGGCGATCAACCCGTGCAAGTGGTCCGTCCAGGGGCACAAATTCTGTTCTGATCTCAAGGTACTCCTACTGGGCTGCTATGATATGATTGTTGTCATGGATTGGTTAGAACAACACAGCCCGATGAATGTGCACTGGGGTCGCAAACTGATGTCGTTCGTTCATCACGGGAAGAATATCACCTTGAGTGGGATCCACCCCCATACCGAGGAGTGCCATCCTGTGTCGTTGGATCAGCTTCACTTCCTGGTGGCATGTAATGGCATACATCAAATGGTTCAGCTGCAGGCCGTGGAGGGAAAGGAGAAGGGGCAGCTAGAAACAAGTGTACCTCCACCCATGGCTGACTTGGTCGATAAATTCCAAGCCCGATTCGAAGCACCAAGAGGCTTACCACCACCCAGACCGTTTAACCACAAGATCCCCTTAATACCGGGAGCCCAGCCTGTCAACATCAAGTCTTATCGATACAATCCTTTCCAGAAAGATGAGATAGAAAGACAGATAAAGGAGATGTTGCAACAAGGCATTATACAGCCTAGCTACAGTCCATTCGCTTCACCAGTGCTGCTAGTTCAGAAAAAAGATCTGTCGTGGAGATTTTGTGTCGATTACAGACAACTGAACGCCATTACTGTCAGGAATAGGTTTCCGATGCCAGTTATAGAGGAGCTCTTGGATGAACTGGCCGGTTCCAAGTGGTTCACCAGCCTGGATTTAAGGGCAGGATATCACCAAATCAGGTTGGCGGCCGAAGATGTGTTCAAAACTGCTTTCAAAATCCATCTGGGCCATTACAAATTCAAAGTGATGCCATATGGATTGTCGGAGGCACCCGGTACTTTTCAAGGGGGGATGAACTATGTCTTGGCTGGCTTGATAAGGCATGCTGTTCTCATGTTCATTGACGATATCCTCGTCCATAGTGCTACGCTTGAGGAGCATGTCAGCCTCTTCAGCAAGTTTTTGAGAGACTGGAAGCACATCAACTCAAGCTCAAACTGTCCAAGTCTACCTTTGCTCAACCGCAACTGACATACCTGGGGCATGTCATCAGTGCTCAAGGAGTCGCGACGGATGAGAAGAACATCACAGTGGTCAAAGAGTGGCCGAAACCAACGGGGGTGCGCCAAGTCAGAGGTTTCCTCGGTCTGGCCGGTTATTACAGGAGATTCGTCCGGAATTTTGGAATCATCAATCGTCCCCTGACCAATTTGTTGAAGAAAGGAGCAGTGTTTGTTTGGTCTCAGGAAGCTGAAGATGCGTTCCAACACTTGAAAACAGCTCTGATCACTGCCCCGGTGCTGGCTTTACCACGTTTCGATAAGCCGTTCAAGATCGAAACTGATGCGTCTGATCAAGGTGTGGGCGCGGTGGTCATGCAGGACGGGCACCCGTTGGCTTTCCTTAGCAAAGCTCCGGGTCCCCGAAACCGAGGTCTATCAACCTATGAAAAGGAATTCATGGCGATTCTCATGGCTGTGGAAAGTGGTGATCGTATCTACATGGTTCAGAGTTCGTAATTTCTGACTGACCATAGTGCGTTGGCTCATATCAATGACCAGCGGCTGGTTACCCCATGGCAGAGGCGCGCCTACACCAAGCTGATGGGACTGCAATACAAAGTGGTGTATCACAAGGGGATTGAGAACACAGCAGCAGACACTTTATCCCGCAGAGATGTAGAAATTTCAGCTATCACGATCGCCACCCCGGTGTGGCTGGAGGAGGTGGTGACTGGATACCAGAACGATGAGAAAGCCAAGGCTATATTACAACAACAAAGTGAAACCGGTGATCTCGCTCCTGATTACGAAGTTAAAGATGGTGTCATCATGTACAAAGGCAGAGTTTGGGTGGGACTGAATGTAACTATGCAACAGAAGATACTGCAAGCCATCCACTCCAGTGTGATAGGGGGGCATTCAGGCATCCATGCCACTTATGAACGTCTGCGACGACTGTTTGCTTGGCCAGGAATGAGGCAAGATGTGGTTACCTTGGTGTCCAACTGTAGCATCTGCAAACAAGCAAAGACTGAGAGGATACCGACACCGGGCCTGCTGGAGCTGCTGCCTGTTCCTCCACATGTCTGGCATACCATCACCCTCGACTTCGTGGAAGGGTTGCCCACCTCTCGTGGCTACTCCTGCATTATGGTGGTGGTGGATAAGTTGACACAGTACGCCCATTTCATTCCCCTGGCTCATCCCTTCTCGGCTCTCCAAGTGGCTACCGCGTTCATGACTCATGTGTACCAACTGCTCGGTCTGCCACACGCCATGGTCTCGGACCGTGATCGGGTCTTCACAAGCAACCTGTGGAAGGAGTTGTTTCGTCAAGCTGGGACGGAGTTACGTATGTCCTCGACGTATCACCCTCAGACAGATGGCACCACCGTGAGAGTGAACCAGTGCATGGAAACCTTCCTGTGTTGTTTTGTGCACTCCTGCCCTCACAGGTAGTTTCAGTGGCTGCACTTGGCAGAGTTTTGGTACAATACATCGGCACACTCCACACTGCAGGCTTCTCCATTTGAGGTGCTTTATGGTCACCCTCCTCGTCACTTTGGGATCGTAAATGCATCAATGGCAGTTCCAGCGGATCTGAACTGTTGGCACCAGAAAAGGGAGGTCATGACGGTTCTGCTGAAACAACATTTGGAAAGATATCGTCAGCAGATGAAAGATTAGGCTGACAGAAAGAGATCAGAGAGATCTTTCTCAGTGGGCTATTGGGTGTTCGTTAAGTTGCAGCCATACGTGCAGGTTTCGGTCGCGACAAGGGCTAACCATAAGCTGTCTTTCAAGTTTTTGGGCCTTTCCAGGTGACAGCACGCATTGGGAATGTGGCGTATCGCCTACAACTGCCAGAGGGGAGCCGAGTCCATCCAGTGTTCCAGGTCTCCTTACTCAGAGGGGACTGCCACCGGGCGCTGAGACTGTCTCTTCCTTGCCGGAGCCGGTGCTGCCATACGCACCACCTGACTTTCCCGAGAAGGTGCTGGCGCGGCGCTTGGTTACAAAAGGCTCATCGAAGATCCCTCAAGTGCTGGTCAAGTGGTCGTCTCAGCTCAAGGCGCTGGCATCATGGGAAGATTTCTTCGAGCTCCGGAGTTGATTCCCAGGTGCTGCGGCTTGGGGTCAAGCCGTTTCTGAAGAAGGGGGGATGTCACGACTGATACTGCACCAGAGTCCACCAGCGCTACCGGACGGCCCAAGAGAAGACGGAGGCCAAACAAGCTTTTCGACCCATCAACCTGGGAGCTGTAGTGGAGTGTTAAGTAGGCCTCGTTGGAGCGGTGAAGGGCACGGAATTGTAATTGACCGAACCCTTTTCCCTGTCTCCTTCCTCTGTTCCCCTGTATCCCCTTCCTCTGCCTCCCGATCCCCTTTCTCCCTCTCAAACCCTAGCGAGATCTGCCTGTAATTGTCCATGACTGCTTGATTCGAGTAAGAGGGCCGTGATAGTGTACGCCCAAGTGGGCAGGTGGTCTGGGCTTGCCAGACTTGAGGTGGCTCAACAAGGCGCTCCAGGCCCGTTGGCCATGGTTGCAGAAGGTGGACAGGGACAGAGCCTGGGCGGAGTTCTCAATATAGGTGCCACAAAAAGCCCACGCTCTGGTCCAGATCGCAGCTCATACGACGATGGGGAACGGTGCCAAGGCCTTATTTTGGGAGGACCGTTGGGTCAGCGGAGCGAGAATTAGCGAGATTGCACCGGCTCTGTATGCCAGAGTACCACCACGCATCAGAAGGAAGAAGGTGGTCAAGGAGGCTCTAGCTAACGGTAGTTGGGCTTCAGATGTTGGCCCAAACCTGACGTGGGATGAGCTTCAGGAGTTCCTAACTGTTTGGTCACAGCTTGAGATGGTGCAACTGGCTGATGAGGTGGAAGACACAATCAAATGTGTCTGGGAGAGCAACGGTACCTTCTCGGCGAAATCTGTATATGAGGCCCAGATTCTTGGGAAGGGAAGTCTCGCCGACGGCAGCATTTACATGGAAATCCAAAGCACCATTAAGATGCCGCTTCTTCTCTTGGTTGGCTACCAGGAACCGCTGTTGGACCTCCAACAGGCTAGCGCATAGAGGGCTACCTCATCAGGACGCCTGTCCGCTCTATAGCCAGCATGACGAAACCATGCAACATCTGCTCATCGACTGTACGTTCGCAAAATAGGTTTGGCATTGGTGCACCACGCTCAAGGGCCGGTTAGACTTCCTTCTGCTACCAGGTGAGACCCTGGCTAGCTAATGTGAGAGACGGGATGCTAGTGGTCTGCACCGCAAGTCAATTAGGGCTCTATGCATACTAGGAATGTGGGTGCTCTGGAAACACAAGAACGATATAGTCTTCAACGGCGTGACTCCATCGCTGCCTTGGGTTACGAATATGCTCAGGGAGGAAGGTGTGTCCTGGACGAAGGTGGGACTGATAGAGGAGGGCATGTGGCCGGCAGAGTGGGCAGAAACTTGAGTAGTTGTAACACATATCTGTATTCGGTAGGCCAGTTGAAAGCTAGCATGTAAATAACGACTAAGCTTGTATTGGCGGATAGGGGCTCCCCACCCCACTCTCTTCTTTAATGAATGATACGCACTCTCGTGCGTATTCGAGAAAAAAAACAATAACATCACCTTCGGTGATTGCATTAACACTTAGGCTGCGTTTGGCACCACAGTATTTTTGAAGTTTTAGAAAAATACCATGGTATTTTTTGAAACCACTGTTTAAAATACTTTGATGCAAATACTTAATTTTACCAAACCGAAGTATCTCCAAAACCATGGTGTTTTCACTGTATTAGAAAAAGAGGTTCGGACCCCTTTTTTAAAAACCGAGAAATGATCGCTCCCGTCGGTCTCTCAACTCCATCTTTCTAGCCGTCAACCCGTGTGATTATACTTCATTTCTCTGTGGCTATGAATAAACAATTCTAGCTCAGCACATGGGAAGGAAGTATGCGCCCTTGTACGCCTACTCTGTCACTGATCTCGTCAATTTCTCTACACAACGCTGCATGCATACATCGGCCGTGAGCACAAGCTGCTGAGATCGTGTAGCTGAGTTTGGTTCAGCTTGATATCTTCAGTGTTATCCATGCAACCTAACAACTGGTGACAATTGGACAAAACCGAGAAAAAAACGATTTGGCAAACACCTCAATGGTTTTGCCAAAGCCATGAAAAACTGTGGTTTTTAGATACTGAAGTATTCAACGTCCACGCGTTGGAATACCGAGGTTTTGTAAAACTACTGTTTTAGATAAATTGTGCTGCCAAACTAGGATCTAGGTTTTGTAATACTACTGTTTTGTAATACCATGGTTTTGTAATACTACTGTTTTAGATAAACTGTGCTACATTTGGCAGCAATGTCTTTTTGAAGTTTTTGGAGAATACCATCGTTTCTGAAAAACCATGGTTTTGAATACTTTGATGCGTTTGCCGTCAGCAAAAACTGAAGTTTCGTAAACCATAGTATACAGAAGCCATGGTCTTTTCGGGTATCTGGAAATAAAAGAGGCCCCGGCCTCCATTTTTCTAAACAAATGGATAGAAGCGCAATTGGAGTTGCTGCCTATGTCGAGATAAGAATATCAGCTGTGATGGCCTCCTATTTTCTCTATCTGTCATATAAACGAGTTGTATTATATCTCCTGGTTAGTAGCCGATTCTGTTTGATTAGCGTGTAGTTGGTCTCTCGGGTCCTTCTTCCAGCTAGCGTCGCGTGTGAGTCTCCTATCTTATATCTGCAATCACGAGGGAATCAAGCTCACCACCAGGGGTATGGTATGTGCTCCTCTATGATGTACAATATTTCGTCCTTAATTATCTGTCCTATCTGATTGCAACACTTCCGCGATGAGTTGCATATGGTTTAGAGATGCCACTAGCCAAACACCCAGGTAGTTTTGGTAAAACTGAGAAAACCATGGTTTAAAGAAACTGTGGTATTCCTTGCCCACACATCGGAATACTGTGGTTTCAATTACCATGGTTTTCTAAAACTTTGTTGCCAAACTAGGCCTTACCTCTTCTTTACCTTTTATGATGTCGATGAGTTCATCGATCTTTGACGTCGGTCTTTCATCTTTCTCTTCGGAGATAGCGTTGACCTTACTTGTGGTAGACCTTTCTACATGCTATTGGGCATGATTTTCTTGCATATCATCAAGTAGCTTCTTAGCCTCTTCAATAGGTCTTCCCATTATAGTTCCTCCTACAGCTGTATCAAGCATAGTTTTTAACATGAGATCAAGAACCTTATAAAACATATGAAGAATTAATCATTCTCCCATCCCGTGATTAGGATAATTTCTTATAGCCTCCTCCATGCGATCCCACGCGAGTGCTAGTGGCTCATGTTCCTTAAGCTTAAAACTTGTGATTTGATATTGAAATTGTATAATTTTTTCAGGGGGCAAAACTTACATAAAAATTTGCTACAACAAGCAGTCCATGAAGTTATAGTTTCTCTAGGTAAAGGTAAAAGCCATTCTTTTGCTTTTTCTCTCAATGAAAAACAAAATAGATGCAATTTTAGAGAGTTCAGTTCATGGTCCTTAATATGTGTCATATCACACAACTCGGTAAAATTGTGTAAGTGCATGTCAGCATCCTCTGATGCAGTGCTTCTAAATTGGCCTTGTTGAACCGTTATGACTAAGTGGGGATTCATTTCATATTTCTCGGTAGCAAGACTAACTAATTTCATATTGCTCGGTAGCAACATTAGGTTGTGCAATTGGTGCACACATGAAGAGCGAAGCGAAGTCTCAAAGATTTTGAGCCATAATATTTTACTAGAAGGGTTGGACGCGCTTTGCTGCACCGTTGGTGTTATTGGGTTTTTGTAATTATTTTATTCTCTCTGTTTCAAAATATAAGGTGCGTTAGTTTTTTTTTAAGTCAAACCTCTTTAAGTGTGACAAAAATTATAGAGAAGTATATCAATATCCATAATATCAAATCGAAATCATTAGATTCATCATGAAATGAATTTTCATATTTTATTTATTTAGTATTGTGGATACTGATATTTTTGGTTCTGAACTTTGTAAAAGTAAAAGAAATTTGACATATTAAAAAATAATACACCTTATATTGTGGAACCGAGGGAATATTTGGTTTGGAGAGTGATGGTGGAGGGGGATGATGGATTGTGTTTTATTTTTATTTGTAATAATGCGGTGTTTTTGTGAGCCTTTCGAGTTGTGATTTTGTGTTATTTGCTAATCAACCCATATTTATGTGAGAAAGTTTTCTGCGTCGGTGGCTGCACGTGCTATATTGATGCTACAGTATCATATGTTGGTGATTTTTTCTAGGTGATGAGAGGTCACGCGGGATTAGTATGTCTTTATAGGGCGGTTGCTACCGATTAATTTGAAATATCCTTTACTCGGTCGATATGTGAATCAAATCCAAAATTGAATTCTCCAATCAAATAGGAGAGCTCCAAAATTAAGAAGTACAATGAACTAAAATAATTGGATGAGAGAGCTTCTTGAGAAATTGTTGACCCGATCAAAATCGCGTGCTTTAGTTTTAAATTGGAGACCGATTAAATTGGGCCTTAAAATTAGAGAGCATAGTGTAATAGATATATTATAAGTTAAAACACCTAGTTTTAATGTTGATTTAAAGGAATGACCTGGTTGTAAGTTAGTCATATATGATTATAAATAGATTTTTTTTGCCAAAAAATAACGTAAAATGATTTTGGAGGATTTTTTCATACACTACATACATATTTATATGCAAATACAGGTAAACAACTCGATACACATCATATGCATACCGATAGACCGGCTGTGCAACACTTGTACTCCTACGGATGCATAGTGTTGCAAAACTCGATCAACCAGTGTCGTCCCTATAGTAGTGCTCCTATCGTTAGAACTTGGTCGCCAAAGGATTGCGATGGAATTAAAGGACGCAGCCTAGAATCGGTCGCCCAACTACGCACTGCTCCAAGACATTAGAGCAGGTCTTGCAAGTTCTGCCTCAAATAGCATTAGCAAAATGAGGAGAACCTGTAACGTGTTCGCACACGAGCTGGCTACATCAGTCAGGGAACAGGGTGACCAAATGATGATTGCAAGAGTTCCTGGAAAGGGAGGAGAACAGCCGCCGCGCCAGACCCCGGGATGGTGGCGGCGGAGCGGAACTGACTTGTCTCGCGCTCCCCTCTCCCCCCTCACAGCCCCGATCCCCTTCTGCGACGGCGCGTGTTCCTCGGTCCTCCCTCGCGGCCACTGTCCTGCGGGTCCGACGAGGCCTGCGAGTGCCCTGGCCGTGCCTTGGGCTGGCTCCGGGACCCTGTCTCGCACCCCCGTGCGGTTGTGTCCGCCCCCTCCAGCCCGCCAGGATCTGGTGCTTTGTTCCTGGCTGGTTGCGGCTTCCCCGGCCGGCTGCGTCATCCGGCGGCCGGGTGCGCCTGCCAAGGTGCGGCTCCCCTCCCCCCTGGCGAGCTTCGGATATGCTCCCCCCTTCAAGCGATGGCCTTGGAGGTGCCTGGTAGTGCCCGACGGCGGCTACCTCTTGCAGCAGGCCGGCCGAGCACTACAAAAAAAGACACATCCGTGATATTTTGGGCCGAACGAAAATTTTTCTGTCATACTTATGACACTTCTATGACGATAATTGTGATAAAACCCAGTATCATCATAGATGTGGTGGGCTCCTACTTCTATGACAAAAAATCATGACAGAAAATGGGCTTTTCGTCCTGGGCGGGCCGGAGACGCAGTTGCATGACATTCTTAGGGCCGTCCATGACGGAAAAAACCATGGTAGAACCGAGGGCGAGGAAAATTTAGAGGAGTTCCCGGTTATGGTGGGAGGTCGGGGGCCGAGCGATGCGCGTTTCTCTCGTACACGTACGCGCGTGTGTGTGAGGCGTTGCCTCTAACTGAACCCGAGCAAAGCGTCGGGCTCTAACTGAACCCGAGCGACAGACTGCGAGCTCTGGCGTTACTAAACCCGGCGATCGATCGATGGCTGTTAACTAAACCCGATCGGCGATTCGCCGCTCTGCGCTAGCGAAGCCGATCGATGCCTCTGGGATGAGCGATGAGCGTTGCGGGGGGGGTGGATGAGCGATGGCGGTGGGGGTGGATCACGAGGACCCGTGGCGTTGCCTCGGGATGAACAGGACGACCCGTGGAGGGCTGGATGAGCGATAGATGGTGGAGGGTGCCCGTGGAGGGTGGTTGAGCGATGGCGGTGGAGTAGCGCGGTGGAGGCTGGATGAATAGGAGCCCGTGGAGGCTGGAGAAGGTCGACGGTAGCCCGTGGAGGCTGGAGGAGGTCGACGGTGGAGATGAACAGTATCCCATGGAGTCCCGTTTTGCGGTACGCCACACCCTTCCGATGAACAGGACCCCCGTTTCGACCATAGCGCTCCAACACAAGTCCGTTTCGTCCGTTTTGCGGTACGCCACACCCCACCCGATCAACAGGACCCCCATTTCGAACGTCGGAGGTCCGTTTCCTCCGTTTTGCGGTAGGCCAAACCCCTCCCGATGAACAGGATCCTGTTTTGAACGTGGCGGGTCGAACACAAGGTCGTTTCCTCTGTTCTGCGATACGCCAGGCCTCGTTTCCATCGCCTGTTCCTTCCAAACCGGTTGGCTCCAACGCGTTTCGTTGCCTCCCGATGAACACGATGCATTCTGTTGCCTCCCCATGAACACGACGCATTCCGTTGCCTCCCCATGAACACGACGATGACGCAGTTTCTCCATTTTGACCCAGCCATGTACACGAGCCCTGGCCGTACGTATGCGCGAGTAGGCGTTTGAGACCCCGCCCGTATGTACACATACATGGCCATACTATTAGGCACTTCCTTGCGTGCGAAGATGTAGCCGCTGGGTCCCAGCAGTCAGGGGGGCGAATCTTTTTTTTTTGCCCGGACACACTTCTTTGCGTGCGAAGATGTAGCTGGTGGGTCTTAACAGTCAGGGGGGAAATATTTTTTTTTCGTGAAATACAGTGGCCCGTCCGGTGGGTCCCTGCTGTCAAGTGGAAGTATCATTATTTTCCGCGTAATAAGGAGGCACTTCCTTGCTGCAGCCGTGGACCCAGCTGTCAGCCTCTCCACGTACAGTCCACGTCCGATGAAAGTCGTCCCTTGACCACGTTGACCACTCTGCGCCGAGAGCACCAGGGCGGTGGACGACGGCAAGGCTAGGAAGGGGACGACGCGGAGCCGGGGAAGATACGGTAGTGGATGCCCACGCGTAGAGGAGTATGAGGGTTCACTCGTTCGGCTACGGTGTGAGGCTGCCGTCGCCGTAGAATAACAGGGAGTGTGGGTGAGTAGAGGGATGGCCTGGCCAGCGGCGGGAGTAGAGGGGGCGATGAGGCCTCCGGGGCATCACAGCCGGCCACGGGCGGCAGGAGCATGCGGCGTGACCGGCGCTGCTTTGGGCGGCTGGAGCAAGAATACCAGAGGTTGAAGAAGCACTACGGCTGTTGGATGGACATCGTACGGTCACTGGAGCTAGAATCGTTCATACATTGACTAAAGTTGACAAAGGCCTCCGTCCGAGTCAACTTAGTAGGCCCACAAGTCAGCCTCCCACCAAGGTGGGTCCCAGCTAGCAGGGGGTATTCATTTTTTTGTGCGTAATAAGGAGGCACTTCCGGTGGGTCCGAGCTGACAGCGGGGGGAACGTTTGTTTCGCGAAATACAGTGGCCCATCCGATGGGTCCCAGCAGTCGGAAACATTTTTTCCATGAAATACTGGTGGCCCGTCCGGTGGGTCCCTGCTGTCAGGTGGAGGAATAATCATTTTCCGCGTAATAAGGATGCACTTCCTTGCGGCTGTCGTGGACCCAGCTGTCAGCCTCTCCACGTACAGTACTCTTCCGATGGAAGTCGGTCGTTGACCACATTGACCACGCCGCACCGAGAGCACCACGGCGGTGGACAACGGCGATGCCTAGGAAGGGGACGATGCGGAGCCGGGGAAGACGCTACAGTGGAAGCCCGCGCGGAGAGGAGTACAAGGGTTCACTAGTTTGGCTGCGGTGTGAGGCTGCCATCGCCGCAGAATAACAAAGGATGTGGGTGAGCAGAGGGATGCCCTGGCCAGCGGTGGGAGTAGTAGGGGCTCGAGGCTGTGGCAGACAGCCGCCACGGGAGGCAGGAGCAGCGGTCCCTTGGTGGCCGCTTTGGCGGCTGGAGCAAGAAGATCAGAGATTGAAGAAACACGACGGCCGTTGGATTGACATCCAACGATTACGTCTTCTAGAATCATTTGTTGACGTATATAATAACTAAAAAAAATCTTGCATACGCGTTAACTAAACAGGCCCACAAGTCAGACCACTCCCTCTTTTTTTTAATAATTTATATATAGCTCATGGCAACTTCTTATGCAATTTATTGCAGTCGTTTTTTTTGTTGGCCAGGGCCAATTTCGCATATTCCTATGGGTTTCAAACTATTTTTAATACCGAAATGTTGAGCCAAATTTAAAGTACTTTGAAGATATATTTAAATTAGGTTAATGCCCAGTGAAATAGGAATCTGAAAATGTGAAAAAATTCAGAAATTATATAGTAATTGCCAATTTATCATCTGTTTTTATACTTACAACCCATTTCATATTACTTTCAAGATTTGTGGGCGTCTTGAAAGAGTTGCAGCCCATCAGGGCGTAGAAAAATAAGTAGGCCTGGATTGGGTATTCTTCAGAAAAAATAAACTGGGCTCATATTCACAAAGAAAAAATAGCTGGGATGGTTACATGGTGAACATAAAATATAAGCCTGGACTAGACGGGCCACAGCCCAGTTCAAACGCTGCTCCGTCTCAACAATAACAAAAAAAAATACTGCTCGAGCAGCTACATCCCAGGTGTCAGCCGATCTTGTGCTGTTCTCTTGTGTATTGACTATATACGCTCACAATGTCGTGGGTCCCAGATGTCAGGAAAACACTAGGAGGAAGCATTTTATTTTTCCATACGCTGACGTGGTGGGCCCTATTGTCATCCTCTCCACGTACTTCCACCGATTCCTATTGTTTGTTGACCATGTTGACAACGCGAGAGGGCGGCGCCGCAGCGAACGCACCAAAGCGCGCGGAGGACGTAGGTGTTAACGATTTAGGAGACGGTGGGGCAGCGATGCATCTTGTTGGCGAGGCGCAGTACCGTGGGAAGTATAGCGGCGGTCCCTTGGCGCTGGTTTTGTTTTGGCGGCTGGAGGAAGACAAGACTGAAGAAACACGACAGACTGTAAAAGCAGCAGGAGTACTTAACAACCTTAACTGAAACCAGCAGGGGCACTTAACAAGCAAAGCTGAAAGCAGTATGAGTACTTATAAAGGTTCAACCATACAAAGCACGCCTCGAACAGTGCTACTTTGCCTACAGTTAGCTAAGGGTGAGGCCGCCAAGCCCCAGGACAAGGCCCATGCGCCACCCCGCGCATCCACAACCTTCTGAAAGCGGCTTCATCTCGCAATGTGGTCAATAAACAGGATATTAAACTTACTGACCATGGAAAAGCATGAACATAATCTTCATCCTATTCTCCAAGATGGACGAGCCTTCATTATTTGAGACCACCCATGAATAAGTATCTTTTCACCTCCAAGGGGAATTGAGTAGGTCGACATAAACATCATGTTGTGACCAAGCGCAAGTCGACCCGACCATGGTCGAGCATCGTATAGGAACAATAGAACTGGGTAGTTTCTGTTTCAAGAAGATCACGGTTGTAAAAGCGTGTATAAGCAATAGCTTATGAACAACATATATAACAAAAACAACTTCGTACCATAAGTTTCTCGACATAGTTGGACCTGTTCAACGAGTGCCGCATGATGGCACACATATCACGTGGCCTTCCACCATTGAAACGCCCACAAGGACCTCAAGGCGATCAATAAAGTGTAGGAACTTGTGGATGTAAATGATCACCTTGATTGCCATCGAAGAATAAATTGAGTTATTACAGAATAACAAACGAGCAGCCTGCTTAACTCTGAAAAAACCTACACGTGCCACCAATTATAAGAAAATATTAGTTAGAAGTAACATCTTTGTGAGAGATTCGTTGCTACTTCTAAAGTTAAATTGTGATTAGTTAGACAGAATAGGTGGATTAAGAAGTAATCGAGGCAACAAGCAAGAACCAGATACAAAACTAACATGGATGAACAATTGGAACGGCGTTGGGGTGGAAGATCGCAGTGAAGATGAGACCAGATTCTGCTATTTCCATCAACATTCGTGCGCCAACTTTCAGTCCGTAGCACTTGAGAAAGTTTATCCAAGTTCGGCCATAAAAAGCAGTGATCTTCTTGGTTCATGAACCCAACTCAGAACTTATATCCATGGCTTGTCTTCAATGTGACCATTAAACTAGTGTATTCAGTTATGGCAAGGCCGAGCATCTTGAGTACATGTGTTCTGGCATAGCAAATAATACACTGCAGGAAAAATAATATGAGAACACAATGTATTCCCTATCCAAATCTAGAAATAACTTCCTCCTTCACGTCAGTGTTGATCATCATACTAGTAGTACCTTTTATCCAAATATAGCAATCCAAATTTCCAAATTAGTCGATTGCATGTTCAAAAAAACCCCACCCTCCCGGATAGAAAGGAGGATTCTAGGAACATACTGTGCTCGTTTCAAAATCATGTGTTAGGATGAGAAGGAACAAGTGTGTCGTCTCGCCGAGGGCGCAAAAACCTGTAGGGTACTCGTACTTTGGGCACTGCAAATGAAACACACCAGATTCAGTAGGAAGAAAAATGCATCAACGGCGGCGGCTGCCATCCTAGGATTACCTGCGACCAAGGGACTTGGATTTATCGGGGATTGATGAAGAATTCGTACCTGGATCTCCATGAGAAAACCCTATACAATCGCCGAGAGGGGGTTTTCTTTGAACAAGAAGACGAGGGAGAAGGGTATTCAGGCCCAGTGAAATATTGCCGCTTCATCCGTCCAGCTTACTGCTAAAGCTGGAAAAGGGGGGGTTGTGATTTGACGGCTAATTGGGCATTACTGCGGCGCTGCGACCGGGGTGTGTCTACCGTGAAGTTGTGCACTCTAATTTGTGCATATGGCATGTGGACCCCGTTGCCGGTTGCCCCACATATCAGCGAAAGGAAGTAGAAAGACAAGAGTAACTAGTTACACATAAATATATATTTTGATAGAGAGATACTCCCTGTGTAAAGAAATATACAAATCTTTTATATCACAGACAGGCTCACCTTGCCGAGAAATATACTCCCTCTGCAACGCACGGGCATTATGGGGGTTCAGCTTTTTTATGGGGGTTCAGCTGAGAATATAATACTCAGACAGGCTCATGGTTCTGTACTTTGGCCCGCAGGCCCACCCTGCATGTTTGGGGGCCCATGTGTTCTACCTCAGCGCTTTTCATATTGCAAGCGATCTGTAAGGCGAATACACAAAATTGAGTAAAGCACGACAGCTGTTGGAATGAAATCGAATGATAGTTCCTAACCAGCAATCAGAGTTGCAATTCTATCAGTGATATACCATGTGATAAATAATACTATCTTACTACTTATACACACAGGACACTTGTTTCACCATGCCAGATTAATACATCAAAATGTCTCAGAGGATAGATCAGTTCGGCAGTTGCGTGCTGCTACTGAAGAATTTCAAAGTTGATTTGGACCAGCTCTCCTTGCCGAGAAAGTTCGACTTTGACATCATCCCCTACCGCAAGATATGATTTAGATTTGAACCTTGACCATCCTTTAGCATCAATCATCATGCGACCATCCTTTGTACTTATGGTATATTGAGCAGGTTCATTCACACCAAGGCTGCGCATGGTAAGAGAAACTTGGCCGCGGTCGCCCGGATTGTTGAACGACTCCCTCGTTGCTCTAATTCTCTGTTTGCAAACAAGAAGACATACCCAAATAGTTAGATCAACACAGTGAATCATGTGAAACAACATGGAAAGAAAAAAGAACAAAGCACTTGGGCGGCCAATGCTTACCAAGAAGGTGGACATGTCGGTTTTTGTAAGGACTTTGGTATATGAAGTGCGAACTGCAGCCCAGTCTGTTGCCGGTGCAACTGCACGGGCCGAAGCAGATGCAAGTGCAAGTGTTGGTGTAGGTGCCGAAGCCGCTGCTGCTGCCGGAGATGGTGTTCCTTGTAGGGCTGGTGCCGGTGTCGGAGCAGGTGCCGGTGTCGATGCCCGATCCTCCGGTAGATCAGAATGATCCTCTGACACGGTCGGTGTCCAATCCTCAGCTGGATTAGACTGAGCTACTGCCGTTGTCAATGCTAGAGTAATTGTCGGTGCTCGATCCATTGTTGAAGGTGGTACCGATGTGCAAGACAACGGCGATCGTGTCTGGTCTGCTATGATCAGCTTTCGATCTTGACTAGGATCCATGACTATGATCCAGTTTTTTCTTTATTTCTTTTAAACGCGAGAAGGACTAATTGTGGCATTTTTGTTAAACCAAACTGCAGTCCATCATAGGGATTCAGCTTGTACTCAGACAACAGACTGATCCAATTTTTTTCCAGTATATAAGTGATGGACAGTGCCTTCGTTACTGACACGACATAAGAAGTGAAACCTGCAAAAATAGCCATCGTAGAGCAAACCAAACGGTTTATTCTGTGATGAATGTCACATGGCAAAACCTGCATCGTAAAATTGCAGGAAAAGAAAGAAAACATGACATTAAATCAATAAGATTTAGACAGTAAATCAATAAGATTTACTTGATGTGACATGAGTGAATCCTTACCAGGAAATCACTATGTTGAAGTACTAAACAGAAGATTGATCGTCCAACTACGGGTGGCATGCAGGGGCCCCGCCTACTCCCACAAGCAGAACAGTCCAAAGGCCGTGACAAATCGTATGGATCAAACATCCATGGGACTGGAAATCCTGGTGGGTGCAATAGACCCTGCAATGCATACAGATATTGGAGTATAACCATAATTGATAAACTGTCCTCACAAAAAATATGATCTGGATACTTCAAAATATACAGACTGAATTGAGTGGACAGACATTAACATAGACCGTTCTCAAGACTGACCACACACCAAAAGCGGCAGTACTAATAAACAATACAGGGTTAACAAACACAAATCAGTACTGAACAATAGTCCTTACTACAAACAAGCAAAATTGCACTAACTAAACTCTACAGACTATTTCTTGCCACCGACCTACGGGATGAACCCCGCATAACTGACTAGGCCATGGACTTCATGAGAGATGTCTACATGCACCATCACCATCTTGTCAACCTTGGAGAACCTAACAGAGTGGTCTTTCCACTCATAAACATGATGATGAAGACAGGCCGCATCAGATTTGCTGGGAAGCTTTACAAGAACCACACCCTTCGTAATCGAAAGCACAACCAAGAAATTGTTGTGGTCAAGTACAGCCTCGAGAACACGCCTGACAACAAAGCTACAGGAAAACACTAGTTCAGGACACGTGGCGACAAGGACACAACAGCTAGATAGTTCAGCAGTAGAACTCATCATCAGGTCTTACAGTTCACACGGCATGATTTTGAGAACTTCATCTCCACCGCGGACCTGGTTCTAATTCAAACCGAAACCATATTTTATTACTACCTCCGTTCAGAAATATAAGATGATTTTCGATATTATACTCCATATATGACTACATATACGCACAGAAATGAGTGAACAAAGACACTAGAAGTCTAGAACATGTCTTCAAAGGCATGAGAGCAGAGGGATTACTTGCAATATCCATAACAGAAGTTACTGAGGCAAATATACCCTCTTCAAAGGTAGCATTGATGTTCATAAAGTACTCCCTTCGTCCCAAAATTCTTGTCTTTGATTTGTCTAGATACGGATGTATCAAGTCAAATTTTAGTATTAGATACATCTGTATCTAGACAAATCTAAGACAAGAAATTTGGGACAGAGGGAGTAGTTGAAAGTAATCTATAAGAAATCAGTGTCAACCTCTCGCATGTTTTGGTCAAAAGAGGAATTTAGAACCGTCATTTGGCACACTAAAATCACATGCAAGATCACCCGAGAAAGTTGTACTACCAAGATTACTAATCTGCGTGTTAGATGAAAAACACGATCAAGATCGAGAAAAGATCGTCAACAAGAGACATTACGGATTTTCTTAATGAGGGATCCGGAGAGGGGGCTTGGACAGGGTGATGGCTTTGAGCTTGTCTGCGGTAGTCTCGGCGGGGTGCTTGCGCTTCTTCATACCATGAGCCTCGACGGTTTTGGCCAGAGCCATAGACATCACGTCGGCCGGTGCTCTAGCGTCCATCCAAGAGTGGAAGCTGAGAGAGAAGAGTGAAAGGAGGAACGAGATGAGGGAGAAGCGAAGCGAGTGGGGATTTTCTTCAAGAGAGGAAGCTGAGAGAGAAGAGCGAAATGATGGTTGCTTCGTCCGTCGAACTTACTATAGGAAAGGAGGGGGTTTTGTGATTTGACGGCCCATTGGGCATTACTGCGGCGCTTCGATCAGGGTAGTCTACCGTCACTCTACTACGGAGTAATTTAGTGGATGGCTGGTGGACCCAGGTGCTAGCTATCCCACACGTCGGCGAAAGTGAGTAATTTAGTGCATGGCTGGAGGAGGTTCCGCACGGTAGAGCGTGTCCACTATTTTTCTGAAGAAAAAAAATGATTACCGCAAGCGTTTCCACTCTTACGACGGAGGAGTGCGAAACACGGCAGCCACTTGAACATACACAGTGCTCCTACTACTAGCCATGTACAGTGGTTCATACGTCAGTACTACACAATCTTGTTGCTAGTGTAGTAAGATATGACAATAACAAATGATGTTGTGCGCATGTCAACTACTCCTATATGTAACATAGTACCGCTTTTTTGACTGTCCGGTCGAGAATGAACGGTGAGATCAGTGTTAACAGAAGTAGGTCTACAACGCACGGAGAGTACGGTGCTACAGTACTCCATGAAACATGAACCATATGAAGCACGAATATTGTTAGGTAGGGTGTATGAAGGGTGCACGGGATGGGAGCAAAAGTTCCCTTCTTGACCAACTTTTGGGTGTTTGGCAGAGTGCATGAAGGGTGCATGAGTCCACACTAGTAGGTTAACAAAAATACATGAAGAGGAAACAACTATATTGAGATGAGAATGCAACCAAACACACCCACACGCTTTGTGCTACAGTGACTGATGTGCACCGTCTGAGTTTGATCCAATGGTCATGTTGCGCCGAGACATGGACATGCCCATGCAGAGGGCGCCTAAACACCACCGAAGTCCCTCTGCTTCTCCAGGCGCACGATGTTGGTGATGCAGGGTGCAACCGCCCGCAGAGCCCACTCCCGGTCGACGGGAGCCAGCTCGTCAAAGACAACGTCCAATGGCACGAATTGATTCCGGTGACGGAGCCCTGAGAGGATTCGCCCGGCAACGACGACGGTAGCTGATACGTCTCCAACGTATCTACTTTTCCAAACACTTTTGCCCTTGTTTTGGACTGTAACTTGTATGATTTGAATGAAACTAACCCGGACTGACGCTGTTTTCAGCAGAACTGTCATGATGTTGTTTTATGTGTAGAAAAGAAAAGTTCTCAGAATGTCCTGAAAATCCACGGAGCAACTTTTTGGAAAATATAAAAAATATTGGCAAAAGAATCAAGACCAGGGGGCCCACACCCTGTCCACGAGACAGGGGGGCGCGCCCCCTCCCCTGGGCGTGCCCCCTATCTCATGGCCCCCCTGGACCTCCACCGACCTCAACTCCAACTCCATATATTCACGTTCGGGGAGAAAAAAAATCAGAGAGAAAGTTTCATCGCGTTTTACAATACGGAGCCGCCACCAAGCCCTAATCTCTCTCGGGAGGGCTGATCTGGAGTCCGTTCGGGGCTCCGGATAGGGGTATTCGTCGCCATCGTCATCATCAACCATCCTTCATCACCAATTTCATGATGCTTACCGCCGTGCGTGAGTAATTCCATCGTAGGCTTGCTGGACGGTGATGGGTTGGATGAGATTTACCATGTAATTAAGTTAGTTTTGTTAGGGTTTGATCCCTAGTATCCACTATGTTCTGAGATTGATGTTGCTATGACTTTGCTATGATTAATGCTTGTCACTAGGGCCCGAGTGCCATGATTTCAGATCTGAACCTATTATGTTTTCATGAATATATATGTGTGTTATTGATCCTATCTTGCAAGTCTGTAGTCACCTATTATGTGTTATGATCCGACAACCCCGAAGTGACAATAATCGGGATACTTCTCGGTGATGACCATAGTTTGAGGAGTTCATGTATTCACTATGTGCTAATGCTTTGTTCCGGTTCTCTATTAAAAGGAGGCCTTAATATCCCTTAGTTTCTGCTAGGACCCCGCTGCCACGGGAGGGTAGGACAAAAGATGTCACGCAAGTTCCTTTCCATAAGCACGTATGACTATTTACGGAATACATGCCTACATTACATTGATGAACTGGAGCTAGTTCTGTGTCACCCTATGTTATAGCTATTACATGAGGAATCGCATCCGGCATAATTATCCATCACTGATACATTGCCTACGAGCTTTTCACATATTGTTCTTCGCTTATTTACTTTTCGTTGCTACTTTTACAACTACTACAAAAACCCAAAAACTATTGTCTTTACTTTTGCCACCGTTACCTTCATTATCATACCACTTTTGCTGCTAAATACTTTGTTGCAGATACTAAGTTATCCAGGTGTGGTTGAATTTACAACTCAACTGCTAATACTCAAGAATATTCTTTGGCTCCCCTTGTGTCGAATCAATAAATTTGGGTTGAATACTTTACCCTCGAAAGCTGTTGCGATCCCCTACACTTGTGGGCTATCAAGATTATTTTCTGGCGCCGTTGCCAGGGAGCATAGCTCTATTCTCTGAGTCACTTGGGATTTATATTTGTTGATCATTATGAAGAACTTGAAAGACGACAGAACCAAGATTTTGCCCTCAACTACGAGGGGAGGTAAGGAACTGCCATCTAGCTCTGCACTAGATTCTCCTTCTGTTATTAGTAAGCTTGCGACACCTAAACCTGCTACTGCTATGAACTCTGATACGTCGCATGTTATTGATGATGCCACCTCTGTTATGCATGATACTTATGATGTAACTACTTTTGTGCGTGATACTACTTTGCCATTAGGTGAATTTCTTGATGCACAACTTGCTAGAGTTAGGGGGGATGAAATTATTGAAGATGCTATTATTGATGATAGTGATGATGAAAATTCTCCTAATGATTATGAATTGCCTGTTGTTCCTGAGGGTTATGTTATGAATGAAGAAGCTGCTAGAGCTATCTTTGCTTGCAATGATAGATATGATCTTAAGAAATTATTAGCTAAATGGAAGCAGCAGTCTCTTAATGCTAGAATGAAACCCGACCCTGCTTTTGCTACTTCACCTATCTGTGTTACTGATAAGGATTATGAATTCTCTGTTGATCCTGAAATTATTACTTTAGTTGAATCTGATCCTTTTTATGGCCTTGATTCCGAAACTGTTGTGGCACATCTTACCAAGTTGAATGATATAGCTACCCTGTTTACTAATGATGAGAGATCTCGCTATTTTTATATCCTTAAGATATTTCCGTTCTCATTAAAGGGTGATGCTAAGACGGTATAATTCTCTTGCTCCTGGTTGTGTGCGTAGTCCCCAGGATATGATTTATTACTTCTCTGCTAAATCTTTCCCTACTCATAAGAAACAAGCTGCCCTGCGGGAAATATATAATTTTGTGCAAATCAAAGAAGAGAGTCTCCCACAAGCTTGGGGGAGGCTTCTCTGGTTACTTAATGCTTTGCCTGATCATCCTCTCAAGAAAAATGAAATACTTGATATCTTTTATAATGGACTAACCGATGCTTCCAAGGACTACTTAGATAGTTGTGTTGGTTGTGTTTTCAGGGAAAGAACAGTCGACGAAGCTGAATTACTATTGAATAATATGTTGACTAATGAAAATAATTGGACTCTTCCTGAGCCAATTCCTTAGGCAATTCCTGAACCAATTGAGCCAACTCCTGAGCCTATTCCTAAACCCACTTCGAAGAAGAGAGGTGTTTTATTTCTCAGTCCTGAAGATATGCAAGAGGCAAAGAAATCAATGAAATAAAAAGGTATTAAAGCTGAAGATGTTAAGAATTTACCTCCTATTGAAGAAATACATGGTCTTAATATACCGCCTGTTGAAGAACCATATTGTATTGATAACCCGACACAGGTAGTAAAGGTAAATTCTCTCTATAGATATGATAAAGTTGAAATCCCCTCTACTAAATTTCGTAGCCCGTGCTTAGATGAATTTGATGACTTTATGGCTAGACAAGAAAGTTTTAATGCTTATGTTGGTAGAGAGTTAAAGAATAATGCTTTCGAGATAGGACGCGTGAGCGATAATATGGCTAGAGTTAAAGGTGAACTAAAACTCATTAGCAAATATACCTCTATGGTTGCTACTCAAGCTGAGCAAGTACTTAAAGCTCAAAATGATTTGCTTGATGAATTAAATAGTAAAAATGACTTTGCTGTTAGAGTGGCTACTAGAACTGGTAGAATGACTCAGTAACCTTTGTATCCCGAAGGCCACCCTAAGAGAATCGAGCAGGATTCTCAGAGAAATAATTTAGAGGCACCTAGTTCTTCTAAAAAGAAGAAAAAGAAAAACGATAGAACTTTGCATGCTTCTAGTGGATCTACTGTAGACACACCGAGAATCCCAATGATATTTCTATTTCGATTTGAAACACAATCGGTGATGAACATGAACCTAGTGATAATGTTAATGATAATGTTCATGTTGATGCTCAACCTAGCAAAAACAATGAAGTAGAGATTGAACCTGTTGTTGATCTTGATAACCCACAATCAAAGAATCAACGTTATGACAAGAGAGATTTTGTTGCTAGAAAGCACGATAGAGAAAGAGAACCATGGGTTCAGAAACCCATGCCCTTTCCTCCTAAACCATCCAAGTCAAAGGATGATGAGGATTTTGAGCGCTTTGCTGAAATGATTAGACCTATTTTCTTACGTATGCGCTTAACTGATATGCTGAAAGTAAATCCTTATGCTAAGTATATGAAGGATATCATCACAAATAAAAGAAAGATACCGGAAGCTGATTTTCCACCATGCTTGCTAATTACACTTTTAAGGGTGTAATACCAAAGAAACTTGGAGATCCGGGTGTGCCAACTATACCATGCTCCATTAAAAGAAATTATGTTAGAACTGCTTTATGTGATCTTGGAGCCGGTGTTAGTGTTATGCCTCTCTCTTTATATCATAGACTTGAATTGAATAAGTTGACACCTACTGAAATATCTTTGCAAATGGCCGATAAATCAACTGCTATACCTGTCGGTATTTGTGAGGATGTGCCTGTTATGGTTGCAAATGTCACTATCCTAACGGACTTTGTTATTCTTGATATTCCCGAGGACGTTAGTATGTCGATTATCCTTGGTAGACCTTTTCTTAATACTGCAGGGGCTGTTATTGATTGCAACAAATGCAATGTCACTTTTGATGTTAATGGGAATGAGCATACGGTACACTTTCCGAGGAAACAATCTAAAATTCATAGCATCAATTCTATTGGAAAAGTTCCAACTATCATTATTGGAGGTTTTGAATTTCCTCTCCCTACTGTCAAGAAAACCATTTGACCCACCGAGGAGGTGTTGGGTCACAAATCCAACGGTTCGGAAGAGATTTAATCACCAAAGCATATAAGGTGTGATAGCACATGATATTCTTACATACATGAGAATATGATGTCCTCCTTCATCTTAGATGCTATGGTGATACGAGCTTCGAGGTTGTTGGATATGGGATCCAAGGGCATCTGACTAGTTTTTGTACAAATTGTGTGCAATTCTCAAACTCATCAAGGTTTCCTGTAAAAATATTAAGACACATCATGTGAGCTGCTATATCTCAGATCTACAAGCTCCAAGCAACTCGTATCGGCATATAGCATCTAAGGTATGGGGGCACATGATATTCTCCCAGGGAGGAGGGGTGGGGGGTGCACAACCAATCGATGGTTGGGAGGGTGGGGACAAATATAATCTAAACAACCCTAAACAGAGCTCCACAATTTTATCTAAGGTCGAGGGGTTGGCCCCCGACAATCATAGCTCTGCCCAAACACAACATTTGCATGTACTGTAGTACGAGACTTAATATTCATGTTTCAGCTTCATGTTCATTTTAAATATTGAACTGAGGACCATGCATGTCTTACATTTTACTCCCTTCGTTCCTAAATATTAGTCTTTTTAGAGGTTTCAAATGGACTGGCACATACGGATGTATATAGACATATTTTAGAGTCTAGATTCACTCATTTTGCTTCGTATGTAGTCACTTGTTGAACTCTCTAAAAGACTAATATTTAGGAATAGAAGGAGTATTTTTGAATTCGTGTCATACATGCATGGTTTGGAAAAATAGATGCACTATACTTATTGGATTGTTGTTGTGTTCGTGCGTCTCTCTCTCTCTCTCTCTCTCTCTCTCTCTCTCTCTCTTTGTGGTCATATGCTTGATACATACAAAGTTTTCTCACCTCCATATTGTTCATCTTTTAGATTTGAATTTGCATTGGAAAACTTACTAGGGATACCATGAAATGTGAAATCCACGTTGAGATCACTATATCACAAACTCACTCTAATTCAACAACTCGTCATAAATCAATTACCACGTTGAGATTAGTATTTGCAAGGAAAATACGGGTATTGTAATACACATAGATTCGTTCGGCAATTTAAAAGGTTCCTTCCGTATTCTCGAATGGTAGGACCCAACGGCGTACCAGCCAGAACTTGGCTCATGTTGATCCTAAAAAATAATTAAAAAAAACCGCGCTCATGTCCTTCGGTGGCGTGCGTGGTACGCACATTAGGCAACCCCAACCAGTCGAGCCTCAGCGTTTTGAGTCGAAATATCTGGCGGCCAGAATTCCAGCCCTAGGAAATTCCCCTCATGTCTCTGGTCCATAATGACTACCGATGAACAACAGAGGGATGCTTCGGTAACTAGACAACGTTACCTACCGTGCCGACCACGGTTCAATTCCCTCGATCGCCGCTCGTCAAGGTCACCCGTGAACTGCATTGCCTAGTACTACTACTACTACTACACCAGGATGAGCACAGAATTGAGCCGTTTGTTCCTGCCTAGTACTTGAGTTAATATATCGTGCAATGCTTTGCACGGAGGATTATCCTTTACTCGCATATATAACTTGTGCAAGTCTAACTAAGCAAAATGTCTGACCAAATCCTTTCTTAAGAAATACAACAGGACAGATGTACGGCTTGAAAATTTATTGCATGATGCAGGTTATGATATTGTTTCGAATCCTGGATCTTAAATTTCAGAATTCCAAAAGTGAGCATAAATTCTTGAAACTGAGCATGGTCACGTGATATGGCACAAATATTACTTCGTAAGTTTTTCTTCAATTTGAGACAAGCTGCTTATGACAAGTTGCACAAATGAAGAGCCAAGCTATTTTGGAACAAAGACCTGTCATGTTAAGGCGAACGCTTTCACTATTGAAATCGTGGGCGTTTACGTGCCGCCACGAGTCCCCGCTTCTCATCGGCAGGTGCCGTCCGAGCAAGCGTGTGAGTCGACGGGAGGCGTGCGAGAAGACCGTTGTCTTTGGCCGACAGGAGGCGGCGAAAGGCAGACCACATGCGGAGCTCACCGAGGCGAGCCCTTTGACCAGGCTCCGCCGCCCACCTTCGTCCCAACTGCTCCCACTTTTAATGTCGCCAGCGCTGCAGTTTAAAATCAACCCCGCACTACCCGGTATCTCTAAAATCTTCTCTCTTCCTCTCCGATTCTCCTATCGTCTTCCTCTCCAACCTAAATGTATGCCATGCCGCATCACGATGGTCTGCCCTTAGTGTTCCAGTTTCCTGAGGAAGACACTCAGCCGGAGTCTCAAGAACATAAGGCGCTTTGGGACGAGCTCTGGCCTTGCGGGAAGACGCCGCTACCGCCCTCCCGCTCTGCTGCTCCGTCGCCCGATTGCGCCAAATACCATGCCCGTGGCATTGATGGGCTGGGAGCCACACATTGTCGTCGAGCTTGATCCCACGAGGTTCCATGAGGTCCCAGCCGACTTTCACGCGCCCGTGCACTGCGGCGCATGCGCTGCAAGATGCATCGACGCAAGACGCCGGTGCCTATGCACCTGCCAACAAGATTCGCTGCTGGCGTGCACTAACGTCGGCGCGCCGTGCGGTGCCGTGCACACGAATGTCTCCGCCGCGCCGTTGACAGCGTCTGTCCCCGCGCGGGTGCCAGGGCCCCCCTCAGTGGCACGGATGGCCGCCGTCGACCGCTTCCTTGCACCAGCGCCAGTCGCCTCCGCCCGCCAGTTGACTTGCTCCGAAGTCCAGAACATTTTGGCCTTCCTTGAAGCTAGGCCAACGTCCAGGAGTACGCCAACAACGGCGCAAGACGCCGCCATCGCCGTCGGTCAGTGGCCCGACGACACACAGAGCACGACAGAGGAGCCGCTTCCCACCACAAGACGCCCTCGCCGCCGCTACATGATCTAAATTTGCCATGAAAAATGTTCGGATTGCCATGCTTAAAATCCGAAAGTTTATCATTTCCGTTTATTTTATATCGATCGTCGTATAATTTAAAGTCGGAGTCAGACTGAACGAAATATATGGTTTGATCGATTGGATGTTCTGCTAGAGCCGTATCAAATTAAATATAAAACGTCATCAAGCCACATGTATTCCTTGTCATCCAACGACCTAGACTGCTTCAATGTCGAGCGCTCAATTAGCCTGCACTTAATTTCATGCCGAAAATAGTGCTAATCACATAATAACACGCAAATAATATCCTAGTACTTAATATCCGCATGCACTTAATATACTTCCAAATTAATGTGCATTGCACGTACACACTGACTAGTGCTGCTAGTACGTGAAACTGGTGCCGGGACTTGTGAACGCTGCAGATATGGTCAACGGCAACATCGCCCATGAAGTTCTTCGATTTGCCCGCAAGGCCTAAACGTAGAAGGGGAGAGAGAGCACACATGGAACCCACCAGTAAGTGAAGGCGAGTAGTACTAAAAATAATATTACATGTTATCCATTAAATAGGCTGTGGTAATATAAAAACATTATGTGAACAAAGGGGGGTACGAGAAACATTGTTGTTCTACGTATGTTGCCTATTGACGTGCGGCTTGAAGGCCGGTCGCATGTTCGATCCTCGTCCTTTATTTTTTAATTTGTATATGGGTCCAAATTTGTTTCATGACATGTGGGCCCCTCGGTGTGTAGTTTGTAGCACTTTAATTGGTTGGTCGAAATTTGTTCCATTCCAAGTGGACTATCGATGTGTAGTTTTGTAGCTTATTTATAATAATTAAAGAGAACAACATAGTTTTTTTGCAATAATACCATGGTGTGACGTTGAAGGCGAGAAAGGAAGTGCGAGAGAGTGATACGTCCATTTTGCATCATGCTTTTATATCAATATTTATTGCATTATGGACTGTTATTACACATTATATCTCAATACTTATGGCTATTCTCTCTTATTTTACAAGGTTTACCATGAAGAGGGGGAATGCCGGCAGCTGGAATTCTAGCTGGAAAAGGAGCAAACATTGGAAACCTATTCTGCACTGCTCCAAAAATCCTAAAACTCCACAAAACATGGTTTTGAAATTTATAAGAATTATTGAGCGAAAGAAATACACCAGGGGGCCCACACCCTGTCCAGGAGAGTGGAGGGCGCGCCCCTATCTCCTGGGCCCCCTGGTGGGCCTCCGGTGTCCATCTTTTGCTATATGAGAGCTTTTACCCTATAAAAATTCATGGGTAAGCTTACGGGACGAAACTCCACCGCCATGAGGCGAAACCTTGGCGGAACCAATCTAGGGCTCTGGCGGAGCTGTTCTGCCGGGGACACTTCCCTCCGGGAGGGGGAAATCATCACCAACGTCATCACCAACGATCCTCTCATCGGGAGGGGGAAATCTCCATCAACATCTTCACCAGCACCATCTTCTCTCAAAACCCTAGTTCATCTCTTGTATCCAATCTTGTATCAAAACCACAAATTGGTACCTGTGGGTTGCTAGTAGTGTTGGTTACTCCTTGTAGTTGATGCTAATTGGTTTACTTGGTGGAAGATCATATGTTTAGATCCTTTATGCATATTATTACTCCTCTGATTATGAACATGAATATGCTTTGTGAGTAGTTACGTTTATTCCTGAGGACATGGGTGAAGTCTTGCTATTAGTAGTCATGTGAATTTGGTATTCGTTTGATATTTTGATGAGATATATGTTGTCTTTTCCTCTAGTGGTGTTATGTGAACTTCGACTACATGACACTTCAATATTATTTGGGCCTAGAGGAAGGCATTGGGAAGTAATAAGTAGATGATGGGTTGCTAGAGTGACAGAAGGTTAAACCCTAGTTTATGCGTTGCTTCGTTAGGGGCTGATTTGGATCCATATGTTTAATGTTGTGGTTAGGTTTACCTTATTACTTCTTTTCTAGTTGCGGATGCTTGCAATAGGGGTTAATCATAAGTGGGATGCTTGTCCAAGTAAGGGGATTACCGAAGCACCGGTCCGCCCACATATCAAATTATCAAAGTACCGAACGCGAATCATACGAACGTGATGAAAGCTAGCTTGACAATAATTCCCATGTGTCCTCGGAAGCTCCTTTCTCATTATTAGAAATTTTCCAGGCTTATCCTTTGCTACATAAAGGATTGGGCCACCTTGCTGCACTTTATTTACTTTATTTACTTGTTACTTGTTACTATTTATCTTATCACAAAACTATCTGTTACCTATAATTTAAGTGCTTGCAGAGAAAACCTTACCAAAAACTGCGTATCATTTCCTTCTGCTCCTCGTTGGGTTCGACACTCTTACTTATCGAAAGGACTACGATTGAACCCCTACACTTGTGGGTCATCAAGACTCTTTTCTGGCGCCGTCGCCGAGGAGTGTAGCGCTTTTGGTGAGTGGAACTTGGTAAGGAAACATTTATATTGTGTGCTGAAACTTTCTGTTGCTTGTCACTACGGAAACTAATCCTTTGAGGGGCTTGTTCGGGGTATCTTCACCCCGACCAGAAGAGCAAAGAGTTGCTCCTCAACCTACTAAAATTTATGAAAATATTTACTTTGAGATTCCTTCGGGTATGATAGAGAAACTGCTAGCTAATCCATTTGCAGGAGATGGAACATTGCATCCCGATTTACACCTTATCTTTGTGGATGAAGTTTGTGGATTATTTAAGCTTGTAGGTATTCCCGATGATGTTGTCAAAAGGAAGGTCTTCCCTTTATCTTTGAAGGGAGATGCATTGACATGGTATAGGCTATGTGATGATACGAGATCTTGGAATTATAAGCGATTGAAGTTGGAATTTCACCAGAAGTTCTATCCTATGCATCTTGTTCATCGTGATCATAATTACATATATAATTTCTGGCCTCGCGAAGGAGAAAGCATCTCTCAAGCTTGGGGGAGGCTTAAGTCAATGTTATATTCATGCCCCAATCATGAGCTCTCCCGGGAAATGATTATTCAAAACTTTTATGCTTGGCTTTCTCTTGATAATCGCAACATGCTCGATACTTCCTATCCTGGTTCTTATATGCTGAAGACTATTGATTTCAAATGGGACTTATTGGAAATAATTAAACGCAACTCTGAAGATTGGGGTTCCGACGATGGTAAGGAGTCAGGTATGACACCTAAGTTTGATTGTGTTAAATCTTTTATGGATACCGATGCTTTTCATGGATTTAGCGCTAAGTATGAACTTGACACTGAGCTAGTAGCTTCTTTCTGTGAATCTTTTGCTACTCACGTTGATCTCCCTAAAGAGAAGTGGTTTAAATATAATCCTCCTGTTGAAGTGAAAGTAGTCGCACCTATTACAGTTGAAGAAAAGACTGTGACCTATTGTGATCCTATTGTTCCTTATTTATGTTGAGAAACCTCCTTTTCCTGTTAGGATAAAGGATCATGCTAAAGCTTCGACTGTTGTTCGTAAGAGTAATACTAGGACTTATACACCTCCTGAGCAAATTAATGTTGAGCCTAGTATTGCTATGGTTAAAGATCTCTTGGATGATGATTTAGATGGGCATGTTATTTATTTCTATGGTGAGACTACTAATATTGCTAGACCAGACACTAAGATACATAGACTTGTCGTAGGCATGCCTGTTATTTCTGTTAAAATAGGAGATCATTGTTATCATGGCTTTTGTGATATGGGTGCTAGTGCTAGTGCAATACCTTATACCTTATATCAAGAAATTATGCATGACATTGCACCCATTGAATTAGAAGACATTGATGTTACTATTAAGCTTTCTAATAGGGATACCATTAAACCCTTTGGTATTGTTAGAGATGTTGAAGTTTTGTGTGGGAAGGTTAAATACCCTGCTGATTTTCTTGTTCTTGGTTCCCCACAAGATGATTTTTGTCCCATTATTTTTGGTAGACCCTTCTTGAATACAGCTAGTGCTAAGATTGATTGTGAAAAATATATTGTCCCCATTGGCATAGATGGTATGTCTCATGAGTTTAATTTTGCTAAGTTTCGTAGACAACGTCGTGATAGGGAACCACCTAGTAAGGATGAGATTATTGGTCTTGCTTCCATTGCTGTGCCTCCTACTGATCCGTTAGAACAATATTCGCTAGACCATGAAGACGATATGTGTATGAAGGAAAGAAGGGAAATAGATGAAGTGTTCCTTAAGCAGGAACCTATGCTGAAACATAACCTTCCCGTTGAAATTCTTGGGGATCCTCTCCACCCAAGGGTGATCCCGTGCTTGAACTCAAACCATTACCTGATAATCTTAAGTATGCTTATCTTGATGAAAACAAAATATACCCTGTTATTATTAGTGCTAACCTTTCAGAGCAAGAAGAAGAAAGATTATTGAAAACTCTGAAAAAGCACCGAGCAGCTATTGGATATACTCTGGATCATCTTAAGGGCGTTAGTCCCATGTTATGCCAACACAAAATTAAATTGGAGGACGATGCCAAACCAGTTAGAGATCCTCAACGACGAGTAAACCCCAAGATGAAGGAAGTGGTAAGAAAGGAGATACTAAAGCTCCTTGAGGCATGTATAATTTATCCCGTTGCTGATAGTGAATGGGTAAGCCCTGTCCATTGTGTTCCTAAAAAGGGAGGTATTACCGTTGTTCCTAATGATAAAGATGAATTGATCCTGCAAAGAATTATTACAGGTTATAGGATGGTAATTGATTTCTGTAAGTTAAATAAAGCTACTAAGAAAGATCATTACCCTTTACCTTTTATTGATCAAATGCTAGAAAGACTATCCAAACACACACACTTCTGCTTTCTAGATGGTTATTTCGGTTTCTCTCAAATACCTGTGTCAGCGAAGGATCAATCTAAAACTACTTTTACTTGCCCTTTTCAGTACTTTTGCTTATAGACGTATGCCTTTTGGTTTAGGTAATGCACCTGCTACCTTTCAAAGATGCATAATGGCTATATTCTTTGATTTTTGTGAAAAGATTTGTGAGGTATTCATGGATGACTTTTCTGTTTATGGATCCTCTTTTGATGATTGTTTGAGCAACCTTGATCGAGTTTTGCAGAGATGCGAAGACACTAGTCTCGTCATGAATTGGGAAAAGTGTCACTTTATGGTTAATGAAGGCATTGTCTTGGGGCATAAGATCTCCGAGAGAGGTATTGAAGTTGACAAAGCCAAGGTTGATGCTATTGAAAAGATGCCATGTCCTAAGGACATAAAAAGTATAAGAAGTTTCCTCGGTCATGCCGGTTTTTATAGAAGGTTCATTAAGGACTTTTCTAAAATCTCTAGGCCTCTGACTAATTTATTGCAAAAAGATATTCCTCTTGTATTTGATGATGATTGTGTAGAAGCATTTGAAATACTTAAGAAAGCTTTGATCAGTGCACCTATCGTTCAGCCACCTGATTGGAATTTACCTTTTGAAATTATGTGTGATGCTAGTGATTATGCTGTAGGTGTGATACGTCTCCAACGTATCTATAATTTATGAAGCATTCATGCTATTTTATTATCTGTTTTGAATGATTACGGGCTTTTGTCGTGGGAATGAACACCTATGGGACCGGAGCCCCTTTCGGTCCGGCGGGGGGCGGAGATCGCACGAAGAGCGGATCGAGGCGAAGCACGCGAGGGATTTTACCCAGCTTCGGAGCTCTCCGGAGAGATAATACTCCTACTGCTGCCTTGTGGTTGTATTGAGTTCTTGCTCGAGAGTGTGAGTGTTTTATGGTTTCGAATTCGTCCCCCCTCTCTATGTTGCGCATGGGCCTCCTTTTATACGCTCAAGGGGTCACCGACAGGTGGCAACGTAGACAAGGGCAAAACTGGAAAGGAATTGCGGTTGGTACAACTACTTGTACAGTGTAGCCTACCTAACCCTGACGGCAGGGGACAAAGGCATTAAATGCCCGTCTGTGTCGCCCAAACTGTGTAGAAAAGGGACCGTCAGGTGCGCCACCGCTCGCCATGATGGCACTCTTGTCAGCGCCGCTTGACACCTTGCACCGCTGGCTGCACAGCTTCTTTCCACGCTACCGAAAGGCCCTGTGGCGACATCGTTGGTGGATGTGCCGGAGCACGGTACAGAGTGGCTTGCGCGCAAGCGCCTTGCCGCGATCGTTGTCTTCTGCGCCGGAAGCTTGTCGCTCGCCGGGCCTTGCCGGACGCGCGTGGCCCGTCGCGGCAAGTTCCTTGAGATGCCTCGGTTTCTTCCCGGCAAGCTCCTCTTGCCGGGGTCTTGTCTCTTTGTCTTGAACACTTTGTTCTTGAATGGCTCCAAAGGAAGCCACGGAGGATCTTGGCGGACACAGTGCAAGCCTCGCCCATGGCGCTGCTGATTGCCTGCACAAGTTCGGGATACTAGGGTACCCCTACTCTAGTACACCGACAGGAGCCCCCGGGCCTGGGCCACACACAGTGCCGAGCGCTGTTGGGCCAGGCCCAAAATAGGGCACGGGCACGCGCGGCCTGGGTCCACGCCGTATCTTGCTCCGTATCCACCGCGCTCTCCCCTAACGGCACGCGTTGATTGCGGCGTCGTGGGAGAGATCGTGGGTGGTTCTTTATTCAGAAAAATGGAACGTCCGCCCCTTCCCTCTTTATAAGCAGAGGAAACAGGGGCAGTTCACCCATCTTGCCCGTTGCTGTTTCCAATCTCAGAAATCTCCGCCGCTCCCCCCTTCTTCCAAAGCCGAGAGAGAGCAGCGCTCCGCCCCCATCGCTGCCGGCGCCACCAACGCTTTCGATCTCCCCTGCCACCTCCGCCATGGCTCCGAAGACCGGCAAAGGGAAGGCCGTGAAGTCGGCCGAGGCGCTGCGGCTCGAGGCGCTGCGAAAGGAGCGGGCAACTTTCCCCCCGAGCTCGCCGCGAAGGAGCTGAGGGAGTGGTACTACCTCTTCTGGTCGACGGAGACGCGAGCGCATCCGCGCACGAAGGTACTCTCTGCTGCCGCTTCGGAACGGGCTCCGAACGGATACCCTTTCTTCGCGATGTTCTTCTACTACGGGCTCTGCCCGCCTTTCTCTGAATTCTTCTGCGATATCATGAACACCTACGGGTTCCACCTCCTTGATTTCACCCCCAATGATGTTCTGACCATGGCAGTTTTCGCACATCTCTGCAAAAACTTTGTCGGAGTCCACCCAAACGTAGCCCTTTTCCGCCACTTCTTCATGCCCCGGGTCGAGAGAGGAGAGCCCTTATCCGGCGGAATTGCCTGGATCTCGAGATCCGGCAAGAAGGAGGCTTATCTGGAGGGGGAGCTCCGCAGCAGATTGGAGGAATGGAGAGCAGAATGGTGCTGGATTGTTGAGGAGAACCCGCAGCCATTCACTGCCCAGCGCCAAGCCCCAGTAGTGCGCGGCAATGATTGGAGCGCCCTGGCCGTGGACGATGATAAGCTGAAGATTGCCATCACCCGGATCTTGCGGCTCAGCTTGCGGGCTTCACAGAGGCGCTGTTGGCGCGGATTTTCTTCGCCGCCGACGCTTCGCCCCCCTGCAAGAGAGGAGGAGACCCGCCTGGGAGTTCGGGGGTCCGGCGGACATATTGAGGCTGCGCTCGGGCCTCAACTTCAACTTCACCGCCCCGAGCTGACGCGATGCTCAAGGAGCTGTTCAAGCACGACCTCAAAGATCCCGAATGGTTCAGCTGCGCGCAGGCGTCGTCCGTTGTGCAACAATTCCTCGCTCGATCGCATCCGTGCAATGATGCCGCAGTGCGATTCGCACGGAATTGTTCCAACTTGGCAAGAGCCCGCAGACGACGTCGTGCAGCAGTTCTTCGACGACTTGGTGGAAGTGGTGGTCCGCGCCGACAAAAAGAAGAGCCTCACCCGCGACACCACCGATGCGGAGATGCGGCGCATCGCCACTAGGGCGGAAGAGGCGGCGGCAGCCGCTGCCGCGGGTGAGTTTGGATTCACTGTGGAGGAGGCAGAGGCGGCAGAGGCGGCAAGCCTTGCCGATCGAGATGAGCTTACTGAAGAGCTTGCCGGCGAGGGAGATCTTGCCGGCGAGGAAGAGCTTTCCGGGGAGGAAGAGCTTGCCGGGCCTGACGCCGAGTCGAGCGAGCCCGCTGAGGGTGCAAGCGGCCCGCCATCTTCAAGCAGCTTGCCGCAAGCAGAGACCCCAACTCCACCAAGAAGGCGTCTTCGCAAGGCTGGGGACGTAGTAGGGCGGCAGAGGAGCCAACAGCCATCGCGCCGCGCGACACGCTCCACCGGGGCAAGCACTGTTGCCGTGGGAGCGTCTCACGCTGCAGCAGCAACTGGAGCGGGGTCCTCCCGGACCGCCGCTTCTGATCCTGCCGCTGTCCCCGCCAAGCGGTCAAGGGAGCCTACTCCTCCGCCCCGTCGCGCCGAAAGAGGGCCGGACTTCGACCTCTCCGCGCTCAGCTCCGACAAGGAAGAAGAAGAGTAAGATCCTTTGTTGTACTTGTAGTTTCTTCAATTCTTGCTATTTTGTCTTGCATCTGTTTTGCTTTACTCTGAACCTATTGCTTTTCAGGACGCTGGCCCAGAGAGCGGCGAAGAGGGCCAAGGCTCCAGTGATTGTCATCGAGGACGAGCCCACCGCGACGGCAGGGGGCGCGCCCGAGACCACCTTGCCGGACCCAGCAACTACTCCTCGAAGCAGCTCCCAGCGCAGCCCCCAGCGTAAGTATCTGTTTACTTCCCGTTGTTGGGCGCGCATGGGTGCTCTTTATTTGCTGATATCTGTCTATTGATTTGTGTAGGAGCAGAGCGGCCTCACCCGGAGCAACCGGAAGCTGCCCCCGAGATGCTATCTGCTTCGACTACGCCGCCAAGGGAGGATTCCCCGGCAAGGGAGCGTTCACCGGCAAGGGAGAAGTCTCCGGCAAGGGACAGTTCTCCGGCAAGGGGCGGCACCAGCGATCCCCCGGTGGTGGAGCCCATGACTGCAGAGCCCAGCACAGTAACCTTTCTCGCTTGAAAACTTCCCTTGTGTTCTTCTTCTTCTGATCTTCTTTTTGGATATTTGCTTGACTTTTTCTCTCTTTTCCTGGCCATCAGTTCCATCTTCCATGGAGCCGATGGAGACCGAGGCCACCGGCGAGGAGAACGCGCGTGGCAACACTGACGACACCGCTGCCACCGAAGAAGGAGCTGGCGCTGATGAGCCCGCCGGCGAGGAGGCCGCCAAAGCTGCCGCCGCAGGAGCTGGCGAGGGATCTGGCGATTGCACTGACGACCCTGAGGCCGCAGGAGCGCAAGGTGCTACGCCGACCGCCGATCCCTCCGCCGCTGCCGCAGCGCCAGGCTCCGAAGAGCCCCAGCCCGGCGCTTATTTGAAGGCCGGCGATGGCGTCTTCATCAAGCTCCCCTGGGCGTCAAGCTCCAGGGCGCCGGTTGAAGGAGAAGTATTTGCCGGAGAAGTGCTTGCCTCCGCTGGGTTGACACTGGTTGACGCGCCAAGCAGCAGCGGCGGCGAGCCTGAGGAGAAACAGCTGCTGCGGAAGCTGCTGTCGCTCTACCGCGCCCGACAAGCCAAGTTGGAATCCCGGGAAGCGCTTGTTGCGCAGGCGGGAGTGGATATTGAGAATCATGCGGAGGAGCTCCGGGTTCGCAACCAGGAAGCCCTCTGGTCCATTGCAGAAGAGCGGGCGCAGCTCGTCGAGGCGCGGAAAGCCTTCCTTCTCGAGAAGGCTGAAGCTGAAGAGCAACAGCGACTTGCCGCCGAGGAGCTGTTCGGTCGGGAAGGTGAGTTGACGCAGCGGAAGGTCAATCTTGATAGCCATGAGGAGGAGCTTGTCGCGCGAGAGCAGACATTTGGCGGGGATCTCAAGGAGGCAAAGGATGCTGCCGCAGCTGCTGAGGCCGCCAAGAAGGAGCTGGAGACGAAAGTGGCGCAGCTGGAGGCCGATCTCAAGACGAGGGAAGAAGAGCTTGCCACGCTCCAGCGCGAGCGCGAGAAGGACGCCCGCGCCCATGGCGAGCTGCAGGGTCGTCTCGTCGAGAAGGGCAAGGAGCTGAGCGCCGCCAAGGACTCCAACGCTGATCTCGAGTTGAAGCTGGCTACTTTGACCGAGACGCTGGACGGCGCCAAGGAGCGGGAGGCGGCCTTGAAGGAGGAGATCAAGGCCAACGAAGCGCTGCTGATGAGGGTCGCCGAGACCCAGAACACTTTTAGGGAGACGGTGGAGCTCTGGACAGAGGGCCTCGTGAACATCGCCGCGGTCATCGACGAGGAGCTGGCGCAGCTGGGGATGGAGGATCTCGGGTACTCCTCCGACGAGAACCTCCAGCCCAGCGCCAAGCTCACCTTGTTCTTTAAAGGCGTGGCGACTTGGCTCCAGCGACTCCGGGAGAGGATCCCAAAGCAGCTGGCCGACGAGTCGCGCCAGATCTGCGCGGGGGTTCTTCAAAAGTTGTTGGTGAAGGTGGCCTTCCGCAACCCAGGCCTCAACCTCACCAACGTCCTCAAGAAGCTGCCGGCGGGTGCTGATCTGGAAGCGCTCAAGGCCCTTGTCGCACCCATTGTGGACAAGGTGAACGAGGTCACTTGATTCCCTCCTTTGTATGTTTTTACTCTACGCTTTTAGGGAACTTGTCGGCGCGGGCACCCTTGCCGCGAGCGCTGAGTGCGGAACATCAGCAGCCTGCTGGCGGTGCCGCTACCGACAAGAAACCTTGTCGCAACTAGTCGCAGCACACTTAAGTTGTTGAGTGGACTCGAAACAAAGTAAGGGCGCAACTAGCTACGAGTTGGTTCCCCCGCGCACAGGTTTTCCATACAAAGCACGGTCGTTCGAGGAAGATAACTTAAAAAATTTAAAACTGATTGCTCAAACTTTGGCAACTTAGCTTTTACGTCGCTTTGCCCCAAGAAGGCTTAAACTTTCTTGAACGACGCCTGGTCCACACCATTATCTTCTCCTCCCCCCCGGCAAACTTTGTGGGCGAGGGAACCTTCCTTTCTTTAAGAAAGAGAAAGAAGAGAAAATAAAGATATGGAGCCTTACGGCTCGTTATTGCTTACCGGGGGTAAGTGCTGCACAAAGTGTCAGATAACACATGCAAAAAATAGAAAGCATGAAATTGACAAGATGTGCAGAGCACATGAGCTTTATTTATGCACGGGGTCTGCGCCCGGCTTTGTACAAAGGATTACATGCAACAGCAGCAAGACTTGTACAAAAGGTGGTTGCCGGAACAGGTTGCGGCAGCCGCGCCTTATGGGTAAAACTTACGAAGATGTTCAATGTTCCAGGAGTTGCTCACCGGAAAGCCATCTTCGGTCTCAAGGCGGACAGCGCTAGGCCTAGTGACTCGTTTCACCCGGTAAGGGCCTTCCCACTTCGGCGTCAACTTGTTGGAATTCTTGGCGGACTGAACGCGCCGAAGAACAAGGTCGCCTTCCTCGAGACTTCTGGCATTAACTTTGCAGCTATGGTAGCGGCGCAAAGCTTGCTGGTATCGAGCAGCTCGTACAGCAGCCTGAAGATGATCTTCCTCAAGGAGCAGCGCGTCATCTTGTCGCAGCTGCTCTTGCTCAAGCTCATCATAAGCGAGCACTCGAGGCGATCCGTATACGAGTTCCGTGGGGAGAACTGCCTCTGCTCCATAGACTAGAGCGAAAGGTGTCTGTCCAGTGGCTCGATTTGGCGTCGTCCTGATCGACCAAAGAACCATCGGCAGCTCCTCAATCCAGTTCTTTCCGCACTTGTGCAGCATGCTGAAAGTTCTGGTCTTGAGCCCGCGCAGCACTTCAGCATTTGCCCTCTCTACTTGACCGTTGCTTCTCGAATGAGCAACAGAAGCGAAGTAGACCTTGGCGCCCAGATCTTGAACGTACTGCATGAAGGTGTGGCTCGTGAATTGCGTGTCGTTGTCGGTGATGATCCTGTTAGGGACCCCGAAATGGCAAACAATCGACCTGAAGAACTTGAGTGCTGACTGTGCTGTCACCTTCCTCAGTGCTTCCACTTCCAGCCACTTTGTGAACTTGTCGATTGCAACGTACAAGTAGTCAAAGCCCCCAACAGCTCGGGGAAAGGGGCCGAGGATGTCGAGCCCCCAGACCGAAAATGGCCAGGATAAAGGGATCGTCTGGAGAGCTTGAGCTGGCTGGTGTATCTGCTTGGAATGGAACTGGCACGCTTCACACTTGGTTACTTGTGCAGTTGCATCCTGGAGGGCTGTCGGCCAAAAGAAACCTTGCTGGAATGCTTTGCCGGCAAGTGCTCTTACGCCAATGTGGTGACCACATATGCCTCCATGTATCTCCGCCAACAGCTTTTATCCGTCTTCCCGGGGAATACACTTCAATTTCACACCGTTGAATCTTCTTCTGTACAGTGTGTCGTTGACAAACTGGTACATACTTGACTGCCGGGCTACTCTTTCCGCTTCTTCTTGCTCTTCGGGAAGTTCTCCTGTCTAAAGGAAACGGACAATCTGCTGTGCCCATGCTGGAGCTTGCGGCTCGACAACAAGGACTAAAGGCACATATGCTGCTGCGGGAACATCCGCTTCTACGGCGAGAACCTGCGGCTCAGCCGGAGCTTGATGTTCCCCGGCAAGCTTGCCGGAGCAAAACTTGTCGGGAGCGTCTGCTTCAACGGAACAAACCCTAGGGCTTGTCGGAGCAGATCGCTCCTCAAAGACCCTTGGTGTTGATCTTGGGGACCTTCTTGGCGGCGGCTTCGGGGAGCTCTTCCGGAAAATAGTCACCAGAAATCAACTTCCTCTTCTTGCTCTGTCCAGTTGATGGTGTTACAGATGGCTGAGTCAGTTTGAGCACAAAGATCCCTGGTTCCATGTGTAACTTAAGTCGGGCGACTTTGACAAAGCCATCGGCAATGTCGTTCTGAGCTCTCGGAACATGTTCCATCTGTAGGCCGTCAAAGTGCTCTTCTAACTTCCTCACTTCATCAACGTAAGCTTCCATCAACGGACTCTGATAACTCTTGTTCACTTGGCGGACGAAAATCTGCGAGTCACCCCTGACAATGAGCTTCTTGATCCCGAGGTCTGCCGCGATCCTGAGACCGGCAAGCAAACCTTCATACTCTGCAGTATTGTTTGTTGCTTGCTCCTTGGGAAAGTGCATCTAGACTACGTACTTGAGGTGCTCTCCGGTGGGTGCGACAAGTAGCACGCCCGCACTGGCGCCTTGCAATGAGAAGGCACCATCAAAGTACATCAGCCACTCTTTGCTTGCTTCCTTGACGGGGATGCTCGTCTCTGGAGTTTCTTCATCTGGTGTTGGCGTCCACTCTGCTATGAATTCTGCCAATGCTCTGCTTTGGATAGTTGAAGTGCTTTCAAACTTGAGGCCAAAGCTTGACAGTTCCAGTGCCCACTCGACAATCCTGCCTGTTGCTTCTGGATTCTGCAGTATCCTCTTCAGCGGAAAACGAGTGACAACTGTGATCTCATGTGCTTGGAAGTAATGGCGCAGCTTTCTCGAGGCCATGAGAAGGCCGAAAAGCAATTTCTGCACACCAGAGTACCTTGATCTAGCCCCCTGCAGAAGGGAACTGACAAAGTAAACTGGGCGCTGCACCATTTTCTTTTGTTTCTCCTCCTGTGTCTGCGCAGATCCATCCTTGTCGGGACCAGAGCTTGCCGGTGAAGCCCCCTGCTTGTCGCTGGATGCACCTGCCATGGTTGCTGGCTCATCATCCGCCTCCCTCTCCGCTACTAATGCAGCACTAACCACTTGATTGGTTGCCGCTAGATACAGCAGCAACTTCTCTTGTGGCTTAGGTGCGACAAGTATTGGAGTGGAGGACAGGTATCTCTTCAAGTCCTGCAGCGCAGCCTCCGCTTCGAGTCCATTTCATTGGACCTGCCTTTTCAATATTTTGAAAAATGGCGGGCGCTCAGCAGACTTAGAGATAAACTTCGCCGAGAGCAGCCACGCAACCGCAAGCCTTCGTACATCCTTGACGCGCTTTGGTGCTTCAATCTGCTCAATGGCCTTGATCTTGTTGGGATTGGCATCAATTCCCCGCTGAGACACGAAGAACCCAAGAAGCTTGCCGGAAGGGACTCCAAACACACACTTCTCGGGGTTGAGCTTGAGGTTGATCTTGCGCAGATTTGCAAAGGTCTCGTCCAAATCCTGAATCAGAGTTGCTCTGTCTTTGCTCTTGATCACTATGTCATCCATGTAAGCTTCCACATTTCTGTGCAATTGTGGCTCAAAAGCGTGATTGACTACCCTTGCAAATGTTGAACCAGCATTCTTTAATCCGAAAGGCATCCAAACGAAACAGTATGTGCCACATGGAGTAATGAATGCGGTCTTCTCCTCATCCTCTTCTGCCATGAAGATCTGATGATATCCTGAGTATGCGTCAAGAAATGAAAGCAAGTCACATCCGGCCGTGGAGTCAACAATTTGGTCAATGCGCGGCAAGGGAAACGGGTCTTTGGGACAAGCTTTATTAACATCAGTAAAGTCAATACAAAGCCTCCATTTCCCGTTTGCCTTGCGCACGACTACGGGATTGGCCAACCACGTAGGATGGAGCACTCCTCTGACAAGGCCTGCTGCTTCCAACTTCTTGATTTCTTCTGCGATGAACTCTTGGCGCTCCACTGCTTGTTTCCTGACTTTCTGCTTGACGGGCCGCGCATGAGGACAAACGGCAAGGTGGTGCTCAATTACTTTCCTGGGAACACCGGGGATGTCAGACGGTTGCCATGCAAACACGTCGACGTTCGCCCGCAGGAAAGCAACGAGCGCGCTTTCCTATTTAGGGTCGAGAGTGGCACTGATGTCCGTATTTTATTTTTAATGACACATCTATCTCTAAACATGTGGACATATTTTTCGATTTCGGCTTCCGCTTGAGGACAAGCGAGGTCTAAGCTTGGGGGAGTTGATACGTCCATTTTGCATCAAGCTTTTATATCAATGTTTATTGCATTATGGACTGTTATTACACATTATATCTCAATACTTATGGCTATTCTCTCTTATTTTACAAGGTTTATCATGAAGAGGGGGAATGCCAAGAATGGAATTCTCGCCGAAAAGGAGCAAACATTGAAACCTATTCTCGCCTTTGCTCCAAAAGTCCTGAAACTCCATGAAACATGTTTTTGGAATTTATAAGAATTATTGAGCGAAGAAATACACCAGGGGCCCATACCTGTCCAGAGAGTGGAGGCGCGCCCCATATCTCTGGGCCCCTGGTGGGCCTCCGTGTCCATCTTACGCTATATGAGAGCTTTTACCTCGAAAAAAATGGTGGGCAAGCTTACGGATTTAAACTCCGCCGCCACGAGGCGGAACCTTGGCGGAACCAATCTAGGGCTCTGGCGGAGCTGTTTCGCCAGGACACTTCCTCCGGGAGGGGGAAATCATCACCAACGTCATCACCAACGATCCTCTCATCGAGGGGGTCAATCTCCATCAACATCTTCACCAGCACCATCTCCTCTCAAAACCCTTGTTCATCTCTTGTATTCAATCTTGTATCAAAACCACAAATTGGTACCTGTGGGTTGCTAGTAGTGTTGATTACTCCTTGTAGTTGATGCTAATTGGTTTACTTGGTGGAAGATCATATGTTCAGATCCTTTATGCATATTATTACTCCTCTGATTATGAACATGAATATGCTTTGTGAGTAGTTACGTTTGTTCCTGAGGACATGGGTGAAGTCTTGCTATTAGTAGTCATGTGAATTTGGTATTCGTTCCATATTTTGATGAGATGTATGTTGTCTTTTCCTCTAGTGGTGTTATGTGAACGTCGACTACATGACACTTCACCATTATTTGGTCCTAGAGGAAGGCACTGGGAAGTAATAAGTAGATGATGGGTTGCTAGAGTGACAGAAGCTTAAACCCTAGTTTATGCGTTGCTTCGTTAGGGGCTGTTTTGGATCCATATGTTTAATGTTGTGGTTTGGTTTACCTTAATACTTCTTTTGTAGTTGCGGACGCTTGCAATAGGGGTTAATCATAAGTGGTATGCTTGTCCAAGTAAGGGCAGTACCCAAGCACCTGTCCGCCCACATATCAAATTATCAAAGTACCGAACGTGAATCATATGAACGTGATGAAAGCTAGCTTGACGATAATTCCCATGTGTCCCCGGGAGCTCCTTTCTCATTATTAGAAATTGTCCAGGCTTATCCTTTGCTACATAAAGGATTGGGACACCTTGCTGCACTTTATTTACTTTATTTACTTGTTACTTGTTACTATTTATCTTATCACAAAACTATCTGTTACCTATAATTTCAGTGCTTGCAGAGAAAACCTTACCGAAAACTGCTTATCATTTCCTTCTGCTCCTCGTTGGGTTCGACACTCTTACTTATCGAAAGGAGTACGATAGGTCCCCTACACTTGTGGGTCATCAGAGAGCGATGACCGAGCCAGAGGGGAATCAACTAGGGGAGTTGCGGTGGTTGCAATGATGTTTGGAGTAGTTGTGGGCCGAATGCTACGAAAATATAATCTAAACCGACCGGAATAAATGCCTACACAAATTAATCCAAGGTTGGAGTGCTCCTCGCAATGTAAATAGCTCCGGCTTTCCGAGGGATGGAGAGGTAGTAGCTTCAATGCGTGGAAGATACAGCGTGAGAAAGCGACATCAATTGAGAGACATATAGATAGAGAGACAAAGTGAGTGTGGTCCGACATTCATTGAACAAACATATATGCTCTGGAGAGATATTGCCCGATTGAGCTTTTGGCAAGGGTGAGGGTTGTGTTGGGGAACGTAGTAATTTCAAAAAATTTCCTACGCACACGCAAGATCATGGTGATGGCATAGCAACGAGAGGGGAGAGTATTGTCCACGCACTGTGAGATCAGAAGGAAGCGTTATGACAACGCGGTGGATGTAGTCGACGTCTTCACGATCCGACCGATCCAAGTACCGAACGTCACGGCACCTCCGAGTTCAGCATACGCTCAGCTCGATGACGATCCCGGGCTCCGATCCAGAAAGCGTCGGGGATGAGTTCCACAAGACGACGGGCGTGGTAACGATGATGATGTTCTACGGTGCAGGCTTCGCCTAAACTCCGCGACGATATGACCGAGGTGGAATATGGTGGAGGGGCACCGCACACGGCTAAGGAACGATCCGTAGATCAACTTGTATATCTCTAGGGTGCCCCTGCCCTGTGATATAAAGGAGCAAGGGGGAGGCGGGCCGCCCTAGGGGCGCCAGGAGGGGGAGTCCTCCTCCTAGTGGGAGTAGGACTCCCTTTCCTA
Organism: Aegilops speltoides; assembly: GCA_021437245.1. NCBI lineage: Eukaryota > Viridiplantae > Streptophyta > Magnoliopsida > Poales > Poaceae > Aegilops > Aegilops speltoides. The sequence goes on along the minus strand of CM038142.1, from coordinate 325,394,442 downwards.
GTCCCACTAGGAAGGAAGAAGGGGAAGGAAAGAGAGGGAGAGGGAGGAAAGGGGGGCGCGCCTCCCTAGTCCAATTTGGACTCCTCATGGGGGCCACCTCTGGGCTGCTGCCTCTCTCTCTCCCCTCAGCCCACTAAGGCCCAATACTTCCCGGGGTTCCGTAACCCCCCGGCACTCCGCTTTTCTCTGAAATCACCCGGAACACTTCCGGTGTCCGAATATAGTCGTCCAATATATAAATCTTTATGTCTCGACCATTTCGAGACTCCTCGTCATGTCCGTGATTGCATTCGGGACTCCGAACAAACTTCGGTACATCAAAACTTATAAACTCATAATAAAACTGTCATCGTAACGTTTAAGCGTTCGGACCCTATGGGTTCGAGAACTATGTATACATGACCTAGAACTATTCTCGGTCAATAACCAATAGCAGGACCTCGATACCCATATTGGCTCCTACATATTCTACGAAGATCTTTATTGGTCAAAACGCATAACAACATACTTTGTTCCCTTTGTCATCGGTATGTTACTTGCCCGAGATTCGATCGTCGGTATCCAATACCTAGTTCAATCTCGTTACCGGCAAGTCTCTTTACTCGTTACGTAATGCATCATACCATAACTAACTCATTAGCTACATTGCTTGCAAGGCTTATAGTGATGTGCATTACCGAGAGGGCCCAGAGATACCTCTCCGACAATCGGAGTGACAAAACCTAATCTCGAAATACGCCAACCCAACATGTACCTTTGGGGACACCTGTAGTACTCCTTTATAATCACCCAGTTACGTTGTGACGTTTGGTAGCACCCAAAGTGTTCCTCCGGTAAACAGGAGTTGCATAATCTCATAGTTACAGGAACATGTATAGGTCATGAAGAAAGCAACAACAATATACTAAACGATCAAGTGCTAGGCTAACGGAATGGGTCATGTCAATCACATCATTCTCCTAATGATGTGATCCCATTAATCAAATGACAACACATGTCTATGGTTAGGAAACATAACCATCTTTGATTAATAAGCTAGTCAAGTAGAGGCATACTAGTGACGTTGTGTTTGTCCATGTATTCACACATGTATTATGTTTCCGGTTAATACAATTCTAGCATGAATAATAAACATTTATCATGATATGAGGAAATAAATAATAACTTTATTATTGCCTCTAGGGCATATTTCCTTCAGTCTCCCACTTACACTAGAGTCAATAATCTAGATTACATAGTAATGATTCTAATACCCATGGAGTCTTGGTGCTGATCATGTTTTGCTCGTGAGAGAGGCTTAGTCAACGGGTCTGCAACATTCAGATCCGTATGTATCTTCCAAATTTCTATGTCTCCTACTTGGACTTGGTCCCGCATGGAATTGAAGCGTCTCTTGATGTGCTTGGTCCTCTTGTGAAATCTAGATTCCTTTGCCAAGGCAATTGCACCAGTATTGTCACAGAAGATCTTCATTGGTCCCGATGCACTAGGTATGACACCTATCGGAAATGAACTCCTTCATCCAGACTCCTTCATTTGCTGCTTCCGAAGCAACTATGTACTCCGCTTCACATGTAGATCCCGCCACGACGCTTTGTTTAGAACTGCACCAACTTAAAGCTCCACCGTTTAATAAAAATACGTATCCGTTTTGTGATTTAGTATCGTCCAGATCAGTGTCAAAGCTTGCATCGACGTAACCATTTACGACTAGCTCTTTGTCACCTCCATATACGAGAAACATATCCTTAGTCCTTTTCAGGTATTTCAGGATGTTCTTGACCGCTGTCCAGTGATCCACTCCTGGATTACTTTGGTACCTTCCTGCCAGCTTATTGCTAAGAATACGTCACGTCTGGTACACAGCATTGCATACATGATAGAGCCTATGGCTGAAGCATAGGGAACATCTTTCATTTTCTCTCTATCTTCTGCTGTGGTCGGGCATTGAGTCTGACTCAACTTCACACCTTGTAGCACGGGCAAGAACCCTTTCTTTGCCTGATCCATTTTGAACTTTTTCAAAATTTTATCAAGGTATGTGCTTTGTGAAAGTCCTATTAAGCGTCTTGATCTATCTCTGTAAATCCAGAAATTCTATATCATTTCCAATTAATAATATGTCATCTACATATAATATCAGAAATGCTCAGAGCTCCCACTCACTTTCTTGTAAATCTGAGGCTTCTCCAAAAGTCTCAGATAAAACCATATGCTTTGATCACACTATCAAAGCGTTTATTCCAACTCCGAGATGCTTGTACCAGTCCATAAATGGATCGCTGGAGCTTGCACACTTTGTTAGCACCTTTTGGATCAACAAAACCTTCTGGCGCATCATATACAACTCTTCTTTCAGAAATCCATTCAAGAATGCAGTTTTGACATCCATTTGCCAAATTTCATAATCATGAAATGCAGCAATAGCTAACATGATTCGGACATACTTAAGCATCGCTACGGGTGAGAAAGTCTCATCGTAGTCAACCCCTTTACTTTTCAAAAACCTTTCGCAACAAGTCGAGCTTTATAGTCAGTTACATTACCATCAGCGTCAGTCTTCTTCTTAAAGATCCATTTATTCTCAATGGCTTGCCGATCATCGGGCAAGTCAACCAAAGTTCATACTTTGCTCTCATACATGGATCCCATCTCAGATTTCATGGCCTCTAGCCATTTTGCGGAATCTGGGCTCATCATCGCTTCCTCATAGTTCGAGGTTCATCATGGTCAAGTAACATGACTTCCGAATAGGATTACCGTACCACTGTGCGGATCTTACTCGTAGACCCACGAGGTTCAAGAGAAATTTGATCCAAGTTTCATGATCAATATCATTAGCTTCCTCACTAATTGGTGTAGTTGTCACGGGAATCGGTTCTTGTGATGAACTACTTTCCAATAAGGGAGCAGGTACAGTTACCTCATCTAGTTCTACTTTCCTCCCACTCACTTCTTTCGAGAGAAACTCCTTTTCTAGAAAGGATCCGATTTTAGCAACGAAAATCTTGCCCTCAGATCTGTGATAGAAGGTGTACCCAATAGTCTCTTTTGGGTATCCTATGAAGACACATTCGATTTAGGTTCGAGCTTATCCGGTTGAAGTTTCTTCACATAAGCATCGCAGCCCCAAACTTTAAGAAATGACAACTTTGGTTTCTTGCCAAACCACAGTTCATAAGGCGTCGTCTCAACGGATTTTGATGGTGCCCTATTCAACATGAATGCGGCCGCCTCTAAAGCATAACCCCGTAACGATAGCGGTAAATCAAGAAGAGACATCATAGATCGCACCATATCTAGTAAAGTACGACACGACGCTCGGACACACCATTTCGTTGTGGTGTTCGGGTGGCGTGAGTTGCGAAACTATTCCGCATTGTTTCAAATGTAAACGAAACTCGTAACTCAAATATTCTCCTCCACGATCAGATCGTAGAAACTTTATTTTCTTGTTATGATGATTTTCCACTTCACTCTGAATTTTTTTGAACTTTTCAAATGTTTCAGACTTGTGTTTCATTAAGTAGATATACCCATATCTGCTCAAATCATCTGTGAAGGTGAGAAAATAATGATACCCGCCATGAGCCTCAACATTCATTGGACCACAAACATCAAGATGTATGATTTCCAACAAATCAGTTGCTCGCTCCATAGTTCTGGAGAACGGCGTTTTAGTCATCTTGCCCATGAGGCACGGTTCGCAAGTACCAAGTGATTCATAATCAAGTGATTCCAAAAGCCCATCAGTATGGAGTTTCTTCATGCGCTTTACACCGATATGACCTAAACGGCAGTGCCACAGATAAGTTGCACTATCATTATAAACTCTGCATCTTTTGGTTTCAACACTATGAATATGTGTATCACTACTATCGAGATTCAATAAAAATAGACCACTCTTCAAGGTTGCATGACCATAAAATATATTAATCATATAAATAGAACAACCATTATTCTCTGATTTAAATGAATAACCGTCTCGCATCAAACAAGATCCAGATATAATGTTCATGCTCAACGCTCGCACCAAATAACAATTATTTAGGTCTAAAACTAATCCCGATGGTAGATGTAGAGGTAGCGTGCCGACCGCGATCACATCGACTTTGGAACCATTTCCCACGCGATCGTCACCTCGTCCTTAGCCAATCTTCGCTAATCCGTAGTCCTGCTTCGAGTTGCAAATATTAGCAATGTAACCAAGATCAAAAACCTGTACTATGCGAGCATTAGTAAGGTACACATCAATAACATGTATATCACATATACCTTTGTTCACTTTGCCATCCTTCTTATCCGCCAAATACTTGGGGCAGTTCCGCTTCGGTGTCTAGTCTACTTGCAAGAGAAGCACTCAGTCTCGTGCTTAGGTCCAGACTTGGGTTTCTTCTCTTGAGCAGCAACTTGTTTGCTGTTCTTCTTGAAGTTCCCTTCTTCTTCCCTTTGCCCTTTTCTTGAAACTGGTGGTCTTGTTAACCATCAACACTTGATGCTCCTTCTTGATTTCTACCTCCGCTGCTTTTAGCATTGCGAAGAGCTCGGAATAGTCTTGTCCATCCCTTGCATATTATAGTTCATCACGAAGCTCTTGTAGCTTGGTGGCGTGATTGAAGAATTCATTAATGACACTATCATCGTGAAGATTAACTCCCAGTTGAATCAAGTGATTATTATACCCGACATTTTGAGTATGTGTTCACTTGTGTAACTATTCTCCTCCATCTTGCAGCTATAGAACTTATTGGAGACTTCATGTCTCTCAATCCGGCATTTGCTTGAAATATTAACTTCAACTCTGGAACAGCTCATATGCTCCATGACGCTCAAAACGCCGTTGAAGACCCGGTTCTAAGTCGTAAAGCATGGCACATCGAACTATCGAGTAGTCATCGCTTTGCTCGCCAGACGTTCTTAACGCCGTCGCCAGCAAGAAGCAGGTTCTGGCACCCAGCGGTGCTTCCAGGGCGTAATTCTTCTATGCAGCAATGAGGATAATCCTCGAGTTACGGACCCAATCCGTGTAATTGCTACCATCATCTTTCAACTTTGCTTTCTCAAGGAACACATTAAAATTCAACGGAACAACAAAGACGAGCCATCTATCTACAACAAACATAGACAAGCAAAATACTATCAGTACTAAGTTCATGATAAATTTAAGTTCAATTAATCATATTACTTAAGAACTCCCACTTAGATGATATCTCTCTAGTCATCTAAGTGATTACGTGATCCAAATCAACTAAACCATGTCCGATCATCACGTGAGATGGAGTAGTTTCAATGGTGAACATCACTATGTTGATCATATATACTATATGATTCACGCTCGACCTTTCGGTCTCCGTGTTCCGAGGCCATATCTCAGATATGCTAGGCTCGTCAAGTTTAACTGAGTATTCCGTGTGCAACTGTTTTGCACCCATTGTATTTGAACGTAGAGCCTATCACACCCGATCATCACGTGGTGTCTCAGCACGAAGAACTTTCGCAATGGTGCATACTCAGGGAGAACACTTCTTGATAATTAGTGAGAGATCATCTTAAAATGCTACCATCAATCAAAGCAAGATAAGATGCATAAAGGATAACCATCACATGCAATCAATATAAGTGATATGATATGGCCATCATCATCTTGTGCTTGTGATCTCCATCTTCAAAGCACCATAGTGGTCACCATCGTCACCGGCGTGACACCTTGGTCTCCATCATAGCATCGTTGCCGTTACGCCATCTATTGCTTCTACGACTATCGCTACCGCTTAGTGATAAAGTAAAGCAATTACAGGGCGTTTGCATTTCATACAATAAAGCGACAACCATATGGCTCCTGCCAGTTGCCGATAACTTCGGTTACAAAACATGATCATCTCATACAATAAAATATAGCATCACGTCTTGACCATATCACATCACAACATGCCCTGCAAAAACAAGTTAGACGTCCTCTACTTTGTTGTTGCAAATTTTACGTGGCTTCTACGGGCTTAGCAAGAACCGTTCTTACCTACGCATCAAAACCACAACGATAGCTCATAAAGTTAGTGATGTTTTAACCTTCGCAAGGATTGGGCGTAGCCACACTCGATTCAGCTCAAGTGAGAGAGACAAACACCCGCCAGCCACCTTTAAGCACGAGTGCTCCTAACGGTGAAACCAGTCTCGTGTAAGCGTACGCGTAATGTCGGTCCGGGCCGCTTCATCTCACAATACCGCCAAACCAAAGTATGACATGCTGGTAAGCAGTATGACTTGTATCGCCCACAACTTACTTATGTTCTACTCGTGCATATGACATCTACGCATAAAACCAGGCTCGGATGCCACTGTTGGGGAACGTAGTAATTTCAAAAAAATTCCTACGCACACGCAAGATCATGGTGATGGCATAGCAACGAGAGGGGAGAGTATTGTCCACGTACCCTCGTAGACCGTAAGCGGAAGCGTTATGACAACGCGGTTGATCTAGTCGTACGTCTTCACGATCCGACCGATCCAAGTACCGAATGTACGGCACCTCCGAGTTCAGCACACGTTCAGCTCGATGACGATCCCCAGGCTCCGATCCAGCAAAGCGTCGGTGATGAGTTCCGTCAGCACGACGGTGTGGTGACGATGATGATGTTCTACCGGCGTAGGGCTTCGCCTAAACTCCGCGATGATATGACCGAGGTGGAATATGGTGGAGTGGGCACCGCACACAGCTAGGAACGATCCGTAGATCAACTTGTGTGTCTCTAGGGTGCCCCCCTGCCCCCGTATATAAAAGAGCAAGGGGGAGGCCGGCCGGCCCTAGGGGGCGCGCCAAGGAGGGGGGAGTCCTCCTCCTAGTGGGAGTAGGACTCCCTTCCTAGTCCCACTAGGAAGGAGGAAGGGGAAGGAAGAGAGGAGAGGGAGAGGGAAAGGGGGGCGCGCCTCCCTAGTCCAATTCGGACTCCTCATGGGGGGGCACCACCTCCTGGTCTGCTGCCTCTCTCTCCCTCAGCCCACTAAGGCCCAATACTTCCCGGGGTTCCAGTAACCCTCCCAGACCGTTTTCTCCAAATCACCCGAACACTTCCGTGTCGAATATAGTCGCCCAATATATCAATCTTTATGTCTCGACCATTTCGAGACTCCTCGTCATGTCCGTGATCACATCCGGACCAACAAACTTCGTACATCAAAACTTATAAACTCATAATAAACCGCCATCGTAACGTTTAAGCGTGCGGACCCTACGGGTTCGAGAACTATGTAGACATGACCTAGAACTATTCTCGGTCAATAACCAATAGCGGGACCTGGATGCCCATATTGGCTTCTACATATTCTATGAAGATCTTTATCGGTCAAACCGCATAACAACATACGTTGTTCCCTTTGTCATCGGTATGTTACTTGCCCGAGTTTCGATCGTTGGTATCCAATACCTAGTTCAATCTCGTTACCGGCAAGTCTCTTTACCCGTTACGTGATGCATCATACCGTAACTAACTCATTAGCTACATTGCTTGCAAGGCTTATAGTGATGTGCTTTACCGAGAGGGCCCAGAGATACCTCTCCGACAATCGGAGTGACAAAACCTAATCTCGAAATACGCCAACCCAACATGTACCTTTGGAGACACCTGTAGTACTCCTTTATAATCACCCGATTCGTTAGACGCTTGGTTGCACCCAAAGTGTTCCTCCGGTAAACGGGAGTTGCATAATCTCATAGTTACAGGAACATGTATAAGTCATGAAGAAAGCAATAGCAATATACTAAACGATCAAGTGCTAAGCTAACGGAATGGGTCATGTCAATCACATCATTCTCCTAATGATGTGATCCCATTAATCAAATGACAACACATGTCTATGGTTAGGAAACATAACCATCTTTGATTAATAAGCTAGTCAAGTAGAGGCATACTAGTGACATTGTGTTTGTCTATGTATTCACACATGTATTATGTTTCCGGTTAATACAATTCTAGCATGAATAATAAACATTTATCATGATATGAGGAAATAAATAATAACTTTATTATTGCCTCTAGGGCATATTTCCTTCAGGTTGTAAGATAGAGCTTGAGAGATGATCCAGTCACATACGTGTAGATATATTTTGTGCGTGGGAGGAAGCAAGGTCAATCGATCATATAGGGTCGTCGTGCGATCTATAGAGTGAGACGGGTTGGAGAGAGTGACCTAGATAGACAATGTGCGTGAGAGAGTATACAATGTGAATAGGTCGAATTGGGCTCAAACATGGTGATATATCGTTTTTGTCTAAGAAAGAGCGAGGTCAATCGAGACATACAGAGAGAGAGAGAGAGAGAGAGAGTGAGAGAGTGAGAGAGAGAGAGAGTGGCCCGCCATGAGGTCGAAAGAGTGGCGGCGGCTTGGATGGACTGACCTAGATAGACAATCTGCGTGATAGAGTATAGAGTGTGTCGATCGAGGCCCGAACAGGGAGATATATCAAAAGAAAACGAGGTTATACGAGACTCAGATAAAGAGAGCGAGATTGAGCGAGTATGGCCCGCCATGCGGAAGAAAGAGTGAGACAGTCTTGAGGGAGTGACCTAGATATAAAAGTGCGTGCGTGCGCATGAGAGGTTGGGGGGCTAGATAGGCAATGCATGTATTTAGCGCGAGAAGGTGAGAGAGAGAGAGAGAGAGAGAGAGAGAGAGAGAGAGAGAGAGAGAGAGAGAGAGAGAGAGAGAGAGAGAGAGAGAGAGCTCGGCATGGGGCGCAATGGTGGGTGTGTGAGGTAAATACATTTGGTAACAGAGTGGGAAAAGGGGTTGTGTAGTTGAGAGACTTAGAGATCGAAACATGGAGAGAAAGAATGAACGTGTGTTGGAAACCGATAGCTTCCTAAGGTGGTTAGGAGAGGAAGATTGACCGATACAGGAAGTATGTAGCATGTGTCTTGGGGTAAAACAACATTTGAATGTACATAGTATGAGACTTAATATCGATGTTTCAATTCGGTGTACATTGTAAGATTTGAACCGAGGACCATGCATACGGGTAATTATTTCGAATTCATGCGATACTAAGTTTCGAAAAGTTGACATTGACTCAATTTGTTGTGCTTTTTTGTAGGTCATATGTTTGAATCCATCCAAAAGTTTTCTCACTACCATGGTGTTCATCATATACATATGAATTTGTATTAAAACAGTAGCATGGATACAGTGAAATGCGAAATCCACGTTAGAATTGGAGATCGCTACGTGACACACACTCTAATTCAAATAACTAATTATGTGACACACTCTCTAATCCACGTTAGCATGGATACCGTTTAGATTGTTTTTCAAATAACTCCTCATTAATTAATTTATAGTACTCCATCTGATCACTTTTTATAAGATATTGAAGACATTTCAGACAATGTGCAAAACAGTTCATTTTAAGTTGTCTGAAACGACTTACAAAAGTGAACGGTGGGAGTATATCGTTTCGAATGACTAATTATTGCAAGGAAAACACCGGCATGGTAATACATACAGATTCGTTTACAAATGAAAGAAGATTCGCTTGCATTCTCAAATGTAGGCGCACGAGGAAGACCAGGGTCGTGTCGGGGTGGACGCTGCTTCGGTGCCTTAAAGACACCTGCCTTTGGGTCACTAACATGTGGGCCAGCCACCTGTTGGGCCCACATGTCATGGACACAATGGCACGTGCCTTAAGGCACCGAAGCATAGTCCTGTCGGGGTGGTCGCATGTGTCGGACGGACGCGTAGCACCCAGCCACCCACCCCCTCCCTCCCTCCCCCACTCCCCCCACCCCCCACCCGTCCCCCCCAAAAAAAGGACGACGACAAAATAAGTTCGCACTTCCACATTTCGGATTGAAATATCTGGCGGCCCAAATTCCAGCCCTGCAAAATCTCTCTTCTCCACCGCCCCCTTCTGCGCCCAGATTGCTCAAATCCCTAATTCGCCGCCAACCCAAGCAAAGTTCGGATCGCCCCTCGTCCCGTATCTTTCCCCACCTCTGTGCCGGATGACGACGACGAAGACGACGGTCACGCTTCACCAGCACACCAGAGCTACCTCATCTACGCCCTCCTCCACCGCACTGGGTGGTCCACCGACAATGTCGGCCGCCGCAACCGACGTGCCTCACAGACACTGAGTTCCACCGCATCAGGTGCGCTTCACCGACGTCGTATCCCAGCTCACCGGGGCTACTTCACCAAGCACATCGTCGCACCTCCACCCCCCGAGGCCTTTGGGGCTTCACCAATGGTCTCGTCCACCGCATCATAGCGCTCTGCTGCCACTCAAGATCTGCATCCGCGCGCGCTGCTAGCCAACGCCAAAGGCATCACCCTCAACGACTCAAGTGACCAAGACTTAGCTAGCCGAAGCGTGCCCAAACGCCGGCCGAACTAGGTATCCACACATCACTCCCTTGTGCCTCGTGCCGACGATGTTTGGATATCCTTTCATCGCTCTCTTGGCTTACACGCCTATGCAACTCGACTTTAACTCTTATTTCTTCTCGAGATATCATCTCAAACAAGCAAATCCATTTTTTAGCGAAGCATGACAGCGCTACGGGATCTGGTACACATCCTGCAAACCTGTATAACCTTGGAAGTATCTATCCTCTGGTACAACATCAAGGTTGATTCGTCTTATTTGATCAACCATTCGCCGTGTCAAAAATGCAGAGGGGGATTAAAGGAGCACAAGGCACATCCAAGCAAGCGGTAACATAGACTTGTACATGGAACATCACAAGCGCAAGCAGAGCTGCAGTGAGCCTGTACAACGAGCTAGCGTAAGTCCCTGCATTTCATTTAATTTGTACTGGCATCGTGTATGATTTGTGTGCAGTGGAGGATCCACGAATTCAAGTTACCAGGGGCGAACATTTAACTTCAAAAATACGAAGGCACTTACACTCCGGAAATCAACATCACTTGAGAAATGTGAAGCTACATGCACTTTGAAAACCAGCTAATGATCCAAAGTAGTTCAGATTATAAACACTAAATGATGCAAGCACCAAAAAGCACAAAATGCAACATGGTGTACAAGGACTACAAACATGGTGCATGCACCGCTTGAATTATTCGTTCTCTGGCTGAAAATATTGATGTGTAATTGCACCTATAACCAGTGCGCAAACTGCATATCAATATATCTATCCTACACAAGTATGACAATAGTTTCAAACAACAAATTAGAAAAGTATTTATGCTATATTGTCATGATACGGGGACTTTCTCGTAGATGGCCTCGATGTTTCCTCAAGCTATAAAACTGCACTATAATTTGCTTGTCATCAATGCCTGCAAATCTCTGTCTCTCTAAACATAGCAGATCATCATTAGACACTAAATCCTTCAATGAGCTTGCAAAATGCTTGCATTAGATCCCTCATTAGACACTATATGTTCATCACCAGGAGCATGTAAAATGTTTGCATCAAATCCTTCATTAGCAGTCTGTTCATTAGACACTTCAGGCTCAAGAACAACATGAGCTTGTATGTTTGCATCGGAAACTTGATTAGATACATCACATTCAGCCAGTTCAGTAATGATTGGGGGAGTTATAAAATAAGTAGAAATTGGTTTCATTTTCTCATAGATTCCCTGCATACAAGCAGTTTTACAACAGTGTCAGGTTTAACTATTGGCCAGAAATTGAAGAGTTGAATTAGATATAATCAGGGATGTGATGTACCTTTCGTTGCGCATGCTACTCTTGCAAGTCATGATCGTCTGCTTATGCAAGCTTGATGCCATGCCCGTGCTACCGCTGCTGCCTCCCACGCAAGCTACACCTAGGGTTGGATCTTCATCTTCTTGTCCTTCCGTTTGCTTGAAGCCCGGCGACCGCCCTCCAACAAGGGCGCGAGGAAGTACTGTGTCATTCTGTCCAGTGGCGGCTAGGTTAGGAGCGAACCAGACTGGAGGCTGGAGCGAATGAATTGGGCTTTTTCCTGCTGTCGATCGATATGGGAGGTGCTCGTTGGGGCCGCGAGCCTGCTATAGGGCCTGCCTTGCACTTATGTTATTGGCCCATCCAAATTGAAACATTTTTCTTCATTTTTTACATTGCCTGCTCGTGCGTTGGGATGAACAAAACTAGCCTAGGCCGACCTAGATGACTCAAACTAGGTGCACACTTTCCAGCCACCTGAGGCGGCCGCCATACCGGCCCCTATGGTGGCGTCGCCCCTTTTTGCGTGTATGATTGGGTAGTGAAAAATATTGCGGTGGCGCTTTTGATTTACCCACAGAATGGTTGAATTGCTTGTTTCTATGAACTGAGTTCGCCAATAAGGTGAAGGATGCCAGTCTTTTCATCCTATTGTAGATTGCTTAGATCTCGATATGCAAAAAGTAATCACATGAAATATACAGTAAAAGCCAGTGTGATGTGTGTGGCTACAACTAGTCTGACTACATGTCCTCATATAACATATCAAGGACGCACCATCTTACCAGATTAACCATTCGACTTACCAATGCAGTGTGGGAAGAAAGAAGTATTGGGATTGCGTATCCAAGCAATTGATGCCATGGACTCCTTAAATACGACCTTGTGTTTAAAAAGAAGTTGCGGTGTGTATATACAAAGAACTAGCGTAAGTTCAGTTACCTGCTTCTCGGAATTTTAGTTAGCCACTTATTGTATAATTGTTCAATTACGTTGCTTGGCTTAATTTAGTTTGCTACTGATTACATAATGCCACAGCCTGTTAATCCTATTGTAGACTGTGCCTATCTATGTGTTTGATACTTACGGTTAAGAATTACCTGTTTGCCTTAACTTAGATTTCTACTTGTTTGTTTAATCGCTTTCTTCTGCTGCAAATGGGTTACAATGATGTTAATAACTACTTTTCAGCATCCACTTGAAACTCTTTAATTCCTTGTTTGTTTAACTGGTTTGCTGTTATAACTCCCAGTTGGGATGTTTTGCTAGCTTCAACTTTTCTGAATCCAGTCAGAACTTTAATAGCAAAATAGGTTAGCCCAAGATCAAAGAGCGAGGTCCCCATGGACGTTGCATCATCCAATAGTAGTGGCACCGGCCCAATCGTGCATTATGAATTGCCAACTGCTGATGCTCTAGAGGCTAAACTAGTAGTAGAAAGAGATTCTGCTTCTGCACTTAGAGATGAAGTTGACATGTTGAGGAAGCAAACAGCACAATCACAAGCAGTACTCAAGACAACCATTAAATATTTGGTGGATTTCAAAATGAAGCAAACTGAGACTGACCAGATTGTTAAGGTCTCAAGGAAAAAGGAAATTAAATTCCTACTTGGTAAATCATAGGTGAAATGTTCTTTCCATCATTGAATAACCTTTGTGTTGTCTGTTCATGTAATCAATCAAACCATTTGTTTTAGAGATCATGTAATAATTGTTTTTTTTTTGTTTTTTGGTTTGTAATTTTATTTGAGCACAAGTCTGTATTAGTTGATAAGACTCGGAGACATTTCATTTGGATTGTTGTGCCAGACCTACAAATATGCCAATCGGGATGAATGTGCATTCAGCAATAGTAGTAGTATAGATGGACCATAAGTGGCACGCATCGGAAAGGGCCAAGATGCTGTCTAAAAAAGGATGATGTTGTAGCCAAAAAAAAGTACAGCGGCATGGCTTATGTATGTTAGTTGATATTATTGATCCATATACTCTATAAGTGTTTATATGTCTCTTAGTTCTATACATTCTTGGTTGATTGACTCGGTATTTGAATCTTGCTACATCGCTTGTGTACATATCTAAATGGGAGTACACATTATGCTGTGTGTGACATTTGAGTTGGACATGAAGTGTTCCAAATTTTCGAATTCACCTTAAACTGGATTCTAGCTTCTGAATTTTAGTATCGGCATTTGTAAACCATATTCATATATGACAGTGGAATACATCTTTGCCGTCCTTTTGAAGATATATAAAAACACATAGAATGATTTATAAAGATTCATATAGGAATACAAAATGGATTCGAATTTAGTTGCCAGGGTAAACGTGGATGCTTATTATCCCAAAATTCGAAAGAAGCGGCAAAATGTCCACTCCCACATCGGCTGCCCGAAGCCAAGTGTTTGGGAGATGGAAATTACTGTCTACCCATTACACGGACAATCCATCAGCCCGATTTCCACTGCTCTAAATAGGGGTAGGTTAGTAACTTCAATTAGATGTGACACGACCGCCTCTGAGCCCATTCTGACATGGTGGGCGTCAAACATGGGCGGCAAAACACATTTGATTCAAGCTCGTCCGAAAGACATGTGTTTCTCCCTCCATTCCCCATTCATACACGGTGGGCGGAAAAACAAACTCGACTCGTCCGAAATCGATGTAGGCAAATATTTTCAATAGGGGCAGGTTTGTAACTTCACTCAGACGTGATACAACCGCCCTACCTGTCAGCCCCGTTCATACACCGTGGGCGCCAACCATGGGTGCCAACCACCCTCTCCTCGCCTGAAATCGCTCTGGGCAAATATTGGTGAGATGCGAGATTACCGTCCTATCCCCAACCGACGAGACGTCCAAATTTCAGACGGGGGCTAAGTTCGTAACTTTCCCATATTTCAAACAGGCGCGTCCCCGAACCTCTCCCTCCATTTTCCCATTCATACACCGTCCGCGCTAGAACACCCCATCCCCACACCAGCCTCCGTCCACCACCCCATCCATCGCCGCCGTCCTCCACCACATCCATCACCACCGTCCTCCACCATGCCGGAGCGCCTACCAAGACCGCATCGTCCACTGCTAGAGATGGACGTTTCTCATCCACGGCGATGGACCAATAGCCTTGCATCGCATCCTCTCGCTTCATTGGCGCCGTCGTCCTCTTTGCCGGGGCCGCTCACACGACCTTCTCTTCCACCGCAACGGGACTTATCCCCCAATGCACCCGTCTACCGTCGTAGATCTGCTTCAACGGCACCGACAACCATCGCACCCTCGATGCCTACATGGCGCCACAAGAGAGCTGGTACTTCATATCTCCTCAACTTTTTGATCTCAACCAGAAAATAGATCTTAACTTGGTTACTCTACTTTGTTTTCAGCTCTTAGAATTTAGTTCTTAGTTCGAAGCAAACAATGGATGCTAAATATCATTTCTCCGGTTTGCAGCTTCAAATCTGCCATGGCACAACCATAATACAGTTTAATTGACCATGCTTAGGGTTTAATTAATCATGTTGGTTCCGTGGTGGTTTCTTTAATAGAAATTGGAGGGGAAACCCTCTTTTGCTAAAAAAAATATGCTTAGAGTTTCCCCCTTTTATGATCACTATACGATCAGAATACGTGCTTCGTGTCATAATAACACTGCTCCACCCATCAAGCTAAATTAGTTTCAAAAATGCATGTTCGCCGCTCGGGTGTGTATCTCTACAGGGTGCCCACGGTGGGCCGGCCCACCCTGGGCTTTTTGGTCGTCACAAGCCCCGATTCCCCTCTATTCTGCTATGCGCTTCCAATCACTACTCACCCCCAGCCGCCTGCCTCGCTAGCGACTTACCGTCCCCGGATGGCATGACTCTAGGAAGAGATGCCGGACTAATGGGAGGCCAGGAGCCCCTCGCCCAACAGCATCACCGCTGCCCAGTCGCGCCGCCGTGCCTACCTTCACAGTCCGTTTAGGGCTCAGGCGTGCAGCACCCACCAAGCCAACCCGATTTATCCTGAGATACGTCCTCAACACTCAGCAGCCACTCCTCATCACCCATTTTGTAATTGATTCATTACTCATTAGGAAGGACTGTCATTAGGGTTTGTTGTGTGCTCAATGCTACCTACACTTAATGGTTCAGATGTATTTCGGTAATCTTTAGTACCTCTAAAGTTCATAGGGTTTTCAAAATTCTGGCCCTCGGAACAGACACTAGTCATTTTGGATTGTTGGTCGTAGTGACATTGACCCAGATTACTACTGCAAGCCAGGTTTGTTGGCAATTTTACTTGTCTTTCTTACTCATTCGATATAATATCCAATTATTCACATCGATTAGTTGCAAACAATAAGTGCTAGACAAGCTTCTTCATTCAGATTTTGGACGGTCTCTTCATCGTAGATTACAATTCGCATACTTGTCCTAGTAAGCTCACAAGTAAATGATTGATTCACTACATCTATGCTTGCCTTGTCATATTTGTTGTCAATATTCTTTTAGGGTGGACCACCCTGTTTCTAAATACTAGAACCGTAGACATGAGTGAATAGTATTTCTCTATGTGATCTCTTCCATCATGTGTGGGCAACGAACACTGCATTGTATAGAAAGAAAGTGTCATTTCCAGCTTTTACATAGGTTTCGATCTTTTACATGGAATACAATCTGCCTACTTGCTTTGTGTCGCACTACCAACACTCCACCCTTAAAGCTAAACATTATGCCACTCATAATTGCTTAGTTTATTTGTTCAAATACGAACTCCATATGATTCTAATGTTCCTACTTTAGTTTTGAAATGTGTGCCTGCCTGTTATAGAGACATAAGGGGTTTGTATTTCTGTGTGTGGTCTGGTCAGCACGGTTGGGGGTGAACTTTGCATATGCAGGGGTTTATAGGGAGACACTCTTCGAGTTGAATTCGCAATGCATTCTGATACGTCCATTTTGCATCATGCTTTTATATCAATATTTATTGCATTATGGGCTGTTATTACACATTATATCTCAATACTTATGGCTATTCTCTTTTATTTTACAAGGTTTACCATGAAGAGGGGGAATGCCGGCAGCTGGAATTCTTGCAGGAAAAGGAGCAAATATTGGAAACATATTCTGCACAGCTCCAAAAATCCTGAAACTCCACGGAAGTCAGTTCTGGAATTAATAAGAATTATTGAGCGAAGAAAACACAAGAGGGGGCCCACACCCTGGCCAGGAGGGTGGGGCGCACCACCCCACCGGGCGCGCCTGCCTCCTGGGCCCCCTGGTGGCCCTCCGGTGCCCATCTTCTGCTATATGAAGACTTTTACCCTGGAAAAAAATCAAAGGCAATCTTACGGGACGAAACTCCGCCGCCACGAGGCGGAACCTTGACGGAACCAATCTAGAGCTCCGGCAGAGCTGTTCTGCCGGGGAAACTTCCCTCCGGGAGGGGGAAATCATCACCATCGTCATCACCAACGATCCTCTCATCGAGAGGGGGTCAATCTCCATCAACATCTTCTCCAGCACCATCTCCTCTCAAAACCCTAGTTCATCTCTTGTATCCAATCTTGTATCAAAACCACAAATTGGTACCTGTGGGTTGCTAGTAGTGTTGATTACTCCTTGTAGTTGATGCTAATTGGTTTACTTGGTGGAAGATCATATGTTCAGATCCTTTATGCATATTATTACTCCTCTGATTATGAACATGAATATGCTTTGTGAGTAGTTACGTTTGTTCCTGAGGACATGGGTGAAGTCTTGCTATTAGTAGTCATGTGAATTTGGTATTCGTTCGATATTTTGATGATATGTAAGTTGTCTTTCCTCTAGTGGTGTTATGTGAACGTCGACTACATGACACTTCACCATTATTTGGTCCTAGAGGAAGGTCTTGGGAAGTAATAAGTAGATGATGGGTTGCTAGAGTGACAGAAGCTTAAACCCTAGTTTATGCATTGCTTCGTAAGGGGCTGATTTGGATCCATATGTCTAATGATGTGGTTAGGTTTACCTTAATACTTCTTTTGTAGTTGTGGATGCTTGCAATAGGGGTTAATCATAAGTGGGATACTTGTCCAAGTAAGGGCATTACCCAAGCACCGGTCCACCCACATATCAAATTATCAAAGTACCGAACGCGAATCATATGAGTGTGATGAAAACTAGCTTGACGATAATTCCCATGTGTCCTCGGGAGCTCTTTTCTATTTATAAGAAATTGTCCAGGCTTGTCCTTTGGTACAAAAAGGATTGGGCCACCTTGCTGCACTTTATTTACTTTCATTGCTTGTTACCCGTTACAATTTATCTTATCACAAAACTATCTGTTACCTATAATTTCAGTGCTTGCAGAGAAAACCTTACTGAAAACCGCTTGTCATTTCCTTCTGCTCCTCGTTGGGTTCGACACTCTTACTTATCGAAAGGACCACAATAGATCCCCTATACTTGTGGGTCATCAAGACTCTTTTCTGGAGCCGTTGCCGGGGAGCGTAGCACTTTTGGTGAGTGGAATTTGGTAAGGAAACATTTATATATTGTGCTGAAATTTTCTGTCACCTGTTAATATGGAAAGTAATCCTTTGAGGGGCTTGTTCGGGGTATCTTCACCCCGACCAGAAGAGTAAAGAGTTGCTCCTCAACCTACTAAACCTACTGAAAATATTTACTTTGAGATTCCTTTGGGTATGATGGAGAAACTGCTAGCTAATCCATTTGCAGGAGATGGAACATTGCATCCCGATTTAAACCTTATCCTTGTGGATGAAGTTTGTGGATTATTTAAGCTTGCAGGTATTCCCGATGATGTTGTCAAAAGGAAAGTCTTCCCTTTATCTTTTAAGGGAGATGCATTGACATGGTATAGGCTATGTGATGATACGGGATCTTGGAATTATAAATGATTGAAGTTGGAATTTCACCAGAAGTTCTATCCTATGCATCTTGTTCATCGTGATCGTAATTACATATATAATTTCTGGCCTCACGAAGGAGAAAGTATCGCTCAAGCTTGGGGGAGGCTTATGTCAATGTTATATTCATGCCCCAATCATGAGCTCTCTAGAGAAATGATTATTCAAAAAATTTATGCTCGTCTTTCTCCCAATGATCGCAACATGCTCGATACTTCCTGTCTTTGGTTCTTATATGTCAAGACTATTGAATTCAAATGGGATTTATTGGAAAGAATTAAACGCAACTCTGAAGATTGGGGTTCCGACGATGGTAAGGAGTCAGGTATGACACCTAAGTTTGATTGTGTTAAATCCTTTATGGATACCGATGCTTTTCGTGGATTTAGCGCAATATGGACTTGGCTCTGAGATGGTAGCTGCTTTTTGTGAATCTTTTGCTACTCATGTCGATCTCCCTAAGGAGAAGTGGTTTAAATATAATCCTCCCGTTGAACTAAAAGTAGTTGCACCTATTACAGTTGAAGAAAAGACTGTCACTTATAGTGATCCTATTGTTCCTACTACTTATGTTGAGAAACCTCCTTTTCCTGTTAGGATAAAGGATCATGCTAAAACTTCGACTGTTGTTCGTAAGAGTAATACTAGGACTTATACACCTCCTGAGAAAATCAAAGTTGAACCTAGTATTTCTATGGTTAAAGATCTCTTGCATGATGATTTAGATGGGCATGTTATTTATTTCTGTGGTGAGACTGCTAATATTGCTAAACCAGATGCTAAGATACATAGACATGTAGTAGGTATGCTTGTTATTTCTGTTAAAATAGGAGATCATTTTTATCATGGCTTATGTGAT
Organism: Aegilops speltoides; assembly: GCA_021437245.1. Taxonomy (NCBI): domain Eukaryota; kingdom Viridiplantae; phylum Streptophyta; class Magnoliopsida; order Poales; family Poaceae; genus Aegilops; species Aegilops speltoides. Next base: position 325,375,012 of record CM038142.1, on the reverse strand, counting down.
ATGGGTGCTAGTGCTAGTGCAATACCCTATGACTTATATAAAGAAATTATGCATGATATTGCACCCGCTGAATTGGAAGGTATTGATGTTACTATCCAGCTTGCCAATAGATATACTATTTCAACAATTGGGATTGTTAGAGATGTTGAAGTCTTGTGTGGGAAGGTTAAATATCCTGCTGATTTTCTTGTTCTTAGTTCCCCAAAATATGATTTTTGTCCCATTATTTTTGGTAGACCCTTATTGAATACTGTTAATGCTAGGATTGATTGTGAAAAGGATACTGTTACAATTGGCTTAGAGAATGTGTCTCATGAATTTAATTTTGCTAAGTTTCATAGACAACCTCGTGATTGAGAATCACCTAGTAAGGATGAGATTATTGGTCTTGCTTCTATTGCCGTGCCTCCTACTGATCGGTTAGAACAATATTTGCTAGACCATGAAAAGGATATGTTTATGAAGGAAAGAAGGGAAATAGATGAAGTGTTCCTTCAATAGGAACCTATTCTGAAACACAACCTACCTATTGAAATTCTAGGGGATCCCCCTCCACCCAAGGGTGATCCCGTGTTTGAACTCAAATCATTACCTGATAATATTAAGTATGCTTATTTTGATGAAAAGAAAATATATCCTGTTATTATTAGTGCTAACCTTTCAAAGCAAGAAGAAGAAAGATTATTGAAAACTCTGAAGAAGCACCGAGCTACTATTTGATATACTCTGGATGATCTTAAGGGCATTAGTCCCACGTTATGCTAACACAAAATTAATTTGGAGGAAGGTGCCAAACCAGTCAGAGATCCTCAACGACGATTGTATCCTAAGATGAAAGAAGTGGTAAGAAAGGAGATACTAAAGCTCCTCGAGGAAGGTATAATTTATCCCATTGCTGATAGTGATTGGGTAAGCCCTGTCCATTGTGTTCCTAAAAAGGGAGGTATTACCGTCGTTCCTAATGATAAAGATGAATTGATCCCGCAAAGAATTATTACAGGTTATAGGATGGTAATTGATTTTCGTAAATTAAATAAAGCTACTAAGAAAGATCATTACCCTTTACCTTTTATTGATCAAATGCTAGAAAGACTATCCAAACATACACATTTCTGCTTTCTAGATGGTTATTCTGGTTTCTCTCAAATACCTGTGTCAGCAAAGGATCAATCAAAAACTACTTTTACTTGCCCTTTCGATACTTTTGCTTATAGACGTATGCCTTTTGGTTTATGTAATGCACCTGCTACCTTTCAAAGATGTATGATGGCTATATTCTCTGACTTTTGTGAAAAGATTTGTGAGGTATTCATGGATGATTTCTCCGTCTATGGATCCTCTTTTGATGATTGCTTGAGCAACCTTGATCGAGTTTTGCAGAGATGCGAATACATTAGACTCGTACTAAATTGGGAAAAGTGCCACTTTATGGTTAATGAAGGCATTGTTTTGGGGCATAAGATTTCCAAGAGAGGTATTGAAGTTGATAAAGCTAAAGTTGGTGCTATTGAAAAGATGCCATGTCCCAAGGACATAAAAGGTATAAGAAGTTTCCTTGGTCATGCCGGTTTTTATAGGAGGTTCATTAAAGATTTTTCTAAAATCTCTAGGCCTCTGACTAATTTATTGCAAAAAGATATTCCGTTTGTCTTTGATGATGATTGTGCATAAGCATTTGAAATACTTAAAAAATCTTTGATCACTGCACCTATTGTTCAGCCACCTGATTGGAATTTACCCTTTGAAATTATGTGTGATGCTAGTGATTATGCTGTAGGTGCTGTTCTAGGGCAAATAGTTGATAAGAATTTGAATGTTATCCAGTATGCTAGTAAGACTCTTGATACTGCCTAGAGAAATTATGCTACTACTGAAAAAGAGTTCTTAGCAGTTGTGTTTGCATGTGATAAGTTTAAACCTTATATTGTTGATTGCAAAGTAACTATTCACACTGATCATGCTGCTATTAAATATCTTATGGAAAAGAAAGATGCTAAGCCTAGACTTATTAGATGGGTTCTCTTGCTCCAAGAATTTGATTTGCATATTATTGATAGAAAGGGAGCTGAGAACCCCGTTGCAGACAACTTGTCTAGGTTAGAGAATGTTCTTGATGACCCACTACCTATTGATGATAGCTTTCCTAATGAACAATTAGCGGTCGTTAATGCTTCTCATACTGCTCCCAGGTATGCTGATTATGCTAATTACATTGTTGCTAAATTTATACCACCTAGTTTCACATACCAGCAAAAGAAAAGGTTTTTTTATGATTTAAGACATTACTTTTGGGATGACCCACACCTTTATAAAGAAGGAGTAGATGGTGTTATTAGACGTTGTGTACCTGAGCATGAAGAGGAACAGGTCCTACGCAAGTGTCACTCTGAATCCTATGGAGGACACCACGCTGGAGATAGAACTGCACACAAGGTATTGCAATCTGGTTTTTATTGGCCTACTCTCTTCAAAGATGCTCGTAAATTTGTCTTATCTTGTGATGAATGTCAAAGAATTGGCAATATTAGTAGACGTCAAGAATTGCCTATGAATTATTCTCTTGTTATTGAACGGTGATGTTTGCGGCTTTGATTATATGGGACCTTTTCCTGCCTCTAATGGTTATACACATATTTTAGTTGCTGTTGATTGCGTTACTAAGTGGATAGAAGCTATTCCAGCTAGTAGTGTTGATCATAACACCTCTATTAAAATGCTTAAAGAAGTTATTTTTCCGAGGTTTGGGGTCCCTAGATATCTTATGAGTCATGACTGATGGTGGTTCACATTTTATTCATGGTGCTTTCCGTAAGACGCTTGCTAAGTATGATGTTAATCATAGAATCGCATCTCCTTATCACCCGCAGTCTAGTGGTCAAGTAGAGTTGAGCAATAGAGAGCTCAAATTAATTTTGCAAAAGACTGTGAATAGATCGAGAAAGAATTGGTCCAAAAAAATTGATGATGCATTATGGGCCTATAGGACTGCATACAAAAATCCTATGGGTATATCTCCGTATAAGATGGTTTATGGAAAAGCATGTCACTTACCTCTAGAACTTGAACATAAAGCATATTGGGCTATTAAAGAGCTCAATTGTGACTTCAAACTTGCCGGTGAGAAGAGGTTGTTTGACATTAGCTCACTTGATGAACGGAGAACCCAAGCCTATGAGAATGCCAAGCTATTCAAAGAAAAAGTTAAACGCTGTCATGACAAAAGGATACAAAAGCGTGAGTTCAACGTAGGTGATTATGTGTTATTATTCAACTCTCGTTTAAGATTTTTTGCAGGAAAACTTCTCTCTAAATGGGAAGGTCCTTGCGTTATCAAGGAGGTCTATCGTTCCGGTGCCATAAAAATCAACAACTTCGAAGGCACAAGTCTGAGGGTGGTAAACGGTCAAAGAATTAAACATTATATCTTAGGTAATCCTATCAATGTTGAAACTAATATTGTTGAAACCGTAACCCCGGAGGAATACATAAGGGACACATTCCAGAAAGTTTCAGACTTCGAAAAGGAATAGGTATGTGGTACGATAAGTAAACCGAATCCAAAACAATTCTAATGGCAATTTTGATCCGTTTTGGAATATTGAAGAATTTTGGAAAGAAAGAAGTAGTCCGGGAAGGACACGAGGCCTCCACGAGGGTGGAGGGTGCGCCCACCCTTCCTGGGCGCGCCCCCCTGTCTCGTGGCCACCTCGTGTGCCTCCCGGACTCCGTTTTCTTGCACGTTACATATTTTGGTCGGTAAAAACTCATTATATAATCTCTCGAAGGCTTTGACCCCCGTATCATGCAAATATCCTCTGTTTTCATTTCGAGCTATTTCTATTACAGATCTAGAGCATCATGACGTCTCCAAGCGCTCCCAATGACAAGTTTTTCGAGTGGGTTATCAACCCCTATGTCGCGGAGGTGCTGCAACACCCTCAAACCATTGAGATGCGTGAGGGGGTGCTGCACATCCACGATGTGGAGGGACCAAGGCGTACCGGAAGCATGGAGACAAAGCTCGAAGCCATGGAGCAACAAGTTTTAAAGTGCCAAGGGATAGTGGAGCGTGGACTCAACGCCAACCAGATGATGATCACGGAGTTCACCAACAACCACAAGCTAGATGCCAAGGTCATTGGGGAGACCATCTTCAAGCTTCAAGAGAAAATCGAGCACCTCCAAGCCCAGATCTATGACCTGCAAAACCAAAACTGTGAGTATGAATATAGATTCAAGAGGATGAGTTTGGCTGCAGACTTAAGGATCCCAGAGACTCGATCATCCTTCTATGATGGTGAGCCTATGCCTTGGAAGATGGACGACAAGCCTACATCATCAACAACTCCTACTTCACCACCTCCGAGGACATAATCACATGGGTATGGGCACTCCCCTTGGCAACTGCCAAGCTTGGGGGAGGTGCCCTGGTATCGTATCACCATCACACTCCTATCTTTACCGTTTTATTTAGTTCGGTCCTTTTAGTGTATCTTGATCTAGTAGATTGAAGTTTTAATATCAATTAGTTTTGAGTTTTGCCTTGTGATCTCTTTATGTAATCGAGTCCGTGAGCTATCTATAATAAAGATTAGTGTTGAGTCAAGGGCTTTGCTATCTTGCTATGATCTTGGCAAAGTAGAAAGAATAAAAAGAATAAAATAGTTCACATTGATCTTATGGATAGTAATGACTTCACACATAGAAAGTATGAGGCATAAAATTTGTTGAGAATTGACAAACATAATTTTAGTCATCGTTGCAGTTAATAGGAAGTAATAAGGAAAGAGAGGTTTTCACATACAAATATACTATCTTGGACATCTTTTATGATTGTGAAGCACTCATTAAGTATGACATGCTAAAAGAGTTGATGTTGGACAAGGAAGACAACGTAATGGTTTATGTTTTCTCACATCTCAGTTAAAGTATATTGTCATAGACCTTCCCAACATGTTGAGCTTGTCTTTCCCCCTCATGCTAGCCAAATTCCTTGCTCCAAGTAGAGATACTACTTGTGCTTCCAAATATCCTTAAACCAGTTTGCCATGAGAGTCCACCATACCTCCTATGGATTGATTAAGGTCCTTCAAGTTAGTTGTCATGTTGCAGGCAATAAAATTGCCCTCTAAATATCTATGACTTATTAGTGCAGAGAAAATAAGCTTTATACGATCTTGTTATGGAAGCAATAAAAGCGACGGACTGCATAATAAAGGTCCATATACAAGTGGCAATATAAAGTGACGTTCTTTTGCATTAAGATTTTGTGCATCCAACCCTAAACGCACATGACAACCTCTGCTTCCCTCTGCGAAGGTCCTATCTTTTACTTTATGTTTTTACTTTATGCTTGAGTCAAGGTGATCTTCACCTTTCCCTTTTTCATTTTATCCTTTGGCAAGCTCCTCGTGTTTGAAAGATCTTGATATATATATCCAATTGGATGTATGTTAGCATGAACTATTATTTTTGACATCACCTAAAGGTGAATACGTTGGGAGGCAACACAATAAGCCCCTAACTTTCTCAATGTCAGGTTGAAACTCCATAACCACAAGTACTGCGTGAGCGTTAGCAATTGTAGAAGACTACATGATAGTTGAGTATGTGGACTTGCTGAAAAGCTCTATTCTTGACTCTTTCTGATGTTATGATAAATTGCAATTGATTCAATGACTGATATTATAGTTTGTTAGTTCCCGATGAAGTTTCTGAACCATACTTGACATTGTGAATTGATTGTTACTTGAGCATAAGAAATCATATGACAAAATCTATTCCTATTGCTGTTATAAGAATGATCATGATGCCCTCATGTCCGTATTTTATTTTTATCGACACCTCTATCTCTAAACATGTGGACATATTTTTCGATAGCGGCTTCCGCTTGAGGACAAGTGAGGTCTAAGCTTGGGGGAGTTGATACGTCCATTTTGCATCATGCTTTTATATCAATATTTATTGCATTATGGGCTGTTATTACACATTATATCTCAATACTTATGGCTATTCTCTCTTATTTTACAAGGTTTACCATGAAGAGGGGGAATGTCGGCAGCTGGAATTCTGGCTGAAAAATGAGCAAATATTGGAAACCTATTCTGCACAGCTCCAAAAATCCTGAAACTCCACGGAAGTCAGTTTTGAAATTAATAAGAATTATTGAGCGAAGAAAACACAAGAGGGGGCCCACACCCTGGCCAGGAGGGTGGGGGCGCGCCCACCCCTATTGGGCGCGGCCCCTGTCTCCTGGGCCCCCTGCTGGCCCTCCGGTGCCCATCTTCTGCTATATGAAGGCTTTTACCCTAGAAAAAATAAGAGGCAAGCTTACGGGACGAAACTCCGCCGCCACGAGGCGGAACCTTGGCGGAACCAATCTAGAGCTCCGGCAGTGCTGTTCTACCGGGGAAACTTCCCTCCATGAGGGGGAAATCATCACCATCGTCATCACCAATGATCCTCTCATCGGGAGGGCGTCAATCTCCATCAACATCTTCACCAGCACCATCTCCTCTCAAAACCCTAGTTCATCTCTTGTATCCAACAAAACCACAAATTGGTACCTTTGGGTTGCTAGTAGTGTTGATTACTCCTTGTAGTTGATGCTAATTGGTTTACTTGGTGGAAGATCATATGTTCAGATCCTTAATGCATATTATTACTCCTATGATTATGAACATGAATATGCTTTGTGAGTAGTTACGTTTGTTCCTGAGGACATGGGTGAAGTCTGGCTATTAGTTGTCATGTGAATTTGGTATTCGTTCGATATTTTGATGAGATGTATGTTGTCTTTCCTCTAGTGATGTTATGTAAACATCGACTCCATGACACTTCACCATTATTTGGGCCTAGAGGAAGGCATTGGGAAGTAATAAGTAGATGATGGGTTGCTAGAGTGACAGAAGCTTAAACCCTAGTTTATGCATTGCTTTGTAAGGGGCTGATTTGGATCCATATGTCTAAGGCTGTGGTTAGGTTTACCTTAATACTTCTTTTGTAGTTGCGGATGCTTGCAATAGGGGTTAATCATAAGTGGGATGCTTGTCCAAGTAAGGGCAGTACCAAAGCACCGGTCCACCCACATATCAAATTATCAAAGTACCGAACGTGAATCATATGAGTGTGATGAAAACTAGCTTGACGATAAGTCTCGTGTGTCCTGAGGAGCTCTTTTCTCATTATAAGAAATTGTCCAGGCTTGTCCTTTGCTACAAAAAGGATTGGGCCACCTTGCTGCACTTTATTTACTTTCATTGCTTGTTACCCGTTACAATTTATCTTATCACAAAACTATCTATTATCTACAATTTCAGTGCTTGCAGAGAAAACCTTACTGAAAACCGCTTGTCATTTCCTTCTGCTCCTCGTTGGGTTCGACACTCTTACTTATCAAAAGGACTAGGATAGATCCCCTATACTTGTGGGTCATCACATTCCATAGATAATCTGACTACTTTTTATGTTTTCATGAATCTTAGATTCTGAACAGCATCATAATGATTATGAGCTTGCGCGCATGAAAAGAATAAAGCAGAACAATGCCATGGCTGTCAAACTTGGCATTAAGGGACCGAAATCAAGTCTGGATGCAATGCAATGCAAACGCTCTCCACCTACAGATTCGTGTTCAGAATATGAGCCTAACAGTGATTCTAAGCTAGAGGAAGACCTAAGTCAATGTAGCTCCCTAGTGGAGGAGTTAGAGGAAGATGCCCTATCTTATTCACCCATCAAGGTACTTGCTCTAACTTTCCAAGGTTACATTGCTCGCACATATCTTGCAACTGATGCTTTGCATTGCTTCTACTTTTTTGAACTGCCGTTAGCTTAGTTTACACATCGTGTATGTGAATACGCCTTGCCTATCCATTTTCAGTACATATTCCATCTGTCATCATACCATATTTATCCATTCAAATATTATTCTTGTGTATCAGAGTTTCAAAAGGAAGAGGGCGATTGCTGATCGTGGAGGAGCACAAACAAAGTATTTGGAAAAGGTAGTGGCACCTGATAAATCAAATAGCCCATTAGGTGTAGTTGCAATATCACCTGACCCACAAAACACCCCAACTCTAGCAGACTCTAGCCCTACTACACTGGTCATTTCTGATGCCCCAACTCAGCAGACCCCAACTGCAGCAAACAATATGATTATGCCAGTTGACATAGCACCAGCTGTACGATGCAAAACGCCCATTCCAGCAAAGAGTACACCAAATCCAGTTGCCAAATCCCTTTTCGAACCAGAGAGAGCCCCAATTGCAGCAAATAGGACCCCTATTCTATTTCTTCCTAGTTTAGAAGACGAAGCTTATGTTGTTGTCAGGAACTTTGTGCGCATCTTTCCTTCATGGAAAGATTATACCGCAGACAAAGAACAATTTCCAGTCTTCCTCCTCAACTTACGCGTAAGTAATGTACTAATGTTATTCATGGTCCTTACTGCATATGTTTCTGATGACAAAAGACACAAGATTTCATTCTTTTAAATAGGCGAGGAGCAAACTGGAGTGTGATGACAAGCAAGGGTTGGTTGCACTTTTCAAGCACTCGTTGATGAAGTATCGTTCCTACCTGAGGCAAGCGCACTTCGACGGCAAGCCTCTGAACAAAATTTCTGTAAAGTCTCCGGTGCTACATTTATCCGACGGTGACTGGAATAATCTTGTTACACATTGGTCCCGGCTGCAGCGTAAGGTACTGTCTATGATATCACATCACAATTTGAACTACATTTCTGCATTTTCCTTAATTTCTCACTTGTACGAAAACTGTTAGCAGAAGAACATTCGTTCTCAAGGGACCATAAAATCTCGCAACTATACTGCACACTACATTGCTCTTGTGAGTAACTCTTGCCCTGTATGACCATACTTACTTTCATAGTTGTTTGATTATGTAGCATCACTGCACATGTTAGCCTCGTAATCGTCCATTTGGTGGACATTATAAGATCCGTATGGACTCTTACATAAATTTAGAATCAACCCAATGCTTTTGAAGAGGTTTAGCTCGAGTCCTCTTGTAAGGACTGAACGTGGTCTATCCACTGTACTTACATTAACAGCTACTCCCTCCATCCCATAATATAAGAACGTTTTGTACAGTACACCAGTGTTCAAAACACTCTTGTATTATGGGAAGAGGGATTGGTTCATTTCGTAGCATTCTGCATCTTATCTCCCTCGCCCACCATTTACTAAAAAAGATCATATCTATATTTAATCTTACCAACAAGTAGAATACACAGACAATGCCAGTGCAGAAGTGTAGCCCATTGCTCTTGTCAGTACATTTTGTCCTGTAACGCTTGTACTTCCAGGGATTGGTATTTGATTATGTAGCATCCTCTATCCCTTCCAGTATTATCATATCTATAATTACTCTCTACAAAATGTAGAGCACAGGCAATGCTTATGAAGAAGATTCTATGATGAAATTCTTGAGTTATCCTTCCCTTGACATGGAGAAGGGCATTATAAAGCCGGTGTTAACTATTAATGTAAGTCAGTCCTTCTAAATCCTTTATCGTCAACTGCTGTTTAATTTGCTCATACTCCCTATCGTTTACTGCTGTTTAGTTTGTTGTTTCTACCAAAATGCATGTTCGCAAGAACCGTAAGTTCTAAGTTTTACTTGTAAAACCGAATTCCTTATTCATACCATGCACATTACTTAATACTCCCTATATGTATGCTTGTGTTTGTGGATGTATAATCCAGTGTGTGGTGAAGTAGCCCACGTTTGCACCTTGTCATCTCCTGTTTTATCTTACTGATGTTGCTCATGATATGAACAACATGCCACGGACATTATCCAAAATAGATACAATGATTTTCTTTGCCCTTCATCTATGCTTGTTATGTTGACATGGTAATCCAGTAGCGTGGTGAAGCTCCCCGCATTATGAACAGTGCCAAATTATGCTATTGATATTTTGAACTTACTCTTTGTTTTCTAATTTGAAACTGGATGGAATTGACAGCACAGTTATGATCTTTGTTTATACACGTGCAAAACCTATCATCTCTCTGCTTTGTTTCAGGGTGATATGCCTGATGGCATGCACAAGTCTGCTGAAGGCTGTGAGACAAACCCAACATATATTGCAGCAAAGAAGGCAAAACATCTTGAAGATAGCGAGACAACCCCAAAGTCTTGTCTTGATGCAGTGTTCAAGTTACTTGAGACTAACAGTTAGACAAGCTCACAGAATTTGTTGTCTGAATCAGTTCAACTTCTCCAGTCCCAAGTTCTAGCAGAAAGGCATTTTGCAACTCAACTTCGACTTGAAGTCCTATCTCTAAGAAAGATTGCGGAGAACACCAATGAGAACCTCATCGCTAAACAACTACACCTGGAAGCTATGACCGACATGCTAGGCCGGTCTCACAGCCTTGCTCAAGGCTTACTTGCAGATTCCCCTCAAGGCTAACCTTTCTTGAACTGTCTTGGAAGTGGTCTCGGTTCAGTATTATTTTGTTACGCTGCAATGGTGCCCAGTTTTTGTAATCTACTTCTTCGTTGCGCTTTATGATCACTGGTGGCGAACTTCGATGCCCAGTGGATGTAATATACCTTAAATCCTATATTGTATAGTGTAGGTTTATTCTTAGTTACTATGTCGTAATTTCTTTATTGTATAGAGTAGGTTTGTTCTTAATTCTTACTAGTTACTGCCATCATTCGCTATCTGAAAAAATCAGATGTAGTCGACCGGGCTAAAACATTCGACTCTAACGGGCCTGGTTTTTAGCGGGCCACAATTGGGCCGGCCTGCGTCTTTCTTGGGCCCGAATGATTGGGGCCTTCACACATTGCGCCAGGCCCAAACTTACACTGTCCTATATTTTAATTGGGCCTTTTGTCGACCCAGCGCTTAGTTTGGCCCAGGTAGCGTTGGGCCATTAACAGTGAATATTGTATCGGCTTTTACGGCCGAGATGAAACCACGGCCTTTAGCAGCCAAATTGCATGTTGGGCCTCAATTTTCACTAGTCGTCGACGGGCCTTCAAAGAGGCGAAATGTGACCGGGCCTTTTGGGCCTAGTTAGCTCACGGGCCGTTACGTGCGAAACATATCTCGGCCTTAGTTGGCCCATCGATATCATGGGCCTTTAAGAGGCCAAAAGCTTAGTCTGAGCATCAACGGGCGAATTACGCGACAGCCTTTAACAGCCCAAAGTCACGTTGTGCTTAACTGATGCCACCTTTAGCACGGGCCGTTAGTGGGCCCGATGTCCCATCGGACCATATATGGCCCATGGGCAGCACGGGCCATTACCAGGCCGAAAGTCACACCGGGCTAAAATGGGCCCATGTCTACATCAGGCCTCTAACAGTCCGAAAGTCACTGGGCTGTAGTTGGACCGAAATATTCGGCGAACAATTAACGGGCCAGATCTAGCTTCGGGCCGCAAATGGGCCCAAATATTGGGCGAACAATTAACGGGCCAAATCTGGCTTCGGGCCGTAAATGGGCCCAAATATTGGGCAAACAATTAACGGGCCAGATATGGCTTCAGGCCATAAATGGGCCTTTATTAAGCAGGTCGTTATTGGGCTGGCCCACTAGTACCTGATTAAGTACTACGGGCCTTTGGCTGGGCCGGCCTTTTTAACCTATATGGGCATCTGTTGGGCCCAGCCACGTGTCGACGTATCATAGGCATGTCTCCTCCAATGGACGGGCGACATCTGGCCCACTAACGAGCTGACAGGTGTTCCCTTCAGCCAATCAGAATTTTACACATGGAAATTTCCCATTGGTCCGGGCTGTTAACGGGTTATCGGATCAAAAATCCGACCCGATAGCTTAACGGCGTCACGTTGCGGTGGATGCCACGTGTCGGTCACCCTTGACGAAAGCACTTCTGTGACGCGTGATTTATCGTCATGGAAGTGGACACTTCCGTGATGATAATTTTGGTAATGTCATGGAACACTTCTACGACACCATAGGTATGACTATTTTGATTCTGTCATAAAATTGTCATGGATGTACATGCATGACAAAAAATGCGACCTACTGTGACAAACATGTATCATCATGGAAGTGTATTTTTTTTAGTGGAGGCTTCGCTGCGTGTGTGTATCCACCCACCATCACCCCCTACGGCCAAGACCTGCCCGGCGGTTGATACGTCTCCAGTGTATCTACTTTTCCAAACACTTTTGCCCTTGTTTTGGAGTGTAACTTGCATGATTTGAATGAAACTAACCCGGACTGACGCTGTTTTCAGCAGAACTACCATGGTGTTGTCTATTGTGCAGAAAACAAAAGTTCTCGGAATGACCTGAAAATCCACGGAGATAACTTTTGGAAAATATAAAAAATATTGGCGAAAGAATCAAGGCCAGGGGGCCCACACCCTGTCCACGAGGGTGGGGGCGCGCCCCCTCCCCCTAGGCACGCCCCCTGTCTCGTGGGCCCCCTGGTGCTCCACCTCAACTCCAACTCTATATATTCCGTTTCACGGAGAAAAAAATCAGAGAGAAAGTTTCATCACGTTTTATGATACGGAGCCGCCGCCAAGCCCTAATCTGTCTCAGGAAGGCTGATCTGGAGTCCGCTCGGGGCTCCGGAGAGTGGGATTCGTCGCCGTCGTCATCATCAACCATCTTCCATCACCAATTTCATGATGCTCACCGACGTGCGTGAGTAATTCCATCGTAGGCTTAATGCTTAATGCTTAATGCTTAATGCTTGTCACTAGGGCCCGAGTGCCATGATTTCAGATCTGAACCTATTATGTTTTCAAGAATATATGTGAGTTCTTGATCCTATCTTGCAAGTCTATAGTCACCTATTATGTGTTATGATCCGACAACCCCGAAGTGACGATAATCGGGATACTTCTCGGTGATGACCGTAGTTTGAGGAGTTGATGTATTCACTAAGTGCTAATGCTTTGTTCTGGTTCTATATTAAAAGGAGGCCTTAATATCCCTTAGTTTCCATTAGGACCCCGCTGTCACGGGAGGGTAGGACAAAAGATGTCATGCAAGTTCTTTTCCATAAGCACGTATGACTATATTCGGAATACATGCCTACATTACATTGATGAACTGGAGCTAGTTCTATGTCACCCTATGTTATAACTATTACATGATGAATTGCATCCGACATAATTATCCATCACTGATCCAATGCCTACGAGCTTTTCACATATTGTGCTTTGCTTATTTACTTTACCGTTGCTACTGTTATAATTCCTACAAAACTGCTATCGTTACTTTTGCCACTCTTACCATTACTATCATACTACTTTGCTACTAAATACTTTGCTACAGATACTAAGTTATCCAGGTGTGGTTGAATTGACAACTCAACTGCTAATACTTGAGAATATTCTTTGGCTCCCCTTGTGTCGAATTTAGGTTGAATACTCTACCCTCGAAAACTATTGCGATCCCCTATACTTGTGGATTATCAAGACTATTTTCTGGCACCATTGCCGGGAAGCATAGCTCTATTCTTTGAGTAACTTGGGATTTATATCTGCTTATCACTATGAAGAACTTGAAAGACGAAAGAACTAAGATTTTTCCCTCAACTACGAGGGGAGGTAAGGAACTACCATCTAGCTCTGCACTAGATTCTCCTTCCGTTTTGAGTAAACTTGCGATACCTAAACCTACTACTGCTATGAATTCTGATATGTCGCATTTTATTGATGATGCCACTTCTGCTATGCATGATACTTATGATGAAACTACTTTATGCTTGATACTACTGTGCCATTAGGTGAATATCTTGATGAACAACTTGCTAGGGTTAGAGAGAATGAAATTATTGATGATAGTGATGATGAAGGTTCTCCCCCCTAAGTATGAATTGCATGTTGTTCCTGAGGGTTATGTTATGGATGAAGAAACCGCTAGAGATCATTTTGCTTGCAATGATAGATCTGATCTTAAGAAGTTACTAGCTAAACTTAAACAGAAAGCTCTGAATGCTAGAATGAAGTATGACCCTGCTTTTGCTACTTCACCTATCTTTGTTACTGATAAGGATTATAAATACTCTGTTGATCCCGAGATAATTACTTTGGTTGAATCTGATCCTTTTTATGGCAATGAATCTGAAACTGTTGTGGCACATCTTACAAAGTTAAATGATATAGCCACCCTATTTACTAATGATGAGAAGTCTCGCTATTATTATATCCTTAAGATATTTCCATTCTCATTAAAGGGTGATGCTAAAACTTGGTTTAACTCTCTTGATCCTGGCTGTGTGCGTAGTCCCCGGGATTTGATTTATTACTTCTCTACTAAATATTTCCCTGCTCATAAGAAACAAGCTGCCTTGCGGGAAATATATAATTTTGTGCAAATCGAAGAAGAGAGTCTCCCACATACTTGGGGGAGGCTTCTCCGATTACTTAATGCTTTGCCTGATCATCCTCTTAAGAAAAATGAAATACTTGATATCTTTTATAATGGACTAACTGATGCTTCCAAGGACCACTTGTATAGTTGTGCTGGTTGTGTTTTCAGGGAAAGAACAGTCAACCAAGCTGAATTGTTATTGAATAATATGTTGACTAATGAAAATAATTGGACTCTTCCTGAGCCAATTCCTGAGGCAATTCCTGAGCCAATTGAACCAACTCCTGAGCCTATTCCTAAACCAACTCCTAAGAAGAGGGGTGTTCTATTTCTCAGTCCTGAAGATATGCAAGAGGCAAAGAAATCAATGAAAGAGAAAGGTATTAAAGCTCAAGATGTTAAGAATTTACCTCCTGTTGAAGAAATACATGGTCTTAATATACCACCTATTGAAGAACACATTGTCTTGATAACCTGACACAGGTAGTAGAGGTAAATTCTCTCTATAGATATGATAAAGTTAAAATCCCGTCTACTAAATTTCCTAGCCAATGTTTAGGTGAATTTGATGAATTTATAGCTAGGCAAGAAATTTTTAATGCTTATGCTGGTAGAGAATTAAAGAGTAATGCTTTCATGATAGGACGCTTGAGTGATTATATGGCTAGAGTGAAAGGTGAACTTAAACTCATTAGCAAATATGCTTCTATGGTTACCACTCAAACTGAACAAGTACATAAAGCTCAAAGTGATTTTGAAAGTGCAACTATCCCTAGGTGGTTTTGGTAATTCATAACAACATATAGCTCATTGAGCTAATGCTATTCCAGGACTATTATTTCAGGAAAGCTCAATGAATGGCATGGCATGGATGATGAAAGTGGATCCCTCAAAATACTAAGGACAAAGGATTGGCTCATGCTCAAAAGCTCAAGACTCTTCATTTTATATTTTAGTGATCCAAGATCACATTGAGTCTATAGGAAAAGTCAATACTATCAAGGAGGGATGAGGTGTTGCTTAATGAGCCTCTTGCTTCATGTGCTTAGTGATATGCTCCAAAACCCTCAGCTACTTTCTCACATCCACAAATGACCTAAACCCAAAGCCAAAATCGGTCACACCGATTCTTCCTATCCGGCGCCACCGATTTCAATAGTCATAGCCACTGCCACAAACCCTAAGCAAATCGGTTCTACTGATAGGGATCTCGGTCTCATCGAGATGGGATTGTAATCTCTCTGTTTCCCTTCGTAACGTTTCGGTCTAACCGAAGTGAGTGATCGGTCCCACCGAGATTGCAATGTAAATTCTCTGTTTCCCTTTTGTAACATTTCAGTCTCACCGAAAAGAGCAAATCGGTCCCGCTGAGTTTACCTGACCAACTCTCTGGAAAGCTTATTACCAAAATCGGTCTTACCGAGTTTGTGTAATCGGTCTTACCGAGATTACGTTATGCCCTAACCCTAACCGAATCGGTCCTACCGAGTTGCATGTCAATCCCACCGAAAATCCTAACGGTCACTAGGTTTACTAAATCGGTTCGACCGAGTCTGTTGAATCGGTCCCACCGAGTTTGGTAAATTCTGTGTAACGGTTAGTTTTTGTGTGGAGGCTATATATACCCCTCCACCTCTTCTTCATTCGTGGAGAGAGCCATCAGACTAAACCTACACTTCCAACTTACCATTTCTGAGAGAGAACCACCTACTCATGTGTTGAGGCCAAGATATTCCATTCCTATCAAATGAATCTTGATCTCTAGCCTTCCCCAAGTTGCTTTCCACTCAAATCTTCTTTCCACCAGATCCAAATCCCATGAGAGAGAGTTGAGTGTTGGGGAGACTATCATTTGAAGCACAAGAGCAAGGAGTTCATCATCAACGCACCATTTGTTACTTCTTGGAGAGTGGTGTCTCCTAGATTGGCTAGGTGTCACTTGGGAGCCTCCGACAAGATTGTGGAGTTGAACCAAGGAGTTTGTCAGGGCAAGGAGATCGCCTACTTCGTGAAGATCTACCGCTAGTGAGGCAAGTCCTTCGTGGGCGACGGCTATGGTGGGATAGACAAGGTTGCTTCTTCGTGGACCCTTCGTGGGTGGAGCCCTCCGTGGACTCGCGCAACCGTTACCCTTCGTGGGTTGAAGTCTCCATCAATAAGGATGTACGATAGCACCACCTATTGGAACCACGCCAAAAACATCCGTGTCTCCAATTGCCTTTGAATCCTCCAAACCCTTCCCTTTACTTTCTTGCAAGTTGCATGCTTCAATTTCTGATGCCTATATACTCTTTGCATGCTTGCTTGAATTGTGTGATGATTGCTTGACTTGTCCTAAGATAGCTAAAATCTGCCAAACTCTAAAATTGGGAAAAGGTTAAGTTTTTAATTGGTCAAGTAGTCTAATCACCCCCCCCCTCTAGACATACTTCAAGGTCCTACAAGTGGTATCAGAGCTTTGGTCTCCATTTGCTTTGATTTCCATAGCTTTTGGTGGTCATAGCCTTGGTTTCACAACCTAGGAGAGTATGGCGTCTAGCGAGGGAAATTATCACCGTAGAGGTCCTTACTTTGATGGTACTAATTTTGCTAGTTGGAAGCATAAGATGAAAATGCATATTCTCGGACATAACCCCGCCGTTTGGGCAATTATTGTATTGGCTTGCAAGGTGAATTATTCGATGGGAGAGAACCAAACCGTGAAGCTAATGCGGAAGAATTGAAGATGCTGCAATACAACGCTCAAGCTTGTGATATCATCTTCAACGGATTGTGCCCCGAAGAATTCAACAAAATCAGCCGTCTTGAGAATGCAAAGGAAATTTGGGATACTTTGATTGATATGCATGAAGGTACCGAATCCGTCAAGGAATCCAAGTTGGATGTGCTCCAAAGTCAGCTTGACACGTTCAAAATGAAGGATGGTGAAGGTGTCGCTGAAATGTACTCTAGGCTTGCACCTATCACAAATGAGATTGCCAGCTTAGGGAGTGAAGAGATGACCGACAAATTCATCATCAAGAAGATCCTAAGAGCATTGGATGGAAAGTATGATACCGTGTGCACATTGATCCAAATGATGCCAAACTACAAAGATCTCAAGCCAACGGAAGTCATTGGAAGAATTGTTGCTCATGAGATGTCACTCAAGGATAAGGAGGAACTTCACAACAAGTCAAGTGGTGCTTACAAAGCCTCAAGTGAAGCCCCCACATCATCAAGTGAGAAACAAACCTTCAATGAAGAACTGAGCTTAATGGTTAAGAACTTCAACAAATTCTACAAGAGTAGAAGCAAAGAAAGAAGCTCCAAGTCAAGGTCTTACCATGACAAAAGATCTTCTAGTTGAGAGCGCAATTGCTACAATTGTGGGAGACTCGGACACTATTCCAATGAGTGTACGGCACCCTACAAAAGAAGAGAAGATTCTCCAAGAAGAAGAAGCAAAAGAGAAGAATCACCATCGAGAGAGAGGAGGAGTAGAGATGATCGTTATGAACGAAGACCCTCACGGAGAAGCAAGGATTCGGAAAGGAAGGACAAGTCATCAAGGAGCTACACAAAACGAAGACATCAAGCTCATGTTGGTGAATGGGTATCCGGCTCTGACTCCGACAATCACTCCGAGAGAAGCTATCACTCCGACTCCGAATATACTCAAGATGAAGGTGCTGCCGGTCTAGCACTTGTGTCAACCAAATCCTACGACATATTTGATTCACCAAATGAAGGAATTGGAAGATGCTTCATGGCCAAAGGTCCAAAGGTAACACATCCTGAGTATGTTGATTTCGATAGTGATGAAGATGACTTGCTTGTGGATGATGATTTACTTGTTGACAACTCTAGTGATGGATACTATGACGAAACGTCAATTAATCATGCTAATCAAGATAAAACGAATGAGAATGATAAGGAGAAGATAGAGCTTCTAACTAAAGAACTAAATACTCTTAAGTTAGCTCATGAAACTATCTTCGAAGATCATCGAGAACTTTTAAGGGCTCATGAGAAGTTACGCTTTGAAAAGCTCAATCTTGAGCAAGAGCATGAGTTCTTAAAGGCAATCAATGATGATCTCCGTAAGAAAGGTTCTTCTTACATTGCCAAGCGTTTACTCTTATCTACTTACAAGCCTCAAGTCAAATCTAGTAACAAGTACAAGAAAGATCCTTCCTCTAGTAGTAACAATAACAATGTCAAATCCAATATTGTTGCTTCTAGTAGTTCTCTTGATTCCACTAATGATTCTCTTAGCCAAGTTACACTTGAGCAAGAAAATAGCTTATTGAAGAGAATTATAGAGAAAGGTGTTTACAAGAGCCTTGCGGGAGTAAGCAATTCGAGGAAATTGTATAAGCAAGGAAGGCACCGAAGAATCAAGGTGTTGGTTTTGAACGAAAGTTCAATGCCAATGGAGTTGAGTGGGAAGAAGATCAATACCCCAAGACGAAGTTTGTTCCTCAACAAGAGAAGTATGATCCTACTTCCTTCAAGGGAACACAAGCACAAGATGATCTTCCACCACAAGACCACAAGAACAAAGGCAAGGACAAGCTTCAAGAAGAGATTGATGCATTTGAAGAAGCACCTAAGGCCTCGTTCAAGTGGGTTACCAAGACTACGTCAAGTTCTACTTCATCAAGTACAACTACAACTCCAAGGATTCCCATCAAGATGATGTGGATCCTGAAGAAGAAGAACTAGAGAGGTCTTGAGGGTGACTCCGCCAACATTCTTCACTCATATCATTATGGCAAGAACAAGTGCAATCAACTTCCACATCTTGCACTAGTTCAAGGAGTCACAAACTCTCATGTTCGTAAGGCAAGGGACAAGGTAACCTAATGATTTCATGGACATCATCTTGTGTGTGCATCACTCTATGTCTATGGATATTCTTGTTTGTTCCTTGTGGGACTAACCCATGTAGGTATTGAAAGTACAACTCACTCCAAAGGATTGCTCCAAATGATCTACATCAACATTGAGCATCCACATATTCAACACCTACATGAAGTCATCATCGACAAAACCCAAGGTTAGTTCATCCCTCTAAGGGGGGATCTCACATCGAGGGGGAGCTTAACTCTAAGAATTGAGTCAAAGCAACTCTAATGGTGTGAACACATCAATGCATTGTGTAAAAGTGGTAACCCCACTTGAGCTTAAACGATGAGTATGACCTATGATCAAATGTCTTTCATTTGACTCCTAAGTCAATATACTCATATATAGATGACCTAGTCATCGCCAATTGTTTGATAGATGCTAGAAGTGGTTGTGCATGTTTTGCCACATATTTCATTTGACATCTTATTGTGTGAGCATGTTGGTGCATACTTTACTCATTCAAGGACATCCACTTGTTGTTTTGATTGTTTGGCTTCTTTTCTTTTTGCCAAGTGGATGGACAAGAATGCCTAAGAACCTTCTCTAGCTATCTATGCTTTTCTCGTCTCAAACTCTATTCATTCTACATCACAAAATTTGATCAAGTCAGATTCGAGCCACTCTGTGTGAGCAGCACTCGGAGTCCCCGATTCGTCATAGACTTAAACTTCCAAAACTTCTTTGTGAGTCTCGGTCTGACCAATTCCTCCATTTCGGTCCTACCGAGAACATTAAGTCGATCTAAGTTTTCAATCTCGGTGCAACCGATTTGAACTTTTCGGTCACACTGAGTTGCTGCAACTGTATACAGTTATGCATCTCGGTGCCACCGATTTGTTCCACTCGGTCACACCGACGGGGTCGGGCTATATATAGTCACGGGCAAAAATTTGGAAATTCCTCCGAACCCCTTCGCCCGCGCAATAGCTCGCTCTGCCTCCAAGGTCTCCGGATCGTCTCCTAGTCGCCAGCCGCCTCCTGTCGCTGGTCTCCGTCGACGTCAACGGAATTCAACCCCACCGTTGCCGCCGTAGCAAGTTCATCGCCAAGCTAGGGTATGGACTCGATCACTGTGCTATCCTCGTCCGATTCCTAGCACATTGTGTTCTTATTGATTCTTGCCATGATTGAAACACTCCTATCCAGTCAATGCAATCCGTAGAATAGATGAGATTCAAAATTTTAGGGTTAGGTTTCCGCCAAAACCATCTCGGACCCACCTGAAAGGACCACGATGTCGCCTAGAGGGGGGTGAATAGGCGTTTTAAAATCTTATACGGATTTGGCCATATCCTAATGCGGAAATAAACTAAGAGGATACTTTTCAAGAACAAATCCTAAATATACCAGGCTAACTAAGTGCACCAACAACTTAGGATAAACAAGATGAGAACAACGAGGATATGAGTAAGCACAAGTAAGTTACACAAACTTACTCAATGTATATCACAAGATATATAAATGAATAATACACACAACCACAAGTAAGCAATATAGGCTTACACAAATTGTATCACAATATATGGAATTGAATGATACAATGAAACTCAAGTAAGCACTACAAGCTTACACAAGTTATGTCACAAGATATGGAAATGAATGTTACAAGCTAACAATTCACACTAAGCACACGATAGAACAATAGTAGCAAGTATGAATTGCAGACTATGAAGTGTTGGCCTAGATAATCTCTATGATATGGTAACCAACACAATATAATGAGGACAATAAGATATAGTGAATGCAAGGTCAAGAGACCAAAGTAAACCACAAGTAGTGGCTAGGGTTAGAATTAACCGAAGCCACGGAGACGAGGATGTATCCCGATGTTCACTTCCTTGGAGGGAAGCTAGTCACCGTTAGAGAGGTGGATGTTACCACGAAGGCACACCAACGCCACGAAGGCTCACCCTATTCTCCTTGAGATATCACCACGAAGGCGATTCTCAACCACTAGTGGTAGACCTTGAGGCGGCCTCCAAACCTTCACAAAGTTTCCGGGGGGTAAATCACAAGTTGATTACTCACCGGAGCACTCCAACCGCCTAGGAGTCTCCAACCTCCAAGAGTAACAAGATCAAGGGGGAAATGCTCAAGACTTGCTCAAATCACGAATTGCTTTGGTCACAAGAGGGAGAGGGAGAGGATCTATCTTTTGATTGGAACAACTCTCAAGAACACTCACTAATCTCTCCGGGATCTAAGAATTGGTATAGGAGAAGTGAGAGGGAGCCACTTGTGTTCTTGGGACGATTTGGGATGAAGTGCTCAACCCTCCCCCGGAGTGGGAGAGGGATATTTATACCCCCAAAGAAAATAGAGCCGTTTCCCGCAGTTGTTGAACTGCCCGGATGATCTGGACGCATATCCGGATGATCCGGGCAATGCCCGGATGATCCGGGAAGGTCAATATACAATGTGGTGAAGTAGATACCCGGATGTCCGGGGACATAGCCGGATGATCCGGGCAATTCCCGGATGATCCGGGTGGGTAGCCGGATGATCCGGCTAGTGGAATAAGCTACTGTGATGAATTTTATGAATAACCCGGATGATCCGGGTAGGAACCCGGATGATATGGGAGAGGACCCGGATGATCCGGCCAAACCAAACTGCTGCAGCCTAGAAACTAAAACAGGCACAACTTTTACATCCGGACTCCGATTTTGATGATCTTGGGCTCGTTTTGAAGCTATGAAAAAAACCCAGGTCCTCACATAGAGAACCACCCAATATGAACCAAAATGGAGGATGCAAAATATGCAAAGGTTTTATCATGTATTCGGGTAACCTATTTGGCTTTGGATTTTCTTTGGTATATAGGATATGAGTGGAATTGTGTAGAGAAGATGTTGACTTGAGCAAACCTATCACAAACCCCTTTGATCCCCTCTTAATAGTGCGGGATCCCTATAACTCAAGAATCATAAAAGGTCTACACTACATAGCTATCAAGAATCCATTCTTGAGTGTATGTGTTCCTTCGGTGTTCATCACTCCACAACACTAACGTCGAAGGAACTAATACCTTTGACTCGAGCCTTTCACTTGAGCTTGAAGTTGAAGTTTCTTCTTGGATCAAGTTGAATGGCAAGGCATTGGTGAAGTCTTCAAGTATCTCCCCCATACACAAGCTTCAAGCATGTAATCCTTCGGGATAGTTATCTTGAACTTGCCCTTGTCAACCATGATCATCAACACTTGATGTCATCCTCTCATAGACACTTGAAATCTCTCTCTCGATGCGAGCCCATGAGAATCTCCTCTCAAAAACATAGGCAACACATAGTATGGGTTAGTACACAAAGTGCAATTGACAAATTCTTACCATACCACAAGATCTCACGTGGCACATGATTTGCGCTTGTGTGTTGACCATCTTTGAATTCAATCTTTGATCTTCATCTTGGTCAACCTTAATCTTTGCTCCATGATTAATCTTGATGCACAACTACATGTATATGGCATTCATTTCGAATCCATTCAATATCCTTCTTGCATCACCCATGGAACAAACCTTCCTATACAACTTGATGTCATTGTTTCTTCATAGGAATTGTCATTCATTATCAAGTCTCAATGCATATATAGATGTTGATGGATTTCATCCAATATTCTTCATGCATTGAAAATGGAACTTTCCTTCAAATGTATATCTCAGTGCAAACATTAGTCCATTAGGATTGTCATTTAATTACCAAAACCACACATGGGGACTACATGTACTTTCAATCTCCCCCATTTTGGTAATTGATGACAATCTCAACAAGAGGGTTTATATAATGAATTTTTAAACAAGCATGAAATTTATCCAAGGATAAATTGTTTACTTGGGATGGTTGTAGTATCATCAATACACTACACAAACATTTTATGATAGTACACCCATAGTATATAGAGCAAATTCCCCCATAATATATGAATTTGTGAATGAACGTTGAATGTCATTGCATATATTGGTTGACATAAACTAGGAGAAGATTTCTCTATATACAAGACTCATCCATGCAATAAGAATATATAACAAGGGTAGATATGCATGTGTTGGGGAACGTAGTAATTTCAAAATTTTCCTACGCACACGCAAGATCATGGTGATGCATAGCAACGAGAGGGGAGAGTGTTGTCTACGTACCCTCGTAGACCGAAGCGGAAGCGTTGACACAGCATAGTGGAAGTAGTCGTACGTCTTCCCGGTTCAACCAATCCAGGCACCGTTACTCCGACACCTCCGAGTTCTTGACACGCGTACAGCTCGATGACGCACCCTCGATCTCCGATCCAGCAGAGGCGCCGAGGGGGAGTTCCGTCAGCAGGACGGCGTGGTGACGATCTTGATGTTCTCCTGTCGCAGGGCTTCGCCTAAGCACCGCTACAATATGACCGAGGTGTAATATCGTGGAGGGGGGCACCGCACACGGCTAAGGAACGATCTCAATGATCAACTTGTGTGTCCTAGGGTGCCCCTACCCCGTATATAAAGGAGGGAGGGAGGAGGAGGCCGGCCAAGGGGCGCCATAGAGGAGGGGGAAACCTACTCCAAGTAGGTTCCCCCTTTCCTTATCTTATTTGGAGGGAAGGAAAGAGTACTAGTATTAGGAATAAGTACTAGTAGTAGTAATAGGAAGAGGGGAAGGAGAAAGGAAGGGGGCGGCCCCCTCCCCAGTCGGATTGGGCTGGGGCGCGCCTCCCTTGTTCCTTCTCCCTTCTTCCTATATGGGCCCAATAAGGCCCATATACCTCCCGGGGGGTTCCGGTAACCTCCCGGTAGCTCCAAACTTCTCCGGAACCTTTCCGGTGTCCAAATATATCCGTCCAATATATCAATCTTTATGTCTCGACCATTTCGAGACTCCTCGTCATGTCCGTGATCACATCCGGGACTCCGAACAAACTTCGGTACATCAAAATACATAAACTCATAATATAACTGTCATCGAAACCTTAAGCGTGCGGACCCTACGGTTCGAGAACATTGTAGACATGACCGAGACATGTCTCTGGTCAATAACCAATAGCGGGACCTGGATGCCCATATTGGTTCCTACATATTCTACGAAGATCTTTATCGGTCAAACCACATAACAACATACGTTATTCCCTTTGTCATCGGTATGTTACTTGCCCGAGATTTGATCGTCGGTATCCAATACCTAGTTCAATCTCGTTACCGGCAAGTCTCTTTACTCGTTCCATAATACGTCATCTCATAACTAACTTATTAGTTACATGCTTGCAAGGCTTGGGTGATGAGTATTACCGAGAGGGCCCAAAGATACCTCTCCGACAATCGGAGTGACAAAACCTAATCTCGAATTATGCTAACTCAACATGTACCTTGGAAACACTGTAGTACTCCTTTATAATCACCCGATTCGTTGTGACGTTTGGTAGTACCAAAGTGTTCTTCCGTAAACGGAGTTTCACAATCCTCATAGTTACAGGAACATGTATAAGTCATGAAGGAAGCAATAGCAGAATACTAAGCGATCAAGTGCTAAGCTAACGGATGGGTCATGTCAATCACATCATTCTCCTAATGATGTGATCTCATTAATCAAATGACAACACATGTCTATGGTTAGGAAACATAACCATCTTTGATTAATGAGCTAGTCAAGTAGAGGCATACTAGTGACTATATGTTTGTCTATGTATTCACACATGTATCATGTTTCGGTTAATACAATTCTAGCATGAATAATAAACATTTATCATGATATGAGGAAATAAATAATAACTTTATTATTGCCTCTAGGGCATATTTCCTTCAGTCTCGCACTTGCACTAGAGTCAATAATCTAGATTACATAGTAATGATTCTAACACCCATGGAGTCTTGGTGCTGATCATGTTTTGCTCGTGAGAGAGGCTTAGTCAATGGGTATGCAACATTCAGATCCGTATGTATCTTGCAAATCTCTATGTCTCCCACTTGGACTTGGTCCCGAATGGAATTGAAGCGTCTCTTGATGTGCTTGGCCCTCTTGTGAAATCTGGATTCCTTTGCCAAGGCAATTGCACCGATATTGTCACGAAGATCTTCATTGGTCCCGATGCACTAGGTATGACACCTAGATCGGAAATGAACTCCTTCATCGAGACTCCTTCATTTGCCGCTTTAGAAGCAGCTATGTACTCCGCTTCACATGTAGATCCCTTTCGACGCTTTGTTTTGAACTGCACCAACTTACAGCTCCACCGTTTAATATAAACACGTATCCGGTTTGCGATTTAGAATCGTCGGATCGGTGTCAAAGCTTACATCGGCGTAACCATTTACGACTAGCTCTTTGCCACCTCCATATCGAGAAACATATCCTTAGTCCTTTTCGGTATTTCGGGATGTTCTTGACGCTGTCGATGATCCACTCTGGATTACTTTGGTACCTACCGCCAAGCTTATTGCTAAGCATCGTCAGTCTGGTACACAGCATTGCATACATGATAGAGCCTATGGCTGAAGCATAGGAACATCTTTCATTTCTCTCTATCTTCTGCATTGTGGTCGGGCATTGAGTTCGACTCAACTTCACACCTTGTAGTACAGGCAAGAATCCTTTCTTTGCACGATCCATTTTGAACTTTTTCAAAATTTTGTCAAGGTATGTGCTTTGTGAAAGTCCTATTAAGCGTCTTGATCTATCTCTATAGATCTTGATGCCCAATATGTAAGCAGCTTCACCGAGGTCTTTCATCGAAAAACTTTTATTCAAGTATCCCTTTATGCTATCCAGAAATTCTATATCATTTCCAATTAATAATATGTCATCAACATATAAAACTAGAAATGCTAGAGAGCTCCCACTCACTTTCTTGTAAATGAGGCTTCTCCAAAAGTCATTTAAAACCATATGCTTTGATCACTTTGTCAAAGCGTTTATTCCAACTTCGAGATGCTTGCACCAGTCCATAAATGGAACGTTGGAGCTTGCACACTTTGTCGGCACTTTTGGATCAACAAAACCTTCAGCTGCATCATATACAACTCTTCTTCTAGAAATCCATTCAAGAATGCGTCTTGACATCCATTTGCCAAATTTCATAATCATGAAATGCAGCAATAGCCAACATGATTCGGACAGACTTAAGCATCGCTACGGGTGAGAAAGTCTCATCATAGTCAACCCCTTGAACTTGTCGAAAACCTTTCGCAACAAGTCGAGCTTTGTAGACAGTAACATTACCATCAGCGTCAGTCTTCTTCTTAAAGATCCATTTATTCTCAATGGCTTGCCGATCATCGGGCAAGTCAACCAAAGTCCATACTTTGTTTTCATACATGGATCCTATCTCAGATTTCATGGCCTCTAGCCATTTTGCGGAATCTGGGCTCATCATCGCTTCCTCATAGTTCGTAGGCTCATCATGGTCTAGTAACATGACTTCCAGAATAGGATTTCCGTACCACTCAGTGCGGATCTTACTCTAGTAGACCCACGAGGTTCAAGAGAAACTTGATCTGAAGTTTCATGATCAATATCATTAGCTTCCTCACTAATTGGTGTAGTCGTCACAGAACCGGTTCTTGTGATGAACTACTTTCAATAAGGGAGTAGATCTGATTATCTCATCAAGTTCTACTTTCCTCCCACTTACTTCTTTCGAGAGAAACTCCTTCTCTAGAAAGGATCCGAATTTAGCAATGAAAATCTTGCCTTCAGATCTGTGATAGAAGGTGTACCCAATAGTCTCCTTTGGGTATCCTATGAAGACACATTTCTCCGATTTGGGATCGAGCTTATCTGGTTGAAGTTTCTTCACATAAGCATCGCAGCCCCAAACTTTGAGAAACGACAACTTTGGTTTCTTGCCAAACCACAGTTCATAAGGCGTCGTCTCAACGGATTTTGATGGTGCCCTATTTAACGTGAATGCGGCCGTCTCTAAAGCATAACCCCAAAAGCGATAGCGGTAAATCGGTAAGAGACATCATAGATCGCACCATATCAAGTAAAATACGATTCGACGTTCGGACACACCATTTCGTTGTGGTGTTCGGTGGCGTGAGTTGCTGAAACTATTCCACATTGTTTCAAATGTAAACCAAACTCGTAACTCAAATATTCTCCTCCACGATCAGATCGTAGAAATTTTATTTTCTTGTTACGATGATTTTCTACTTCACTCTGAAATTCTTTGAACTTTTCAAATGTTTCAGACTTGTGTTTCATCAAGTAGATATACCCATATCTGCTCAAATCATCTGTGAAGGTGAGAAAATAACGATATCCGCCACGAGCCTCAACATTCATCGGGCCACATACATCTGTATGTATGATTTCCAACAAATCTGTTACTCTCTCCATAGAACCGGAGAACGGTGTTTTGGTCATCTTGCCCATGAGGCACGGTTCGCAAGTACCAAGTGATTCATAATCAAGTGATTCCAGAAGTCCATCTGTATGGAGTTTCTTCATGCGTTTTATACCGATATGACCTAAACGGCAGTGCCACAAATATGTTGCACTATCATTATCAACTTTGCATCTTTTGGCTTCAACATTATGAATATGTGTATCACTACTATCGAGATTTAATAAAAATAGACCACTCTTCAAGGGTGCATGACCATAAAAGATATTACTCATATAAATAGAACAACCATTATTCTCTGATTTAAATGAATAACCGTCTCGCATCAAACAAGATCCAGATATAATATTCATGCTTAACGCTGGCACCAAATAACAATTATTCAGGTCTAAAACTAATCCCGATGGTAGATGTAGAGGTAGCGTGCCGACCGCGATCGCATCGACTTTGGAACCATTTCCCACGCGCATTGTCACCTCGTCCTTAGCTAATCTTCGCTTAATCCGTAGTCCCTGTTTCGAGTTGCAAATGTTAGCAATGAACCGATATCAAATACCGGTGCTCTGCGAGCATTAGTAAGGTACACATCAATAACATGTATATCACATATACCTTTGTTCACTTTGCCATCCTTCTTATCCGCCAAATACTTGGGGCAGTTCGCTTCAAAGTGTCGATCGCTTGCAAGTAGAAGCACTCGATTTCAGGCTTAGGTCCGGACTTGGGTTTCTTCTCTTGAGCAGCAACTTGTTTGCTGTTCTTTTGAAGTTCCTTCTTCTTCCCTTTGCCCTTCTTCTTGAAACTAGTGGTCTTGTTGACCATCAACACTTGATGCTCCTTCTTGATTTCTACCTCCGCTGCTTTCAAAGATCGCGAAGAGCTCGAAGAATAGTCTTGTTCATCCCTTGCATATTATAGTTCATCACAAAGCTCTTGTAGCTTGGTGGCGTGATTGGAGAATTCATCAATGACGCTATCATCCGGAAGATTAACTCCTAGTTGAATCAAGTGATTATTATACCCGGACATTTTGAGTATATGCTCCTTGTAACTGTTCTCCTCCATCTTGCAGCTATAGAACTTATTGGAGACTTCATATCTCTCAATCCGGGCATTTGCTTGAAATATTAACTTCAACTCTGGAACATCTCATATGCTCCATGACGTTCAAAACGTCGTTGAAGACCGGTTCTAAGCCGTAAAGCATGGCACATTGAACTATAGAGTAGTCATCGACTTTGCTCGCCAGACGTTCTTAACGTCGTCGGTTGCATCAGCGATGAGGTTCGGCACCCAGCGGTGCTTCGGGACGTAACTCTTACGTGCAGCAATGAGGATAATCCTCGAGTTACGTACCCGATCCGTGTAATTGCTACCATCATCTTTCAACTTTGCTTTCTCAAGGAACGCATTAAAATTCAACGGAACAACAGACGAGCCATCTATCTACAAACAAACATAGACAAGCAAAATACTATCGGTACTAAGTTCATGATAAATTTAAGTTCAATTAATCATATTACTTAAGAACTCCCACTTAGGCAGACATCTCTCTAGTCATCTAAGTGATCACGTGATCCAAATCAACTAAACCATGTCCGATCATCACGTGAGATGGAGTAGTTTCAATGGTGAACATCTCTATGTTGATCATATCTACTATATGATTCACGCTCGACCTTTCGGTCTCCGTGTTCGAGGCCATATCTGTATATGCTAGGCTCGTCAAGTATAACCTGAGTATTCGCGTGTGCAACTGTTTTGCACCGTTGTATTTGAACGTAGAGCCTATCACACCCGATCATCACGTGGTGTCTCAAAGACGAAGAACTTTTGCAGCGGTGCATACTCAGGAGAACACTTCTTGATAATTAGTGAGAGATCATCTTAAAATGCTACCGTCAATCAAAGCAAGATAAGATGCATAAAGGATAAACATCACATGCAATCAATATAAGTGATATGATATGGCCACCATCATCTTGTGCTTGTGATCTCCATCTTCAAAGCACCGTCGTGATCACCATCGTCACCGGCGCGACACCTTGATCTCCATCGTAGCATCGTTGTCGTTTACGCCATCTATTGCTTCTACGACTATCGCTACCGCTTAGTGATAAAGTAAAGCAATTACAGGGCGCTTGCATTTCATACAATAAAGCGACAACCATATGGCTCCTGCCATTGCCGATAACCGGTTACAAAACATGATCATTTCATACAATAAAATATAGCATCACATCTTGGCCATATCACATCACAACATGCCCTGCAAAAACAAGTTAGGCGTCCTCTACTTTGTTGTTGCAAATTTTACGTGGCTGCTACGGGCTTAAGAAAGAACCAATCTCACCTCGCATCAAAACCACAGCGATAGTTTGTCAAATAGACTCCGTTTTAACCTTCACAAGGACCGGGCGCTACACTCGGTTCAACTAAAGTTGGAGAAACAGACACCGCTAGTCACTGTGTGCAAAGCACGGCGGTAAAACCAGTCTCGTGTAAGCGTCGCGTAATGTCGGTCCGGCCGCTTCATCCAACAATACCGCTGAACCAAAGTATGACATGCTGGTAGGCAGTATGACTTATATCGTCGACAACTCACTTGTGTTCTACTCGTGCATATTACATCAAACCATAAAAACCTAGGCTCGGATGCCACTGTTGGGGAACGTAGTAATTTCAAAATTTTCCTACGCACACGCAAGATCATGGTGATGCATAGCAACGAGAGGGGAGAGTGTTGTCTACGTACCCTCGTAGACCGAAGCGGAAGCGTTGACACAGCGTAGTGGAAGTAGTCGTACGTCTTCCCGGTTCAACCGATCCAGGCACCGTTACTCCGGCACCTCCGAGTTCTTGACACGCGTACAGCTTGATGACGCACCCTCGATCTCCGATCCAGCAGAGGCGCCGAGGGGGAGTTCCGTCATCACGACGGCGTGGTGACGATCTTGATGTTCTCCTGTCGCAGGGCTTTGCCTAAGCACCGCTACAATATGACCGAGGTGTAATATCGTGGAGGGGGGCACCGCACACGGCTAAGGAACGATCTCAATGATCAACTTGTGTGTCCTAGGGTGCCCCCCTACCCCCGTATATAAAGGAGGGAGGGAGGAGGAGGCCGGCCCAAGGGGGGCGCGCCATAGAGGGGAAACCTACTCCAAGTAGGTTTCCCCCCCTTTTCCTTATCTTATTTGGAGGGAAGGAAAGAGTACTAGTATTAGGAATAAGTACTAGTAGTAGTAATAGGAAGAGGGTGGAAGGAGAAAGGAAAGGGGGGGCCGGCCCCCCTCCCCAATTCGGATTGGGCTGGCGCGCGCCTCCCATGTTCCTTCTCCTTCTTCCTATATGGGCCCAATAAGGCCCATATACCTCCCGGGGTTCGGTAACCTCCTGGTAGCTCCAAACTTCTCCGGAACCTTTTCGTGTCCAAATATATCCGTCCAATATATCAATCTTTATGTCTCGACCATTTCGAGACTCCTCGTCATGTCCGTGATCACATCCGGACTCGAACAAACTTCGTACATCAAAATACATAAACTCATAATATAACATCATCGAAACCTTAAGCGTGCGGACCCTACGGTTCGAGAACAATGTAGACATGACCGAGACATGTCTCGGTCAATAACCAATAGCGGGACACGGAAGCCCATATTGGTTCCTACATATTCTACGAAGATCTTTATCGGTCAAACCGCATAACAACATCGTTATTCCCTTTGTCATCGGTATGTTACTTGCCCGAGATTTGATCGTCGGTATCCAATACCTAGTTCAATCTCGTTACGGCAAGTCTCTTTACTCGTTCCGTAATCGTCATCTCATAACTAACTTATTAGTTACATGCTTGCAAGGCTTGGGTGATGAGTATTACCGAGAGGCCCAGAGATACCTCTCCGACAATCCGAGTGACAAAACCTAATCTCGAATTATGCTAACTCAACATGTACCTTCGGAAACACTGTAGTACTCCTTTATAATCACCCGATTACGTTGTGACGTTTGGTAGTACCCAAAGTGTTCTTCCGGTGGCGGAGTTTCACAATCCTCATAGTTACAGGAACATGTATAAGTCATGAAGGAAGCAATAGCAGAATACTAAGCGATCAAGTGCTAAGCTAACGGATGGGTCATGTCAATCACATCATTCTCCTAATGATGTGATCTCATTAATCAAATGACAACACATGTCTATGGTTAGGAAACATAACCATCTTTGATTAATGAGCTAGTCAAGTAGAGGCATACTAGTGACTATATGTTTGTCTATGTATTCACACATGTATCATGTTTCCGGTTAATACAATTCTAGCATGAATAATAAACATTTATCATGATATGAGGAAATAAATAATAACTTTATTATTGCCTCTAGGGCATATTTCCTTCAGCATGAGTGACAACAAGAACTAGAAAAGATATTTATCTTAAACCCTCTAAACTTCTCCCCCATTGGCAACAAATGCCAAAATGGAAGACAAAACATCTAGAAAACCAATATAGTATGAGTTCCTCCTTGATGTGTGCATATAACAAAATGTGAGTGAAAACAAATGCACATATTCAATGATGAACTTTGAATGTCATTGCATATATTGGTTGACATAAACTAGGAGAAAATTTCTCTATATACAAGACTCATCCATGCAATAAGAATATATAACAAGGGTAGATATGCATGAGTGACAACAAGAACTAGAAAAGATATTTATCTTAAACCCTCTAAACTTCTCCCCCATTGGCAACAAATGCCAAAATGGAAGACAAAACATCTAGCAGACCAATATAGTACGAGTTCCTCC
The DNA here is from genome assembly GCA_021437245.1 of Aegilops speltoides. Lineage (NCBI taxonomy): Eukaryota > Viridiplantae > Streptophyta > Magnoliopsida > Poales > Poaceae > Aegilops > Aegilops speltoides. Next base: position 325,342,649 of record CM038142.1, on the reverse strand, counting down.
TTGATGTGTGCATATAACAAAATGTGAGTGAAAACAAATGCACATATTCAATGATGAACAATTAAAGGAGCTCGAAATCTATAGAATGCAATCAGATACGAAGATATGAACTTTTTCATGTATAAAAATTTCTAAGTGGCCTATAATAATCATGATATGTATCCAAAAAGAAACTCGTATACACAAAAAGAAAGGTTGCAATTGATAAGAACATGATATCTACAAGTGAATCCACTATTATACAACTTGAGCCTAGTCATAATAGCAAGGCACATGGCACAAAGCACATGGCACAAATTGATCTCATTTGCATAACACAAAGAGAAGCAAGCAATCAAAAGATCCGATGAGCCAAAAGGATAAATGAATACTATGATTTGGGAAGAGGAGTGTTCTAAGGAAAATAGAGAAGCTCCCCATGATTTGTGCACTATTTAGAATTTTTGTATTTGGATACAAGTGCACAAAATAGGATCATCACTTCCCCAAAATCAATAGGAACACAAAACAATTGCAAGCAAGCATAGATAAGAAAAGAAGCCTAGCATTTGCAACAAACATATGGTTGAGCAACATATAAATGAGGCAACATAAGAATAGGCACAACCAAAATTATATGTGTGAGTCACGTCAAAGCACTTGAGAAGACTAGTATAAGGATGAGAATTAAGCATCAACATAGTCTTGAGTAAATGAGATACAAGGTGCAAGACATGTCCTTCCCACACACACGAAATTAAGAAGGTCACACACACATCAAGCAAATGGGTTCACAAGCTCACTAGTAGAAAATTAAAAATCAAAGCTTGTGACAACCCATGATAAAGATAGGAAATGATAGGCTTATCAAGACAAGCACGAGGACAAAAATCTTCACCAAACATGAGTGCACTAAGATGCAAAGAGGTAAGACATGCACTCATACAACAAATGCTTCCACGGAGCCACCAAAGATATAAAAAGAGAATGAAACGGTGGACATGAAAGAATAGGGATATCAACTAGGGATGTAACTTGGCTCACGTGTATAAGATTCTAGGTAGATGACAATCATGATGATATACATCCACAAAGAAGGATGTACACATGAAATAGTTACAAAAGGAAAGAATAAGATATCCAAACGGGAGACATAAAATATACCAATGAGATCTTTGCTTGAAAGTATAGCCAATGGCTTAATGTAATCTTATCGTATATTAATGAACTCCAAACACACAACCATCAAAGACATCACAACTAGCAACAAGAGATCATTGTTGCGATTCTTTGAGAAAGGAAACAAGTATGACAAGAACGAGTCAAGAAATTCATGCCATGATGCAACCTACAAAAGGTTGAATGCAAGAAGTGTATGCATGAAGTAGATACTTGTTATCGAGATAGCATTGGAATGATGTAGTAGGTAATGGTTCGAGGCTGGCTCTAATTTCCTCATAGTGCCACCACTTTCATGAATAAGCCAAGCACCCAATGCTTCTCAAATGTACCTAAAACAATTTAAGTACAATATGGTCCCCAAACTTATTGGGTCCAAAGTAGTTAGCATAACTACAAAACATAGGGTAAAATCACTTAAATATGTGCATATCGATATGAATTTGAATATCATGCACATCTTAGCTATTAAGAATTTGATGGATTTACCATATATATATATATATTGGATCAAATAAAGCAAACAAGGCATGCGAATTTACACATAGTAAATACACATGCACAAGCCTCCCAAAATCCAGGGAGATACAAATTGGACAAATGAACACATAACCGTTAATACTTCCAATAACATCACTAGTCATTCATGTTGTCCAAAATGACTCAAAGTGACAAATCAACATATGATAGCACACAAAGTTCAACATATGAACCAAGGAAAAAACAATGAGCATATAAGATATGCATTACACACATACTCATGGGAATATCTCACTCAAGTAGATATAGGACACTATAAACAATGAGATAACAAACTTCCATAACTCCATACAAACTAATAAGATGAACTCGAACAAAATGGTGTTTCAATTTGACATTTGGTGTAGTAACCAAATAAGTACATGATCATCTATACTAACACAAGCATAACATGAGAGTTTAGAAATAAACACAATGCTTGGATAGCATATTATTAACATTCCAATTAGATAGATCATCATGCAAAGCAACAATTGGAATGGATCTATTCAAATGATTTTCCAAATACGATTTTTAGATAACCATGGGCAAAACCGCACAAGAATACCATACTCAAACAAAGCATTGCATGCCACATAGATATAAGATAATCTCAAATATAAATTCTAAGTGGCAAACTGGCAAACCTCTATTGTTAATGTTCACACGAGAAGTGGTATGTACAAAGTATATCACTCCCCCATAATGTGATAATCCATGTATTATCCATAAGAGGCAAATGAAACCCAACTAAGGAAAATTAATGGATGAGGATTTGAGTTTCAAATGAACTTTACATACCACATAGTAACTAGATAATATTGCACTAACAATACTAGGTGGTATCCTACATATATACATATTTAAGGTTTGTGATATGCGTAAATCATAGCACTCCCCCATAATGTGATGATCCATTAATATCTCAAAAACACCAATGAAGATTCAACTAATGAAGCAATAAAGGCTCGAAACCACACACACACAACTATATGATGTGCATAGCAACTTACGCATCCTACATAACACGAATCAAGTATATTAGGAAGCACAACATATACAAGCACATGCTAGTTACAAAACTTAAACACGCAAGGGACTTAGTAATTTCAATGTACACAATGCAACTACAAGTTACCGCAAAGAGGAGCATTGGATTGATAGATATGATGATAATCCACTTGACTTGGCATTAACCATAACATATGGTGAAAATAGTTTTTCTTCATGAAGTAGCCAAGTCTCCAATGCCCTCCACACACCTATTGATCAAGTTTGAGCTTGATGGTCCCCAACCAAGTTGGGTCCTAAGAAGTTAGTAACAATAGGCTTGGCAACCCAAATGGTCTTCTCCACTTTGAAACCACTTTGGGCACCCACAAATTTGGCAAACACATTGCCAACAATATCCTTCCTTAGTGAATAATGATTATTGACTATAGGAGGCTTAGGTATGTTACCATTGGGGCATGATGAAGCTATGTGTCCCTTTTGACGACAATCATAGCAACATTTCCTCCCTTTTCTCTTCTTTAACTTCTCAACTTGGGGAGCAATAACATGTTTCATCATGGATAGTGGCTGTTCTTCAACTTGAGATTGAGCTTGAGGCCGCTTCCCATGTAGCTTCTCATTATAAGCCCTTTTCTTCAATGGGCAAGATCTCACATGATGCCCAATCCTTTTGCATTTGAAGCAAGTAATGTTGGCCGAATTCTTGTAATTCCCTTGTCCCTTCTTGTTCTTGGACTTCTTCTTGTTGGAGTGAAAATTATGTCCAACATTACACTTTTCCAAGTCTTTCTTCAAACTAGTGACTTGTGCCTTGAGCTCATTAATTTCCTCTACATGGTTAGTTTCAACACTAGAAACAAGAGGACTAGTGGAAGTAGAAACTTCATGGTTAGAGCAGCAAGACAAGGTGACCACTTCATCATGAGTGGATATAATATGAGAGGTGGATGAATTGCAAGGATTAGCACATGGCAATAAAGCATTTAGAGTAGATGTGCTAATGTTCACATGAGACTCACAAGATTTTACCTCGGAGACCATAGCCTCGTGAGCTAACTTTATCTTACTATGAGAGCTTAAAAGATCCTCATGAGTGGTTGAGAGCTTTGCATGACTTTCTTCCAATTTCCCATAATTTCTTGTTAGCAAAGCAAGTTGAGCACATAGCTCAACATTCTCCTTCAAAATTGATGTTTCACATGAAATCGAGTTAGTAGCACAAACATCATTATCAATATGAGAGGAGCAAGTAGCACTTAGTGACTTCTCACGAGTTGATTGAAGCTCCTCATGAGACTTAGAGAGTTTTATGAGCTCTCCCTTGACACTATTGCATTCAAGGAGAAGGAGCTCAAAATCGTCTTTAAGCTTACAATGAGTAACTTTAATCTCTTCTTTTGAAGACCTCAAGTCACTAAACGTTTCATGAGCCTTAGCAAGTTCATGTTCAAGCTGTTCACTTTTACCTTGCTCATTGAGAAATAAATCATTACGTTTTTCAAAGCAAGCAAGAACATCTTGGAACCTTTCATAAGTGTTATTTTTAGCTCTATGAAGAGTTTTCCCAATCTCATAGAGATTTTGAGTCAAGTCATCATCATCATCCTCATTACAACTATCATCATTATCACTAAGAGAAGATGATACCTCGTTATTACCTCTTGCCATGAGGCACATGTGAACAAAGGGGGTTGATGATGATTCTTTTGAAGATGAGGGTTCTTCATCAATCAAGCATGCCTCATCTTTCTTGGTTTCCTCTACATGGTTAGTCATAGAACAACTAGAGGTAACCAATGCATTTCTATCATGGGAACATGGGAGATCAAGCATATCATCACAAATGAGCTTAACACCATCATCACAAGATACTTCTTCACTCACCATGTCATTACCTTGTGGCATGCCACATGTTGGTGAAGTGCAAGATATTGAAGTGTGCAAATAATCAGAGGTGGAAGTAATAGAGAGCTCTTCATGATTTAAAAATGTGGAGAACTCCTCCATCAACTCCCCAAATAGAATATTATCTTCATCAAGACTGGACCCACCATATATATCTTCAAGTTTGGTCCAAGTATCATGAGCCGACTTGCAAGTCGTGACTGCCTTAAACACTTCAAAGGTTAAAGCTTGATGAATGACAAGAGAAGTATCACAATCAAGATACATATCCTCAATAGATGGAGAATGTCCATCCTTAGCAATAGAAATTCCTATAAGAACAATTCGCAAAGCATTTCGACCCATGGCCCGAAAGTGACAAAGCATGCAAATTCTCCATAGGTGATAATTTGTGCCATCCAAATCAAAAGTGTTTTTGTGCACTAGTTCACTAGTCGACATCGTTACTCTCTAGGCAGTGAAGCCTAATAAGGAGAGACCAGGCTCTGATACCAATTGAAAGGACCACGATGTCGCCTAGAGGGGGGTGAATAGGCGTTTTAAAATCTTATACAGATTTGGCCATATCCTAATGCGGAAATAAACTAAGAGGATACTTTTCAAGAACAAATACTAAATATACCAGGCTAACTAAGTGCACCAACAACTTAGGATAAACAATATGAGAACAACGAGGATATGAGTAAGCACAAGTAAGTTACACAAACTTACTCAATGTATATCAAAAGATATATAAATGAATAATACACACAACCACAAGTAAGCAATACAGGCTTACACAAATTGTATCACAATATATGGAATTGAATGATACAATGAAACTCAAGTAAGCACTACAAGCTTACACAAGTTATGTCACAAGATATGGAAATGAATGTTACAAGCTAACAATTCACACTAAGCACACGATAGAACAATAGTAGCAAGTATGAATTGCGGACTATGAAGTGTTGGCCTAGATAATCTCTATGATATGGTAACCAACACAATATAATGAGGACAACAAGATATAGTGAATGCAAGGTCAAGAGACCAAAGTAAACCACAAGTAGTGGCTAGGGTTAGAATTAACCGAAGACACGGAGACGAGGATGTATCCCGATGTTCACTTCCTTGGAGGGAAGCTAGTCACCGTTAGAGAGGTGGATGTTACCACGAAGGCACACCAACGCCACGAAGGCTCACCCTATTCTCCTTGAGATATCACCACGAAGGCGATTCTCAACCACTAGTGGTAGACCTTGAGGCGGCCTCCAAACCTTCACAAAGTTTCCGGGGGATAAATCACAAGTTGATTCCTCACCGGAGCACTCCTACCGCCTAGGAGTCTCCAACCTCCAAGAGTAACAAGATCAAGGGGAAATGCTCAAGACTTGCTCAAATCACGAATTGCTTTGGTCACAAGAGGAGAGGAGAGGATCTATCTTTGATTGGAACAACTCTCAAGAACACTCACTAATCTCTCCGGATCTAAGATTTGGTGTAGGAGAAGTGAGAGGAGCCACTTGTGTTCTTGGGACGATTTGGGATGAAGTGCTCAACCCTCCCGGAGTGGGAGAGGGATATTTATACCCCAAAGAAAATAGAGCCGTTTCCGCAGCTTGTTGAACTGCCGGATGATCTGGACGATATCCGGATGATCGGGCAATGCCCGATGATCTGGGAAGGTCAATATACAATGTGGTGAAGTAGATACCGGATGTCGGGGACATAGCCGGATGATCCGGGCAATTCCGGATGATCCGGGTGGGTAGCCGGATGATCCGCTAGCGGAATAAGCTCTTGTGATGAATTTTACGAATAACCCGGATGATCCGGCAGAACCCGGATGATATGGGAGAGGACCCGGATGATCCGGCCAAACCAAACTGCTGCAGCCTAGAAACTGAAACAGCACAACTTTTACATCCGGACTCGATTTTGATGATCTTGGGCTCGTTTTGAAGCTATGAAAAAAACCCAGGTCCTCACATAGAGAACCACCCAATATGAACCAAAATGGAGGATGCAAAATATGCAAAGGTTTTATCATGTATTTGGGTAACCTATTTGGCTTTGGATTTTCTTTGGTATATAGGATATGAGTGGAATTGTGTAGAGAAGATGTTGACTTGAGCAAACCTATCACAAACCCCTTTGATCCCCTCTTAATAGTGCGGGATCCCTATAACTCAAGAATCATAAAAGGTCTACACTACATAGCTATCAAGAATCCATTCTTGAGTGTATGTGTTCCTTCGGTGTTCATCACTCCACAACACTAACGTCGAAGGAACTAATACCTTTGACTCGAGCCTTTCACTTGAGCTTGAAGTTGAAGTTTCTTCTTGGATCAAGTTGAATGGAAAGGCATTGGTGAAGTCTTCAAGTATCTCCCCCATACACAATGTGGGAAGCTTTGCTTTGTATTTTTCTTCATGTGTCCATCATGTGATCATCCACAAGCTTCAAGCATGTAATCCTTCGGGATAGTTATCTTGAACTTGCCCTTGTCAACCATGATCATCAACACTTGATGTCATCCTCTCATAGACACTTGAAATCTCTCTCTCGATGCGAGCCCATGAGAATCTCCTCTCAAAAACATAGGCAACACATAGTATGGGTTAGTACACAAAGTGCAATTGACAAATTCTTACCATACCACAAGATCTCACGTGGCACATGATTTGCGCTTGTGTGTTGACCATCTTTGAATTCAATCTTTGATCTTCATCTTGGTCAACCTTAATCTTTGCTCCATGATTAATCTTGATGCACAACTACATGTATATGGCATTCATTTCGAATCCATTCAATATCCTTCTTGCATCACCCATGGAACAAACCTTCCTATACAACTTGATGTCATTGTTTCTTCATAGGAATTGTCATTCATTATCAAGTCTCAATGCATATATAGATGTTGATGGATTTCATCCACCAATTCATCCAATATTCTTCATGCATTGAAAATGGAACTTTCCTTCAAATGTATATCTCAGTGCAAACATTAGTCCATTAGGATTGTCATTTAATTACCAAAACCACACATGGGGACTACATGTACTTTCACCACCGAGTTGAAAAACTCGGTCCCACCGATCTGGCTTATGCCATTGCACTAGTAACTCTCGGTCTGACCGAGAATTGCTAATCGGTGAGACCGATTTTAGGACTTTGTGAAACCCTAGCAGTCTCGGTGCCACCAAACTATGACTCGGTCCAACCGAGTTCATCAGTTTAGGTTCCAAAACTGCTTCGGTATCACCGAGTTTGAAAATCGGTTGATCCGAAATGCTTTCTGTGGAAAACTAAAACTGAATTTTTGAATCATTCTTTTGCAAAAATCTCTGCATTTTGTGATGCTCATCCACTCTATCTCATCTATAACTCTTCACAGGGTCATCAGTCAGTGTTTGCAGCATGTCAAACCAGAGTGACAGCCAGAACAGGTCAGAAGAGCAGGTTCAGATGAGTGGGGGCACTAGTCCCTCAAGTTCTTCTGATGATGGCAGTAGAAGCACTCCTAGCAATCTGCCTAAGGCTGCTACCATTCAAAGGAGGAAGAGAACTTCAGACTCTGAAGATGAGGATTATAGAGCTGAAGAGGATGAGGCTACTTCCAAGAAGGTAGTACTCAAAAAGGAGTATGACTCAACACATAGCACAAAACCTGGACTGAATAAGAAGGTTCCTGCCAAGAGGACACCTATGCCCAAGGTCAGAAGGTCCACTCAAGTGCCTGAACAGACTGAACCCAAAGATGCACCTGCAAAGAAAGTCATAACTTCCAAATCCAAGAAAGTTCCCAGTGGGGAAACTATGAAGTTCACCATTGAATCAGAGGATGAAGCTGGTCAAGATAAGAAGAAGAAGAGAGCAAGAACCACAACTGCCCAGGTTCTTGGAAAGCCCTCAATGAGAAGGGACTCTGAACAGGAAGAAGCGGTTGTTGCACCAGTACCCAAGGCACCAAAGCTTATGGGTGATGCTATTAGATCAGGGGCTGCAACATCTAAGCCCAAGGAAGCACCCAAAGCTGCCCCCAAGGCCAAGCTTGCACCAAAGAGGAATACCAGGAGTATTCCAGCTGCTAAGAAGAACAAGGCTCCAGTGCCTAATGTTGATGATGAGGAAGATGAAGAAGGACAGGTCCTAAGGAAGCTCAAGCCCAAGATACCAGACCACAATGATGCCCATCCTGTGGCTGAGGACATGAACATCAGAAGAGACTCAGGGTTGAGTCTATGGAGGCTGACAGATCCATATGCCGCAAGGAGAAGAACTACTGTTGATTACAGGTTCCATACAAAGGAACAACAGGACTTCTATGAGACAATCTTGTTGGACAAAAAGCCCATAGTGTGTGATATGAGGTGGGTTGACTGGACCTACATGAAGGACAATGAAGAGCACTATCCTGGAGTGCAAGACAGTTTTGTTGCTTGTGGAGTTGCAGATTATGTTGGGCAAAAGCTCACCAACTGGAATGATGAACTTATCATGCAATTCTACTCCACAGCACACTTCTATCCAGATGGGAGGATAGTTTGGATGTCAGAAGCCACAAGGTACCAGTCAACAGTTGAGGAGTGGGCAAGACTGATCAATGCCCCAAAGGAAAATGATGATGACCTGGATGTATATGCCAAGAAGAAGATGGACCACAATTCCATGGCACACATGTACAAGGAGATCCCAGACAAAGCTGTAGAGACACATAAGTTTGGATCAGTCCACTATCTTCTGTCAGGGCTGCCAACTATCAATTGGATCCTAAGGCACACACTGTTGCCTAAGTCTGGTGACCACAACATGATCAGAGGGCATGCAATCAACATGTTGCATTTGTTTGATGTGCCACAGAAATTCAAAGTCATGAGCCTTATGGTTGAAACCATTAAGAGGACTGCAGCAGATCAAAAGAGGAGTTGTGGATATGCCCCTCAGATTCAGGAGTTGATTAACTCAAAGATGGGCACAGGCAAATATCTATTGGATAAGGAACATTTTCCACTTTATCCAGACTTTGAGGACAATCAGGTTGTCATGAATGAGAATGATCCATCATCAGTACATGCTCAAGAGAAGAAGGAGAAGGCTGCCAAGATGCCAACTCAAGAGGAGGCATCTGAGTATTTCTTGAAGAACAAGTAGGAGCAACTTGGTTACTTGATAGCATCAACTCTGAGGATTGAGAAGGGATTGGCCACCCTCACTCAAAATCAGGAGAGCTTGGAAAGAATCATGGAACTCAAATTCCATGATCTAGATGTCAAGGTAACTGAGGTTCAGTCTGTTGTGAAGCAGCTGTAGGATCGAAGAAGGTGAGAGTGTCTAGAGGGGGGTGATTAGACTACTTGACAATATAAAAATTCTGCCTTTTGACAAAGAACAGTTTTTGGCAGATTCACAATTATGATCAAGTCAAGCATCACCCTACACATGCAATTCTAGAGTATAGGCAGCGGAAAGTAAATTGCACATGTAGTAAAGAGAAGTGGAGAAGATCAAACGCAATTTGGAGACGCGGTGATTTTTCTCATGGTTCCGATAGGTGGTGCTATCGTACTTCCACGTTGATGGAGACTTCAACCCATGGAGGGTAACGGCTGCGAGAGTCCACGGAGGGCTCCACCCACGAAGGGTCCACGAAGAAGCAACCTTGTCTATTCCATCATGGCCTACGCCCACGGAGGGCTAGCCTTACTCGGGGTAGATCTTCACGAAGTAGGTGATCTCCTTGCCCTTACAAACTTCTTGGTTCAACTCCATATCTCGATGACAGAGGCTCCCAAGCGACACCTAACCAATCTAGGAGGCACCACCCTCCAAAAGGTAATAGATGTTGTAGATGATGATGAACTCCTTGCTCTTGTGCTTCAAATGATAATCTCCCCAACACTCAACTCTCCTCACTGATTTGGCTGTGGTGGAAGAAAGGATTGAGTGGAAAGCAACTTGGGAAGGCTAGAGATCAAGCTTCATATGGTGGGAGTGGAGCAACTTGATCTCAACACAAGGGTAGGTAGTTCTCTTCTCGTAAATGTAAGGTAGGAGTGGTAGTTCTTTCGATGGCTCTCTCCACGAGTGAAGAGGGGTGGAGGGTATAAATAGCCTCCACACAAAATCCAACCGTTACACACATTTGACCAATCTCGGTGGGACCGAAGTTGACAACTCGGTGAGACCGATAGTTCAAATAATGTGAACGTTGGGATTTTCGGTGGGACCGAAAATACAATCTCGGTTAGTCCGATTCGTGCAATGACAAGAGCATGCCAGTTTCGGTGGGACCGACTTTATCATCTCGGTGACACCGATTTGATGACAGAAGGTTACAAAAGCTTGGCAAATCATATTTCGGTGAGACCGAGTTCAGAATCGGAAAATCCGAGTTTGCTAGGGTTTGGCTTATGGCTGAGGTGGTTCATCTCGGTGTGACTGAGTTTGGAATATCGGTGGGACCGAGACTACTTATGAGTGTATATGGCAGTGAAAGTTGCTGATAGTTTAGGAGATGTATCACTAAGCACTTGAGCAACCGGATCATCATCATAACCTCATCCCTTTTAATAGTATTGGCTTTTCCTATGGACTCAATGTGATCTTGGATCACTAAACCAAAATGGAGTCTTGAGCTTTTGCCAATGCTTGCCTTAGCATTTTGAGGGTCCACTTCTTCATCCTTTTGCCATGCCAATGTGATTGAATTTCTGAAACATACTTGATAAAAGCATTAGTCCAACCACAAAGTATGTTGTCATTAATTACCAAAACCACCCAGGAGCAAATGTGCTTTCAATCTCCCCTTTTGGTAATTGATGGCAACACACTAAACAAGACATCAAAGCTTATTGAAAGAAAGACAGAATTATCATGAAAGCTTTGACAAACATGTAGTACACAGGCTCCCCCTACAAGTGTGCAAGATTTTCATAAATTTTGGTTTTGGACTACCACAAGCACACAAGAGAGAAAGGCAAGATGTGCTACATGCAGCTTGGCTATATGCATCAGAGAAGATGAAAAGAAGTGAGTGATAATGCATATGTGCATGGTGATTTCTTGCAAACAAGTATTCACAAGCAAGTCACCATCATGCACATTCTGCAAAGTGCATATACTTACCTTGAGGTTCCTTGGCATTGTACCTGAAGAGATAAACTTGGGAAAACAAGGTTAGATAACACAAGAGTATTTCTTCAACCAACTGCAAGAACATCAAGAGTACCAAGCCAGGGATGACATGTATAAAGAGTGTCTCATATTGAGCACAAGCTTGAATCAGCAAACATGTCTCCGAAACTAAAAAGATTTTCGAGAGATTTTGCTTTCCATAAGATATCAATTGTGAAGATTCCTCTCCCTTTGAGTTGTCTCAGATCAAGGGGTCTGATGGAAAGAGCAAAATCAAAAGAATGATGCCAATTGTAATGTCCAATGTGAAACACGGCAAGAAATTCTCTTATAAGGAAAAACACGGCAAAGCTTTGATGTGATTCTCTCCCCCTTAAGGTAAGATTGCTCTTCTTCTCCCCCTAAATCTTCTCTTCTCCCCCTAAGTCTTCTCCCCCTTTGACATCAAGTGCCGAAAAGGACAGCAAACTAGGAAGGTCAGGGAAGATGGAAAGAAGGAAGTGGGATCCTTAAGAATCACAACAGGGCAAAAAGAAACATGCATAGAGAGTCATTGAGTGGAGCTGCAGAAGATGATATCCTCGAAGAAATAAATCGGTGACACCGAATTAAGATGGATCGGTGGGTCCGAAAGTCATGGACTTAGGGTAGATCCTTTTCGGTCAGACCTAAATATTTAAATCGGTGACGCCGAGTTTAATTCCAAGGAAATACAGAAATAATTCAGCTCACTTTGCGAGGAATGTTTCAAAGGATTTGCAATGAATTTGTGAATGATTTTCGAGGAATTGATCGAGCGAAGGATATTCACAAAGGCAGAAGAATAGAAATTAAAAAGATTCCTAGATGAAGTTTTTTTAATGAAAACTCAATGAGAGAACATAAGAGAAAATAGAAAGACTCCACAACATATGTACTTCATCTAGATAAAGGTCGGCGACAAGGTCACCTATGTTTGAGTATATTGACTTAGGAGTCAAATGAGGACATTTGATCATAGGTCATACTCATCATTTAAGCTCAAAATGGGGTTGCCATTTTTCGATTAAGCATTCGATGTGATCACATCTTATGAAGCTGCTTGTACTCATGACTTTGAGCAAAGCTCCTTAAAGATGTGAAGAACATACCTTGGGCTTGTTGTTGCTTTGTTCATGTAGGTGAACTTGATGTAGGTGCTCATTGAATGTGAAGTTGGAGCGCCATTTCCACTTGTGTAGTTCATCTTCCTACATGGGTTAGGCAAGCAAGGAAATACTCAAGGATATCCAAGATGACAAGAGTGAAATACTAGATGTATAAGATGTCAAAAGGATATGTGGAATTTTGTTCCTTGAACTCAACATCCCAAAGGGCTAGATACTTGGTCAATGACAAGATTACTCATGATTTGAGTGTGTGGTAATCTTGTGGAATGTAGATCATCCAAGTACCTGCAAGGAGTTAGATGCAATACAAGGAGGCAAATGTGTCCAAGACATATGATCATCATCATAAGAGAAATATCAAGGATTAGTCAAGTGGGCTCAAGCCTTGCATGCATCAATGGAGTTTTCACTCCAAGTTTGAAGCATCAATGATGTTCAACTCACTCCTCAAGCGACAAAACACCTTCTCATCAAGCGGTTTTGTAAAGATATCAGCGAGTTGTTTGTCAGTACGAACATGCTTAAGATTGATGTCACCCTTGGCAATGTGATCACGGATGAAATGGCGACGAACTTCAATATGTTTCGTTCGAGAGTGTTGCACGGGATTGTGTCCAATCTTAATCGCACTCTCATTGTCACAAAGCAAGGGAACATGTCTCACATGTATCCCATAATCCTTAAGCGTTTGTGTCATCCATAGCAATTGAGCACAACACGAACCAGCAGCAATATATTACGCTTGGCGGTGGATAATGATACGAATTTTGTTTCTTGGAGGACCAAGATACAAGGGATCGACCAAGGAATTGACACGTGCCGAAGTTGACTTTCTATCAACCTGCCACCGCATAGTCCGAGTCGGAATAGCCAACAAGGTCGAAAGAGGCCCTCTTAGGATACCAAATGCCAAAGTTTGGTGTGTGTATCAAATATCTCACAATCCTTTTAACAGCTTTAAGATGACATACTTTAGGGGCTGCTTGATATCGAGCACACATGCATACACTCAACATTATGTCAGGACGAGAAGCACAGAGATATAGTAGAGAACCAATCATAGATCGGTAAACCTTTTGATCAACAGGTTCTCCATCTTTTGTCAAGTCATTATGTCCACTTGTAGGCATGGGGTTCTCATACCTTTGCTTTCTTGCATGTTGAACTTCTTGAAGAGATCCTTGGTGTACTTTGTTTGTGAGACAAAGGTACCCTCCTTAGATTGCTTGATTTGCAACCCAAGGAAGAATTTGAGTTCACTCATCATGGACATCTCGTGCTTCTCCGACATGAGCTTTCCAAACTTCTCGCTAAAATGAGGGTTAGTTGAACCAAAGATAATATCATCAACATATATTTGGCACACAAATAGTTCACCATCAACCCTTTTCGTGAGCAGTGTTGAGTCTATCTTTCCAATCTCAAAGCCTTTTTCAAGAAGAAAGCTAGTCAAGATTTGTACCAAGCTCTAGGAGCTTGTTTAAGACCATAAAGAGCTTTGTGCAACTTGTAAACATGATTAGGCTTTTGGGATTCACAAACCGGAGGTTATTTCACAAATACTTCCTCCTCAATTTCACCATTTAGGAAAGCACTTTTGATATCCATTTGATAGAGAGTAATATCATGGTGATTGGCATAAGCAAGAAGAATGCGAATGGACTCAAGTCTAGCAACGGGGGCATAGGTCTCACCATAGTCCATACCTTCGACTTGTGTGTAACCTTGAGCTACGAGACGAGCCTTGTTGCGGATGACTTGTCCATCTTCATCTTGCTTGTTCCAAACACCCATTTGGTTCCAATGACGTTTTGATCATCCTTGGGCTTTCTACCAAAGTCCATACCTTGTTCCTCTCGGTTGTGAAGCTCTTCGTGCATAGCATTCACCCAATCCGGGTCTTCAAGTGCTTCTTCTACCTTCATAGGTTCAATGCTAGAGATAAATGAGTAATGCTCACAAAAGTTAGCTAAGCGAGTTTTAGAGCGAGTAATTCTCCCGGAGTTGATGTCGTTCATCATTTGTTCCACGGGATGATTTTTCTTTATTCTTGCTCGGACTCGGGATAGCTTTTGTTGAGGTTGTGGCTGAGCTTCCTCATCATCTTCATCTTCCTCTTCTTCTTGTTCATTGTTGTTGGTGTTGTCTTGAGGCGGTGGAGAAGGAGGTTGTGGTGGATCTTCTTGTTGCACTTCCTCATCTTGGTGAGTTCCACTTGTGGAGGCCTCCATGTTGCCTTGAGGTTCATCTTGCCGTGAGGTAGGGGGCTCCACATATGTAGATGAGGTACTCTCCTTCACTTCCATGGGACGGATCTTTCCAATAGATAAATCTTGGATTGCTTCCGATGGGTCCTTGTCTCCTACATCAATAGGCATTTGCTCTACTTGCGAGCCATTAGATTCATCAAACTTCACATCTACCGTCTCTTCAACCTTTCGGGTGAAATTATTATAGACACGGTAGGTGTGGGAGTTTGATCCATAACCAAGAAAAAAACCTTCATGAGTTTTAGGAGCAAATTTAGACCGACGATGCTTATCAAGGATATAGCATTTTGAACCAAAGACACGAAAGTATCCCACTTGGGGTTTGTTACCGGTGAGGAGCTCGTATGATGTCTTGCCGAGGAGCTTATGAAGATAAAGCCTGTTGATAGCATGACAAGCTGTCTCGACGGCTTCCCCCAAAAATGCTTGTGTCTTGTATTCATCAAGCATCGTTCTCGCCATCTCTATGAGCTTCGGTTCTTCCTCTCAACAACTCCATTTTGTTGAGGAGTGTACGTAGCCGAGAACTCATGTAGAATCCCTTCCTCATCGAGAAAAGAGTCTACATTGGCGTTCTTGAACTCCGTTCCATTGTCACTCCGAACTTTCTTGATCTTCACCTCAAATTGATTTTGGGCCTTTCGCAAAGGTTTTGAAGATTCTCTGAACCTGTGATTTGTCATCAAGGAAAAATACCCACGTAAATCTGGAATAATCATCAACTATAACTAGACCAAAGGAGTTACCACCAAGGCTTTTGTAAGCATTGGGACCGAAGAGATCCATATGAAGAAGCTCAAGCGGTCTCCTTGTGGTCATGATGTTCTTCACGGGATGACTTCCACCTACTTGTTTTCCTGCTTGACAAGCACTACAAAGTCTATCTTTGTCAAAGAAAACATCTTTAACGCCAAGAATATGATCACCTTTGATCAGCTTGTCTAGATTACGATACCAACATGTCCAAGCCTTCTATGCCATAACCAACCTTTAGCGGATTTAGCAATGAAGCAAGCTCTAGGTTGGGCTTTCTTAGTGAAATCAACAATATATAGATCACCTCTACGGATACCGGTAAATGCCATGTTATGATTGTCACGACGAAAGACTTGGCAATCTACTTCGGTGAATAGCACATTGAATCCAAAGTCAGCTAATCTAGACACAGAAAGTAAATTGTATCCAAGAGATTCTACAAGCATGACATTTTGGATAGAGCTATCATGAGATATGGCCACCTTACCAAGGCCAAGTACCTTACCCTTGGAGTTGTCTCCAAAAGTCACATACTTGCGTGGACCATCGTTCTTTGCAAGCTCTCGAAACATGTCTTCGTCTCCGGTCATGTGGTCGGTGCATCCACTATCAAGAATCCACTCTTTTCCGTCGGATATGTAGTCTCTCAGATTTGCCATAAGATTGAGACTCTTCATGATCTTGTCTAGCTCGGTGTCCGAATCGGAGTAATCATCATCATGCTCATGCTCATCATCATATTGACCCATAGATTGTTCATCATCAACACCTAGGTCAATTTGATAACTACTTGCATTAGTTTTGTCAATGTGACAATAATCATCGGAATGCAATACAAGAGCACTTCTAATTAGAACATTGATAAGACCGGATCACCCTTCTTTTCATAAGATCACGAAGCTCAAAGAAGCATTTATCAAAGTTGGGATCATTGGGGCATCATATCAAATTCAATAGTCTTGTATAGAATTTCATCAAGACCTCTCAAAGAGTAGTCCGGATAAAGTTCTTCCAAGAACTTCCACATAGCATAGGCGCACTCAAAGTTTGTAACGAGCTTAAGCAAGTTATCGGGTAACCCTTTAATGATAAGATTTACAGTTCTAAGGTTACGAAGCAAATCAAGCTCTTCATCCATGGTAGGGTGCAAGGGGTCAAATGGAGGCACATAGGGGGTCTCAACATATTTGCGCAAATTGTATGTCTTAAAGATAATAAGCATTTCAATCCTCCACGAGTTATAGGACACTCCATTAAGAATAGGCACTCTATGGCTAACACTCCCAAACGTAGACACGTCCATCTTCCTCCAATGGTGTGTAAACCAAAGCAATGGAGACCAATGCTCTGATACCAATTGTAGGATCGAAGAAGGTGAGAGTGTCTAGAGGGGGGGTGATTAGACTACTTGACAATATAAAAATTCTGCCTTTTGACAAAGAACAGTTTTTGGCAGATTCACAATTATGATCAAGTCAAGCATCACCCTACACATGCAATTCTAGAGTATAGGCAGCGGAAAGTAAATTGCACATGTAGTAAAGAGAAGTGGAGAAGATCAAACGCAATTTGGAGACGTGGTGATTTTTCTCGTGGTTCCGATAGGTGGTGCTATCGTACTTCCACGTTGATGGAGACTTCAACCCACGGAGGGTAACGGCTGCGAGAGTCCACGGAGGGCTCCACCCACGAAGGGTCCACGAAGAAGCAACCTTGTTCATTCCATCATGGCCTCACGCCCACGGAGGGCTAGCCTTACTCGGGTAGATCTTCACGAAGTAGGCGATCTCCTTGCCCTTACAAACTTCTTGGTTCAACTCCACATCTCGATGACGGAGGCTCCCAAGCGACACCTAACCAATCTAGGAGGCACCACCCTCCAAAAGGTAATAGATGTTGTAGATGATGATGAACTCCTTGCTCTTGTGCTTCAAATGATAATCTCCCCAACACTCAACTCTCCTCACTGATTTGGCTGTGGTGGAAGAAAGGATTGAGTGGAAAGCAACTTGGGAAGGCTAGAGATCAAGCTTCATATGGTGGGAGTGGAGCAACTTGATCTCAACACAAGGGTAGATAGTTCTCTTCTCAGAAATGTAAGGTAGGAGTGGTAGTTATTTCTGATGGCTCTCTCCACGAGTGAAGAGGGGGTTGAGGGGTATAAATAGCCTCCACACAAAATCCAACCGTTACACACATTTGACCAATCTCGGTGGGACCGAAGTTGACAACTCGGTGAGACCGATAGTTCAAATAATGTGAACGTTGGGATTTTCGGTGGGACCGAAAATACAATCTCGGTTAGTCCGATTCGTGCAATGACAAGAGCATGCCGGTTTGGTGGGACCGACTTCATCATCTCGGTGACACCGATTTGATGATGTATGTTCTGAAGCTTGGCAACTCATATTTCGGTGAGACCGAGTTCGAATCGGAAAATCCAAGTTTCTTTGGGTTTTGCTTATGGCTGAGGTGGTTCATCTCGGTGTGGACTGAGTTTGGAATATCGGTGGGACCGAGACTACTTATGAGTGTATATGGCGGTGAAAGTTGCCGATAGTTTAGGAGATGTATCACTAAGCACTTGAGCAACCAGATCATCATCATAACCTCATCCCCTTTTAATAGTATTGGCTTTTCCTATGGACTCAATGTGATCTTGGATCACTAAACCAAAAATGGAGTCTTGAGCTTTTGCCAATGCTTGCATTAGCATTTTGAGGGGTCCACTTCTTCAGTCCTTTTGCCATACCAATGTGATTGAATTTCCTGAAACATACTTGATAAAAGCATTAGTCCAACCACAAAGTATGTTGTCATTAATTACCAAAACCACCCAGGGAGCAAATGTGCTTTCAGCAGCTACAGGATGACATGCAGGAGAGGCAGGGCAAGACTACCACTAATGTGTTTGCCATAGTGCCTAGAGCCCAGAGGTCAGTTGCAGTGCGTATGACAGACACTAGAGCAACATCATCTGCACCAGCTACAGCTCCTACAGCTCCAGCATCAACTCCAGCACCCTCTACTTCAACTGAAGCCTGCGTTCTTGGAGTTATTCGGACACCACCACCTGAAGATCAAGCCTGAGAGTCGATCTAGCACTATGCATTTTCTATGAACTTTTTGGTAACTTGTTGCCAAAGGGGGAGAAAAATGTATAGATCATAGGCTTCGAGAGAAAGAGTGTTGCTTTTGTTCTCTCTTGCTTTGATTTGGTGGTTAAAACTTGTTTGCTTTTGAGTGCTTGAGATACTATGCTATTCTTGTGAGACATTGATGATCATGTGTTTGATCATAAGCTACACTTATGCATGTTTGATGATATTATCGTATCTATCCTTTGTGATCATTCACTTTGCTTGGTGATGAGTGCATGTATTCAATCTTTATTATTTTGAGCGCTCCACCAAGATGTATATGACATGGAAGAGTAACCCATGACCCTAATTCCTTGTGAATTTGCAGTCCAAAGCAAATCTTGAAAACTATGCACAAATTTAGGGGGAGCTCTTGCTTATCACATACTTCTCAAAGCGACGATGTCTTTCAATCTTATTATCATTTGTCGAAGCTTTGATATATATGTTGCCATCAATTACCAAAAAGGGGGAGATTGAAAGTGCAACTATCCCTAGGTGGTTTTGGTAATTCATAACAACATATAGCTCATTGAGCTAATGTTATTCCAAGACTATTATTTCAAGAAAGCTCAATGAATGGCATGACATGGATGATGAAAGTGGATCCCTCAAAATACTAAGGACAAAGGATTGGCTAAAGCTCAAAAGCTCAAGACTCTTCATTTTATATTTTAGTGATCCAAGATCACATTGAGTCTATAGGAAAAGCCAATACTATCAAGGAGGGATGAGGTGTTGCTTAATGAGCCTCTTGCTTCATGTGCTTAGTGATATGCTCCAAAACCCTTAGCTACTTTCTCACATCCACAAAAGACCTAAACCCAAAGCCAAAATCGGTCACACCGATTCTTCCTATCCGGCGCTACCGATTTCAAAAGTCATAGCCACTGCCACAAACCCTAAGCAAATCGGTTCTACCGATAGGGATCTCGGTCTCACCGAGATGGGATTGTAATCTCTCTGTTTCCCTTCATAACGTTTCGGTCTAACCAAAGTGAGCGATTGGTCCCACCAAGATTGCAATGTAAATTCTCTGTTTCCCTTTTGTAACATTTCGGTCTCACCGAAAAGAGCAAATCGGTCCCACCGAGTTTACCCGACCAACTCTCTGGAAAGCTTATTACCAAAATCGGTCTTACCGAGTTTGTGTAATCGGTCTTACCGAGATTACGTTATGCCCTAACCCTAACCGAATCAGTCCTACCGAGTTGCATGTAAGTCCCACCGAAAATCCTAATGGTCACTAGGTTTACTAAATTGGTCCGACCGAGTCTGTTTAATCGGTCCCACCGAGTTTGGTAAATTGTGTGTAATGGTTAGTTTTTGTGTGGAGGCTATATATACCCCTCCACCTCCTCTTCATTCGTGGAGAGAGCCATCAGACTAAACCTACACTTCCAACTTACCATTTCTGAGAGAGAACCACCTACTCATGTATTGAGGCCAAGATATTCCATTCCTACCATATGAATCTTGATCTCTAGCCTTCCCCAAGTTGCTTTCCACTCAAATCTTCTTTCCACCAGATCCAAATCCCATGAGAGAGAGTTGAGTGTTGGGGAGACTATTATTTGAAGCACAAGAGCACGGAGTTCATCATCAACGCACCATTTGTTACTTCTTGGAGAGTGGTGTCTCCTAGATTGGCTAGGTGTCACTTGGGAGCCTCCGACAAGATTGTGGAGTTGAACCAAGGAGTTTGTAAGGGCAAGGAGATCGCCTACTTCGTGAAGATCTACCGCTAGTGAGGCAAGTCCTTCGTGGGCGACGGCCATGGTGGGATAGACAAGGTTGCTTCTTCGTGGACCCTTCGTGGGTGGAGCCCTCCGTGGACTCAAGGCAATTGTTACCCTTCGTGGGTTGAAGTCTCCATCAACGTGGATGTACGATAGCACCACCTATTGGAACCACGCCAAAAACATCCGTGTCTCCAATTGCGTTTGAATCCTCCAAACCCTTCCCTTTACTTTCTTGCAAGTTGCATGCTTCAATTTCTGCTGCCTGTATACTCTTTGCATTCTTGCTTGAATTGTGTGATGATTGCTTGACTTGTCCTAAGATAGCTAAAATCTGCCAAACTCTAAAATTGGGAAAAGGTTAAGTTTTTAATTGGTCAAGTAGTCTAATCATCCCCCCTCTAGACATACTTCAAGGTCCTACAGATTTGCTCGATGAATTAAATAATAAACATGATTTTGCTGTTAGAGTGGCTACTAGAACTGGTAGAATGACTCAGGAACCTTTTTATCCTGAAGGCCACCCTAAGAGAATCGAGCAGGATTCTCAGAGAAATAATTTAGATGCTCCCAGTCCTTCTAAAAAGAAGAAAAAGAAAAACGATAGGAATTTGCATGCTTCTAGTGAACCTGTTGTGGACACACCTGAGAATCTCAATGATATTTCTATTTCTGATGCTGAAACACAATCAGGTGATGAACATGAACCTAGTGATAATGTTAATGATGATGTTCGTGTTGATGCTCAACCTAGCAATAATAATGATGAAGAGATTGAACTTGCGGTTGATCTTGATAACCCACAATCAAATAATCAAAGTTATGATAAAAGAGATTTTGTTGCTAGGAAGCACGGTAAAGAAAGAGAACCATGGGTTCAGAAACCCATGCCTTTTCCTCCTAAGCCATCCAAGACAAAGGATGATGAGGATTTTGAGCGCTTTGCTGAAATGATTAGGCCTATCTTCTTACGTATGCGCTTAACTGATATGCTTAAAGTAAACCCTTATGCTAAATATATGAAGGATATCATTACAAATAAAAGAAAGATACCGGAAGCTGAAATTTCCACCATGCTCGCTAATTATACTTTTAAAGGTGGAATACCTAAGAAACTTGGAGATCCGGGAGTACCAACTATACCATGCTCCATTAAAAGAAGTTATGTTAAAACTGCCTTATGTGATCTTGGAGCCGGTGTTAGTGTTATGCCTCTCTCTTTATATAGTAGACTTGAACTGAATAAGTTGACACCTATTGAAATATCTTTGCAAATGGCTAATAAATCAACTGCTATACCTGTCGGTATTTGTGAGGATGTGCCTGTCGTGGTTGCAAATGTCACTATCTTAATGGACTTTATTATTCTTGATATTCCCGAGGACGATAGTATGTCGATTATCCTTGGTAGACCCTTTCTGAATACAACAGGGGCTATTATGGATTGCAACAAAGGCAATTTCACTTTTCATGTTAATGGTAATGAGAATACGATACACTTTCCGAGGAAACAACCTCAAGTTCATAACATCAATTCTATTGGAAAAATTCCAAGTATCATTATTGGAGGTTTTGAATTTCCTCTTCCTATTGTCAAGAAAAAATATGATATTCTTATTGTTGGGGATGTACATATCCCCTTTGAGGTAACCTAGTGTTGTTCAAAATTTCTCTAGTTCCATGTTATTCGGAATGAGTTTGTTAACAAGACTTGATCAACCTTGTTAGTGGATTCCTTTTGATGATCATGAGATGGATAAAATTAGAAGGCACAACCTTCTGTACTCTCTTTTTACTTTCTATTATTTAGAATAAATAAAGCAAAAGTAATATTATCTGCTGTTTTCTGAATTATCAATGCAATAAAAAATATCCCGAAAATAAAAGTTCCCCAAATGCCCTGCAAATTTAGTATGATTTTTTATGGAATATTTGAGGATTTTAGGCACTGAGAACACAGCAGGGGGGCAAGCACCTGGCCACAAGGGTCCAGGATGCGCCCCCTGCCTCGTAGGCCCGCGGTGGCCCACTCCACTTATTCCTGCACCCACACACTCCATCCTCCTCCCCAAAAAATCCCCATCCAGCTCAAGCATGAGTTCTAGCTCATTTTGCTGTGATTTTCGATCTCCTTGCTCAAAGCTCCATTCACAAAACTGCTTTGGGAGATTGTTGCTTGGTATGTGACTCCTCCATTGGTCCAATTAGTTTTTGTTCTAGTTGTTTATTAATTGCAAATTTTTGCTGCCTAGGTGACCCTGTTCTTGAGCTTGCATGGCAAATTTATAAGGTCCCAAGTAATTCTAATGCATGATATAGGCTCGAGGCACTTGGGGGCAATAGTTGCATGTAGGTTGCATAATAATGGTATATCTGGAGATTTGTTTGGAGGGATTTATGCAACCCGTCTTGCTAATTATATTGGTATACCTCCACATGAGGATGATAGGGAGTTGCCTCCCGCTTATTTAGATTATGAAGCTATGGTCAATCATCGTTTTCTAATGAGGAATGAACAATTGCTCTAGTATCGACTAATCTTTGACAGACGTCGCGTTGTCCATGTTACTCTTCCTGCTTCTTCCCTTTTTGATTACCAGGCAAAACGAAGATATGTTGTCACCAGGGAGGAGGCAGTCGAACACGAGAGGAGAGCGGAGGTAGCTTGCCAACATGCCGCAGCTCAGGAGGCATTGGCTGCTGCATCTCAGTACGACCCCAGTTTTAACTTCGGATATCAGCCAGGCTTTCCATGGCAATAGGACAACTTAGGCCAAAAGCCTAAGCTTGGGGGAGTACGTATTTCTCACCGACTTTACATTCATGTTCACACACTATTCTAGTTGTCGGTGCTCATACTCTTTCATTGTATTATCCATGCTAGTTTAAATTTCTTTTTCTAGCTTTCTTCTTGTGTGTATGATAAACCTTAAGAAAACCAAAAAAATTAGTTAGTTTACTTTCCATGCTTATTGTAGTAATTAAAAGAAAACCCAAAAAGATTTCTCGTTCTTCTTTTACTTGTTGGGAGCTTTCCAGTGTAAATAGTTTTATTTCTTTCTTTCCTTTGGGGGTCAAGAGTAGAAGACCATAATGAAAATGTTTAGTGGCTCTAATATGCATGATTGTTGATTTAACTTAGAGCCCATATTACCTTGTCTTCTCCTCCCTTTGATTGAATGCTTGCAGATTCCAGCTTAGTCCAATGCACGTGCACTATTATTATTATACACACCGTTTGGTCGTGCAAGTGAAAGACAATAATAACGATATATGATGGACTGATTGAGATGAGAGAAGCTGGTATGAACTCGACCTCTCTTGTTTTTGTAAATATGATGAGTTCATCGTTCCTGATTCAGCCTATAATGAATAAACATGTTTGCAATGACATTTAGAGATTATAGTTGCTTATGCCATGCTTAATTACCTAGGAGCTTATAATGGTTTACCTTGCATGCCAACATGCTATTAAAATTGTTGTGATGTGGTATGATAGGGTGGTATCCTCCTTTGAATGATTTGAGTGACTTGACATGGCACATGTTCATGCATGTAGTTGAAACAAATCAACATAGCCTTCATGATATTTATGTTCATGGTGGATTATATCCTACCCATGCTTGCACTCGGTGTTGATTAATTTAAATGCATGTTCATGACTGTTGTCGTTCTCTCAGTTGGTCGCTTCCCAGTCTTTTGCTAGCCTTCACCTATACTAAGCGGGAATACTGCTTGTGCATCCAAACTCCATAAACCCCAAAGTTATTCCATACGAGTCCACCATAACTTCCTATATGCGGTATTTACCTGCCGTTCCAAATAAATTTGTATGTGCCAAACTCCAAACCTTCAAATGAAATTATGTTTTGTATGCTCGAGCAGCTCATGTATCAACTAGGGTTGTCTGTATCTTCCATGCTAGGTGGGTTATTCTCAAGAGGAGTGGACTCCGCTCCTCATTCATGACAAAATGGGTGGTAACCGGGATGCCCAGTCCCATGATCAAAAAGATCAAAGCAGATCCAAATAATTAAACAAAACTCCCCCAGGGTTGTTGCTAGTTGGAGGCACTCATTGTTCCTAGCAAGCCATGGATTGATGCTTGTTGGGGGTGGGGGAGTATAAAATTTACCATTCCGTTTGGGAACCGCCTATAATGTATGTAGCATGGAAGATATCGAGATCTCATAGTTGTTGCGTTGACAGTGAAACTATACCGCTCAAAATGTTATTTATCTCTATTTTAAAATCGAGCTCTGGCACCTCTACAAATCCCTGCTTCCCTCTACGAAGGGCCTATCTATTTACTTTTATGTTGAGTCATCACCTTCTTATTAAAAAGCACCCGCTGGAGAGCACACTGTCATTTGCATGCATTACTATTAGTTTATATTGGGTATGACTTGACCGGATCTCTTTTACCATGAATTACAATGTTTAGTCAGTCCTTGATCTTTAAAGGTGCTCTACATTTATGTTTTGCGGTCTCAGAAAGGGCTAGCGAGATACCATCTTGTTATATCATATTATGATTATTTTGAGAAAGTGTTGTCATCCGAGATTTATTATTATTGCTCGCTAGTTGATTATGCCATTGATATGAGTAAACATGAGACCTAAGTGTTATTGTGAATATGGTTAGTTCATAATCTTTGCTGAAAACTTGAATGTTGGCTTTACATATTTACAACAACAAGAAAAAACAGAGTTAGTAAAAGCTTTTCTTTATCACTTTCAGTTTATCAACTGAATTACTTGAGGACAAGCAAAGGTTTAAGCTTGGGGGAGTTGATACGTCTCCAACGTATCTACTTTTTCAAACACTTTTGCCCTTGTTTTAGACTCTAACTTGCATGATTTGAATGAAACTAACCCGGACTGACGATGTTTTCAGCAGAACTGCCATGGTGTTGTTTATTGTGCAGAAAACAAAAGTTCTCGGAATGACCTGAAAATCCACGGAGATAACTTTTGGAAAATATAAAAAGTACTGGCGAAAGAATCAAGGCCAGGGGGCCCACACCCTGTCCACGAGGATGGCGGCGCGCCCCCTCCCCCTGGGCGCGCCGCCCTGTCTTGTGGGCCCCTGGTGCTCCGCCGACCTCGACTCCAACTCTATATATTCTGTTTCGCGGAGAAAAAATCAGAGAGAAAGTTTCAGTGCGTTTTACGATACGGAGCCGCCACCAAGCCCTAATCTCTCTCGGAAGGCTGATCTGGAGTCCGTTCGGGGCTCCGAAGAGGGGGATTCGTCGTCGTGATCATCATCAACCATCATCCATCACCAATTTCATGATGCTCACCGCCGTGCGTGAGTAATTCCATCGTAGGCTTGCTGGACGGTGATGGGTTGGATGAGATTTACCATGTAATCAAGTTAGTTTTGTTAGGGTTTGATCCCTAGTATCCACTATGTTCTGAGATTGATGTTGCTATGACTTTGCTATGCTTAATGCTTGTCACTAGGGCCCGAGTGCCATGATTTCAGATCTGAACCTATTATGTTTTCATGAATATATGTGAGTTCTTGATCCTATCTTGCAAGTCTATAGTCACCTATTATGTGTTATGATCCGACAACCCCGAAGTGACAATAATCGGGATACTTCTCGGTGATGACCGTAGTTTGAGGAGTTCATGTATTCATTAAGTGCTAATGCTTTGGTTCGGTTCTTTATTAAAAGGAGGCCTTAATATCCCTTAGTTTCCATTAGGACCCCGCTGCCACGGGAGGGTAGGACAAAAGATGTCATGCAAGTTCTTTTCCATAAGCATGTATGACTATATTCGGAATATATGCCTACATTACATTGATGAACTGGAGCTAGTTTTGTGTCACCCTATGTTATAACTATTACATGATGAATTGCATCTGACATAATTATCCATCACTGATCCAATGCCTATGAGCTTTTCACATATTATGCTTTGCTTATTTACTTTACCATTGCTACTGTTATAATTCCTACAAAACTGCTATCGTTACTTTTGCCACTGTTACCATTACTATCATACTACTTTGCTACTAAATACTTTGCTGCAGATACTAAGTTATCCAGGTGTCGTTGAATTGACAACTCAACTGCTAATACTTGAGAATATTCTTTGGCTCCCCTTGTGTCGAATCAATAAATTTGGGTTGAATACTCTACCCTCGAAAACTGTTGTGATCCCCTATACTTGTGGGTTATCAGTGGTCATGGACCTGCACCCCATTCCTGCGTCCATGGCCGGTCGGGGCGGCTTCGGGCCCGACGTGTCTCGGGAGCTGCGCTCCTTCCAGCTCCTTCGCTCGCCGGCGCCTGAGCGCCTTCGCACCCCCACCAGGTTGGTGTGATGGGTGGCCGTCCATCCCGGCGCTCTTCAATTCCGGTGCGCTTACGGAGCTGCGCCCCCTTCCAGCTCCATGGGCTAGCCGGCGTCCTTGCTGCTCCGGTCCCGGTGACCACAATCTGCGCTTCCCTCCGAACCATGGCTCGCTCGGGCCTCCGGCCACCGTTGCATCCCTCGTCGCCCCTCATTCCGCCCACCCGCCCACCTTCGTGCCTCGTTTGTCCTTCCACTGCTCCGTTGCTCGCGCGTCCGGCGGCGCCCGATGCCTCTTCGGTGACGGGCGTGGCTCCCCTCATGCGGTTCTGGCACCAACCTATACCAGACTTCCTCTACTCCGATCGTGTTCTGACGGCTTGGGATTGCTCAGACTATGGCCAAGGCGAAATCCCTGCATTCGATGCTAGCAGCGGCGACACCCGCGGGTGTCATCCCCTCCTTGGAGGCGTTGTCACGGCCAGTTCTGAGCCCCTCTTCGAGCAGCGGGGAAAACCCTAGGTCCGGCTATCCGGATCGGACTGCGGCCGCGTCTAGGCGTCATTCTCCTTCTTGAAGGCGTTGTCTTCTTTGCCCGTGGCGTCCTTGGGCTTGGATCTGAGGTTGTTGGTGGTTTGCGCTACTTCTCAGGATGGCGAGTTTAGGTGTGTTTTTCTGTTTTTGGGCCGAGCATCCCTTGTTTCTCTGCTCAGACCACCATGTTCGCGCCTTTTGCGTCCGTGTCATGTGTTGTATCACATCTTGTATTCGTTCTGATCTTCTTCTATCAATGAATGATACGCAAGCTTTCATGTGTTGTATCACATCTTGTATTCGTTCTGATCTTCTTCTATCAACGAATGATACGCAAGCTTTGCGTATTCGCGAAAAAGGAGTTCCTGGAAAGCTCCATGAGCTGATGTAATCAGGGTGTAATGTGCCATGCTGAGTACTCCCTCCGTTTCTAAATATAAGTCTTTTAGAAAAAATTAATATGGACTACATACGGATATGAGGGGACAATTTGTTATTCTTCAGATAAAAAAAGGATTTATTGTTGACCCAGCTCCGCATAGGTACATGAACAGATGGCCACAAAGTAGATATGCGGCGAGCGTCTATACACGCGCACAACACAGGACACGCACGCAGCTGACCGGACGCAAGCGAGCACCACGCACCCAGCCGACGAAGGCCGACGCACACAGGGCACTGCATCGCACGCACACGACGCACCCAGCCGGCTGGCACACTCCACGCACGGACGCACTCCAGCCGGCGACGCACCCAGCCGGCCCGGCATATTCCACGCACCTAGGGACACACTCAATGGCGTTGCAGGTCGAAGTCGGCGTCGTCGTAGGAGAAACTGGACTCGGGCGGCGACTGGTGGCGGGAGGAGCTCTGGCACGTCCTTGGCAGGAGCAGCTCGGGGGCTCCGTGACGGGACGGCTTGGGCCACCGGTAGCGAAGCAGATTGGGGAGCAGCTAGGAGATGTGGGGGATCTTGCGGACCAGGAGTCGCGGCGCCGACCGTGGCTGGGGGGCGGCCCTCGAGTCAGCCTCAATTCGGCTCGGAGAAGGGAGAGGAAGCTTGGAATGGGAGATTCGGGGTTGTGGAGCACCGATCCACCGGACGGAGTAGAGAAGAGGCTCCGACGACGGGCGGCCGGGGTTGAGGTGGCCAGGTGGGTCAGTGGGTGGCCGTGTTCGGCTCGGGAGAGGAAAACTCTGTTGCTGGAAGTCTGGAGAAGGAAAGAACGAACTGGTGTGGTGGCATTTGTGCCGTATTATGCACTTTGGTCGGAGGGTAAAACTGTCTCTGAAGCTTCAACAGTCAACAACTGGTCAAAATCGCAGGTAACTTCTAAATTGGATACCTCAATTGACTCTGGGAGCTAGGGAGCTTAGTGAATTAAAGGATTTGGGTTTTCGGTAAGAACACAACTAGAAAAGTAAATAAATACAAGAACAAAGAACTAAAACATAAATTGGAATAGAAACTTTAACAATCCATACATATATACCTAAATAAAGGGGCTATTGCTTCTGATGGTACGTCATTAAAATTGCCCCAAAGATTCAAAATAATCCTCACCAATGCCATCTATAAGTGACAAAAAACGTTTTCAGGGAATCCCATGCTTGAGCCGGCCTAAGCATAGGGACCTACTATAATCCCGCTCTGAGCCCTGCAGAACACACGACGCGCCTGTTCGGCCGCCCATGTGCGGGCTCCTGTTGTTTTGTTTTGTTTTCTATTTTTATTTTTGGTTCCATTTTTCTAATTTAAATAATTTGGAAACTTTTACAATTTAAAAAAATGGGAATTTTGAAATAAAATGTTCAAGAAAGTATATAATGTTTGTGAATTGAAAAAATGTTCGGGATTTTTCTAAAAATATTCGCATATTAAAAAAATGTTCAGAATTTAAAAAAATGTTTCTAAAATCAAAAGAAGTCCATGATTTTGAAAAAAAAGTCCTTGCATGAAAAATTATTAATGAAATTGAACAAAATGTTTGCTAATTCAAAAGATGTTCATGCATTTTAAAAAATGTCCAATAAATTTAACAACAGTTAGCGAATTAGAAAAGAGTTTATTGATTCATAAATGTTTGCTGATTTAGAAAATGTTCATGCATTTCAAAAAAAATTGTGAACTTAAAAAAACCCACCAATTCTGAAAAAAATGTTTGACTATTCTACAATTGTTCGCCGATTGAAAAGAAAATGCTTAAAAACCGTCCGCAGTATAAAAAAAATGTTCACAATTTTAAAAAATGTATTTGTAAATAGAAAAAATGTTCAGGATTTTTTGAAAATCTTTCTAAATTTGTAGAAGTGTTCACGAATGATAGGAGGTATGTAGTTAAACAGTGATGCTTTTGAGTATTTGTGACTATATACCTACGCGAATTTTGAAGAATTAATTGCGGGGTGTATCAGAATACATATTATATTACGTTTTAAAAAAAGCTTTTCTTGAAATTCAAAATAATTCTTTGAATTATCAAGTTTTTTGACAACCATGATATTTTTTTGAAAATGTGAACATTGCTTCAATTTGTGAATAAAATTTTAAAAGGAAACATTTTCTTGCATTTGTGATTTTTTTTTTAAAAAAATCATGCGATGATGTGAACAAAATGTGGTCACCCACATTGAAGATTATGATTTTTTTTCACCCGTTGTAACGCACGGGCCCTTTTGCTAGTAACTATAACGCAGTGACTAGTGACATGATGCCTCTCCGGCAACGGCGCCAGAAAAGATGGTTGATGCCCTTTGAGATCCGGTTTGGATAATGAAGTTTCCTATGCCTTTCCTCAAGGAGTGACCATGAGTTATCGAACCCATAAGAGGCTGTGCACTACGACAAAGACTTTGAAAAGTTATTCCTAGCGAATTAAATTCAATGCTCCCGTTCGTCTCCAGCACCACAACAAGGATCCTGCATCAGCACTGGAGGAGACCTGAATCGATCGACAAGACAAGCTTCGCCTCGGTGCGACTAAGCCGGCCGCCCGGGAAGTTCATTTGTTGTGCATTCGATGTTACTTTTCACTCCTATAATAAGTATACCAAAGTGGGTTGGATCGCTTCAACAGCGGCGGCGGCGCACATATGGTTCATCAAGGTAGCGAGATAGGAGAGGGACGAGGGAGGGGAAAGGGAGCACAACGTAGAGTTGAGATACTCGTTTGCTGAAATGGGCTTCATGTGGAAGGGTCCAGTCAACCACATTAAGATGATTTTTCTACCAGAGCAGCCTCCATTTAGGACAGCTAGCCCACTTAGCGACTAATGACAAGATTAGATAGCGATTAACGGCCAAAAGCATTATAGACATGAATCAAACAGCCAAAAATCTTGAGGGCATGAGAGGGCTATAAACTGGTTCAATTTTACTGTCCTAAAAAAATTGGAGGAAGTTGTGATGGAATAAAGTAGAGTTATTGCAGCATCTAGAGTCGAATTTGCCAAATCCAGCGTCTTATACGTCTGCAGGCATGCTAGGGCATATCCACGGCCAGTGATTGGGCACCTCAAATCGACGCGTCCACAATCGTGTACCTCAAATCTAGCAGCTTATATCCATACTAAAGCATGCAATGTGAAACTAAACTATGTAGACCATCAAACGGACATAGAAATCGGCAACAAACAGACATAGAAGTGCACATAATCCACATAACCAATCACCAAAAGATCACCACATTTCAACCGATGGACAAGTCCTAAACTAGATTGCTAATAACGGAAATAAAAATGGAGAGGGGGTTGAGCTTCATCACTTACTCTCTTGGTCTTTTCCCTTTAGGTCACCAGCGCTGTTGTGGCCAGGTAGGCGTCGACGGAAGGTGGGTCGTTGCAGTCGTCGTCGGAGCCGTTGGTGTGTCGGAGGAGGTGGAGGAATCGATGAAGCCCGCCATCCTCTAGACTGTGCGGTCCCGCTACCTCTTCGGCTTTGTCACTCTCGCCGCCTCCATCGCTGCCTTTGCCGCCTTGCACGCAATTGCTCCAGCCATAGCTGGAGCGCCTTCATGTTTATCCGATGGAGCCAGCAGGCATCTGCCTCCGCCGTCGTAAGCGAGATGCGGTAGACCCATGTGAGGAGCCTCTCTTCCTCATCGGGCACTGGCCCGTGGCGGCAGCGGGAGGACTGTGTGACCACTCCCGAGGCCGCCACCTTCTTCCTAGACCGCTGCCTCTCGCAGCGGGCGGCGCGTACCTCGGATTCCATCATGCACGACCGCCGTGCCGGCAAAGCAGGCACTAACACCCACTGTTGCCCTTGAGGAGTAGAGGACAGATAGTTCGAGGGCGGTAGTCGACCAGTGGACCGAAGTGGGTGCACTGCACGACGTGAGATGGACCTGCTCCAGCTCAGCACTATGGCGTCGGGCGGCAGGGGATGGAGCAGAGCCGAAGCTGACATCCGTGTCCACCCACGAGTGCTGCATCGCGATAAGAGGGCTAACTCCTCGTCGCCCACCGCATCACAGAGGAAGGTGTCCCTATCGTAACCGGATCCATCGCTCCGGTGCTACCGGAGCTGGATATGGTTGACGGAAAGGAGGAGCGGGTCGGATTGGGGAAAGGGAGGAGAAGATATGGAGAGCAAAGCAAAGTGAAGTGATCTAGGTTTTGCTCTAGGTGGGGTTTTTGTACGGAGTATGGTCATGGTGGGCCAGCATGGGATGGACTGACATAGCGGGCGCGTCCGAGCGCGCCCGCGCCTCCCTATATTCGCCCTAGATTTGGTTTGAGTATGAGTGGTACCAGACAGCCTGGGTGTTTGGCACTCGTTTGAGGAGCCGATTGGGTCGGATTTTTTGACTGGTCAATGAGCGATCCGTCCGTGTGAGCGTTGAGACCAATTTGAGGCGACCGGTTGTAGATTCTTTTAAAGCATTTACAACTACAATTGGCTAATCCTGGTTCCTATACATCCGGGAACATGCCCGCGGACAGTGACCGGGCGGGCCTCAAATGTTGCCATTTGCAAATAGAATCCCTATTTTCAAAGATCAAATACATGCAAACACATGCACGTCGATTATCTTGCCCAAACATAGTTCAGTGCACACAAATGCAAATTGTTCATAATCCAGAGATAGTCCAAACACAAATATTGTTCATAGTGCATAACGGATAAATTAGAAGCAAAGTTTATTTGATTTCTAGTGTGGACCCATGACGAGTGTGATTTTTACGCTCATCAAACCTAAGTTTAAACTAAGATATTTCATAAAACTAAGATATTCGCTCCAATATTGATACAAAGGACTAATGAATACAACGGATTGCATATATCCTATCTTTATTTTGCTTCCATGGGAAATGGGCTATTTATGGACGAAATCAAGCCATGAAAAGGAGTAAAAAGGAGATAGAGGACACCAAGTGGGAGGCGCACCAGGAAGACCAGAGCACAAGACAACGTTCCATACGACCGCACGCACTCGTATTCACGATCATATGGACTGCCATGGGCGTCCCCTCATCCAACCCAACAAATACCGTGAAGAGGCAAACACCACAAACACAAAACATCATAGAAACTTCCATCTTCGTCATCAACAGCAACTCTAGCCACCGCCATTTCCCATCTACACCTCCATAGCCGCCACCATCTCTACCACCGTAGCACTCATTGAACTAGCCATACTTTGTAATCGTGTATCACATTGAGCAACTATTGTGAGACATACTATCAATCAATCAATCTTCATGATGTGTTCTTCAATGGTTTCTCCCTTTGATCTGGTCTACACACTACTGCAGGATGCTGCTAACGCGACACTACGATCAGAGACCCTTTGATGAAACTGTGTGCGATGCATTAATCGCGAACGGTGGCGTAAAAAACCGTCAAAAAAGGTGCAAAACATTTGCGATGGCAGATGCATCAAAGACGGTTCAGATTTTAGTTCCGTGTGTGATGTAGGGCATACGATTCAGTGCAATTAACCATTTGCGATGAGGAGCAACAAAAGAAACGGGCAGCCAAATGAAGGTGTTTGCGATAAACAGCATACGGATCACTAGGATGAACTATTTGTGATTAGGCAACACAAAAGAAACGGTCAGCCAAATCAACGTGTGTGCGATATACGACATATGAGGTTCACGCGGATGAACTATTTGTGTTGAGACAAGAGAACATAAACGGTTCAATATAACAAGATGTGTGCGATACGCGGCAAACAGGTCTGTAATCAGAAATGTGTGCGAAGACCGATAATAACACAGATGATTGCTGCTAATAAGGCGTGTGTGTTGTGCGATGGGATAGCATACAAAATAACAACACACACACACACACACACACACACACACACACACACACTTATAAGGACATGGTTACATAACCAAATTAAACATCCAATTACATAGGTGGCTACTACAACCATGACATTTGCACACACCAAAGTAAACTTTTACATGTATAATTTCATAGGTGGCTACTACACACATGACACTTCCACACACAAATAAAGTAAACTATATATTACATGCATGATTAACTAGCATAAACGATTATCTGATCATCTTCTACTTCTTGTGACGCTTGCTCTGCTTGTGGCTCGATTCGGGCTCGTCGATTTGGGTAACGAGGCACTTCCTCATGTCAACGATCCGCCTGTGCATCTCGTAACATGTGTCCACGCTCTTGGCCGCGAACCTGAGGTGAGGTTCATCCAGTCATCGCATCTAGGCCCTGTGCCAGGATACGGGACTTGTTCTCTGGGCATCCTGCTTCATCTTTTCATAGTAGGGGTCGATGATGGCCGAGGCGAGTTCAACCAGGGAGTCCTTCTTGCTGCTCTAGACCCTGTAGTGGTCACGAATTTCGACAAGGTTCTGGCAGGCCAAGCCCTTAGCACTGAGCGCTTTTACATCGTCGGTGCTTTCCACCATGGCAAACTTGTAGTCGGTGCTGTTGACAAACCTGTTGAAACGGTCGCAAGGCTCTCTGGCCATGCAGTAGTGGTAGATGAGGACATGATGCTGCACGCACAACTGGGCGACGGCAACCTTCTAATCTATGCCGGGATGACCGGTGATGTACTGGAGGTCGATGTCGACCACCTTGTACTTGTCTACAGCAAGCAACTGCTCAACGGTGTTGATGTAGTCGTCCACCACGGCCGGGTCGATGGTGTACACAACCGAGAGATCTGTCTCCCTCGCGTGGGTCTCCACTTTATGCTCGCCAAACTCCATTGGAGCGCTGCTAGACATCCCCTCTCTATGTGTCGTCGTGGGTGTGCTTGTTGTGTTGTGGGGCGCGATCAAAAGGTTGAAGAGACTAAGGTTATAATGGCCATGGGAATTAAAGGAGAGGCCGGATAGCATGCCCTGATGGCAGTTCTAATTCACAGTGCGTAACTACATCGTACCGCATGTAACTGCATCGTGTGGCAACTCTTGCGGCGCAACCGCATGCATATGGGGCCCCCGACGTGATCGTGCGTGGAGGGACGCGAGTAGAGCACTCCGCGGTCGCCTCAACGATGAGCAACCATATGTATGCATATAGCAGTTGAACACACAAGGAAAAGTTGTCCACAACCCGAGCGCACAGACGGACGCGAGCAGAGCACGCCGCGGCGCCTAACAGCGAGCAACCATATATATGCATATAGCAGTTGAACTGTTTGTATAAATTAAGCATGACTGCTTAATCTATGAATGAAATCTATGCTTAATTACTCAATTTTAGTTGAAAAAGTTAGATAGTGCTAGTTAATTTTAGCTGCATATTTTGACAAATCGCCATGGGAACCGCTGGATGTCCTCTCTGTATGTGTCGTCGTGGGTGTGCTTATTCTATCATGCGCCGGCCCCAAACACTGACAGCACAACTTATAAATTTACGGATGGAGTACTAGTTACAGTGATGCATATCATTAAGCAAAGGGATCACACATGTCTGTATTGACTGGAATGAGAATGCAATAGCACAATAAGAATTAAGGAGACAAGAAGAAAGATGCATCCATCAACGTATGACCTCCTCCTCCTCAACTCGGTGTGTCGGGCCACCGACCGGCGGCTTTTGTGGCGAGGTCAAGGTGCTTCTCATCAAAGGCATCCAAGGCTTCCAGCCGGTTGAAGAAGGCCAACGTCGTAGCATCCTCAGTGGCCTTGTAGATACCTATATACATGATTTGCTCATACACGTGGATGTGTAGGTGGACAAATTCTTGCAGGGCGAGGTGCCTCGCAGCGAGCGAAGACCTCTAGGTGGACATTCTTCGTGGCGTCGGTGGGCAGTCGCAGGGCCACCAGTGCTTGAAAGAGGTTCCGACCATGGAGGCCGATTAGGGTGGCAGGCAATGAGGAGCCCGGGCGCGTGGGCTGGAGGAGTACGGCGATGTCGTCCGCGAGCTTCTTGACGATGGTGAACTTGTTGGTGGTGGCAACGATCATCTGGTCCAACTGAGAGTCGTAGCTGGCGTTGACGACGACCATCCACCAGTCGGTTGCCAACACCGTCTGGAGACGAACCTCGGTGCCATGCCGTAGGCTGGCGTCGTGGACCGTCTGGCACAACTGCTGGCCGCTCGTTCGCATCACCGCCATGGGTCTCGAGTGAGCACTTTTGCGCTTAGTGTAGGTGCTTAGGAAAATGCTTAGGTGCATATGATGTGATAGATGCATTGGAATGGAGGGGCGCCTTTATATGAGTGCAAACTGCATTGCATTCACATTGTGCTGCCTCTTTTCCCGGTACTCCTCCCATTACTTCCCTTATGCTTTCATGATGCTAATTGAAGGAGGATGCATCATTGGCCGTTCAACATTTCAGGAACCGCTACCCTCTCCCTCGTCTGCATTAAAGCCTGCTACCTCTTGAGCACTGTGTTGGTTTTCCCTTGAAGAGGAAAGGGTGATGCAGTAAAGTAACGTAAGTATTTCCCTCAGTTTTTGAGAACCAAGGTATCAATCCAGTAGGAGGCTCCTCAAAAGTCCCACGCACCTACACAAACAACAAGAACCTCGCAACCAACGCGATAAAGGGGTTGTCAATCAATTCACGGTAACTTGCAAAAGAGAGATCTGATAGAGATAATAAGATAAGATAAATATTTTTGGTATTTTTATGATATAGATTGGAAAGTAAAGATTGCAAATAAAAGTAGATCGGAAACTTATATGATAAAATATAGACCCGGGGCCATAGGTTTCACTAGTGGCTTCTCTCAAGATAGCATAAGTATTACGGTGGGTGAACAAATTACTGTCGAGCAATTGATAGAAAAGTGCATAGTTATGAGAATATCTAGGCATGATCATGTATATAGGCATCACATCCGCAACAAGTAGATTGAAACGATTCTGCATCTACTACTATTACTCCACACATCGACCGACTCCTGCCTGCATCTAGAGTATTAAGTTCATAAGAACAGAGTAACGCATTAAGAAAGATGACATGATATAGAGGGATAAACTCAAGCAATATGATATAAACCCCATCTTTTTATCCTCGGTGGCAACAATACAATACGTGCCTTGCTGCCCTAACATCCTTTGGGAAAGGACACCGCAAGATTGAACCCAAAGCTAAGCACTTCTCCCATTGCAAGAAAGATCAATCTAGTAGGCCAAACCAAACTGATAATTCGAAGGGACTTGCAAAGATAACCAATCACACATAAAAGAATTCAGAGGACATTCAAATATTTCTCATAGATAAAGTTGATCATAAGCCCACAATTCATCGGATCTCGACAAACACACCGCAAAAAGTGTTCCATCGAATAGATCTCCAAGAAGATCGAGGAGAACTTTGTATTGAGATTCAAAGAGAAAGAAAAAGCCATCTAGCTAATAACTATGGACCCGAAGGTCTGTGGTAAACTACTCACAACTCAATGGAGAGGCCTTGGAGATGATGTAGAGGCCCTCTGTGGTCGATTCCCCCTCCGGCGGAGCGCCGGCGAAGGCTCCAAGATGGGATCTCGCGGATACAAAAGGTTGCTGCGGTGGAAATAGTTTTTCGTGGTGCTCCTGGATGTTTTCAAGGTACGGGAGTATATATAGGCGAAGGAAGTACGTCGGTGGAGCCACGAGGAGCCCACGAGGGTGGGGGGCACGCCGGGCACCCTCGTGGCCGCCTCGTTTGCTGCTTGACGTCCACTCCAAGTCTCCTGGATTGCGTTTGTTCCGAAAAGATCGCTCCTGAAGGTTTCATTCCGTTTGGACTCCGTTTGATATTCCTTTTTCTTCGAAACACTGAAATAGGCAAAAAAGAGCAATTCGGGCTGGGCCTCCGATTAGTAGGTTAGTCCCAAAATGATATAAATGTGTAAAGTAAAGCCCATTAATATCCAAAACGGGTAATATAATAGCGTGGAACAATCAAAATTATAGATACGTTGGAGACGTATCAAGCATCCCCAGTCTTAATTCCTGCTCGTCCTCGAGTAGGTAAATGATAAAAACAGAATTTTTGATTTGGAATGCTACCTAGCATAATCCTCAATGTAATTTTCTTTATTGTGGCATGAATGTTCAGATCCAAATGATTCAAGACAAAAGTTCATATTGGCATAAGAAATAGTAATACTTCAAGCATACTAATAAAGCAATCATGTCTTCTCAAAATATCATGGCATTAGAAGGTTCATCCCTACAAAATCATATAGTTTGGCTATGTTTCATTTTCATCACACAAAATACTCCCATCAAGAACAACCCTGGTTTCAGCCACGCAATTGGTTCATACTTTTTAACGCACTTTAGCTTTTTTCAACTCTCACGCAATACATGAGCGTGAGCCATGGATATAGCACTATGGGTGGAATAGAATATGATGATGGAGGTTGTGTGGAGAAGACAAAAATGAGAAAGTCTCACATTGACGAGGCTAATCAACGGGCTATGGAGATGCCCTTCAATTGATGTCAACATGAGGAGTAGGGATTGCCATGCAACGGATGCACTAGAGCTATAAATGTATGAAAGCTCAACAAAAGAAACTAGTGGGTGTGCATCCAACTTGCTTGCTCACGAAGACCTAGGGCATTTTGAGGAAGCCCATCGTTGGAATATACAAGCAAAGTTCTATAATGAAAAATTCCCACTAGTATATGAAAGTGACAACATATGAGACTCTCTATATGAAGAACATGGTGCTACTTTGAAGCACAAGTGTGGAAAAAGATAGTAACATTGTCCCCTTTTTTATTTCTTTTTCTTTCTTTTTTTGGGCCTTTTTTTGGCCTTTCTTTTTTTTCTTTTTTTTCCTTGGCCTTTCTTTTTTTATAAGGGACAATGTTCTAATAATGATGATCATCAAATTCTACTTATTTACAACTCATGAATTAAAACTCAAAACTAGAACAAGATATGACTCTATGTGAATGCCTCCGGCGGTGTACCGGGATGGGCAATGAATCAAAAGTGACATGTATGAAAAATTATGCATGGTGGCTTTGCCACAAATACGATGTCAACTACATGATCATGCAAGGCAATATGACAATGATGATACGTCTCATGATGAACGGAATGGTGGAAAGTTGCATGGCAATATATCTCGGAATGGCTATGGAAATGCCATAATAGGTAGGTATGGTGGCTGTTTTGAGGAAGATATAAGGAGGTTTATGTGTGACAGAGCGTATCATATCACGAGGTTTGGATGCACCGTGAAGTTTGCACCAATTCTCAAGGTGAGAATGGGCAATGCTCGGTACCGAAGAGGCTAGCAATGATGGAAGGGTAAGAGTGCTTATAATCCATGGACTCACATTAGTCATAAAGAACTCATATACTTATTGAAAAAGTTTTATTAGCCCTCAAAGCAAAGTACTACTACACATGCTCCTATGGGAAGGGTTGGTAGGAGTTAACCATCGCACGATCCCGACCTCCACACATAAGGAAGGCAATCAAAATAGCATCCCATGCAACAAGTTTGTTACACAACTTTTACCATACGTGCATGCTACGGGACTTGCCAACTTCAACACAAGTATTCTTTAAATTCACAATTACCCAACTAGCATGACTCTAATATCACCACCTCTATATCTCAAGACAATTATCAAGCATCAAATTGATCATAGCATCCAATTCACTTCCTATGATAGTTTTTATTATACCCAACTTGGATGCCCATCATTCAAGGACCAATTTTACAACCATAGAAAATACCATGATGTTCTAATAGACTCTCAAAATAATATAAGTGAAGCATGAGAGATCAACAATTTTTACAAAATAAAGCCACCACCGTGCTCTAGAAGATATAAGTGAAGTACTAGAGCAAAACTATCTAGCTCAAATGATATAAGTGAAGTACATAGAGTATTCTAATAAATTCCAAATCATGTGTGTCTCTCCCAAAAGGTGTGTACAGCAAGGATGATTGTGGTAAACTAAAAATCAAAGACTAATATCATACAAGACGCTCCAAGAAAAATACATATCATGTTGTGAATAAAAATATAGCTCCAAGTAAAGTTACCGATAAACGAAGACAAAAGAGGGGATGTCTTCCGGGGCATCCCCAAGATTAGGCTTTTGGTTATCCTTGAATATCTTGGGGTGCCATGGGCATCCCCAAGCTTAGGCACTTGTCACTCCTTATTCCATAGTCCATCAAATCTTTACCCAAAACTTGAGAAACTTCACAACACAAAACTCAACAGGAAATCTCATAAGCTCCGTTAGTGCAAGAAAGAAAAACCACCACATAAGGTACTGTAATGAACTCATTCTTTATTTATATTGGTGTTTAAACCTACTGTATTCCAACTTCTCTATGGTTCATACCCCCCG
This sequence comes from Aegilops speltoides, assembly GCA_021437245.1. Lineage (NCBI taxonomy): Eukaryota > Viridiplantae > Streptophyta > Magnoliopsida > Poales > Poaceae > Aegilops > Aegilops speltoides. Next base: position 325,302,264 of record CM038142.1, on the reverse strand, counting down.
ATACTAGCCATAGATGCATCAAAATAAGCAAACAACACACGAAAAACAGAATCTGTCAAAAACAGAACAGTCTGTAGCAATCTATAACTTTCGAATACTTCTGGAACTCTAAAAATCCTACCAAAATAGGAAGTCCTGGGGAATTTGTGTATTGATCTATTTCGAAAAGAATCAACGCAAATCAAGTTTCTGTGATTTACTAAAAGTATTTTTGTGCGTGCAAAAGTTTCTGTTTTTCAGCAGAATCAAATTAACTATCACCGTAGGTTATCCTATAGGTTCTACTTGGCACAAACACTAATTAAAACATAAAACCACATCTAAACAGAGGCTAGATGAAATATTTATTACTAAACAGAAGCAAAAAGCAAGAAACAAAAATAAAATTGGGTTGCCTCCCAACTAGCGCTATCGTTTAACGCCCCTAGCTAGGCATAAAAGCGAGAATAGATCTAAGTATTGCCATCTTTGGCATTCAATTCATAAGTGGCACGCATAATGGATTCATAAGATAATTTAACTTTCTTTCTAGGAAAGTGTTCCATGTCTTTCCTTAATGGGAATTGGAATCTAATATTCCCTTCCTTCATATCAATAATTGCACCAATCGTTCTAAGGAAAGGTCTACCAAGAATAATAGGACATGAAAGATTGCAATCTATATTAAGAATGATAAAATATACGGGCACATAATTCCTATTTGCAACAATAAGAACATCATTGATCTTTCCCATAGGTTTATTAATGCTGGAATCCGCAAGGTGCAAGTTTAAAGAGCAATCATCAAAATCATGGAAACCTAGCACATCACATAAAGTTTTCGGAATCGTGGAAACACTAGCACCCAAATCACACAAAGCATAGCACTCATGATCTTTAATTTTAATCTTTATAGTAGGTTCCCACTCATTATAAAGTTTTCTAGGTATAGAAACTTCCAATTCCAGTTTTTCCTCATAAGATTACATCAAAGCATCGACAATATGTTTGATAAAAGCTTTATTTTGACTATAAGCATGAGGAGAATTCAACACGGATTGCAACAGGTAAATACAATATACTAAAGAACAATTATCATAATTAAATTCCTTGAAATCCATAATAGTGGGTTCAATGCTATGTAAAGTTTTGACCTCTCCAATCCCACATTTATCAAATTTAGCATCAAGATCTAAAAACTCCGAATTATTGGGATGCCTTTTAACTAAAGTTGACTTATCTCCAGTCCCATCATTATCAAGATTCATATTGCAAAACAAAGATTTAATAGGGGACACATCAATAACTTTTAGATCTTCATCATTATTTTCCCCTAACCCTTCTGGTTTGGCAGCCATCTTATCGACCAAGGTGGCTTGCTTATCAGAAATTTGGGCTATTCATTTTTCAAGACAAGCAATCTAAGAATTCAAACCATAAAATTCCTTAGTCATATCATCAAGCTCTTTGTTTATGTATTCCATAAAGCTTTTTTGTTCTTTAAGCTCTTTCTAAAGAAATTGTTATGCTCAAATTGTAAAGTCATAAAGCTTCTAATATTTAATTCAATCTGTTCCAACCTTTTAAGATGAAGATCAACGTTCTTAGGCAGATCCATAAGGGCAAACAGGCACACAAGAGGCAAGCGGAAAGAGGGAAAAAGAGGGCGAATAAAACGGCAAGGGTGAAGTGGGGGAGAGGAAAACGAGAGGCAAATGGCAAATAATGTAATGTGAGGGAGATGAGTTTGTGATGGGTACTTGGTATGTCTTGACTTGAGCGAAGACCTCCCCGACAACGGCGCTAGAAATCCCTCTTGCTACCTCTTGAGCACTCGGTGGTTTTCCCTTGAAGAGGAAAGGGTGATGCAGTAAAGTAGCGTAAGTATTTCCCTCAGTTTTTGAGAACCAAGGTATCAATCCAGTAGGAGGCTCCTCAAAAGTCCCACGCACCTACACAAACAAACAAGAACCTCGCAACCAACGCGATAAAGGGGTTGTCAATCCCTTCACGGTAACTTGCAAAAGTGAGATCTGATAGAGATAATAAGATAAGATAAATATTTTTGGTATTTTTATGATATAGATTGGAAAGTAAAGATTGCAAATAAAAGTAGATCGGAAACTTATATGATAAAAAAGATAGACCCGGGGACCATAGGTTTCACTAGTGGCTTCTCTCAAGATAGCATAAGTATTACGGTGGGTGAACAAATTACCGTCAAGCAATTGATAGAAAAGTGCATAGTTATGAGAATATCTAGGCATGATCATGTATATAGGCATCACGTCTACAACAAGTAGATTGAAATGATTCCGCATCTACTACTATTACTCCACACATCGACCGACTCCTGCCTGCATCTAGAGTATTAAGTTCATAAGAACATAGTAACGCATTAAGAAAGATGACATGATGTAGAGGGATAAACTCAAGCAGTATGATATAAACCCCATCTTTTTTATCTTTGTTGGCATAATACAATACGTGCCTTGTTGCCCCTGCTATCACTGGGAAAGGACACCAGAAGATTGAACCCAAAGCTAAGCACTTCTCCCATTGCAAGAAAGATCAATCTAGTAGGCCAAACCAAACTGATAATTCGAACAGACTTGCAAAGATAACCAATCACACATAAAATAATTCAGAGGAGATTCACATATTTCTCATAGATAAACTTGATCATAAACCCACAGTTCATCGGATCTCAACAAACACACCGCAAAAAGAGTTACATCAAATAGATCTCCAAGAAGATCGAGGAGAACTTTGTATTGAGATTCAAAGAGAGGGAAGATGCCATCTAGCTAATAACTATGGACCCGAAGGTCTGTGGTCAACTACTCACAACTCATCGGAGAGGCCTTGGACATGATGTAGAGGCCCTCCATGGTTGATTCCCCCTCCGACGGAGCGCCGGCGAAGGCTCCAAGATGGGATCTCGCGAATACAGAAGGTTGCGGCAGTGGAAATAGTTTTTCGTGGTGCTCCTGGATGTTTTCAGGGTACGGGAGTATATATAGGCGAAGGAAGTACGTCGGTGGAGCCACGAGGAGCCCACGAGGGTGGGGGGCGCGCCCACCCCCTTAGGGCGCACCGGGCACCCTCGTGGACGCCTCGTTTGCAGCATGACGTCCACTCCAAGTCTCCTGGATTGCGTTTGTTCCGAAAAGATTGCTCCCGAAGGTTTCATTCCCTTTGGACTCTGTTTGATATTCCTTTTCTTCGAAACACTGAAATAGGCAAAAAACAGCAATTGGGGCTGGGTCTCCGGTTAGTAGGTTAGTCCCCAAAATGATATAAAAGTGTAAAGTAAATCCCATAAACATCCAAAATGGGTAATATAATAGCATTCAACAATCAAAAATTATAGATACGTTGGGGACGTATCAAAGCCGTATCGGGAACTACGCCGCGCTGTCAAATCAAATAATCTTATCGCTTGCCACCTGCACGCCCGGTTGAACACGCCTCCTCGCCTCCATCTATGCTTAATTACTGAATTTTAGTTGCAAAAATTAGATACTGCTAGTGATTTTTAGCTTTATATTTTGACAAATCGCAGTGTTACAAGGTTGACAAATGGCAATGTTACTAGATCAACAAATGTTAATCTTTCCAGTTTGACAAATGGCAACATAACCAATATGACAGATGCAAATCTTACCAAATTGTTTGTGAGTGGTTGCACACGGGTCATGCAAAAGAACTGTTTGCGTTCAAGAGATGCACAATCCTACTCTCACTTTGCATACGGGTGTTCTTTCTAAAACGTTTGCGGTCAAGAGCCATTAAAACCTATAGCCATTAAAAACAAGACACGTGGCGTCATGTGAATGGTTAAATTTTGAATTATGCACATAAATGCATTGAAAACTCAATTGATGCATAAAAATGTCCAAACGAACCCCAAAAAAACTCAAAAATTGACACAGCACTCCTGTTGTTCTATGTTGACACGAGAAATTTTTTGAAAGCAATAAGAGGCAATGGATATTGTTTCGTCCCCAAAGGTGGGACGTTCCCTACTGAAACCATCATGCTTGTTGTGAGAAGCTCTGGTTTGTGAGAAGCATATACCCAAACCTGGCCCAAATGGGACCAAAAATTTACCACGTCATGTTGATGCCACTCCATGATAGCATGCCAAGTTTCATGAATTTCAGACAAGTTTTGGATTTACTAGAATTTTAAAACCAGGTATCTCAATGTTTGCGGCCGAGTGACGGTGGTAGGGTGTTTGACATTCATTCCCATTTCTTGCATGGGACCTAAGCATGCAACCAAGGACACGGATTTGAATTTTCAACCAATTTATATGCATTAGAGCATGTGCATGTAGTTCAAATTTGAATTATGCACATAAATGCATTGAAAAACTCAATTAATGCATAAAAATGTCCAAACGAACCCCGAAAAATCCCAAAAATTGACACAACACTACTGTTGTTCTATGTTGACACGGGAATTTTTTTGAAAGCAATAAGAGGCAATGGATATCATTTTGTCCCCAGAGGTGGGACGTTCCCTACCGAAACAATCAGGCTTGTTGTGAGAAGCTCTGGTTTGTGAGAAGCATATCCCCAAACCTGCCCCAAATGGGACAAAAAAACTACCACGACATGATGATGCCGCTACATGATAGCATGCCAAGTTTCATGAATTTTAGATAAGTTTTGCATTTACTAGAATTTAAAAACCAGGTATCTCAATATTTGCGGCCGAGTGACGGTGGCAGCGTGTTTGATATTCATTACCATTTCTTGCATGGGACCTAAGCATGCAACCAAGGACATAGATTTCAATTTTCAACCAATTTATATGCATTAGAGCATGTGTATGTAGTTCACATTTGAGTCATGCACATGAATGCATAGAAAACTCAGTTAATGTATAAAAATGTCCAAGCGAACCCCCAAAAATCCCAAAAATTGACACAACACCCATGTTGTTCTATGTTGACACTAGGGAAAAAATTGAAATTGAGAAGAGGCAATGCATATCGTTTCGTCCAGAAAGGTGAAACGTTCCCTACCGAAACCATCGGGCTTGTTGTGAGAAGCTCTGGTTTGTGAGAAGCATATCCCCAAACCTGCCCCAAATGGGACAAAAAAATTACCATGGCATGTTGATGCCGCTCCATGTCAGCATGCCAAGTTTCATGAACTTCAGACGAGCTTTGGATTACTAGAATTTAAAAACCAGGTATATATCTCAATGTTTGCGGCCGAGTGACGGTGGTAGGGTGTTTGACATTCATTCTCATTTCTTGCATGGAACCTAAGTATGCAACCAAGGACACAGAATTGAATTTTCAACTAATTTATATGCATTAGAGCATGTGCATGTAGTTCAAATTTGAATTATGCACATGAATGCATAGAAAACTCAGTTAATGTATAAAAATGTCCAATCACACCATGAAAAATCCCAAGATTGACACAACACTCCTGTTGTTCTATGTTGACACTCGGAAAAAAATTGAAATCGAGAAGATGCAACGGGTATCGTTTCGTCCAGAAAGGTGAAACGTTCCCTACCGAAACAATCACACTTGTTGTGAGAAGCTTTGGTTTATGAGAAGCTTATACCCAAACCTGCCCCAAATGGGACAAAAAATTTACCACGAAATGTTGATGCCGCTCCATGATAGCATGCCAAGTTTCATGAATTTCGGACGACTTTTGGATTTACTAGAATTACAAAAGCAAGCACCTGAACGTTTGCCGGAGAGCCACGATGCCGTGGTGTTTGAAATTCATCCCCATTTCTTGAATGGGATGTAAGCAGCAACCCATGGACACATATATCATTTTACAACCCATTTTGGTGCACCGGAGCATGTGCATGTGGTTTTAATTTTGAATTGTGTACCCGAAATGCCTAGAAAACCAAGTTACCGTATAAAAATGTCCATACGAACCCGGAATAATTCCAAAAAACTGGACGACACACCTATAGTTGCATGTTCACTATAGATAGAAGTTCTAGAAATTCAAACACCATCCTTTGCAGTTGTGACCCCATTATGTAATTCAAATCAAGATGAAAAATCAAGTAGATCCCACACAGTTTATTATCACCAACCTGGTGAGATGCAGTACAAAATATCCTGGAGGACGTCGGTGTATAGTACGCCTATGGCTTACATGAGAAGGTGCGACGACTACAGTCCACAGCCCGTTCTGAATAAGGGACCGTGTCTGAAGACACTTTGCGCGCTAGTTTTTTTGCTGAAGCGATTCCAAATTTTCGGCTTTCGCGGAAATATCTACCTCCCCGCCCCTCCCCCTTACCAAAAGCCACATTTCCCCTGTTTCCGCCTTCCTTTCCAAGTTGAAACCTTCACTCCTTGCTTGCAGCGCCGCCTCCTCGCCAGCAACTCTCCTTCACGCTGCTCGGCCTCGCCTATCCAGGCAGGTAATCCACACCCGATCCCCATCCTCCCCCTCCTTCCACATCCCACATGCCCCGACCACCGGCGCGAGTGCGACACCTTCCACCCAAATCACCGACCCCTCCACCAAATAAGCGCCGCCCTAAGCCATGGTGCACGTAGTATAGCCAGGATCTCAAGGAGCATTTGGCAGCAGAGAAGCAAATCGCGGCTGCACACGCGGATGAGGTCGTGATGGCTGCCATTCGTGCCGACCCCCAGATCTTTGAGGAGCACCTCGCCGTCGAGGCCACCGTCGATGCCTCACGCACCGACGCCACGGCGTGGCTGGCTGCTTTAAACATAGTTTGTGGCATTTTCTCGAGGCCATCATGGGTGCCTTTGACGAAGACCACGAGGTGTTTTCTCACTGTGCACGTGCTTACCTCATCTCGAGAGCCAACAGGTTGGTGCCCGGAGCGACTCAGGCAACTCACCACTACGATGAGGGCACCACGATGCGGAGGCCTTGCCCTCTTCCATGTCCAAGGAGCCAATCATCATCGATATCTTCGACAATGAGTAGCTTGTCTTATTAGCTCACTATAAGGACCCATGTCCAGTTTGCTAGCTACTGCCTTTCCTTAACAAATCTAGTGAATTGTGCTATCTACTTTTACCATGCAATCTTCTGCTCTAGTGTATATGTTCTATATGTCGTGCAATGTGGTGTTCAGTTAACTGTTTGGTTCAATTTTGCAAATGTGATGTTCAATTCTTTAGGGTGCAATTTTCCAAGTTGTTAAGCATGCTTGGTTTGGTTAACTGTCTGATCTTCTATTAGGAGTATGTTATATTGTGCAATGTGGTGCTCAGTTAACGTTTGGTTCATTTGTTGTGGTGTTTAGTTAACTGTTTGGTTCAATTCTGCAATGCGATGTTCAATTGTTGTGTGTGCATTCTGTTATTGTATACCATGTGAGAAATAAATCGAATTTGGCTGTACTAAATGTCGTGGTTCTAAGTCTGACAGTAGAAAGGGGGGTAGGTATGGAGAGGCAAGATCTTAGCTATGGCGAAGATGTACACACGAGGTTTACGAGTTCAGGCCCTTCTCGGAGGAAGTAATAGCTCTACGTCTCGGTGCCCGGAGGCGGTCGATTGGTTTATGTGTGTTGTGTTACAGGGGGTGCGAACCCTTGTCCTAGAGGAGGGGGGTGGCTTATATAGAGTGCGCCAGGACCCCAACTCACCTCCATTACAAGGAGCTTAATGTACATAAAGTAAGGGAGTCACTGGTAACGGCAGTCTTAAATAGTCTTAATGCTCATGAAGACTAAGGAGTGAATGCCCGGTCGTTGTGCGCTCTTCCGACTCCTGGTCTTCAATATGGTTGAGTCATTCCCCATACGGTCGAGTGAAAGTGGAGAATGACGGTCGAGTGATTATACCGTCGAGTGGATTCTTGGTCTTCTTATCTTCTGGGGTAGTGACCTTGGGTAGGACGTATAGGTCAGGCCTATGACCCTACCCCAGGTCTGTATCCTCATCAGTAGCCCCCGAATGGATTAAGGTGCGAGTGTAAAATAGGCTGAAATTGAACTTGCCCTGAGCCTTGGGATCTCGCGAGCGCTTTCTACAAGTCTGAGCGCCCGCGTCGATGTTTGGTGTCGACTCAGTCGCCTTGATCCATTCCGTGGACAGTCGAGTGAACTGTTGATCTTATGTGCCGAGTGTTGCGTTGGAGTGCGGGATCTTGGGTGCGATTGCCTGTAGTGTATCCCGGATTCCGCGGGATACGAAATTTCGGGGAAGCGCGCTAGACGGGGAGTACCGAAGTGGGCGGAGCGAATAAATAGTGATTCCTCGATTTTCGCACCGCCTTTTTCGCCACGTACATGACTGTTGCGTGATTTGACGGGATCGTCTGGTCCCACGCGTCAGTCACTCGGAAACAATCCCTTATAAGGTGACCGGACCGAGGCGCCGGTATTGTACACATCTTCTATTCCTTCTTTTTTCTCCGTTTCTCCGCCACACCTTTCCTGCTCTGACGCCACTGCCCCGTTGCCATGTTGAAGGACAAGACGGCGGCGCTAGAGCGCGCAAAGAAGACGAAGAAGGTGGCGAAGGGCAGGAAGCAGCAGCGTGGGTCATCGTCGCGCGTGAGGCTGCCGCCGGGCTGGATCCAGGGCGATTGGATCCGGTCTTCGATTCAGCAGGCGGACCTGGACGAGCTGACGGAGTCGGGGTTAATCGCCAAGGGAGCGGCAATGCTGCCGGAGGGGGAGATGAGCCCTCAGCCTCAGCCGGGTGAGTGTGTTCTGCTCGCCACCCACGTCGACCGCAGCTTTTCGCTTCCCCCACACCCTTTCTTCCGGGGGTTTCTGAACTTTTTTGGTGCTCAACTCCACCACTTCTCCCCCAACACCATCACGTATTTAGCTGCTTTCGTGTCGATGTGCGAGAACTTCTTGGGGTGTCGACCGCACTGGGGCCTTTCCAAGCACATCTTCACCATTCGTTCCCAATCGGTTAAAAAGGCGAAGTCAAGTGACTCAAAAACCCATGTCATCCAGATGTGCGGGGGTTTAGGTATCCAAAAGAGTAAAGGGAGTGCTTTTCCTGCTATGACTCTTCCTGATTCTGTTAGAGGCTGGCAATCGACTTGGTTCTATTGCCAGGATGTCGCGGCCCCAGGTCAGTCGACCGGCCTTCCCCGCTTCTCGTTTTACCGAGTCCAGACTCCTGCCCCGCTGAAAGTTACGACTGGCGAGACCATGGAGACGAGGATGTTGGTAGATAGGGTGGTCCAGCTTATAAATGATGGTGTCACGGGTCTGGATCTGTTGGAGGTGTTCCTCAGTTGACGCATCCAGCCTCTCCAGACCCGCGATCATCCGATGTGGCTGTACTCCGGACCGGACGACACCACACGGGTTCATCCAAAAGAAGTACCGTCTGCAACAGTAGCTTCGTGGCTGAGGAGCATCACAGGCAATCAGGACAATCCTAGAGGATCTAGGTGAGTCGTCCCCTTTAGCAGCAACAACCCACCCAACAAGGTACACTTTTCGCTCCGACTGTTTCTCATTCATGCTCTGACTGTGCTTGAGATTGACCGACTCATGTTCGACCAATTTGTTCTGCAGGTGTTCATTGTGATGCATTCGACGCCCAATGGCGAGCTGGCTTTGGAGCAAACCCAGGAGGGGGAGGACAGCGCGGAAGATAGTGACGAGTGGGATTCTCAGGAAGACGACGAGGAGGAGGAGAGCGAGGAGTCGGACGAGGAGGAGGAAGTCGACTCGCCGCCGCGCTCCGAACGTCAATCCAAACAGCAGCATGACCCGGCGGCGGGCGCGGGAAAGGTGTGGGTCCGAGTGCCAATACCCAGAAGCGCACTCGGACGTCGACTCGGGAGCCGATGGAGAAGGTGGCCAAACAGCCTAAAGTTGCTCCCTCCAAGGCTCGGAAGACACTGCCGTGCATCAAGATGGACGTCCCCGTTGCCTCAGGGTGGGAATCTTGTCCGTGTTTCCGTAAGTCGACTGAAAAATTTCTTAATCTGACCGACCAATCCTTGTGTATTTCCAGCCCTACCTCTGCTGCCACTGACATGGACGTCGTCAAGGCACCAGGAGACGAAGAGGCCACCTCCCGAGCTGGTAAGTTTGTTCAGTCAAGTTCTGTTTAGTCGAGTGGATGGCCAATTGACTGGAAACTTGACATTTCCCTTCTTATGTAGCTGCACAAGATATCATTGTGCTTCCTGATAACGAAGAAGAAGAAGTGCCTCTACAGGAGAGGAAGAAGAAGAGTGGAAGCTCAAGCAGGAAGAAGCTTGAAGTCCAGGTCCCGCAGTCGACACCAGCGCCTGAAGCGATAGTCCGGACCAATGTCACATTCGCTAACCCGTTGACGACTGATCATCTGTCAGGGTCGACTGCGCAGACACCTGCTGCATCGGTGCAACTCCACTCGTCTGACCCGGCAGCTACTTCAGCCCCTCTGGAGCCATCTCTCTTTGCTACATGTCAAACTCCAGACGACTCGCTGAGTGCTGCTAGGGAAGCTCTTTACCAGGCAAACCTTGTCATGGAGCAGGTGAAAGTGATTCATGAAGCTAGTCAGATAGCTTACAACGCCAGCACTCCTCTTCAGACCAATGTTTAGGTCAGCAAAACTCCGACTGAAATTTCTGGATGTCACTTTTATATCTGATCACCCACTGGGTGTTCCTTCGTTCAAAATTCAGGAAATCTTCAATTCTGCACTTTTCGAATCAGTGGGGGCACGTCGAGTGCACCCACTTGGTGTAGTCCCCGAGACCACGATCGGCTGCTGGCAGTCGACCGAGGTCTAATGATGTGTCTTTTTTTTCTGAACTCCTGCTGATTATTGATCTGATCCAGTGGGGGCACGCTAAGTGCACCCACTGGGTGTAGTCCCCGAGACTACTGTTGAAAATTTGATTCGGCAGTAGTCTTCGAGTAACTCTTTGCTTTCAATCGGTGCTTCGAACTGTCGACTGATATGTTCTGTCTTTCTGGTTGCAGAGGTCTTGTGATCTTGGAGCTTGGCTCACCGAGTTGAAGAAGAAACATATCAGCGTTGAACTTGACCTCGAACTTGCGAAGAAGAATCTGAAGACTGCCCAACAAGAAACGGCCATCATGGGAGGTAATCACTCGACCATCCTGTTTGTTATGTAGCTTCATGCCTCGCGCTAGTTTTTCCTTCAGTCTCTTTGAACCGAGTGATTTCACACGAGCAGATGTGCGTAGTGAAAATCGTCAACTTCAGTCTCGTCTGAAGAGTGTTGTTTCTTTAGAGAGGATGAAGGAGGCTTTGGAGCATAAGGATCTGGATCTGGCAGCCGCTCAGAAGGAAGCACGCGAGAAGACGAAGCTTGCGGACCAGAAGTTGGCTTCGGTCAGCAAACTGGAGGAGGAGAACGCGAAGCTGAAGGCTGCCATCACAGACGCCAACCAGGAAGTTGAGCAACTGAAGAAGGACAAGGAAAATCTGACTACTGAAGTTGGCGGCCTTAAGACCAAGACTGACAAGCTAGAGTCCTATCTGGAGCAACTCGCCGCCAAACTTGTTCTGAAGCTTGAAGGTATGATCAGTCGACTCATCACTTTGTTGCCGATTGAACTTTGTTATCTCGTTGTCGACTCATCACTTTTTGCATTGGGACAAAACTGTGTCAGGACTTTGAGGCTGAAATTGGGCGGGTCGAGACAGGTCTTGACCCCATCAACTGTCCCATGAAAGGTGAAGTTGCGATGAACTTGCTTCGACTGGAATCGCGCTTGGACGGTGCAGTCGACTATCTGGCTCGGCTGAAGGCGGCGATGGCCCGAGTGGACGCTGAGCTCTGGCCTCGGGAGGAACTGTCTCAAGACCTCGAGTCCTTGATGGCTCGGCTAAACTAGATTCCAGGTCGAGTGCAAGAGTGGAAGAAATCTTCTGCCCATTATGGTGCTGATGTCGCTTTGTCTCTGGTCCGAGTGCATTGCAAGGAAGCTAAGGAAGACAAGTTGGCAGCTCTCAAAGTGGCAAACACTAAGAAGCATTCCTTCCAGGACTTCATGGACACTTTCCTCGAGGCATCCACTCGCATCGCCGACAGCATCGACCTCGACAGCTTCTACGACCCGGCCAGTCCTTCTCCCGCCGAGTGACAAAATAAAAACATTATGCTATCACTTTTATTTGCCTCGGAATGCCGAGTGAATTTGTAACCGTTAAAACTCCTTCGTGTCTGATGCCTGAGCACTTTATTCTGCGGTTAAGAAACTTTGGATTTGTCACCTCATAAACTGTGTCTGTCTTCAAACGAAAATCGTTTTCCCTCGAATTGTTGTCTGTTTGCTTGATGCAGCTGCTGGAGAAGGATGGCCAGTCGACTGATCGGGCGGTCCTTGAGCAACCTTGATCAGCTCATCAGCGAGGCGTTCAGCAATGATCTTGGCGTTCCAGTCGACTGATCGGATGATCCTTGAGCAGCATTGATCAGCTCATCAGCAAGGCACTCAGCAATGGTCTCGACGTTCCTGTTAACCGATTGGGTGATCCTTGAGGAGCATTGATTAGCTCACCAGCAAGGCATTCAGCAATGGTCTTGACGTTCTTGTCAACCAATTGGGTGATCCTTGAAGAACATTGATCAGCTCATCAGCAAGGCATTCAACAATGGTCTTGATGTTCCTGTCAACCGATTAGGTGATCCTTGAGGAGCATTGATCAGCTCATCAGCAAGGCACTCAGCAATGGTCTTGACGTTCCTGTCAACCACCCGGTAAGGTTTTTCAAACTTAGGCGAGCAATAGGCTGGAGCTAAGCCTCTGAGTGGGAGGTTCGCTCTCCACTCGGTAGGATTTTTCAAACTTAGGCGAGTGCGGGACTACAGCTAAGCCCCTGAGTGGGAGGTTTGCTCTCTACTCGGTAGGATTTTTCAAACTTAGGCGAGTGTGGGACTGCAGCTAAGCCTCCGAGTGGAAGGTTTGCTCTCCACTTGGTGGGATTTTTCAAACTTAGGCGAGTGCGGGAATGCAGCTAAGCCTCCGAGTGGGAGGTTTGCTCTCCACTCGGTAGGATTTTTCAAACTTAGGCGGGACTGCAGCTAAGCTTCTGAGTGGGAGGTTTGCTCTCCACTCGGTAGGATTTTTCAAACTTCGGCGAGTGTGGGACTGCAGCTAAGCCCCCGAGTGGGACGTTTGCTCTCCACTCGGTAGGATTTTTATCACTTAGGCGAGCACTGGGCTGCAGCTAAACCTCCGAGTAAGGGGCAGGCTCATCACTCGGTAGGATTTTTATCACTTAGGCGAGCCCTGGGCTGCAGCTAAGCCCTCAAGTGAGAGGCAGGCTCAGCACTCGGTAGGATTTTTATCACTTAGGAGAGCACTGGGCTGCAGCTAAGCCCCCGATTGAGAGGCAGGCTCATCACTCGGTAGGATTTTTATCACTTAGGCGAGCACTGGGCTGCAGCTAAGCCCCCGAGTGAGAGGCAGACTCATCACTCGGTACGATTTTTACCACTTAGGCGAGCACTGGGCTGCAGCTAAGCCCCCGAGTGAGAGGCAGACTCATCACTTGGTAGGATTTTTATCACTTAGGTGAGCACTGGGCTGCAGCTAAGCCCCCGAGTGAGAGGCAGACTCATCACTCGGTAGGATTTTTATCACTTAGGCGAGCACTGGGCTGCAGCGAAGCCCCCGAGTGAGAGGCAGACTCATCACTCGGTAGGATTTTTATCACTCTGTCTTAGGCGAAATAGATTCGCGGCTAAGGTAACTCGTACAAAAGAAATAAACAACAATCATTCGGGAGAAGTAAATTATGTCTTTGACAGTCAAACTAAAAGGGATTTCTTATTACATCCCATCATTCTAAATTTTTTAAAATAGAAAGGGCGGAGCAGATCCGCATTCCAGGTGCGTGGCTCATCTTTATTATGCTCGACCTTGAAGAGACGGTATGCTCTGTTGTGGAACACCTTGGTGATAACGAAAGGGCCTTCCCAAGCGGGAGCAAGCTTGTGAGGTCTTTGCTGGTCCACTCGAAGAACTAGGTCTCCTTCTTGAAATGCTCGACCTCTCACGTTTCTTGCATGAAATCTACGCAAGTCTTGCTGATAGATGGTCGACCGGATCAAGGCCATCTCTCTTTCTTCTTCTAAGAGGTCGACTGCATCTTGCCGAGCTTGTTCTGCTTCTTCTTTCGAGAAGAGTTCGACTCGAGGTGCATTGTGAAGCAAATCACTGGGGAGCACGGCTTCAGCTCCATAGACTAAGAAGAATGGAGTCCTTCCAGTCGACCGGTTAGGGGTTGTCCTCAACCCCCACAGCATGGATGGAAGCTCGTCGACCCAGGCTCCCGCTGCATGTTTGAGGTTACGCATCAACCGAGGCTTCAATCCTTTGAGAATCAATCCATTCGCCCACTCGGCATGTCCATTCGACTGAGGATGAGCGACCGAAGCGTAGTCGACTCTCGTGCCTTGGGAGGCGCAAAAGGCTTTGAATTCTTCAGAATCAAAGTTCGAGCCGTTATCCATGATGATGCTATGTGGAACACCATATCTGAATATAAGTTACCTGATGAAACTCACAGATATGCTCGCTTCAAGGCTTTTGATGGGCTTGGCTTTGATCCACTTGGTGAACTTGTCGACTGCTACCAGCACATGAGTAAACCCACACCTGCCTGTCCTCAAAGGTCCAACCATGTCCAGTCCTCAGACAGCGAAGGGCCAGACGAGTGGAATTGTTTTTAGAGCCGATGCAGGTTTATGAGACATGTTGGAGTAAAACTGGCAGCCTTCACACTTGTCCACTATTTCCTTAGCCATCTTGTTGGCCCGCGGCCAGTAGAATCCAGCTCGGTATGCTTTGGCCACGATGGTCTGAGAGGACGCGTGGTGACCCACAGGTCCCCGAGTGAATATCATTGAGGATCACTCGACCTTCCTCTGGCGTGATACACTTCTGGCAAACTCCAGTTGCACTCTCTCTGAACAACTGCCCCTTTATCACAGTAAAGGCCTTGGATCGCCGGACGACCTGTCGAGCCTCCTCCTCTTCTTCCGGAAGTTCTTTCCTAAGAATGTATGCGATGTACGGCACCGTCCAGTCGGGAGTGATGACCGGAACCTCCATGACTAAGTCGACCATGGCTGGGATGTCAACTTCAGTCGGATCTGTAGCACTCTTGGGCTATGGCGACTCTTCTGTGAAAGGATCCTCCTGAACCGAAGGCGAATGAATATGTTCCAGAAACACATTGCGGGGGATGGCCTCTCTCTTGGAACCTATCTTTGCCAACTCATCTACAGCTTGATTTTTCAATCGGGGCACATGGTGAAGCTCCAACCCTTCAAACTTCTTTTCCAGCTTCCTGACAGTGTTGCAGTAACCAGTCTTGGCTGGAATTCTGACATCCCATTCTTTCATCACCTGGTTAACCACCAAATCTGAGTCGCCATACACCATGAGGCGACGGACGCCGAGTGAAATGGCCATACGCAACCCATATAGAAGTGCTTCGTATTCTGCTTCATTATTGGAGGAATCAAAGTGAATCTGGAGAACGTAATTGAGCTTGTCTCCACGGGGGGGGACACCAATACTACTCCAGCACCTGACCCGTTTAGCATCTTGGAACCATCAAAGAACATGGTCCAATGTTCCGAGTGAACTTGAGTCGGTAGTTGCTGTTCAATCCACTCGGCAAGGAAATCTGCGATTGCTTGGGACTTGATAGCTTTCTTTGCCTCAAACTTGATGTGCAGTGGAAGGAGTTCAATCGCCCATTTTGCTACTCGACCAGTTGCATCTCTGTTATTCAGGATCTCAGACAATGGTGTGTCGCTGACGACTGTAATGGAGTGATCGGAGAAGTAATGTGCAACCTTCTTCATGGTCATGTAAATTCCATAGACAAGCTTCTGATAATGAGGGTAGCGCTGCTTGGACGGAGTTAAAACTTCAGATAGATAATAAACTGGGCATTGAACCTTGTACGCTTTTCCCTCCTCTTCTCGCTCGATCATGAGTACTGTACTGACAATTTGTCCAGTGGCTGCAATGTAAAGCAGTAAAGGCTCTTTGCTGATTGGCGCAACAAGCACTAACTGGGTGGAAAGCAGGGCTTTGAGCTCTACAAACGCTGCATCAGCTTCTTCAGACCACTCGAACTTATCAGATTTCTTCATCAATCGGTAGAGAGGCAAGGCCTTTTCACCGAGATGAGAGATGAATTGACTCAAGGCGGCCAAACAACCAGTCAGCTTTTGAACATCATGCACTTTCTCGGGGCGTTTCATTCGGAGGATGGTATCAACTTTTTCTGGATTGGCGTTGATCCCTCATTCGGAAACGAGAAAACCGAGCAGTTTTCCTCCTAGAACTCCGAATGTGCACTTTGACGGGTTAAGCTTGATATCGTACCTCCTTAGGTTGGCAAAGGTTTCTGCGAGATCAGTCAATAGGTCGGAACCTTTGCGAGACTTGATCATGATGTCATCCATGTATGCCTCCACATTCCGACTGATTTGGCTGAGCAGGCACTTCTGGATCATTCTCATGAACGTGGCTCTGGCGTTTTTAAGACCGAATGGCATGGTGACATAGCAAAAGCAACCGAATGGGGTGATGAAGGTGTTTTTATTTCATCGGGACCATACAGTCGGATCTGATGATACCCGGAATAGGCATCTAAAAAAGACAAGCGCTCACACCCCGCAGTCGAGTCAACAACTTGATCGATACGGGGGAGGGGGAAGTGATCTTTCGGGCAGGCCGATTGATATGCTTGAAATCAATGCACATGCAAAGTGAATTGTGTTTCTTGGGGACCACGACGACATTGGCAAGCTACTCGAAGTGGTAGATTTCACGGATGAACTCTGCTGCCAACAGTCGAGCCACTTCCTCGCCGATTGCTTTTCTCTTCTGAACGGCGGACCGCCGAAGGTGCTCTTTGACGGGTTTTACCTTGGGGTCGACACGTAAACGGTGCTCAGCCAGTCCTCTGGGTACACCTGGCATGTCAGAGGGTTTCCATGCGAAGATGTCCCAGTTCTCATGGAGGAACTAGATGACCCCTTCTTCCTATTTGCTGTCGAGCGTCATTGATATATGAGTCGGTGCAGCATTGGTATCAGTCGGGTGAATATGAATCGGCTTTGTTTCACCACTTGACTGAAACACAGAGTCCGTCGCAGGTTTCTTGGCTCGGAGTAAATCACTCAGATCCGCACTCTTCTAATACTCTTGGAATTCAACCGCCGCCATCTGTGCATCGGCAATTTTGGAACCTTTCTGGAAACATTCTTCTGCTTTCTGCCAATTGCCAGTGACCGTGATCGCACCTTTGGGACCAGGCATCTTCAGCTTGAGGTACACATAACACGGTCGAGCCATGAAACACGCGTACGCTGGTCTCCCTAGGATGGCGTGATAAGCACTATGGAAAGCCACGACTTCAAACGTCAACTTTTCTTTTCAGTAATGCTTGGAGTCACTGAAAACCACGTTGAGAGTGATCTGGCAGAGTGACTCGGCCTTCTTTCCAGGAATAACACCGTGAAAGCTCATGTTGCTCTCTCTAAGCTTGGACATCGGGATGCCCATTCCCTTCAAGGTTTCAGCATACAGGATATTCAGGCCGCTACCTCCATCCATCAGTACTTTAGTCAGTCGAGTGCCACAAACCACTAGGTCGACCACCAGTGCTTGCCTCCCGGGGGTGGCTACGTGAGCAGGATGGTCTGACTGGTCGAATGTGATGGCTGTCTAAGACCATTTCAGGTACGTGGTCATCCTTGCCGGAGCAACCATGTTCACTTCTCTGTTGATGACCTTCAACCGACTCTTGCTCTCAACATCGGCAAAAATCATGAGGGTGGAATTGACCTTGGGGTAACCGTCATCTTCTTCTTCCTCCTCATCTCTGTCTGACTCCTTATCCTTCTCATTGGGTTGTTTCTCTCAGAACTGTTGGATCAGGAGTCGACATTGCCGACTGGTATGCTTTGGGTAAATCAGATTACCTTCCTCATCTTTCTTCGTGTGGATGTGACACGGCAAGTCCAGCACATCATTTCCCGCTTGATCTTTTACCTTCTTAGGAGGCCAGGGCCCCTTAGGTTTTCCTTAAACTTTCCTTGAGATACTGCTGCAATCTCACCAGGTGCTGCTGGTTCGGCTTTATGCTTCTATTTCCGATTGGAACCACCTCCACCGGCCTCTTAACCAACCGGTTTACTCTTGCCGCTACGGAGTCGGTCCTCTTCTTCTCCATTAGCATACCTGGTGGCTATCTCCATCATCTGGGTCAGAGTCATATCCCCAGTCCGACCAAACTTCAGAACCAACTCTCGATACTTGACACCTTCCTTGAAAGCACATACTGCCTGGTGCTCTGATACATTCTCCACGGTGTGATGCAAAGTAGTCCACCTCTGAATGAATTCCCTCAAAGTTTCATTCGGCTTCTGCACACAATGCTGCAGCTCGGGAAGTCCTGCCGGCCGCTTGCATGTACCCTCAAAGGTCCTTACAAACACTCGAGATAGCTCCTCCCAACTGTGTATACTGTCTGGGGCCAACTGAGTCAACCACGCTCGGGCTGACCCTTCCAACATAAGAGGGAGATGCTTCATTGCTATCTCATCATTTCCGCCTCCAATCTGCACAGCCACTCGGTAATCCTCAAGCCAAGTTTCAGGCTTAGATTCTCTAGTGAACTTGCTGACTCCTGTTGCTAATCTGAAGTTGGGAGGAATCACTGCAGCCCTGATGGCTTTGCTGAAACACTCTGGGCCCGAAACATGTGACCTGCTGCCACTCGGACGGTCTCTGCCCAGATCTTCTCTATGTGCTCTATTCCGGTCGACCAGGCCTTGGACGAGGATGGATCTCGCATCGAAGCCTGGTTCCCTTGGGTCGACTGGAGCTCTGCGCTCGTCCCTGTGACGGCGCCTGTCATCGTGTGGCCGAGGCACATACGATGCACTCCTCGGAGGAGGCGTTGGCTCTCGACGACGATTGTCGCAGTCGAACTGACGACCGTACTACCCACGACCCTCATGCCGCCGGGGCGATCTTGGACTATGGGCCGACTGAACTGTATCCGCTACCACGGATCTGCTGTGTATCCTATTACGCGACTGAGACACCGCAGAATTCTACTCTCCTGCTGCTCTGAGCAGGGCCCGGATCTGTTCCAACCCTCGGCCAGCCTCTGACTGGGACGGTTGAATCGACTCTACAATTCAGGCCGCAGCAGTGAGGTTCTGAATCGGAGTACGGTATACCTTAGGTGGAGGCGGGAAAAGCTGCCGCCGACTGGACTCATGAACTCGTTCCCGGGCTTGCTCGTCGAGAGCGCGCTGCAAGTTCTCCAGTCGAGTGCACTCAGCCAAATTAGCCAAGCGCGCCTCCTCCAAGGCCCGAGCCTCGGGGGTTTCCCCAACGATGGGCGTGTGAAGTGCGTCCATGTTGCGACGACGAAGATCTTCTCTCTGCTGCGAAGAGAGAGGTTCGGGACGATACTCCTCATGGACCCGTGATGGATCGCCACCAGCCTCTTCGCCATCCTCGCGGCGAAAGCCAGGTGGGCCACGCGAACCATCGACCATCAAGACTTCAGCTGCAGGATCGCTGCTATCGCACTTGGACACCGTCTCCGCGGAGCCAGTCGACAGATCGAACCGGCCGTGGAGAGTTTCGTCGGGCTCGATTGCCGCGACTTGAGAAGTGGCCGAACGTCGATCCACCGCATGTCTCACCCACCGCTGAAGCCGTGACCGACTGGATCGCATGCGGCAACAGATAACAGGGAGGGGAGATGCCACCGGAGCCGACTGATACTGGGTCGACGGCTGCCGAAGAAGGACACCACGAACGCACGCGCGAAAGTGCGTCACCCCTCGGACGGGGAGCGCCTCGACATCGAGCGGAGCTTCCTGGAGCCACGCCGAGTTATCGGCGACGAAAACGAGCGCGCCGAGACGGATCTCGCGGCCCTCAACCATCTCGCCGCCGGAAAGCATGATGATGATCGGAAAACAAACTTGCTACTTCACCAACAAGTCGCTAAGACACCTGCCCCACGGTGGGCGCCAACTGTCGTGGTTCTAAGTTTGACAGTAGAAAGGGGGGTAGGTACGGAGAGGCAAGATCTAAGCTATGGCGAAGATGTACACACAAGGTTTACGAGTTTAGGCCCTTCTCAGAGGAAGTAATAGCCCTACGTCTCGGTGCCCGGAGGCGGTCGATTGGTTTATGTGTGTTGTGTTACAGGGGGTGTGAACCCTTGTCAAAGAGGAGGGGGGTGGATTATATAGAGTGCGCCAGGACCCCAACTCACCTCCATTACAGGGAGCTTAATGTACATAAAGTAAGGGAGTTACTGGTAACGGTAGTCTTAAATACTCTTAATGCTCATGACTGAGTGAATGCCCGGCCGTTGTGCACTCTTCCGACTCCTGGTCTTCAATATGGTCGAGTCATTCCCCATACGGTTGAGTGAAAGTGGAGAATGACGGTCGAGTGATTATACCGTCGAGTGGATTCTTGGTCTTCTTATCTTCTGGGGTAGTGACCTTGGGTAGGACGTATAGGTCAGGCCTATGACCCTACCCCAGGTCTGTATTCTCATCACTAAATACATGAGAAACAAATACAATTGCTATATTTCCAAGTTGTTAAGCATGCTTGGTTTGGTTAACTGTTTGATCTTCTATTAGGAGTATGTTATATTGTGCGATGTGGTGCTCAGTTAACGTTTGGTTCATTTGTTGTGGTATTTAGTTAACAGCTTGGTTCAATTCTGCAATGCGATGTTCAATTGTTCTGGATGCATTCTGTTATTGTATACCATGTGAGGAATAAATTGAATTTGGCTGCACTTAATACATGAGAAACATATACAAGTGCTATATTTCCTAGTTCTTAAGCATCCTTGGTTTGGATAAATGGGTTTTCCACGTGGCTTGAATTAATCTGATGAATCTGCAGTGTGCTTATTTTTCATCAACATATTTTCTATACCACTATATAGTGTGCCAATAGCTTCGAATATTAGTCGTTGGATATGCCCATCCAACAGTCAAGAGATGGCAAATCCGAGCATTATCATCCGTTGGATATAGTTTTTAACTCATAGGATACTGCCACGTGGCAATCTAATTGAAAACCCAACTCTACCATATCATGTGTTCTAGAAGTATCTATCCACATGCTTATCCGATAATCTAATAAAAAGAGGCTAGAACAATCTGGATTCTAGAGAGGTAAGAACCAAGTTGGATCTTGTCCAGTACGATTCTAGAAAAGGAAATACATATTCAAATGTATTTTTCCATCTTTTTATATATATTTAAATGACGTGCAAAGCATGTACAATTTACTAGTACTGATAGCATGCAAACCCTTACTTAACTTGATGACTAACTACCTTATATGTGTTGCAGGGAAACAATGGGAAGCACTGTGGTTTACAAGATGGTACTAACTATTATACCGTCCCTTTTTTTATTCCTTTGCCCCATTTCCAATATAGAGAAGATATTTATGCACATCCTTGTTTCCGGGCCTTTCCAAAGTAGTTCACTGATGATTACCTCTCAAACCACTTCTATGGTCAGGAGGCGAGGAAAGTTTGTATACAACACCCACGGTTCAATATTGAAGTGTTCCTGAAGGGGACGAAGGATGGACGATCAATCATCCACAGGCACTGGCCTAAAGTTGCAAAGATCTTCAACATGAATGAAGGCTCAGTATTTGCCTTCCGCTTCAGCAATTTTCCAGATGAGATGCATCTGTCTATGTACCGTCTATGAAGCTAATTTCGAAAGGTTCTAGATGTTTCATGTTAAACTTGGTGCTAGTGCAGTTGTGTAATGGGGTAGCTGAGTGCTGAAGCTATATCATGTTGTACTCGGATGCATTTCAATTATGAATCCTGCTTCCTTAATATAGAAATGAAATATATTATGTGCTTAATATGAATGTCAATTAGATTAATAAATGGATTAATAATAATAGGGAAATTAGCCTACTAATTGGCCAATTAGCCCGCCAATTGGGTTTTCCTATTGCAAACGGTTATTGAGAAAACACCGTGGGCGATGATCTCAGGCTTCGCACACAGTTTCTAGGAATAAACCGTGTTGGATCAATGAACAATCACACATGACATTCTCTTGAAAACTGTTTGCGTTACGCCACCTTGCGCAAACGTTTTCCTTGGAGTGACTGTGTGTGATGTATATACAACATTTAGCGGGGACTAACTGTGTGGGATGTACTTATGACCAGAAATGATTTCACGTGTATAATTGTATTTTTTAGCACTACTGTACGTATAACCGTATTTGGTCGCTCGTCGGTCGCACACGACCTCATTTTGCCGAGCGTGTGTGCTAGGAGGGCATATCCCTGACGATTTCTGGGTCGTGTGGGAAGGACCCCCCTATCGCAGTCACTCACTAGGTGACGGTTCCAAACGTCATCGCAGAAAGGGGTTAAAAACCGTTTGTATAGCACCGACGCATATCAGTGACATGTTTGAGTAGTTCGGTAAGGTCATCAGTTGAGACATGGCTCTATTGTTGGAAAAATGACGTAGAGGCAATAATATTTGTATTATTACACTTACATATTCATAATTATGGAGTTTATATTCTATGCTATAACTACTATGATCCTGGAATATGTGATTCGATG
This sequence comes from Aegilops speltoides, assembly GCA_021437245.1. Classification (NCBI taxonomy): domain Eukaryota; kingdom Viridiplantae; phylum Streptophyta; class Magnoliopsida; order Poales; family Poaceae; genus Aegilops; species Aegilops speltoides. The sequence goes on along the minus strand of CM038142.1, from coordinate 325,279,665 downwards.
GAAAACTCATATGCACGTGTGGAATGATAAACGGTTAAATAAAAGGTTCCTAGTCTTGCCTCTAGGACTAGCTCAAGTGTTGTTGGTGATTAAGTTTTCCATATCTTAGGATATCGCTAAGTGTAACGATAGTCCTAAAACAACATTGAGATTATGACATTGGAAGAACGATCATATTGAATCGACCCAAACTTGTTTGTTGTGAATTGGATAAATATCATCTATATACAATTGTAATAACACGGAGTGTTAATCTGTGATCTTAATCCTTAGATCATGAGAGTATCATGGTCACTTCTTACTGTACGATGGGCTTTGGGTTGCTCAAACGTCACCTGTAACATGGTGATCATAACGACAACTTACGGGTTCATTGGAAAGATTGACAAGTGGCTGGATAGCTCAAGAGTGGGATTTGCTATTCTTAGGGACCTATCGGTGTGACAACGTCAATCATAGTCTGGCCAGACACAAGTGACTTCATCATGGGGATGCCGGAACACAATAACGAGAAAGAAGAACATAACCAGTAACGAGGATTTCGGTACAATGAGCATAGTGATAACTCAGGAGGATACCGATGCATCCCGGATTTTGTGAAGTATCCTGAAGCAAAGGGAACATCACATGATAACCAAAGGTTCACTCGAATATCATTCATGTACTCATAGAGATCGATATGGGTGTCCACGACCCCGCTATCAGTCATTGAACAAACGGTTTCGTTTATGTCTATGAGTAACCGAACCTATGGGTTCACAAGCTTAATGCAATCACGATCTGTTGAATATTAGTATGACGGGAGTGATGAGAATATATCTGTGTAATTGTTTCATTAATATCCAGAATAGTTTCGAGAGGATCCGGAAGCGCTTCGAGGTCACTAGAAGGGTTCCGGTGAATATTGGGTAATACCAGGTAATACCAGGTATTATATATGTGTGCAAAATGTTTCCGAAGATGTTAAAACACACACACACACACACACACACACACACACACACACACATATATATATATATATAATGGTCTAGAAGTATTTAGAACATTTTATATTTAATTTAAATATCAACGGTCCTTAAAAGGCCAAGAGGTGGAAGGAATTATGGACCACAAGGGCTCATAAGGAAGTGGTGCGCCCTTGCCATATAGGGTGCGCAAATTGGACTTGGGGAGGAGTCCTACTCCGACTCCTCCCCCATGGCCGGCACCCCAAGGAGGAACTTTCCATCCTTGGTGGTTGCCCTCTCCTTCTCCTCCAACCTATATATATTAGGGTTTTTTGCTCTGTTGAATATAAAAGTTTTGGAGCCTCCTCTAGTTCTTCTAGTAATTCTAGTTCTTGTTGGTCCTAGTTGACTAATTAGAGCTAGGTGATGGTAACGATCGTGATCCCAACCCGTTATGCATCTTCATATTGATCTTGGGTGATCGTAGGCACATTTGTTTTGTTTTCTACTATGTTTGCCAACAATGGCATCATGAGAAATTATATGAGTAGGTGCAGGTTCTGATCTAGATCACATGTGATTGTGAGGGTTGATGTTCTTGCTATGCTTCCCTCGAGTGTTGCTTCGGTTCAATTCATCGACAGCATGGTGTCGCTTTTTACAAGGTTCTGACAATCAATCGCCTTGGGTGTGCAAGATCAACCCTTCCATCAACCTAACGATCAACCACATTGTGTAGTTGGTGGACCTTTGGGTCCATTTGGAGCAATTCCAGCTTTCACTAGACATTGATGACGACATATCCTGGAAATTTGAGGCGAACGGTGAGTATTCGGCGGCCCCTTCTTATAGGGTCTAGTTCTTGGGCTGCATGATGACGACCATGAACAAGACTATTTGGAAGGTTTGGGCACCTCCCAAGGTTAAGTTCTTCTCATGGATAGCGATTCAAAACAGAATATGGACAGCAGATAGATTGGAGAAGCGAGGTTGGGAGAATTGCGGCCTGTGCACCCTCTGTAGAAGGCCAAACGAGACGTCCGTGCACCTGTTCTTTTGGTGCAGGTTCACCTTGCGTGTGTGGACATTGGTAAAGGGGTGGCTTGGCCTAGGGGCTCTCGAGATCCATCAATGGCAGGCGGAGCGCAATATCAAGCATTGGTGGACAAACATGTCAGAGCCCAATACGGTGAACCGGAAGGCCATGGCTTCCCTTACTATGCTTGTTGGTTGGGCCATTTGGAACGAGAGAAACACTAGAGTTTTTAGGAACAAATCAACGCTGCCCTTCTACATTCTAAAACTACTCCAAGATGAAGCCAAACTTTGGGTCACGGCAGGAGCAACGCACCAGGGCATTATCATGTCGCGATAGTAGTCATTATTTTCATTTTGTTGGCGGACAGGCTATGTTGTGGAGCCACTATTATGTACTCCAAAACACTCCTCCTTTATTAATGAATGAGGCAAGTCTTTGCCTCTGTTTCAAAAAAAAACAATCGATCGGCTCTGGCTGTTGACGATCTGCTAACAGTTCATTGGGCTTCACCATAGTTGAGAATAGTGAACCGTCGCGTACGCAAGATTATGCCGAAGATGGAAGATCTTCTAGGGGGTCACGTTTATTTGACGAAGTTTAGTGTGGGGCTAGAGATTTTTTTAATTAAGTCTCTTGTTTCACACACCCTAAACTTAATCTAGCATCAAGAATCATCACTTAAACTGTGGACGTAGGTAGCTAGCATTACTTGTTAAAACTGGTTAATCGCATAACTAAAATTTTGCTAAAACCGATTAGAGGATGTCTCACTTGGTTTAGCAGGGTATGCATATGATGTGGTAAATCCTTTGTCGTGATAATGAGTTCATGTATGAGATGGTTATATGTTGTAATGTTATGTGGCCTGCGCATCATGGCATGATGGTTGGAGCCACAAGATTGCCACGTAAATGTAAATATCATAGAGATAGCCTACATGTTACATGTGACGATGGCAACCGTACACAGAGGACCCCAACGTGGACAAGGTGTACATGGCGTGGGACAACGAGCTATAATTTCGTGCCACTACAGAATTTCTGAATTTGGTGCCACGACAACATTTTCTGAAACGGTCGCCACGACAACGTTTGCTGAAACTGCCGACACGACAATGTTTTTGGAACGGTTTCCATGGCAATGAAATATTGGTTGTCTCAATGCTTCAACTGAAGATTGAAGATGATCATAGAGATTCCTGGCGCCCAGGGCTATAATATATCATGCTTTTTATGAATTGCCTTAGAGTTTATCCCTTTGTTGTTTCCACCCTTTGATTGTGCAGTAGTCAATTATTAGGGTGATCTCTCAATAAATATCAAGTTAAAAGGTTCCCTTCCAGGTTAGCACGTGGCCTTTCGGAGTACTCATTCTACCATGAGTACAAGCGAGAAGTGAAGTGTAAAAGGCGGGTGAGGTAGGTCTTCACAGCAGAAACACTTGATTGCCTTGAAGTTCTAGCAGAAATGTTCTAAGCTCGGAGCATGAAGCATCGAAAGATGAACAAGAGTCATATGGAGATATGATTGGCAAAGGATTGCCTACCGGTTGAAATTCACATCATATGAGATGCTACCATCCATGGGTGTGAATGAGATGAGGATATTGAATCACTCACTTTCAATTATGAGAGATATTGATGTGACTGGGAGTGCACTTATATTAAATTTGTTTAAACACTAGTGCAACATTAATTATGGATAAATGTCTAAATGAATTTTGTGTCTATCGTTGTAGATTAATGGCTCGAAATATGTTCAACTTAGCCCCAATGTTAGAGAAAGAAAAGTTGGCTACTAATGGTGGAAACTATGCGTATTGGATCCGGAACCTGAGATTTGTTATGAGGAGTGCTAAGGAGTATGTGTTGGATCAGCACCTGGGTGATGCTCCCGGAAAGGATGCAACACCAGAAGAAGTTGTTGCTTACATTAATCATAGTTTTGACTACAATTTAGTCCAGTGCCTCATGTTGACTTGCATGGTTACTGAACGACAAAAGAATTTTGAACGTTCTACGACTCAATTTATAATTGGGTCACTAGAAGTTCTGTACAAGAATCAAGAAAGGACCAAAAGTTTTGACTTAACCAAGGCCTTGATTGAATGCAAGATGAAAGAGGGTTCCTCAATGAGTGAGCATATAGTAAAGATTGTTGGCTATGTTGATAAACTGGCTTCTCTGGAATTTAGAATTCCGCCGACACTCGGTACAAATATTGTGCTTGATTCACTCCCCCATCTTACGATGGCTTTATCATGAATTACAACATGAATGGGATGGAGAAAAGTACAAACAAGTTGTTTGCTATGCTAAAAACTACAGAAGCTCTAATGTAGAAGAACAAGATAGTGTTGATGATGGTGTCCTGGACTAGGGGGTACCAACGTAGTTGGCCACAGTCATGGGCCAAGCTTATGGACCACCGTACTCACAAGGAAGCACAGAAGCCTTGCTTTTCGATGTGATCAAGATGGACTCTGCCGAAGACTTGACATGCACCCCAAGGACAGCGTCGGCCGCCAACATGTTTATCCCTAGTTTGGCAACCGACCATGTGTAATCATACGTACTCCCGAGTATCTATATAAGTTGCGGGGTTTAGTCCATAGAGTGGTTGGTCACAAGTACAACCTGATACGTCCATTTTGCATCATGCTTTTATATTGATATTTATTGCATTATGGGCTGTTACTACACATTATGTCACAATACTTATACCTTTTCGCTCTTATTTTATAAGGTTTACACAAAGTGGGAGAATGTCGGCAGCTGGAATTCTGGGCTGGAAAAGGAGCAAATATTAGAGACATATTCTGCACAACTCCAAAAGTCCTGAAACTCCACTAAAGTCACTTTTGGAATATATTAAAAATATTGGGTGAAGAAAGCACCAGAGGGGGGCCACCCAGCACCCACGAGGGTGGAGGGCGCGCCCCCTGCCTCGTTGTACACCTTACAAGCCCCCGATGCCCACCTTGTGCTATATAGTGTCTTTTGCCATGGAAAAAATCATAAGGAAGCTTTCGGGACGAAGCACTGCCGTCTCGAGGCGGAACCTGGGCAGAACCAATCTAGGGCTCCGGTGGAGCTGTTCTGCCGGGGAAACATCCCTCTGGGAGGGGGAAATTGCCGCCATCGTCATCACCATCGATCCTCTCATTGATAGGAGGTCAATATCCATCAACATCTTCACCAACACCATCTCCTCTCAAACCCTAGTTCATCTCTTGTATCCGATCTTTGTCTCAAAACCTCAGATTGGTACCTATGGGTTGCTAGTAGTGTTGATTACTCCTTGTAGTAGATGCTAGCTGGTTTATTCTGTGGAAGATCATATGTTCAGATCCTTAATGCTATTCAATACCCCTCTGATTATGAAAATGAATATGATTTGTGATTAGTTATGTTTGTTCCCGAGGACAAGGGAGAAGTCTTGTTATAAGTAGTCATGTGAATTTGGTATTCGTTCGATATTTTGATGAGATGTATGTTGTCTATCCTCTAGTGGTGTTATGTGAACGTCGACTACATGACACTTCACCATGGTTTGGGCTAGGGGAAGGCATTGGGAAGTAATAAGTAGATGATGGGTTGCTAGAGTGACAGAAGCTTAAACCCTAGTTTATGCGTTGCTTCGTAAGGGGCTGATTTGGATCCATATGTTTCATGCTATGGTTAGGTTTACCTTAATTCTTCTTTCGTAGTTGTGGATGCTTGCAAGAGGGGTTAATCATAAGTGGTATGCTTGTCCAAGGAAGGGCAGTACCCAAGCACCGGTCCACCCACATATAAAATTATCAAAGTAACGAACGTGAATCATATGAGCATGATGAAAACTAGCTTGACGATAATTCCCATGTGTCCTCGGGAGCGCTTTGCTTTATATAAGAGTTTGTCCAGGCTTGTCCTTTTCTATAAAAAGGATTGGGACACCTTTCTGTACCTTAGTTACTTTGTTACTTGTTACCCGTTACGAATTATCTTATCACAAAACTATTTGTTACCGATAATTTCAGTGCTTGCAGAGAATACCTTACTGAAAACCGCTTGTCATTTCCTTCTGCTCCTCATTGGGTTCAACACTCTTACTTATCTAAAGGACTACGATAGATCCCCTATACTTTTGGGTCATCAAGACTCTTTTCTGGCACCGTTGCCAGGGAGTGAAACGCCTTTGGTAGGTGGAATTTGGTAAGGAAACATATATATAGTGTGCTGAAATTTACTGTCACTTGTTACTATGGAAAATAATCCTTTGAGGGGCTTGTTCGGGGTATCTTCACCCCAACCAGAAGTGGAAAGAGTTGGTCCTCAACCTACTGAAAATATTTACTTCGAAATTCCTTCAGGTATGATAGAGAAACTGCTAGCTAATCCCTATACATGAGATGGAACATTACATCCCGATATGCACCTAATCTATGTGGATGAAGTTTGTGGATTATTTAAGCTTGTAGGTATGCCCGAGGATGTTATCAAGAAGAAGGTCTTCCCTTTATCTTTGAAGGTAAAGGCATTGGCATGGTTTAGGCTATGTGATGATATTGGATCATGGAACTACAACCGATTGAAATTGGAATTTCATCAGAAGTTTTATCCTATGCATCTGGTTCATCGTGATCGTAATTATATATATAATTTTTGGCCTTGTGAAGGAGAAAGTATCGCTCAAGCTTGGGGGAGTCTTAAGTCCATGTTATATTCATGCCCCAATCATGAGCTCTCAATAGAAATTATTATTCAAAAAAATTATGCTCGGCTTTCTCTCAATTATCGCTCCATGCTCGATACTTCTTGTACTGGTTCTTTTATGATGAAGACTATTGAATTCAGACGGGATTTATTGGAAAGAATTAAAGGCAACTCTGAAGATTGGGAACTCGACGAAGGTAAGGAGTCAGTTATAACACCTAAGTTTGATTGTGTCAAATCTTTTATGGATACCGATGCTTTTCGTGAATTTAGCACTAAATATGGAATTGACTCTGAGATAGTAGCTTCTTTCTATGAATCATTTGCTACTCATGTTGATCTCCCTAAGGAGAAGTGGTTTACATCCTCCCACTAAAGTGAAAGTAGTAGAACCTGTTAAAGTTGAAGAAAAGACTATTACTTACAATGTTGATCCTATTGTTCCTACTGCTTATATTGAGAAACCACCTTTCCCTGTTAGAATAAAGGATCATGGTAAAGCTTCAACTATGGTTCGTAAGAGTAATGCTAGAACACCTACACCCCTTGAGCAAATTAAAGTTTAACCTAGTATTGCTATGGTTAAAGATCTCTTCGTCGATAATACCGATGGGCATGTTATTTACTTCTGTGATGAAGTTGCTAGAATTGCTAAACCCGATACTAAAAATAAACATAGGCCTGTTGTTGGCATGCCTGTTGTTTCTGTTAAAATAGGAGATCATTGTTACCATGGCTTATGTGATATGGGTGCTAGTGTGAGTGAAATACCTCATTCCTTATACAAAGAAATTATGCATGATATTGCACCTGCTGAGATAGAAGATACTGATGTTACTCTTAAGCTTGCTAATAGAGATACTATTTGACCAATTGGGATTGTAAGCGATGTTGAAGTCTTGTGTGGGAAAATTAAATATCCTACTGATTTTCTTGTTCTTGGCTCCCCACAAGATGACTTCTGTCCCATTATATTTGGTAGACCCTTCTTGAATATTGTTAATGCTAAGATAGACTGCGAAAAGGATATTGTTACTATTGGTTTAGGGGATATGTCTCATGATTTTAATTTCTCTAATTTTCTTAGACAAGCCCATGATAAAGAATTGCCTAGTAAAGATGAAATTATTGGCCTTGCTTCTATTGTCATGCCTCCTAATGAACATTATTTGCTAGACCGTGAAAATGATATGTTTATGAATGAAATAAGGGAAATAGATGAAGTATTCTTTAAACAGGGACCTATTTTCAAACACAACTTGCCTGTTGAAATCATAGGGGGTCCTCCTCCACCCAAGGGAGATCTCGTGTTATAGCTTAAACATTTACCTGATACTCTTAAATATGCTTATCTTGATGAAAAGAAGATATATCCTGTTATTGTTAGTGCTTTCAGAGCATGAAGAAGAGAAATTATTAAAAACTCTGAAGAAGCACCAGGCTGCTATTGGATATACTCTGGATGATCTTAAGGGCATTAGTCCCACTCTGTGCCAGCATAAAATAAAGCTGGAGAAAGATGCTAATCCAGTTGTTGATCACCAATGACGGTTAAATCCTAAGATGAAAGAAGTGCTAAGAAACGAAATACTAAAGCTCCTGGAGGCAAGTATAATTTATCATGTTGCTGATAGTCAGTGGGTAAGTCCTGTCCATTGTGTCCCTAAGAAGGGAGGTATTACTGTTGTTCCTAATGATAAGGATGAATTGATCCCACAAAGAATTGTTACAGGTTATAGAATGGTAATTGATTTCCGCAAATTAAATAAAGCTACTAGAAAATATCATTACCCTCTACCTTTTATTGATCAAATGATAGAAAGATTATCCAAACATACACATTTTTGCTTTCTAGATGGTTATTCTGGTTTTTCTCAAATACCTGTGTCAAAAGAGGATCAGGAAAAGACCACTTTTACTTTCCCTTTCGGTACTTTTGCTTATAGACGTATGCCTTTTGGTTTATGCAACGCACCTGCTACGTTTGAAAGATGTATGACTGCTATATTCTCTGACTTTTGTGAAAAGATTGTTGAGGTTTTCATGGATGATTTCTCCATTTATGGAACTTCTTTTTATGATTGCTTAAGCAACCTTGATCGAGTTTTGCAGAGATGCGAAGAAACTAATCTTGCCTTGAATTGGGAGATGTGTCACTTTATGGTTAATGAAGGTATTGTCTTGGGGCATAAAATTTCTGAAAGAGGTATTGAAGTTGATAAAGCTAAAGTAGATGCTATTGAAAATATTTCGTGTCCTGAGGACATCAAAGGTATAAGAAGTTTTCTTGGTCATGCCGGTTTCTATAGGAGGTTTATTAAAGACTTCTCTAAAATTTCTAGGCCTCTCACTAATCTCTTGCAAAAAGATGTTCCTTTTGTCTTTGATGACGACAGTGTAGAAGCATTTGAAATACTTAAGAAAGCCTTGATTTCTGCACCTATTGTTCAGCCACCTGATTGGAATTTACCCTTTGAAATTATGTGTGATGCTAGTGATTATGCTGTAGGTGCTGTTATAGGACAAAGAGTTGATAAGAAATTGAATGTTATCCAATATGCTAGTAAGACTCTAGACAGTGCCCAGAGAAATTATGCTACTACTGAAAAAGAATTTTTAGAAGTTGTATTTGCTTGCGATAAGTTCAGACCTTATATTGTTGTTTCCAAAGTAACTATTCACACTGATCATGCTGCTATTAAATATCTTATGGAAAATAAAGATGCTAAACCTAGACTTATTAGATGGGTTCTCTTGCTACAAGAATTTGATTTGCATATTATTGATAGAAAGGGAGCTGAGAACCCCATTGCAGACAACTTGTCTAGGTTAGAAAATGTTCTTGATGAACCACTACCTATTGATGATAGCTTTCCTGATGAACAATTAGCTGTCATAAATGCTTCTCGTGCTGCTCCATGGTATGCTAATTATGCTAATTACATTGTTGCAAAATTTATACCACCTAGTTACACATACCAGCAAAAGAAAAGGTTTTTCTATGATTTAAAACATTACTTTTGGGATGACCCACACCTTTATAAAGGAGTAGATGGTGTTATTAGATGTTTTGTACCTGAACATGAACAGGAATAGATCCTACACAAGTGTCACTCCGAGGCATATGGAGGGCACCACGCTAGAGATAGAACTGCACATAAGTTATTGCAATCCGGTTTTTATTGGCCTACTCTTTTCAAAGATGCTTGTAAGTTTGTCTTGTCTTGCGATGAATGTCAAAGAATTGGTAATATTAGTAGATGTCAAGAAATTCCTATGAACTATTCACTTGTTATTGAACCATTTGATGTTTGGGGCTTTGATTATATGGGATCTTTTCCTTCCTCCTATGGGTCTACACATATTTTAGTTATTGTTAATTACGTTACTAAGCGGGTAGAAGCTATTCCAACTAGTAGTGCTGATCATAACACCTCTATTAAGTTGCTTAAAGAAGTTATTTTTCCGAGGTTTGGAGTCCCTAGATATTTAATGACTGATGGTGGTTCACATTTTATTCATGGTGCTTTTCGTAAAATGCTTGCTAAGTATGATGTTAATCATAGAATTGCATCTCCATACCACCCTCAGTCTAGTGGTCAAGTAGAATTGAGTAATAGAGAGATTAAATTGATTTTGCAAAAGACTGTTAATAGATCTAGAAATAATTGGTCCAAGGAACTTGATGATGCATTATGGGCCTATAGAACTGCATATAAAAATCCTATGGGTATGTCTCCGTATAAAATGGTTTATGGAAAAGCATGTCACTTCCCTCTCGAACTAGAACATAAGGAATATTGGGCTATTAAAGAGCTCAATTATGATTTCAAACTTGCTGATGAGAAGAGGCTTTTTGAAATTAGCTCACTTGATGAATGGAGAACCCAGGCATATGAGAACGCCAAACTATTTAAAGAAAAAGTTAAAAGATGGCATGACAAGAGGATACAAAAGCGTGAGTTTAATGTAGGTAATTATGTTTTGCTATATAACTCTCATTTAAGATCTTTTGTAGGAAAACTTCTCTCTAAATGGGAAGGTCCTTACATTATCGAGGAGGTCTATCGTTCCGGAGCCATCAAAATCAACAATGCCAAAGGCACAAATCCGAAGGTGGTGAACGATCAAAGAATCAAACATTATATCTCAGGTAATCCCATAAATGTTGAAACCAATGTTATAGACACCGTAACCCCGGAGGAGTACATAAGGGACACTTTCCAGAACGTTTCAGACTCCAAAAAGGAATAGGTATGTGGTACGGTAAGTAAACCGACTCCAAAACTACTCAAATAGCAAATTTTCTCCGTTTTGGAATATTTAAAAAATTAGGAAAAATTAAAAGTAGTCCGAAAGAGACACGAGGCATCCACGAGGGTGGAGGGCGCGCCCCCTGCCTCGTGGACACCTCGTGTACCCTCCGGTCTCTGTTTTCTTGCACGATACTTCTTTTGGTCGGTAAAAATTCATTATATAATCTGCCGAAGGTTTTGAACACCACACCACGACGAAATCCTCTATTTTTGTTTTGAGCTATTTCTGCCGCGGATTTAGAGCAACATGTAGTCCCATAATTCGGAGGGAGAGAGCTATGTGGCTGATTACCTTGCAGACCCCAAGGACTACGGGGACTTGGAGCATTGTGGTTGGACCACGGAGGAAGAAGAAGACTATGATCCTATGGGAAAGGAGGAGACAAGCTCAGATGAAGATGAAGCCCCACTACCTCAACCCGGGGACATGCATGTGGAGTTTAAAAAGTTAAGTCTCCCTGACAGATCAAAGAAACCTAAGATCGAGTTTATCCCCTTTTCATCTCTTGTAGGAAAACAAACAGGAACTGTGTAAAAAGGTACTAAGTCTTGAGCGGGAGATCGATGACTTAAGGGAGCAAAATTCTATCCTCAAGGGCAAGCTAAGGAAGAAGCCTACATCATCAACAACTCCGTCAACACCACCTTCGAAGAAAGAGACGTAAATACATGGGTATGGGCACTCCCCTTGGCAACTGCCAAGCTTGGGGGAGGTGCCCCAGTATCGTATCACCATCACACTTCTACCTTTACCGTTTTTCTTAGTTTGATCCTTTTGGTTATATCTTGACTTAGTAGAATAAAGTTTTAGTATGATCTAGCTTTGAGTTTAGTTTTGATATCTATCTATGTAATCGAGTCCGTGAGTTATATATAATAAAGATTAGTTTTGAGTCGACGGCTTTGCTATCTTGCTATGATCTCGAGGGAATAAAAGAAAGAACAAAAAGAAATAAAAAGATCATATTGATCTTATGGAAAGCAATAACTTCACATATAAAGAGTATGATGAATAAAAGTTGTTGAGAGTTGACAAACATAGTTTTGGTCATTGTTGCAATTAATAGGAAGTAATAAAGAAAGAGAGGTTTTCACATATAAATATACTATCTTGGACATCTTTTATGATTGTGAGCACTCATTAAAATATGACATGCTAAAAGGTTGATGTTGGACAAGGAAGACAACATAATGGGTTATGTTTCCTTATATCCAAATAAGTTATATTGTCATGGATCATCCAACGTGTTGAGCTTGCCTTTCCCCCTCATGCTAGCAAAATTCTTTGCACCAAGTAGAGATACTACTTGTGCTTCCAAACATACCCAGACCCAGTTTTGCCATGAGAGTCCACCATACCTACCTATTGATTGAGTAAGATCCTTCAAGTAAGTTGTCAACGGTGCAAGCAATAAAAATTGCTCCCTAAATATGTATGACTTATTAGTGTGAAGAAAATAAGCTTTATACGAGCTTGTGGTATGGAAGAAATAAAAGTGACTGACTGCATAATAAAGGTCCTTATCACAAGTGGCAATATAAAGCGACATTCTTTTGCATTAAGATTTTGTGCATCCAACCATAAAAGCGCATGACAACCTCTGCTTCGCTCTGCGAAGGGCCTATCTTTTATTTTTACCTTCTATCCTCATACAAGAGTCATGCTGATCTTCACCTTTCCTTTTTACACTTTATCCTTTGGAAAGCCCTATGTGTTGGAAAGATCCTGACATATATTGGATGTGAGTTTTCATAAAGTATTATTGTTGACATTACCCTTGAGGTAAAAGGTTGGGAGGCGAAACTATAAGCCCCTATCTTTCTTTGTGTCCGATTGAAACTTCATACCCATAAGTATCGTGTGAGTGTTAGAAATTATGAAAGACTAAATGATAGTTGAGTATGTGGACTTGCTGAAAAGCTCTTATGTTGAATCTTTCCGATGTTATGATAAATTGCAATTGCTTCAATGACTGAGTTTATAGTTTGCTAGTTTTCAATGAAGTTTCTAGTTCATACTTTACATTGTGAATAGATTGTTACTTTAACATAAGAAATCATATGACAATATATATGTTACTATTCCAAGAATGATCATGATGCCCTCATCTCCGTATTTTATTTTATCGACACCTCTATCTCTAAACATGTGGACATATTTTTCGATATCTGCTTTCACTTGAGGACAAGCGAGGTCTAAGCTTGGGGGAGTTGATACGTCCATTTTGCATCATGCTTTTATATCAATATTTATTGCATTATGGGATGTTACTACACATTATTTCACATTACTTATGCCTTTTCGCTCTTATTTTATAAGGTTCACACGAAGAGGGAGAATGGCGGCAGATGGAATTCTGGGCTGGAAAAGGAGAAAATATTAGAGACGTATTATGCACAACTACAGAAGTCCTGAAACTCCACGAAAGTCGGTTTTGGAATATATTAAAAAAATTGGGCGAAGAAAGCACCAGAGGGGGGCCACCCAGCAGCCACGAGGGTGGAGGGCGCGCCCCTGCCTCGTGGGCCACCTGGCAAGCCCCCGACGCCCATCTTCTGCTATATGGTGTCTTTTGCCCTGGAAAAAATCAAAAGGAAGCTTTTGGGAGGAAGCGCCGCCGTCTCGAGGCGGAACCTGGGCGGAACCAATCTAGGGCTTCGGCGGAGCTCTTGTGCCGGGGAAACATCCCTCCGGGAGTGGGAAATCATCGCCATCGTCATCACCATCGATCCTCTCATCAAGAGGGGGTCAATCTCCCTCAACATCTTCACCAACACCATCTCCTCTCAAACCCTAGTTCATCTCTTGTACCCGATCTTTGTCTCAAAACCTCAGATTGGTACCTGTGGGTTGCTAGTAGTGTTGATTACTCCTTGTAGTTGATGCTAGTTGGTTTATTCGATGGAAGATCATATGTTCAGATCCTTAATGCTATTCAATGCCCCTCCGATTATGAACATGAATATGATCTGTGAGTAGTTATGTTTGTTCCTGAGGACATGGGAGAAGTCTTGTTATAAGTAGTCATGTGAATTTGGTATTCATTCAATACTTTGATGAGATGTATGTTGTGTATCCTCTAGTGGTGTTATGTGAACGTCGACTACATGGCACTTCATCATGATTTGGACCTAGGGGAAGGCATTGGGAAGTAATATGTAGATGATGGGTTGCTAGAGTGACAAAAGCTTAAACCCAGTTTATGTGTTGCTTCGTAAGGGGCTGATTTGGATCCATATGTTTCATGCTATGGTTAGGTTTATCTTAATTCTTCTTTCGTAGTTGCGGATGCTTGCGAGAGGGGTTAATCATAAGTGCGATGCTTGTCCAAGGAAGGGGAGTACCCAAGAACCGCTCCACCCACATATCAAATTATCAAAGTAACGAACGCGAATCATATGAGCATGATGAAAACTAGCTTGACAATAATTCCCATGTGTCCTTGGGAGCGCTTTGCTTTATATAAGATTTTGTCCAGGATTGTCCTTTGCTACAAAAAGGATTGGTCCACCTTGCTGCACCTTAGTTACTTTGTTACTTGTTACCCGTTACGAATTATCTTATCACAAAACTATCTGTTACCGATAATTTTAGTGCTTGCAGAGAATACCTTACTGTAAACCGCTTGTCATTTCCTTCTGCTCCTCATTGGGTTTGACACTCTTACTTATCGGAAGGACTAGGTAGATCCCCTATATGTGTGGGTCATCACAACCACCTAGCCTTAGGGTTAGAACACAACTCATGGTCTCGAGGTAGATCAAGCTTGTACTTGAAACATTATCATCAATACAATCAGAGCAGGACATAGGGTACCAAACCTTGGTAAATATTATCTCGTTCTTCTCCTGTTACCCACAGATCCAAGATCCACAACTCGGGACCCCCTACCTTGTGGTCTACCAGTTTTAGTACCAACATTGGTGCTTTCATTGAGAGTTCTGCTGTGTGGTCAAAGAAAGATTGATGGCTCATCTACAAATCAACTGCAACGCAGGCTCTCGTGACATCTTTGCCCCTGGCTAGCTCTTCGCATTTGGCAGCATCGTTTTGCACGCCGACTCGATGGGCCATCTTGCCCACTTTGAAAATTTTGCCCCATACCAAGTCATCACGTTCGGGAGCTTGGAGTACACCGCAGATTCAGGTTATGAGCTCATCCTGTCCGGCTTCATGCCCCGGCCAGATCAACAACCCTTCAGCCGTTGTAGGTTCGACCTCAAAGCCAACCCCTGATGCAAGCTACGGATCGGATCCCATGGAGGACCCGACCTTAACTGTGAAACTGGCCATTGTCGCATCGAGCTTTAACTCAAGCGCGGATCTGGCCATCTCATCAGGCCCAGACCTCGATCTGATCTCGAACACGGACCCCGCATATAGTTCGGATCCGATCTCCCCCATTGGCAGCCTAGGATCAATGTCGGCCAACCAACACATCGAGGTCATGACAAGCGATTCGCGAATTACGCTTTAGATCAGTCCGGCCCTCGGCCAGGCCATGAACTTCGAGGATATATCTCACCCCAATGAGATGTTGGATTGCATTTTGAGTTTTTAGTCTCAAATGACCAAACCTCGATCCACGAGAAGATCAGACTTAAATCCAATGACAGGTAAATTTACGTCCCACCCACTACCCACCTAGTCGCCACAGTCGATGACATAACCGACATGCTGGACTACGCCTCGGAGGAGGCCATTGACATGGACGAAGATCTCGGTGTCACACTTGAAGCGGCCATGCCCTCAGCTCATACAAGTAGATGGACTGCAACATCCACTTATGACGTCTATATGGTCCATACCCCCAAGAATCCTTCGAGATGCCGATGCTGGCAGTCAAAATGCACCGGCAGCGGCCCCAGCATCCATAATGCGGGCGCTATTGATAACGGCACCACGGCTGAAGATGCCGGTGACCAGGGAGAGGATATTCAAGCCTCCCCAAGAAGGCAAAATAGTCCCACAGGAATACCCGAAGGTGAGGACCCTGACAATCTCGACGACGGGGTCGATGAGGGAGTCCTGGACTAAGGGGTCCTCGGACAGCCGGACTATATACATTGGCCGGACTGTTGGGCTATGAAGGTACAAGATAGAAGACTTATTCCCCTGTCTGGATGGGACTCTCCTTAGTGTGGAAGGCAAGCTTGGCGATTTAGATATGTAGATCCCTTTCTCTGTAACCGACTTTGTACAACCCTAGCCACTCCCAGTGTCTATATAAACCGGAGGGTTTAGACTTCTAGGGTTAGAGTCACAACGATCATATCCTCATAGGCTAGACCTCTAGGGTTTAGCCATTATGATCTCGAGGTAGATCGACTCTTGTAATACTCATATTCATCAAGATCAATCAAGCAGGAAGTAGGGTATTACCTCCATAGAGAGGGCCCGAACCTAGGTAAACATCATGTCCCCTGCCTCCTGTTACTATTAGCCTTAGACGCACAGTTCGGGACCCCCTACCCGAGATCCGCCGGTTTTGACACCGACATTGGTGCTTTCACTGAGAGTTCCTTTGTGTCATCAAAGATAGGTTTGATGGATCCGTCAATCATCTACAACAATTCAGTCCAGGGGGAGACTTTCCTCCCCGGACAGATCTTCGTATTTGGCGGCTTCACACTGCGGGCCAATACGCTTGGCCATCTAGAGCAGATCGATATCTCCGCCCCTGGCCATCAGGTCAGATTTGGAAGCCTGAATTTTGTGGCCAATATCCGCGGAGATTTGATCTTCGACGGATTCGAGCCCGTGACGGCTGTCCTTGGCCACCACGATGAACATGACCTAGATTTGTCATCGGGCCACGCACAGGAGCTAGCGCATGTGACCGCCCTAGCTCTAAAGCTGGAGCGGACTGCGTCGCTCGAAGACGGGAAGCTCAACCCCGCCGTGGAGGCCGCCGACTCAGCGGCGCTCAAGCCGCACACAGACCCAACATCGAGCTGGGCTTGTGTCTTCAGAACCTCGGACTCTTCTCCGGCTATGGACTCCGGACTGCGTGCATCCGCATCCATCGAACCTGATTGGGCGTCGGTCTTAGAGTTCAGCTCCACAGACATTTTCCAGCACTCGCCTTTTGGCGACATGTTAAGCTCATTAAGATCCCTCTCCTTGTCAGGGGACTCTTGGCCGAACTATGTCCGGCTCGAATGGTAAGCGGGTGACGAAGAACTTCATTTCCCACCCACCGCCCACTTTGTAGCCACTGTCGATGACTTAACCGACACGCTTGATTACGACTCCGAAGACATCGACGGTATGGACGACGATGCCGGGGACGAGCAAGAACCACTGCCTACAGGGCGTTGGACAGCCACCTCCTCGTACGAAATATACATGGTGGATACACCCAAAGAAAACAACGGCGAGGATGAAAATCCAGTCGAGGATAAACCTCTTGAGATACAGCCGAAGCACCGACCTCAACGGCGCCGCTCCAAGCCACGCCGCAGTAAAAATAGCAATACCATCACAGAAGAGGACAACACTGCGGACGGTGCCGAAAACAGTGAAGACCCCGTTGAGCCAACCTCCGAATAGGAGGAGCGGGATGATGGGTGAGTTAGCCCTGGCGAACAGGCCATGAACAAAGACTCAGAGGATAGCAACTACCTTCCGCTCTCTGAGGACAAGGTTAGCCTCGGTGACAAAGATTTCATCATGCCTAAAGAGCCCGCCGAACAGGAACGCTTTAAGCGTCAGCTAATTGCCACTGCAAGAAGCCTGAAAAAGAAGCAGCAGCAGCTTCAAGCTGATCAAGATCTGCTCAATGAAAGATGGACTGACGTCCTGCAGCCGAAGAATATGGCCTCGAGCGCCCAACCAAAAGCTACCCGAAGCGCAAACTGTTACCACAGTTCGACGATGAGGCTCTGGAGCCCGTCCTACCAAGGTACAATATGGCTGACCGACCACCACGTGGCCGGGACAAGGCGGCACCTCAAGCCGAATACCAGCCTGCACTACCTTGCCGAACAAACAGAAATACAACAGCTCGGGGATATACACATGATCTGCGACGCGATTTGGAAAAAAGAGCAGGTTAGACAAGATCAATCTATGGATCACGGGGGCGCGCCTCGACGCGCGACGACGGCCATCCGGCGGAACGTGAGAAACATAACCACGTTCGGGCCAAAAACTGCAGACGAGCTCCATCTAAACTACGTCACAACTTGGCCCAATATAGAGGTGCTGCACACCCCCTTTGCTTCACTGACGAAGTAATGGGACATGATTTCCTAGAAGGGTTTAAACCCATAAACATCGAATCATATGATGGCACAACAGACCCCGCAGTGTGGATTGAGGATTTTCTTCTCCACATCCATATGGCCCGCGGCATGATCTTCATGCCATCAAATACTTCCCGCTCAAACTCAAGGGACCAGCTAGATACTGGTTAGACAGTCTGCCTGAAAACTCCATTGGCAGCTGGGAGGAATTGGAGGGCGCCTTCCTCGACAACTTCCAAGGCACATATGTCCGACCTCCGGATGCCGATGACCTAAGTCATATAATCCAACAACCCGGAGAGTCAGACAGGAAATTCTGGACCTGGTTCCTAACTAAAAAGAACCAGATCATCGACTGTCTGGACGCCGAAGCCCTAGCGGCCTTTAAGCACAGCATCCGCGATGAATGTCTGGCCAGACACCTCGGCCAGGAAAAACCAAAGTCCATGTCAGCCCTTACAGCACTCATGACCTGCTTCTGTGCGGACGAAGACAGCTAGCTAGCCCGTAGCAACAACAACACAAGTGAACCTGGCACTTCTGAAGCCAGAAACAGCAACGGCAAGCCCCGACGCAATAGACACAAGTGTCGAAACAACGGTGATAGTACCGAAGGCACGGCGGTCAATGCCGGATTCAGCGGCTCTAAGTCAGTCAACGAAAGAAGGCATTTAAAAGGAACAATCCGGGCCCGTCCAGTCTGGACCGCATACTAGATTGACCATGCCAAATCCATGGCACTACGGATAAACCAGGCAATCATACCAATAGGGAATGTTGGGTTTTCAAACAGGCCGGCAAGTTAAACAACGAGAATAAGGAGAAAGGGTCGCAAAGCGAGGACGATGATGAGGAATCTCGACCACCGAACATAGGGGGATAGAAGAAATTGCCCCCCCCCCCAAGTTAAAATGGTGAACATGATATACGCCACCCATATCCCCAAGAAGGAGTGAAAGCGTGCACTCAGGGACGTCTACGCGATGGAGCCAGTCGCCCCAAAATTTAACCCATGGCCCTCCTGTCCGATCACCTTCGACCGCAGGGACCATCCGACCAGTATCCGTCATGGCGGTTCCGCACTAGTCCTTGACCCAATTATTGACGGATTCCATCTCACGCGAGTCCTCATGGATGGTGGCAGCAGCCTGAACCTGCTCTATCAGGATAAAGTGCGCAAAATGGGTATCGATCCCTCAAGGATCAAGCCCACGAAAACCACCTTTAAAGGTGTCATACCAGGTGTAGAGGCCTGTTGTATGGGCTCAATCACACTGGAAGTGGTCTTCGGATCCCCGGATAATTTCCGAAGCGAAGAGTTAATCTTCGATATCGTCCTCTTCTGCAGTGGCTATCATGCACTGCTCGGACGAACTGCATTTGCTCGATTCAATGCGGTACCGCACTATGCTTACCTCAAGCTCAAGATGCCCAGACCTCGTGGCACTATAACAGTCAATGGAAATACAGAGCGCTCCCTCTGTACTGAAGAACACACCACGGTCCTTGCAGCAGAAGTATAGAGTAGCCTTCCTAGGCAGAACCTCAATTCGGCAGTAAAGCTCCTGGACACCGTCAAGCAAGTCCGAACTACTCTGCAGCAGGACCGTCCAGCTCGTCCAGAGCTCAACTAGCAATCCGGCCTCCGTCCTAGTCCCAATCAAGCGGTGAAAATTGTGCCGTGCGTACATAACTACGCACTTAAAATGGGCAGGGACGGAGGCACAGCTAGACCGCGGTCCACTATGCGGCTCAACCGCTTCCGGATCTACATTCCTTCACTTTTTCTCTTTCTTTTAGGTTTTTCTCTTCTCGTGGCTTTTTCCGATAACCTGATCATCGGACCCATCACGAGACGGATACACCAAGAAGGCAAGGGGCTTTGACGTACAAGGGAATACCCAGGTGGTCTCTACTAATATCGCTATACCTATTTTACATACCCGCACGTAGCTTGCTCTTGGTCACGGCATGTTAAATAGCCTTACTCGCTTATCGCATTATTTGTACAAGTACGCCTCGACGTATCAATCAAATTACAATGGAAAATAGTTTGCGGCTCAGTATTCTTGGCGTCAGCTTATTACTTGACTCTTTCCTTGTCTTTGTATTTTTTTAACAATTGCACTCGTACACTCTGGTATGCATTACTTCGCCAGGGGCTTCATCGCGCCCTGCAATACGACAATAAAGTCCGAACACTTATACAGTATGGTTCGGCACCCCGAACTTATAGCATTATATGCATCGGCTCCAAATCATGTCTTTGGTCAATAGTTGGGTTGCCCGGCTCCTGTGCTTACTACCTTACGTCCGCTATATCGACTAGGGTAGTAAAGGGAGAACTACTACGATTGTGTCCTGGTTCTTCCGGACGAGCACCTCAGTAGAGAAAGCCAAACACTGACTGTCATGATGCGGCGAGAGCTGGTCAGCTGTTCGAGAGGTTTCCAAATCCTTAGAGATTTTTCTGCTTTATGCGAGGAATCCGTTTTTATCCGATTAGGCGTGTATAGCGCCCCAACTTCGGTCTTCCGAATACCAGGGGCTTCGTCGAAATTTTCATTGTAAACTCCTATGGCTAAGTGAGGGTGATAAAGTTGTATAGTCTAATTGCCTTGTTCGTTGCGTTAAACACCTCCTTTAAGGACCAAGAGTTAGAGTAAAGAGTTTTTATATTTATCCCGAAAACCCCCGTACTATCTACGTGGGGGTAGAAGCCGACGACTGGCCAACTCTCAGATTTCATAAACGGCCACACAGGAGGTAAAATTTTAAAGTAACAAGCATTATATTACATAATGACCTTGTTTCACAATTACAGGTCAGGATAAAATGAATGGTTTCATGGGAATATAACATCCTTCCTACATTGCTCCGCCAAAAGGCGGGATCCCTCCAGGACACTGTCAAAATACATCTCAGGACGGCGGTGCTCCTTGCCCTCAGGCGGCCCCTCGGTCATCATCTTCTTGGCATCCATCTGCGCCCAGTGCATCTTGGCGCGGGCAAAGGCCATCCGCGCACCTTCAATGCAAACCGACCGCTTTACAACTTCAAGCCGTGGGCAGTGAAAGTGCAACTATCCCTAGGTGGTTTTGGTAATTCATAACAACATATAGCTCATTGAGCTAATGCTATTCCAAGACTATTATTTCAGGAAAGCTCAATGAATGGCATGGCATGGATGATGAAAGTGGATCCCTCAAAATACTAAGGACAAAGGATTGGCTAAAGCTCAAAAGCTCAAGACTCTTCATTTTATATTTTAGTGATCCAAGATCACATTGAGTCTATAGGAAAAGCCAATACTATCAAGGAGGGATGAGGTGTTGCTTAATGAGCCTCTTGCTTCATGTGCTTAGTGATATGCTCCAAAACCCTCAGCTACTTTCTCACATCCACAAATGACCTAAACCCAAAGCCAAAATCGGTCACACCGATTCTTCCTAGATTATGTTATGCCCTAACCCTAACCGAATCGGTCCTACCGAGTTGCATGTCAGTCCCACTGAAAATCCTAACGGTCACTAGGTTTACTAAATCGGTCCGACCGAGTCTGTTGAATCGGTCCCACAGAGTTTGGTAAATTGTGTGTAGCGGTTAGTTTTTGTGTGGAGGCTATATATACCCCTCCACCTCCTCTTCATTCGTGGAGAGAGCCATCAGACTAAACGTACACTTCCAACTTACCATTTTTGAGAGAGAACCACCTACTCATGTGTTGAGGCCAAGATATTCCATTCCTACCATATGAATCTTGATCTCCAGCCTTCCCCAAGTTGCTTTCCACTCAAATCTTCTTTCCACCAGATCCAAATCCCATGAGAGAGAGTTGAGTGTTGGGGAGACTATCATTTGAAGCACAAGAGCAAGGAGTTCATCATCAACACACCATTTGTTACTTCTTGGAGAGTGGTGTCTCCTAGACTGGCTAGTTGTCACTTGGGAGCCTCCGACAAGATTGTGGAGTTGAACCAAGGAGTTTGTAAGGGCAAGGAGATCGCCTACTTCATGAAGATCTACCGCTAGTGAGGCAAGTCCTTCGTGGGCGACCGCCACGGTGGGATAGACAAGGTTGCTTCTTCATGGACCCTTCGTGGGTGGAGCCCTCCGTGGACTCGCGCAACCGTTACCCTTCGTGGGTTGAAGTCTCCATCAACGTGGATGTATGATAGCACCACCTATCGGAACCACGCCAAAAACATCCGTGTCTCCAATTGCGTTTG
This sequence comes from Aegilops speltoides, assembly GCA_021437245.1. NCBI lineage: Eukaryota > Viridiplantae > Streptophyta > Magnoliopsida > Poales > Poaceae > Aegilops > Aegilops speltoides. The sequence goes on along the minus strand of CM038142.1, from coordinate 325,257,187 downwards.
AATCCTCCAAACCCTTCCCTTTACTTTCTTGCAAGTTGCATGCTTCAATTTCCGCTGCCTATATACTCTTTGCATGCTTGCTTGAATTGTGTGATGATTGCTTGACTTGTCCTAAGATAGCTAAAATCTGCTAAACTCTAAAATTGGGAAAAGGTTAAGTTTTTAATTGGTCAAGTAGTACTTCAAGGTCCTACAAGTGGTATCAGAGCTTTGGTCTCCATTTTCTTTGATTTCCATAGCTTTTGGTGGTCATAGCCTTGGTTTCACAACCTAGGAGAGTATGGCATCTAGCGAGGGAAATTATCACCGTAGAGGTCCTTACTTTGATGGTACTAATTTTGCTAGTTGGAAGCATACGATGAAAATGCATATTCTCGGACATAACCCCGCCGTTTGGGCAATTATTTGTATTGGCTTGCAAGGTGAATTCTTTGATGGGAGAGAACCAAACAGTGAAGTTAATGCAGAAGAATTGAAGATGTTGCAATACAACGCTCAAGCTTTTGATATCATCTTCAACAGATTGTGCCCCGAAGAATTCAACAAAATCAGTCGTCTTGAGAATGCAAAGGAAATTTGGGATACTTTGATTGATATGCATGAAGTTACCGAATCCATCAAGGAATCCAAGTTGGATGTGCTCCAAAGTTAGCTTGACAAGTTCAAAATGAAGGATGGTGAAGGTGTCGCTGAAATGTACTCTAGGCTTGCACTTATCACAAATGAGATTGCCAGCTTAGGGAGTGAAGAGATGACCGACAAATTCACCATCAAAAAGATCCTAAGAGCATTGGATGGAAAGTATAATACCGTGTGCACATTGATCCAAATGATGCCGAACTACAAAGATCTCAAGCCAACGGAAGTCATTGGAAGAATTGTTGCTCATGAGATGTCACTCAAGGATAAGGAGGAACTTCACAACAAGTCAAGTGGTGCTTACAAAGCCTCAAGTGAAGCCCCCACATCATCAAGTGAGAAAAAACCTTCAATGAAGAACTGAGCTTAATGGTGAAGAACTTCAACAAATTCTACAAGAGTAGAAGCAAAGAAAGAAGCTCCAAGTCAAGGTCTTACCATGACAAAAGATCTTCTAGTCGAGAGCGCAATTGCTACAATTGTGGGAGACCCGGACACTATTCCAATGAGTGTACGGCACCCTACAAAAGAAGAGAAGATTCTCCAAGAAGAAGAAGCAAAAGAGAAGAATCACCATCGAGAGAGAGGAGGAGTAGAGATGATCGTTATGAACGAAGACCCTCACAGAGAAGCAAGGATTCGGAAAGGAAGGACAAGTCATCAAGGAGCTACACAAAACGAATACATCAAGCTCATGTTGGTGAATGGGTATCCGGCTCCGACTCCGACAATCACTCCAAGAGCAACTATCACTCCGACTCCGAATATACTCAAGATGAAGGTGTTGCCGGTCTAGCACTTGTGTCAACCAACTCCTATGACATATTTGATTAACCAAATGAAGGAATTGGTAGATGCTTCATGGCCAAAGGTCCAAAGGTAACACATCCTAAGTATGTTGATTTCGATAGTGATGAAGATGACTTGCTTGTGGATGATGATTTACTTGTTGACAATTCTAGTGATGGATACTATGATGAAACGTCAATTAACCATGCTAATCAAGATAAAATGAATGACAATGATAAGGAGAAGACTGAGCTTCTAACTAAAGAACTAAACACTCTTAAGTTAGCTCATGAAACTATCTTCGAAGATCATCGAGAACTTTTAAGGGCTCATGAGAAGTTACGCTTTGAAAATCTCAATCTTGAGCAAGAGCATGAGTTCTTAAAGGCAATCAATGATGATCTCCGTAAGAAAAGTTCTTCTTACATTGCCAAGCATTTACTCTTATCTACTTACATGCCTCAAGTCAAGTCTAGTAACAAGTACAAGAAAGATCCTTCCTCTAGTAGTAACAATAACAATGTCAAATCCAATATTGTTGCTTCTAGTAGTTCTCTTGATTCCACTAATGATTCTCTTAGCCAAGTTACACTTGAGCAAGAAAATAGCTTATTGAAGGGAATTATAGAGAAAGGTGTTTACAGGAGCCTTGCCGGGAGTTAGCAATTCGAGGAAATTGTACGCAAGCAAGGAAGGCACAGGAAGAATCAAGGTGGTGGTTTTGAACAAAAGTTCAATGCCAATGGAGTTGAGTGGGAAGAAGATCAATACCCCAAGACGAAGTTTGTTCCTCAACAAGAGAAGTATGATCCTACTTCCTTCAAGGGAACACAAGCACAAGATGATCTTCCACCACAAGACCACAAGAACAAAGGCAAGGACAAGCTTCAAGAAGAGATTGATGCATTTGAAGAAGCACCTAAGGCCTCGTTCAAGTGGGTTCCCAAGACTACGTCAAGCTCTACTTCATCAAGTACAACTATAACTCCAAGGATTCCCATCAAGATGATGTGGATCCCAAAGAAGAAGAACTAGAGAGGTCTTGAGGGTGACTCTGCCAACATTCTTCACTCATATCATTATGGCAAGAACAAGTGAAATCAACTTCCACATCTTGCACTAGTTCAAGGAGTCACAAACCCTCATGTTGGTAAGGCAAGGGACAAGGTAACCTAGTGATTTCATGGAGATCATCTTGTGTGTGCATCACTCTATGTCTATGGATATTCTTGTTTGTTCCTTGTGGGACTAACCCATGTAGGTATTGAAAGTACAACTCACTCCAAAGGATTGCTCCAAATGATCTACATCAACATTGAGCATCCACATCTTCAACACCTACATGAAGTCATCATCGACAAAACCCAAGGTTAGTTCATCCCTCTAAGGGGGGATCTCACATCTAGGGGGAGCTTAACTCTAAGAATTGAGTCAAAGCAACTCTAATGGTGTGAACACATCAATGCATTATGTAAAAGTGGTAACCCCACTTGAGCTTAAACGATGAGTATGACCTATGATCAAATGTCTATCATTTGACACCTAAGTCAATATACTCATATATAGATGACCTAGTCATCGCCAATTGTTTGATAGATGCTAGAATTGGTTGTGCATGTTTTGCCACATATTTCATTTGCCATCTTATTGTGTGAGCATGTTGGTGCATACTTTACTCGTTCAAGGACATCCACTTGTTGTTTTGATTGTTTTGTTTCTTTTCTTTTTGCCAAGTGGATGGACAAGAATGCCTAAGAACCTTCTCTAGCTATCTATGCTTTTCTCGTCTCAAACTCTATTCATTCTACATCACAAAATTTGATCAAGTCAGATTTGAACCACTCTGTGTGAGGAGCACTCGGAGTCCCCGATTCGTCATAGACTTAAACTTCCAAAACTTCTTTGTGAGTCTCGGTCTGACCGATTCCTCCATTTCGGTCCTACCGAGATCATTAAGTCGATCTAAGTTTTCAATCACGGTGCAACTGATTTGAACTTTTCGGTCACACCGAGTTGCTGCAACTGTATACAGTTATGCATCTCGGTGCCACCAAGTTGTTCCACTGGGTCACACTGATACGGTCGGGCTATATATAGTCATGGGCAAAAATTTGGAAATTCCTCCGAACTCCTTCGCCCGCGCAATAGCTCGCTCGCCTCCAGGTCTCCGGATCGTCTCTCGCCGCCACCGCCTCCTCGCAGCTGGTCTCCTTGCCGTCAATGGAATTCAACCCCGCCGTTGCCGCCGTAGCGAGTTCATCGCCAAGCTAGGGTATGGACTCGATCACTGTGCTATCCTCGTCCGATTCCTAGCACATTGTGTTCTTATTGATTCTTGCCACGATTGAAACACTCCTATCCACTCAGTGCAATCCGTAGAATAGATGAGATTCGAAATTTTAGGGTTAGGTTTCCGCTAAAACCATCTCGGACCCACCGAGTTGAAAAACTCGGTCCCACCGATCTGGCTTATTCCATTGCACTAGTAACTCTCGGTCTGACCGAGAATTGCTAATCGGTGAGACCGATTTTAGGACTTTGTGAAACCCTAGCAGTCTCAGTGCCACCGAACTGTGACTCGGTCCAACCGAGTTCACCAGTTTAGGTTCCAAAACTGCTTTGGTATCACCGAGTTTGAAAATCGGTTGATCCGAAATGCTTTCTGTGGAAAACTAAAACTGAATTTTTGAATCATTCTTTTGCAAAAGTCTCTGCATTTTGTGATGCTCATCCACTCTATCTCATCTATAACTCTTCACAGGTCAAGATCGTTGTTTGCAGCATGTCAGACCAGAGTGACAGCCAGAACAGGTCAGAAGAGCAGGTTCAGATGAGTGGGGGCACTAGTCCCTCAAGTTCTTCTGATGATGGCAGCAGAAGCACTCCTAGCAATCTGCCTAAGGCTGCTACCAGGCAAAGGAGGATGAGAACTTCAGACTCTGAAGATGAGGATTATAGAGCTGAAGAGGATGAGGCTACTTCCAAGAAGGTAGTACTCAAAAGGAGTATGGCTCAAAGACATAGCACAAAGCCCGGATCAATAAGAAGGTTCCTGCCAAGAGGACACCTATGCCCAAGGTCAGAAGGTCCACTCAAGTGCCTGAACAGGCTGAACCCAAAGAGGCACCTGCAAAGAAAGTCATAACTTCCAAATCCAAGAAAGTTCCCACTGGGGAAACTATGAAGTTCACCATTGAATCAGAGGATGAAGCTGGTTAAGATAAGAAGAAGAAGAGAGCAAGAACCACAACTGCCCAGGTTCTTGGAAAGCCCTCAATGAGAAGGGACTCTGAAGAGGAAGAAGAGGTTGCTGCACCAGCACCCAAGGCACCAAAGCTTATGGGTGATGCTATTAGATCAGGGGCTGCAACATCTAAGCCCAAGGAAGCACCCAAAGCTGCCCCCAAGGCCAAGCTTGCACCAAAGAGGAATACCAGAGTATTCCAATGCTTTGAGAAGAACAAGGCCCCAGTGCCTAATGTTGCTGATGAGGAAGATGAAGAAGGACAGGTCCTAAGGAAGCTCAAGCCCAAGATACCAAACCACAATGATGCTCATCCTGTGGCTGAGGACATGAACATCAGAAGAGACTCAGGGTTGAGGCTATGGAGGCTGACAGATCCATATGCCGCAAGGAGAAGAACTGTTGTTGATTACAGGTTCCATACAAAGGAACAGCAGGACTTCTATGAGACAATCTTGTTGGACAAAAAGCCCATAGTGTGTGATATGAGGTGGGTCGACTGGACCTACATGAAGGACAATGAAGAGCACGATCCTGGAGTGCAAGACAGTTTTGTTGCTTGTGAAGTTGCAGATTATGTTGGGAAACAGCTCACCAACTAGAATGATGAACTTATCATGCAATTCTACTCAACAGCACACTTCTATCCAGATGGGAGGATAGTTTGGATGTCAGAAGGCACAAGGTTCCAGTCAACAGTTGAGGAGTGGTCAAGACTGATCAATGCCCCAAAGGAAAATGATGATGACATGGATGTATATGCCAAGAAGAAGATGGACCACAATTCCATGGAACACATGTACAAGGAGATCCCAGACAAAGCTGTAGAGACACATAAGTTTGGATCAGTCCACTATCTTCTGTCAGGGCTGCCAACTATCAATTGGATCCTAAGGCACACTGTATTGCCTAAGTCTGGTGACCACAACATGATCAGAGGGCATGCAATCAACATGTTGCATTTGTTTGATGTGCCACAGAAATTCAAAGTCATGAGCCTTATGGTTGAAACCATTAAGAGGACTGCAACAGATCAAAAGAGGAGTTGTGGATATGCCCCTCAAATTCAAGAGTTGATTAACTCAAATATGGGCACAGGAAAATATCTATTGGATAAGGAACATATTCCACTTTATCCAGACTTTGAGGACAATCAGGTTGTCATGAATGAGAATGATCCATCATCGGTACATGCTCAAGAGAAGAAGGAGAAGGCAAGGAAGGAGAAGGCTGCCAAGATGCCAACTCAAGAGGAGGCATCTGAGTATTTCTTGAAGAACAAGCAGGAGCAACTTGGTTACTTGATAGCATCAACTCTGAGGATTGAGAAGGGATTGGCCACCCTCACTCGAAATCAGGAGAGCTTGGAAAGAATCATGGAACTCAAATTCCATGATCTAGATATCAAGGTAACTGAGATTCAGTCTGTTGTGGAGCAGCTACAGGATGACATGCAGGAGAGGCGGGGCAAGACTACCACTAATGTGTTTGCTAGAGTGCCTAGAGCCCAGAGGTCAGTTGCAGTGCCTGTGACAGACACTAGAGCAACATCATCTGCACCAGCTATAGCTCCTACAGCTCCAGTGCAACCAGCTCCAGCATCCACTCCAGCACCGTCTACTTCAACTAAAGCCTTCGTTCTTGGAGTTATCCGGACACCATGACCTGAAGATCAAGCCTGAGAGTCGATCTAGCACTATGCATTTTCTATGAACTTTTTAGTAACTTGTTGCCAAAGGGGGAGAAAATGTATAGATCATAGGCTTCGAGAGAGAGTGTGTTGCTTCTGTTCTCTCTTGCTTTGATTTGGTGGTTAAAACTTGTTTTCTTTTGAGTGCTTGAGATACTATGCTATTCTTGTGAGACATTGATGATCATGTGTTTGATCATAAGCTACACTTATGCATGTTTGATGATATTATCTTATCTATCCTATGTGATCATTCACTTTGCTTGGTGATGAGTGCATGTATTCAATCTTTATTATTTTGAGCGCTCCACCAAGATGTATGTGACATGGAAGAGTAACCCATGAGCCTAATTCCTTGTGCTTTTGCAGTCCAAAGCAAATCTTAAAAACTATGCACAAATTTAGGGGAAGCTCTTGCTTATCACATACTTCTCAAAGCGACGATGTCTTTCAATCTTATTATCATTTGTCGAAGCTTTGATCTATATGTTGTATTAAATTACCAAAAAGGGGGAGATTGATAGTGCAACTATCCCTAGGTAGTTTGGTAATTCATAACAACATATAGCTCATCGAGCTAATGCTATTCCAAGACTATTATTTCAGGAAATCTCAATGAATGGCATGGCATGGATGATGAAAGTGGATCCCTCAAAATACTAAGGACAAAGGATTGGCTCAAGCTCAAAAGCTCAAGACTCTTCATTTTATATTTTATTGATCCAAGATCACATTGAGTCTATAGGAAAAGCCAATACTATTAAGGAGGGATGAGGTGTTGCTTAATGAGCCTCTTGCTTCATGTGCTTAGTGATATGCTCCAAAACCCTCAGCTACTTTCTCACATCCACAAATGACCTAAACCCAAAGCCAAAATCGGTCACACCGATTCTTCCTATCCGGCGCCACCGATTTCAAAAGTCATAGCCACTGCCACAAACCCTAAGCAAATCGGTTCTACCGATAGGGATCTCGGTCTAACCAAAGTGAGCGATCGGTCCCACCGAGATTGCAATGTAAATTCTCTGTTTCCCTTTTGTAACATTTCTGTCTCACCGAAAAGAGCAAATCGGTCCCACTAAGTTTACCTGACCAGCTCTCTGGAAAGCTTATTACCAAAATCGGTCTTACCGAGTTTGTGTAATCGGTCTTACCGAGATTACGTTATGCCCTAACCCTAACCGAATCGATCCTACCGAGTTGCATGTCAGTCCCACTGAAAATCCTAACGGTCACTAGGTTTACTAAATCGGTCTGACCGAGTCTGTTGAATCGGTCCCACCGAGTTTGCTAAATTGTGTGTAACGGTTAGTTTTTGTGTGGAGGCTATATATACCCCTCCACCTCCTCTTCATTCGTGGAGAGTGCCATCAGACTAAACCTACACTTCCAACTTACCATTTCTAAGAGAGAACCACCTACTCATGTGTTGAGGCCAAGATATTCCATTCCTACCATATGAATCTTGATCTCTAGCCTTCCCCAAGTTGCTTTCCACTCAAATCTTCTTTCCACCAGATCCAAATCCCATGAGAGAGAGTTGAGTGTTGGGGAGACTATCATTTGAAGCTATAAGTGCATCTAGTGCCCCTTAGTGATTTTGGTGTATTGAAGACTTATAGGTTAAGGGACTAATGCGTTTGTGAGTGTACACAGGTCTATAAGTCTATGAGGAGTTTGATATTTACAGAGAAAGTCGACCCCTAAAAATGAAGTTCTTCGACTGAAGACTTTGATATTCTGAAGACTTTCTGAAGACATTGAAAGTGAAGAAATTGGTGTGACCTTGAAGACTTGGTATTCATTTGTGGAACATGAAGCATGAAGACTTTTGTTTTCGTAGTTTCATTTTCTCTTTCTTGAGTCATAGGAAACACCGTACTGTTATAGGGGGTCGAGGAAATACTAAGGAAAAATTTCCATGTGATACTCAACTCAAAATCCTACACCTACCAATCCCTTCGAGTGAAGCCTTTGAAATCTCATATAGTTCAGTCACTTTCTTCAAAGGATGAGACGAAGTTCTTCCGTCGCCGATGAATTTGTTTCGACCGAGGAGTTAGGAATTCGCCAAGATCTAATTGCCTACACAAAGGAGGAACATGATAGCCCCGAGGAATTTGAGAGTCAAATTTCGATCATTCTTTGTCTTCGCGCCAGCTGTCCCAAAATATCTTATCCACCTAACGGTCATATCATTGAAGGGCATTTATGTTTTATCATGTCGGGATGCTCCCTAGGCTATAAATAGCCGCCCCCTACAACCACTAGCTGGTTGGCTGCTCCGAGAGAACTTGACACTTGTCATTTGAGAGCAACCCATCCTCCGAGGACTTTGAGCGAAAATCATCGAGTGAGGAAAACCCAAAACCAAACCCCTACAAACCCAAAGTGATTGAGCATCACTGAAGAAATTGATCCTGCGTGGATCCGACGCTTGTTACCTTTGAAGAATGTGCTTCTTCCAGACGGTTAGGCGTCATGGTCTAGAGCATCCAAGAGGAATTGTGAATCGCCGAGTGACCAAGTCTGTGAAGGTTTGGAAGTCGCCTGAAGACTTACCAACAGTGATTGGACGAGGTCTGTGTGACCTTAGTTCAAGGAGAATACGGTGAGGACTGGGTGTCTGAGCTGCGTGCTCGCCGATCGGGTGTCCGGACTGTGTGTCCTCGAGTTTAAATACTCGGCCGCTCCAACCAGACGTATAACCGAGACAGCAGAGTTGAACTGGTCTACCAAATCATTGTCTTCACCAACCTAATCGGTTCTATTTCCTCAACCCTTTCATTTCCTCATTATCGTGTTGAGTGTTTGTTCATATCGTGCTTGAAGACTTTGATCAAGACTTTCTCAATTTCCTCGTTCAATTTCTTCATCGCTCTATCTTCATCTTGTGTTATCCTGTGATTACGCTTTCGTACTCTGTGCTTGTCTTCATTTCATCATGATGACCATGCCTATATTCTCGTTATGCTTACTTCGAGTACTTATTCATTGCTAGTAGTTCTTCGCTAAGGAATTTCCTCACCGTAAATTAAATCGCTGAAGAATTCATAAAATCGCCTATTCACCCCCTCTAGTCGATATAACGACTTTCAATTGGTATCGAGCAAGGTACTCCTTGTTACGTGTGATTTTGGTTTAACCGCTTGAGTTTTAGTTATGTCGACCGCAGTATGATCAAGGTCTCGGCTGGGTGTCCTACCTTTGATGGGACGGACTACCCCTCTATCGAAAAACAAGATGCGAATGCATCTTGAGGCAATTGACAACAATCTACGTATGTTGTGGAAAATGGTGTTCCTCTGTCTCACCCTCACCGAACGCTACCGATGTGAAGAGATTCAAGCAACTCGATTCTCGTTTAAGAATATCATATGTGGCCATCCGAGTAAAGGACAAGATGGAAGAGTGAGTGCTTTGGAAACTGCTAAGCTTATCTGGGATAGGCTGTCCAAAGTGAATGAAGGAGTCTCTACTCAGCGTGACTCTCGAGTTGATGTTCTTCGTAATCTCTTCAACCGCTTCAAAAGACTCGACAATGAAAATGTCCAACAAACCTTTGATCGCCTCACTGACATCTCAAATGAGCTTCAAGCCCTCGGTGCCATCGACACCACCGACCTTGAGGTGGTGAAGAAACCGTTGAGATCGCTTGATTCCTCATTTGATACTCGGGACCGATGATACAAGAACGTCTTGACTACAAGTCTCTTGATCCCGCCGATATCCTCGAAGGCTAAATACTCACGAAGTTCCACTTTTTCAAAAGAGAGATCTCTATGGTTCGAGCTATGGCAAACCACGTGCCTCAAGGCCAAGGCTGGTCTCGAATCAATGTGGGATTCGGTAGTAGCCTTGGTGATCCTGAAGAATTGAGCCAGGAGCTAGCACTACTCGTGAAGAAATTCCAGAAGTTCTCAAGACGTGATCGCTTTGGAAAATCCTCAAGAAGCAGTGATTCCTCATCCAGTGACTATAAGAGAAGGATGTGCCACAAATGCAAGAAACCTGGTCACTATATTCAAGATTGTCCTCAGTGGGAAAAGGAATTGAAGAAGAAGAAATACAAGGATTACAATTCGGATGATGCAAAGAAGAAGAAGAAATCATAAAAATCTTCATCATCAAAATCCTCGAAGTCTTCATCTCACAAGAAGGGCAGCTCCAAGAAGGCTCGGGCATTCATTGGCAAGGAAATGGACTCAAGCTGAATCGAGGAACATGAGGAAGAGGAGGCGTCTCAAGAATCTGAACTGTGTGGCGAGTCGGCTTTGCCATCGCTTTCGTCAAGCAAGTCCATCTTCAACATCAAGAAACTAACCTCACCGACAAGCCCGACGAAGATAATGATGACTACGCCCCACCTATTGCTTCATGGCAAAGGTGCAAAGGTACTCAAATACACCTCCTCTGAATCTAGTGAAAATGAATCTGATGAGGACCTAAAGCCCAGCTACTCTAAACTTGCTAAGATTGCTGTAAAACAACAAAGGGCTTTTGAAAAGGTTCAAAACATGCTAGAAAAAGTGATGATATGTTGGGTGAAGAAATGGATCGCACTAAAGCCCCGATCGAAAATCTTCAGAGACTTCGCCTAGGTTTGATAACCTTCAAAGTCATCATAACACTCTCTTATCTGATCATGAGAAACTTTCTTATGAATTTATTCAAAGAAAGCAAGATCTTGAGAAGCTAAGAGTGAGTTATGAAGATCTTCAGAAGGAGCGCGATTCATTACTAGCTCAACAAATCAGCGCTTCTCGAGAAGAATTTGCTCCTCCATGCTTAAAGTGCATTGAACGTGAATCGCTAATTCTTCACCAATGTTCAAATGCTTCAACTGTTACAAATTCTTCACCGCCTCTGCTATCACTAATTCTCATCCGAGGACATTGCTAGTATCACCGACAATGCAGGGTTGAAGGAATTGTACATGACAGGCATGTACAAAAGCCTCAAAGGGCATCAGACTCTCTGTGATGTGCTTAAAAAGCAGATCCTCAACAGAAACCCTAGGAAAGAGGGTATCACCTTTGAGAGGAAACTTAATGCTGATGGAACATATTGAAGCCCGAGCAAGACCCCAAAACCTCATGGGTTGTGCAAAGGGACCTCCATTGATCCATCTAACTTATCTGGCTTTACATGTGAATCTCCCCATTCTTCCGATGAGTCATTTGACTCCAACTATAAACTGTTCAAAAATCGAATGGTGAAGTATTTGCTAGATATGTTGGCACTAATCTGCAGAATGGTTCTCCTATGAAGAAAATCTGGGTTCCCAAGAAGTGCCTCGAAAGTCTTGGTGAATGTCCTCATGACACCACCGTGAAGAACAGAACCCCAGATCAAATTCTTCATATGGACCAAATTCTTCATATGGATCCAAGTCCTCATACGGATCAAATTCCTCACGTGGATCAAATTCTCAAAAGGATCAAAGTCCTCATATGACTATCATCGTGCTAACAACTCTGCTTTCGCAGCTAGAGCTAAGGGCTATGAATATGTGCATTATTCTTCAAACCATTATGTTCATAAGTCCTCGAAGAATTCTCTTGCTTATTCATATGCTTACCCTAACCCCTCTTATGTGAAACGAAATGGTTTGGCCTCTATGCCACCATTCTCGTATGGTGCTCGCAGAGTGATGAACTCTTTGCCACCCCTTCAGATGTGGGTGGTGAAGAAAAAGAACTAATCTCTTCTTCAGGGTCAGGTCTCCAGACGTGCTTTAACGTCTGAAGAATTTGCTAGGGACCTGACAAAATTGCCTGAAAGTACGCAGGCGAATCATGATGAAATGAACCTTCATTTCACACGTCCTCATACTGTTATATCTGTTTGCTGATTGATGAAATTCATCTGATGAACTTGATATCATATTCTTCACAAATGAAGCATATGAGATTGTAAGCTACACTAATTCATCTGTAGGATGATCAACCCAAAGCTACTGAGTGGGTCCTCGATAGTGGATGTACGAATCACATGACTGGTGACAAGAATCTATTGATGGATGCTCCCTTATCACCGTCGCATCTGAAGCATATCATCTTTGGCCGACAAAGGCAAAAGTCAGGTATTGGGTCTTGGTAAGGTTGCAATCTCTAAGGATAAACACATGGACAAAGTCATGCTTGTTGAGTCCTTAGGATACAACCTCATGTCAGTCTTAATGCTTTGTGATTCTTATATGGTTGTTGTCTTTGGCAAGTATCGCTGTGTTGTGATTATGGAAGCTGACAATTCCAAAGTCTTCAAGGCTTTAGGAGAGGAGACCAGATATTGTTGATTTCTCTACAGACCACAACCAGCCGTGTGTCTACTTGCAAAAGCTTCGAAGGCTGGCTATGGCATCGACGACTTGGTCATGCAGAATGAGGAATTTGCACACGCATGCGAAGAAGAAGCATGTCATTGGCATTGAGAATGTCAAATTCCTCAAGGATCACTTATGCGAGCCTGTGAAGTGGAAAATGACCAAGGCCAAGCATCCAAATAAGACTATCATGACCACTACTCGTCCATTAGAATTGCTTCACATGGACCTCTTCGACCTAATCATTACTCAGCAATCACTAATGATGCATCTCTATATGGTTTTGTCATTGTTGATGATTACTCTCGATATACATGGGTACACATTGTTACTTACAAACATGAAGTGCAGGAAGTCTTCAAACGTTTTTCCTCGAGAGCTTCAACCAACTTTGGTGTGAAGATCAAGCACATCAGAAGTGACAATGGAACTGAGTTCAAGAGTTCCGGTCTTGATGACTATCTTGATGAACTTGGTATTACTCATGAGTTATCTCGCTCCCTATACTCCTCAAAGAAATGGCGCCGTGGAGCGCAAGAACGTAACTCTTGTTGAGATGGCTCGCACTATGCTTGATGAATACAAAACGCCTCATCGCTTTTGGATTGATGCAATTGATATCGCGTGCCACATCATCAACAGAGTATATCTTCACAAATTCTTCAAGAAGACGGCCTATGAACTCCTCAACGACAAGAAACCCAATGTGAGTTATTTCAAAGTCTTCGTGCTAAATGTTGGATTAGAGATCCTCACCACAATTCTAAATTTGCACCAAAAGCACATGAAGGTTTTATGCTTGGTTACGAAGGACTCAGACACCTACAGAGTCTTCAACATTGTTCTTCACAAGATTGTCGACATCAGAGATGTGTGGTTCGATGAAACTAATGGCTCACAAAGAGAGCACCTACCTTCTATGTTAGATGAACCAGCACCGAGGATTCTATCAAGTTCAAGGCAACCGAGGATGTCATTCCTACTAAAGAATCAATGAAGAATTCATTCCAGTTCATGAAGAACGCCGAGTGATGCACTCAAGAAATGCCGAGGAAAATGGTGTCAAGAAAATGCTGATCAAACTCCTCAACGACAACCAGCTCATCCTCGCGTTGCAAAAGAAGTGCAAGTCGAGAAGATCATCGATGACATTAGAGCACCAGGTCCTCTCACACGCTAAAAAGCTTCACATTTATCTAACTTTTGTGGGCACTATGCTTTTGTCTCTATCATAGAGCCCACTAAGGTAGATGAAGCATTTTTGGAGCCGGAGTGGATTCAGGCTATGCAAGAAGAATTACATCAGTTCGATCTCAACAATGTCTGGGAATTGGTCAAACGTCCAGATCCTCGCAAGCATAATATCATTGGCACAAAGTGGATCTACCGCAACAAGCAAGATGAAAATGGCCTTGTGGTGAGGAATAAGGCACGACTGGTAGCTCAAGGCTACACACAGGTTGAAGGAATTGATTTCGATGAAACTTTTGCACCTGTTGCTAGACTTGAGGCTATTCGCATATTACTTGCTTATGCTAACCACCATGATATCATCTTATATCAAATGGATGTGAAAAGTGCATTCCTCAATGGTAAGCTTGAGGAAGAAGTATATGGTGCTCAACCCCTAGGTTTTGAAGATCCAAAGAATCCTGACAAAGTCTTCAGATTTAATAAGGCCCTCTATGGCCTCAAGCAAGCCCCTTGGGCATGGTATGATACAGAGGAATTCTTCGTGAAGAATGGCTTCACACCCGGTTCACTCGACCCTACTCTCTTTACTAAATCTTATGATGGTGAACTGTTTGTGTGCCAAATATATGTTGATGATATTATCTTTGGCTGTCCTGACCAACGTTATAGTGATGAATTTGCCTATATGATGAGTGAAGAATATCAAATGTCTATGATGGGAGAGTTGAAATTCTTCTTAGGTCTTCAAATTAAATCAAACAATAAGAATGGCATATTTATATCTCAGGAGAAATACCTCAAAGATGTACCGAGGAAAGTCGGCATGCAAGATTGCAAAGGCGTCAAAATTCCTATGCCCACAAATGGCCATCTATGCACTGATGAAAATGGTATTGATTTCGATCACAAGGTATACCGCTCCATGATTGGTTCTTTATTGTACTTATGTGCATCTAGGCTAGATATAATGCTTAGTGCTTGCATGTGTGCCCGATTTCAAGCTGCACCGAAGGAATCACACCATAAGGCTGTGAAGCATATTCTTTGATATCTAGCTCACACACCAACACTAGGATTATGGTACCCCAAGGGCTCGCTTTTGATCTCATTGATATTTCGACTCGACTATGCCGGTGATCGTGTGGATCGCAAGTCAACATCCGCACTTGTCATTTCTGACGATCTTTGGTCCTGTTGGTCCTCGAAGAAACAGAATCTGCGATCACCGCTTCATGCGGAAGATGAATACATTGATGCTGGCTCTTGTTGTGCTCAACTGCTTTGGATGAAGCAAACACTGAAGGACTATGGTGTCAATGTGAAGAATGTGCCTCTCCTCTGCGACAATGAGAGTGCCATCAAGATTGCTCACAACCCAGTTCAGCACTCGAAGACAAAGCACATTCAGATTCGTCATCATTTTCTTCGTGATCATGTGTTGAAGGGCGACATCTCCATCAAGCACGTGAAGACTTAAGAACAGCTAGCTGATATCTTCACTAAGCCCTTGGATGAGAAGAGATTTAGCAAGTTGCGGTGTGAGCTAAATATCTTAGAATCTTCGAATGTTCTTTGAAAAAGACACACACCCTGAGACTTATGCAAAATTGATGACTTAGATGTGCAACACATGAAGAAACGTTTTTCTTCAATCAATGAAGAATAACACTCTAAGTGTGAAGAAATTAATGAAGAACTTGATTCTCAGAACCCTACGACAATTGTACGCGGTGTCTGAAATCATCATTCTTATACGGTGGGTCACGCCACCACAAAAAGTTGAAAATCTTCAATTTGAGTTTTTCCTCAGTTTTGAAATTCTTCAGTTTTTCAAATTCTTCAACTTTGCAAAATCTTCACTATTTCCGTCGTTTTTCTTCATTGGCCATATATATATATATAAGTTTATGTCCTCTACAGCATTCACTTATAGATATTTCTTCAAGTTGCTTTTTCTACTAAGTGAATGTGATCGGACCCTTCCCCCTCTATGCTATACTCAACCCAATCTATTCACAAATTCTTCGTGTGCGTTCTATTGAAACTCGTTCAAAATCTTCACTATGTCCTTGTCAGCTGAAGAAATTGCGAACGAAACTTTAAAACAAATCTTATCCAAATTTTCGGTTTTGCCGCTCAAACCGTTCCACATCCCACAATGCATTATTCTATTCACCCACGATCGTACACAATCTCAACTACACAGTACGTGGGTGACACATGTCGTGAGAAGGAGAAAGGGCAGGGGCACGTTCGTCCCAAATCTTCGGGCGAACAGTTTTTACCGTGTCTATAAATACCCCTCTCCCCTTCCTCACTTCATTTACTCCGCTCGATCGCTACTCTCTCTCTCGAGCTCCTCAAACCCTACCGCCGCCGCTACTCCATCGTCGCCGGTGAGGAAGAGCTTTGCTGCCTCGACCTCGTCGCCGTCGTACTCACGCCGACCATGGAAATCTTCACTCCGCCTCCGCCATAGCTGTCTTCCTCTGCCAAGTTAGGGCGTGGAGATCTAACCCGATTTAACTTCACATCTGTTCTTCTCGGTTCGTCGTGTTCTTCACCGGGTAATTAAAAGTTACTTTTATTACTCACTTTGATTCTCAAACTTTCTGAAAATCTTCAAAGGTGTTTATTCTTCAAATCTTCACACATATGAACACCTCACACATCATATGATCTTGAACTTTTCTCTAAGCAATCATATTCTTCAAGATTCCCTAATTGTGTGGATCTTCGATCTGCATAACTCGAACCTAAGACAAGAACGCTTAGTGAAATTCCTCAAGGTTCATCTCGTCAAATTCTCAAAACTTGTTCTTTTGAAAAACCTTCGAGAACGATATGACCTCTCCAAATTCCTCGCACCTATACTCTGTTCACAGGTACTCATGTCTGCTGCTGAATCACTAGGTTCTCATCAACTTAACTCATTTGCAGCGTTCCTCGAAGAAAAACTGCATACTTCTTCAGAGAATTCGATTGTTCAAATTCCTCGACTGAAGAATATGGCAGACGGTAAGAAGCCGCAAAAAGGAGGAAAGAAACCTGAGGTTATGGCTATGTTTGAAATCCCTGAGGAAATTTATGCTGACTATTGCACACCTGATGAAGCAAAATTTGGCAAAGAAAACAAAAATCAGCGCAAGGTGCGCATACAGAGGATTGAACGGAGATGGGCAAGGGAATGGAGGGAATACAGATATGTGACTCCAAAGTACATGAAGAAATTCGCCCTCAATCCTCCATGCCCAAGAGCTCCATTGGCACCTGGCCAAGTAGCTGACCCCACAAGCCTCAAACGTGGTGAGGACTTTCCTGAAGAATGGGCTAAGCGCCAAGCTAAATTGGCAAGACAAGCCAAGGAGGCAGTGAAGAAATTCAATGAGGATTCCGCCATCGCTATCAGCATCGAGGCCTCGGTCAAACCGAGGAAATCCATGCCAAAGAAGCTCGCCAGAAGCCAAGTGCTTCACCAACTGCGCCTCACGGCCAAGTTCTCAAAGAAAGCCCTCACGGCAAATTCTCACACTGCCATCGCTCCACCAAAGTCCTCAAGCAGCTCCTCCAAAGTCCTCGGCTCTGTGCATCCGCTACATGTCAAAGGACTGCTGGTTTCTCGATTGCCTCGTGTCTCAAGAAGTTCCTCACCTGCACCAATTTCTCATCAGCCCCACACTGTTGAAGACTAAAGCAACAGCTGGACGAGGTCCTCGGCCAAGTCCAAAGAAGAAACAGGTCACATTCCATGTGCCTTCTGATGATGAACTTGCAGAAATCATCAGAGACAGACAGGTGAAGGCCGCTAGAGCCAAAGGCACATCTGTGCCACTGCTTTTGGATCCGAGGAAGATCCTCGACTACATTGATCTCTGGCACAAGGATCCAAACACCCCAATGCCTGATTTTCATTTGACTCCTGGTCAAAGTCACATGCTGACCCATTTCATCACTGAAGAGAAATGGAAGTTTGAAAAGGCAAGAGAGATCAAGAAAGCAAAATACAGAAAGTGTCAGAATGGCACCTGAGGAACTTCTCCAGGCTCAGTATGAAATTCAAGCCCTCAGCAAAGATTTTGATGCCTACTATGCTGATTGGCAAGGAGCTAAAGTGAGATCCGTCAATCTGACGAAGAAATTCACAAATGTTGCAGCCCCATCGCAACAAGAAAATCTTCAGGTTGTAGACTCGCCAGCCTCATTGAAGAACATGCCAAGATCACTGATGATTTTCAGCCTGCTCAAGAAAATGCTAGTTCCAGTGGCTGGTGAAGAAATTCCAGCCGGTGAAGAAATTGCCGTGGCATCCACTAGTGGTGCGCTCAAGAAATCGAAGAGATCGGAGCAATCTGATCGCCATACCAAGAAAATTAACCAGATTCCTCAGTCCTCCCGCTACACCAACTCCAATTCTTCCATCGCCTCGATGTGAAGAAGACCAAAGCCGCAGAGCGAGCTGCAGTGAAGAAAAGGAAGGCATCAGCTGCGTCAAATTCTTCGGCTGCGAAGAAAATGAAGCCAATGACCAACTCACTCGAAAATCCGATTGATGCTGTTCCAATTTCATCCATGCCATCAAAGGACCTTGTTCCTTTTGGAGAAGACTATGAGATCCCAAGCGGATCTGATGAAGAAAATCATTCTGCTGCTTCGTCAGAGCAGATTGATGAAGAAATTGAAGTGGATGAAATCCCTTCAATGCCTGTCATCTCCTCACCTATGCCTCGGTTCACGGTCAAGAGGCTGGTGTTGAGGAAATTGAAGATGAAGATGTGGATATAGGATGCACCACACCTGTGATGAATGATGACTTTGGGAAAGTCAAGATCCCAATACTCTCTTCACCCCTATCCAACAGATTCCTCACCCCCGCACCAACAGCTCAAATGGGCTCAAGAAACTCATCCCACTCCCTCTCGGCATGAAGAAATTCCAGCCACTAGTGTCAAGAACCTGCTCTGCTGATCCTCAAAGTTGCACACGAAGAGGAACCAGAAATTCTCACCAAGAATATGAGCTCGCGATTCTCGAGGTGGTGATGCAACTCATCGACACCCTCCGCCAAAGCCAAAGAATCCGCTCAAGCAAACGAAGTTCAAGGCTGAAGACTTCTTTGCCGAGCATGTATTCTTCACTAACTACAACCCCTATGACTCTGCTTGCATAAGGAAGAGGCGTTTCTGGACTGCTAGTCAAGCCAACTTCTATTCCTCTGTGCTGTTTGATAAAGACAAAATCTTCGATCATGAACATATTCCTCACGTGGAAATGGAATCTCTGCCATGCTTCGAGCCAGTCCTCAGTGTTCTTCACGATGCAGGATCTCAATTTCCGCACTGACATCTGTGATTGGAATGAAGAACTCATTCTTCAGTTCTACGCTAATCGCATATCACCGAGACGCTCAAGATGTCAACTCATGGGTGTTGGACTGGATGACTGAAAACACTCACTACAAGGCACCGGCAACTGAATTGCTTCGTGTCCTTCCTCTCAGTCCTCCCCATGACAGTGCACGTTGCACCTATAGTGACCCTGAACTGACAAATCACTATATGCAAGTGCTCATGAAGCCTTTGAAGCCTCGGCAGGCCCCACGACCAAATTCTTCGTCAAGGAATTACTCTATGTGCCTCGGACTGTCTATCGCATTCTGACGAAGACAATGAGTCCTATCAAAGGCCACGACTCAAATGATGAAGTCGTTGGCATCATGAAGAATATGCTTTTCAACATCATTCATGGCGCTCCTGGCCAACTTCCATGATTTCTTCATGAGGACTCGCCAATATTGCTATGTCACCATTCGATGAAGCCCTATGCGCCTTGGATTATGAGATTCATCAGGCAAGATCTTCACTTTGAATTACAAAGTCGACACTCAACCACGGTAGCTACTTGCCTCCCATTGAAGTCCTCAAACGGACAGTTTCATCACCGATGATAAAGGCAAGGCAGTCTTTGTGATGGATGAAGGCATTCGTCCATTGATGGTCAATTTCGCAAGGCTGCATCTTACTCTACCAATGACGACTCGCCACACATGACTCGCCGCCAATACCTCACCAAGCAAAATCCTCAAGCCACAAAGACCTGTGGTGATGATCGACCGTGAGTTACTCCTTTGTCTTCATCAAGGTTGATCGCAATCACAAATGGGTAAAGCGTCGCTTGGTGCACTTCTTCACAATATGACCTCAACATACAATGCAAAGGAAGAAGAACCAATACTACCTTCATGAAACCTTCAACCACACTGGCTATCCTCACTCATGTCTATAGCGCCAAGAACTCAAGACTATGGGTCTCAAGGAAGAATTTGACTGGTCTCGCATCTCCTCCAAGAAACTCAAGAGGGTCAAAGTTCCTCCACTAGTGGCCAGCTCTTATTCTTCATCGCGTGACACTGATGAGTATGAAGATTTGGACGACACTGCGGTAGGCCCTGCTACAACAAACAACCCCGATAACGCCGGGCGCCTCCATCGTCTTGAAATTCTTCAGGGGCGTTAGTCCTCAGTTTCAATCCGTTTGGTCATTTGATGACAAAGGGGGAGAAATCTGAGTTAGTCTTCAAGCGGGTCTATATTAAGGGCATTTTTTTAAGTTACAACTCTCGTTCTTCTGAAACTTTAAATTGGATCGAGTTGTAATCTTAAACCCGATGGTGCGCTAATACTTTTGTTGCATTATGCTTTGCATGCTTATTCCTCGTTAATGACATTGCACGCATGCTGAATCTCATCAGGCACCATATTTCATCATGCAATTCAAATTCTTCATATTATATATCAAATGCGTGTATGAATTACAAGATATAGGGGGAGATCTCCATGATTCAACTCTTCAAATGTGCATTGCCTCAAACGCAAATTCCTCACTATGCACATCCTCAAGGGGAGTTCTTCTATATCTTGCTATCAAATTCCTCAATATCAGTATTTACACTTCATACATTTATCCCCGTTGAAAACTTAACCTATGTTGTCATTAATAACCAAAAAAGGGGAGATTGTAAGTGCATCTAGTGCCCCTTAGTGATTTTGGTGTATTGAAGACTTATAGGTTAAGGGACTAATGCGTTTGTGAGTGTACACAGGTCTATAAGTCTACGAGGAGTTTTATATTTACAGAGAAAGTTGACCCCTAAAAATGAAGTTCTTCGACTGAAGACTTTGAAAGTGAAGAAATTGGTGTGACCTTGAAGACTTGGTATTCATTTGTGGAACATGAAGCGTGAAGACTTTTGTTTTCGTAGTTTCATTTTCTCTTTCTTGAGTCATAGGAAACACCGTGATCGTTAAAGGGGTCGAGGAAATACTAAGGAAAAATTTCCATGTGATGCTCAACTCAAAATCCTACACCTACCAATCCCTTCGAGTGAAGCCTTTGAAATCCCATATAGTTCACCACTTTCTTCAAAGGATGAGAGAAGTTCTTCCGTCGTCCGATGAATTTGTTCTCGACCGAGGAGTTAGGAATTCGCCAATACGAATTGCCTACACAAAGGAGGAACATGATAGCCCCGAGGAATTTGAGAGTCAAATTTCCGCCGTCGTCAAGTCGCTTGCCACCTGTCCCAAAATATCTTATCCACCTAACGGTCATATCATTGAAGGGCATTTATGTCTTATCATGTTGGGCTGCTCCTAGGCTATAAATAGCCGCCCCTACAACCACTAGCTGGTTGGCTGCTCCGAGAGAACTTGACACTTGTCATTTGAGAGCAACCCATCCTCCGAGGACTTTGAGCGAAAATCATCGAGTAAGGAAAACCCAAAACCAAACCCCTACAAACCCAAAGTGATTGAGCATCATCAAGAAATTGATCCTGCGTGGATCCGACGCTTGTTACCTTTGAAGACTGTGCTTCTTCCAGACGGTTAGGCGCCATGGTCTAGAGCATCCAAGAGGAATTGTGGATCGCCGAGTGACCAAGTCTGTGAAGGTTTGGAAGTCGCTCAAGACTTACCAAGAGTGATTGGACGAGGTCTGTGTGACCTTAGTTCAAGGAGAATACGGTGAGGATCGGGTGTCCCGAGCTGCGTGCTCAAGGATCGGGTGTCCGGACTGTGTGTCCTCGAGTTTAAATACTCACCGCTCCAACCAGACGCATAACCGAGACAACAGCTTGGAACTGGTCTACCAAATCATTTTCTTCACCAACCTAGTTGGTTCTATTTCCTCAACCCTTTCATTTCCTCATTATCGTGTTGAGTGTTTGTTCATATCTATGCTTGAAGACTTTGACTGAAGACTTTCTCAATTTCCTCGTTCAATTTCTTCAATCCGTCTGTCTTCATCTTGTGTTATCCTCGTGATTACGCTTTTCAGACTCTGTGCTTGTCTTCATTTCATCATGATGACCATGCTCAGATTCTCGTTATGCTTACTTTTGAGTACTTATTCCGCTGCTAGTAGTTCTTCGCTAAGGAATTTCTCACCGTAAATTCCTCGCTGAAGAATTCATAAAAATCGTCAATTCACCCCCCCTCTAGTCGATATAACGCACTTTCAGAAGCACAAGAGCAAGGAGTTCATCATCAACGCACCATTTGTTACTTCTTGGAGAGTGGTGTCTCCTAGATTGGCTAGGTGTCACTTGGGAGCCTCCAACAAGATTGTGGAGTTGAACCAAGGAGTTTGTAAGGGCAAGGAGATCGCCTACTTCGTGAAGATCTACCGCTAGTGAGGCAAGTCCTTCGTGGGCGACGGCCATGGTGGGATAGACAAGGTTGCTTCTTCGTGGACCCTTCGTGGGTGGAGCCCTCTGTGGACTCGCGCAACCATTACCCTTCGTGGGTTGAAGTCTCCATCAACGTGGATGTACGATAGCACCACCTATCGGAACCACGCCAAAAACATCCGTGTCTCCAATTGCGTTTGAATCCTACAAACCCTTCCCTTTACTTTCTTGCAAGTTGCATGCTTCAATTTCCGCTGCCTATATACTCTTTGCATGCTTGCTTGAATTGTGTGATGATTGCTTGACTTGTCCTAAGATAGCTAAAATCTGCCAAACTCTAAAATTGGGAAAAGGGGTTAAGTTTTTAATTGGTCAAGTAGTCTAATCATGCCCCCTCTAGACATACTTCAAGGTCCTACAGGCAGGCACTCAGAATCTGCTTTACGAGTCCGAAGTAGTTGTTGTGCATGGGCGCAGCAGGCCATAGTCGGACTATTAGGTCCTTCATGGCTAGTTCGGCCGCCTTGTGCAGTTCGACCAACTGTTTCAGCTGGTCGCTAAAGGGCACCGGATGCTCTGGTCCAAGGTATTGCGACTAGAACAACTTCTTCGTAGAGCTCCCTTCTTCGGCTCGATAAAACTCGGCAGCATCTGATATGCTGCGTGGCAGATCCGTGAACGCCCCCGGAGAGCTCCAAATTCGGGTAAGTAAAAGGAATGTCTCCTTCACATACTTGCTTTGCATAATGAAAGCCTTACTTGCGGCGATCTTCTTGGCCGCCTGGATTTCCTGGAGGGCGCTCTGGGCTTTGGCCCGGGCATCTTCTGCGCTCTGGCAGTGTGACGCCCGGATAATTAGGCTACAGTAATCCCGCGTTAACGATGCCACATCACCTCGGTTACTGTTGCTAACCTCGCGTTAGATGGAAACCGATTCGAAATCAAATTCAAAATCAATCAAAAAAATAAAAGTTTTCAAATATTAAAACTAAAATGTTCGGAGTGAACCAAATATTGTATAGGTAATTATGGTGGAGAAGCTACACCTTTATAAAATGTTTACATACTATAAGATGAATAAAACAACAGCAAAAATAATTATTTAAATACCTTTTGTAATAAATAAAATGTCAAACTAATTTATTTGAGGACTACACTTCTTGTGACTATGGACTAAGTTGAAATACTAATTTAGATACTAAGTGTATATTTTACTAAAACTAAAATAATAGGAAACAAAACTAAAACAGAAAAAGTAAAGTAAATAAAAAGTAAAAACAAAACAAAACGGAAGAGAAGAGACCCCCCCCCCACCTGGGCCAGTCGGCCTAGTTGCTTGCCAGGCCGGCCCAAACCGGCCCAGGCCGCCCCCTCACTCCACCATAACCCCACCCCGGTCAAACCCAACCAAACCGGCGCCCTCCTCCGCCCCGCGTGGATCCGGTCTGGACATTCGACGCCCCGCGCCTCCCGTCGCCTCCCTGACCTCGTCGCTGGACCGACCCCGTCTTCCTCCCTCGACGGCCTGCCTCCTCTCCGACGCTGTGTCCCTGCCGCCTCCTCGCGCGCCTGCTGCTCGCTCCTCGTTCTGCTCTCAGGCCAAGGCCTCCGCAGCTCGCGCTGGCGCCCCGCTGCCGCCTGTCTGCCGTGCTCGCCGCCACCACTTTCGCTGCTCGCTCCTCCCCGCGCTCGCCTTGGCCTCACCTGAGTTCGTGTTTCGCCGGGCTGCGGTGGCTTTGCTGACCACGCGCCCGCAGCCCCCTCTCACTCGCGGTGCTGCACCAGCCTCCCCAAGAGCCCTCTGCACGGGCGCTGCTCGCCGGCAGCCTCGCCACGCCTGTGGTCGGGCGCGCTCCCCTGTGGGCGCCGCTAATCGGCGCCGACGCCAGACGACCGCTAACCGCTCGCTCCATTAGGCCCCTCGGGCCTATGACAAACGGGCCCAGCCTGTAACATTTTTATAAAAATAATAATAATAGTAAATAAATAAATAATAAAAATGAATTAATAAAATTAGTTATTAATTAATCAGTGAATTAATTAAGTTAATTAATCCCGTTTAATTAATCTAATTACTAACTAGTTAGTTTAATTAAACAGTAATTAGATTAGCTAAATCCTAACTAACATAAATAGTGTAGGACAGGTGGGTCCCACACGTCAGTTTGACCCAGTCAACGCCCTGTTGACTGCTGACGTCATGATGACGTCAGCATACACTACTCTGGATAATGTTGAATTAAATTAATTAAATAAATTCTAAAAATGATTTAAAACTTTGGAAAATCATATAAAATAAACCGTAGCTTAGATGAAAATACTTTCTACATGAAAGTTGCTCAGAACGACGAGACGAATCCAGATACGCAGCCCGTTCGTCCGCCACGCGTCCCTAGCATAGTGAATCTAGAATATTTCACCTCCGGTTCATTTGTCCGAAAATGCGAAACACCGGGGATACTTTCCCGGATGTTTCCCCCTTTCGCCGGTACCACCTACTACCACGTTAGGGCACACCTAGCACCGCTCCTTGTCATGTCTTGCATCGTCGTGCTTATGTTTGCATTATATTTATTGTTTCTTCCCCCTCTTCTCTCCGGTAGACTACGAGACCGACGCTGTCTTTGCCGCTCGGTTCGACCACGGAGTCGACGACCCTCCTTCTTGCCAGAGCAACCAGCAAGCCCCCTTGATCACCGTGATATCGCCTATTCTTCTCTATATCGCTTGCATTAGAGTAGTGTAGCATGTTATCGTCGGCTACTCCTATTCTCATTGCATAGCTCGTCATTGTTGCTACAAATCGTTGATACCTTACCCGCAATCCTAAATGCTTAGTATAGGATGCTAGTTTATCATCAATGGCCCTACATTCTTGTCACCGCTTTGTTATACTATTGGGCCGTGATCACTTGGGAGGTGACCATGTATATACTATACATATATACATACTATACAGATGGTGACTAAAGTCGGGTTGGCTCGTTGAGTACCCGCAAGTGATTCCGATGTGGGGGCTGAAAGGACAGGTGGCTCCATCCCGGTAGAGGTGGGCCTGGGTTCCCGACGACCCCCGACTGTTACTATGTGGCGGAGCGACAGGGCAGGTTGAGACCACCTAAGCGAGAGGTGGGCCTGGCCCTGGTCAGCGTTCACGGTTACTTCATAATAACATGCTTAACGAGATCTTAATATTTGATCTGAGTCTGGTCACTGGCCTATATGCACTAACCAACTACGCGGGAACAGTTATGGGCACTCGACGCCGTGGTATCAGCCGAAGCCTTCTTGACATCGGCCGATCGAGCGGCGCTGCTACGGGTTGGACCTGCAAGAACGCAACTTCCTTTGTAATGGAGGTTGCTAGGTCTGCTCACCGTCACAGACGCAACGCGTGTGTGCAATGGGCGATGGGCCTGCACCCTGCAAGATAGGATTTAGACCGGCGCCCCGACCTCATGTTGCAGCCTAGGTGGGGCTGCGACGTGTTGATCTTCCGAGGCGGGCATGACCCAGAAAGTGTGTCCGCCAAATGGGATCGAGCGTGTTGGGTTATGTGTTGCACCTCGCAGGAAGTTTATCTATTTGAATAGCCGTGTCCCTCGGTAAAAGGACGACCCGGAGTTGTACCTTGACCTTATGACAGCTAGAACCGGATACCTAATAAAACACACCTGCATAAGTTCCATGACAACCAGTGATCGCTTCCACATGGCAACGAGGGGAGGATCGCCGTAGGATTATGCTATGCGATGCTACTTGGAGGACTTCAATCTACTCTCTTCTACATGCTGCAAGATGGAGGCTGCCAGGAGCGTAGTCTTCAATAGGACTAGTTATCCCTCTTATTCTCGCATTCGCAGCTCGGTCCACCGATATTGCCTTTTTACACATATACCCATGCATATGTAGCGTAGCTCCTTGCTTGCGAGTACTTTGGATGAGTACTCACGGTTGCTTTTCTCCCTCTTTTCCCCTTTCCCTTCTACCGGTTGTCGCAACCAGATGCCGGAGCCCAGAGCGACGCCACCGCCGATTTATTTACTCTTACTACATCGGAGGTGCCTACTACTACGTGCGGTCACCGACGACGCATCGGGAGTAGTTTAGGAGGATCTCAGAAGGAGGCATGCGCCTCTTTCGATCTCAGATCCCAGTTTGTGCTAGCCTTCTTAAGGCAAACTTGTTTAACTTATGTTTGTACTCAGATATTGTTGCTTCCGCTGACTCGTCTATGATCGAGCACTTGTATTCGAGCCCTCGAGGCCCCTGGCTTGTATTATGATGCTTGTATGACTTATTTTATTTTTAGAGTTGTGTTGTGATATCTTCCCGTGAGTCCCTGATCTTGATCGTGCATGTTTGCGTGTATGATTAGTGTACGATTGAATCGGGGGCGGCACAGGCGGGCCTTGGCAAGTTCAGACTCTCGAGTCTTATAATCACGCTCCAAGGACTTGTACTTCTTGATGACGTCCTAGAGCTCTTGCTGGACCTCGCTGGCCCAGGCCTCATGCTTCTTGCACACGGCGCGTTCCTTGGCCGCTTTGTCCTCTACATTGGCTAATGCCTTCTTGAGTGCCACCACCTCGGTCGTGGCCCCTAATGAAGTTCATGACACTTTAGTCAGCATGAACCATTCATCCTTCCTAACTATACACGCAGATTACTACATACCTTTGCTTTCTTCAATTTGCTTCCTCACGAGACCGAGCTCTTCCTCTGCCCGCTCCAGGTTCTGCTTTAGTTCGGAGACCTCCGCAGTATGAGCGACAGCGGCTAGCAGCGATACCTACTTATTCACATAGACATATTATGTTAGACTCCTGCGAAAATTATTTTGATCCTCTGTTAGGCTTTTCTTTCCGAACACCGAATAGAGCATCAGGGGCTACTGTCTACACTATGATATTCTTTTACACTTATATTACTTACCTCAAAGCCAGTTAGAAGGCTAGTGCAGGCTTCGGTCAACCCGCTTTTCGCGGCCCGGACCTTCCCAATCACCGCATGCATTAGGGTATGGTGTTCGTCAACCATGGAAGCGCCTTTCAGCGCTTCCAGCAACCTGTCCGGTGCCTCTGGTTGGATAGAGGTCACTGGCGGCATAGGCGTGCCCCTTCCCTTCGAAGGGGATTGCTCGCCTGATTCCGGAACCGTACGGGTCTCCGGAATTGTATTCAGATGAGGGCCGAATTGAATACGGCCCCCGTCGTTAGTGTCCATAGGGGTCTGCTCCCCCATGTGTCCGGCAGCCGAGGCTTCACCCTCTGGCAGCTCTTGTACGGCCGCCAGATTCCCTCCCGGGACGGGGATCCTTCGGGATGATGCTTCGGCGCCATCCAGGTCCCGGGGAGAGGTGGCCGACGGAAGGGTCTCACTATTCATCGCCGCTGGGTCCAGCGAATCCTCTTATGAGGACTGCTCGAGGCGGGACTGAGCCGGACTGCAAGTGCATAATGTAAGCATGTTAAAATAATAGAGTAAAGAATCTGGATACGAGTACGTGTCCGGACACTTACGATTCGGCCAGGGGCTTCTCCCTGGGCTGCCACTCCCAGCTGCTGTTGGTGGCTACTATTGAGCTATCCGGAAAGGAAGCCTTCCCTTTCTTGGACGCCCTGGCCTCCGGATGCGTGGGTGGCGTCCTTTTCTTTTTTTCCTGCAGAAGGGGAGTGGATTTCTTCCGCTTCCTCCTCTTCTTCGTCGCCTTCGACGGAGGAGCGCGCCTCGGCGTCTTCGGACGTCACGTCCGAAGTACCCCTATGGCGAAGACCACTTCTAGTCCCCTTGGCCTTATTCTTGGCCTTCTTCTCCGACACCTTGTAAGGCGCCAGAATCAGCATCTTCATCGGGAGCAAGGTCTCTGGGCCTTCGGGCAGCGGGGCCGGACAGTCAATCTGTTCCGGCATCTCTGTCGAATCCTGAAATAATCGATAGAGAGACTTAGATGCCTTCCTCTCATACGCGAGTAAAGGGAACACCTTGAAAACGTGAAAGGACTTACTGGATTTGCGGGATGGGTCAGGTCGTGCCCACGATCCTCGTCCGAGGCCGGCGGCACCTTTTTAGCCTTGAAGAGCACCTCCCATATATCCTCGTGTGTCGTGCCGAAGAGTTCTAACAGAGTCTGGTGCTTGGTCGGGTCGTACTCCCACCAGATGGCAAGTCCGGCATTGGCATGGAAGAATCCGGAGGACGAGCATGACCTGGACCACGTCAACGAGCTTGACTTTCTTGATTATCATATTCTGGACGCGCGTCTGGAGCGCCGTCAGCTCATCCGGAGAGCCCCAGGACAGACACTTCTCTTGCCAGGAGGTGAGCCTCGTCGAGACTCCGGATCGGAATTTGGGGGCCGCCGCCCAGTTGGTGTCGCGCGGCTCGGTGATGTAGAACCATCGCAACTACCACCCCTTCACCGTCTCCACAAAAGAGCCCTCAGGCCAGATGACGTTGGGCATCTTGCCCACCATGGAGCCCCCGCACTCAACTTGTTGGCCGCTCACCACCATGGGCTTCACATTGAAGGTCTTCAGCCACAGGCCGAAGTGAGGTGGGATGCGGAGAAAGGCCTCGCACACGACAATGAATGCCAAGATGTTGAGGATAGAGTTGAAGGCCAAATCGTGGAAGTCCAGCCCGTAGTAGAACATCAGTCCACGGACAAACGGGTGGAGCGGGAATCCCAGCCCACGGACAAAGTGTGTGAGAAACACAACCCTCTCATGGGGCTCTAGGGTAGGGACGATTTGTCCCTTAGCCAGAAGTTGATGAACGATTTCCTTGGCCAGGTAACCGGTCTCCCAGAGCCCCTTGATGTCCTTCTTCTTGACAGAAGAGGCCATCCACTTGCCTCCAGCTCCGGATCCGGACATGTTTGGAGTGTTTTTTTGGGCAGAGAAGGCAAGAACTTGGGCGCTGGATCTTGAGAATGGATGGGCAGAGGAAGGATAAGGCATGGGTGAACGAGGATGAATCCGTATCCCTTTATAAAGGCAGTAAAAGTTATGCGCCTCCCCGCTCGCCTTAAAATCCGCCTATTCCCCAAGCATCGTGCAGATGACACGGTTGGGTTACCCATGCCCGTATTGATGAGAATCCCGTGATAAGGGGACACAATCTCTGCTTCGACAAGACGTGCCAGTGAAACTGCACCTCGAAATACGGAGTGGCGGGCTAAAAACGGTTCAAATAAAGACCGGGCAGTGACGTGATGTCACGCTACAAAAAGTTGTTAGCAGGTTAGACTCGTGAAATATTATACTCTCTACGGTTGTGTGTGGTACTTGTTTTGCAGAGGCGGACATGTTTCCTGTGTTCGGAAGACTATGTTGGAGTATTCGGAGAAGGAACCCGCCTTGCAATGCCGAAGACAATCTGCGCGCCGGACTCATCGTCATTGAAGCCTGGTTTAGGGGCTACTGAGGGAGTCCTGGACTAAGGGGTCCTCGGACAGCCGGACTATATACATTGGCTGGACTGTTGGGCTATGAAGGTACAAGATAGAAGACTTCTTCCCATGTCCGGATGGGACTCTCCTTACTGTGGAAGGCAAGCTTGGCGATTCGGATATGTAGATTCCTTTCTCTGTAACCGACTTTGTACAACCCTAGCCCCTCCCGGTGTCTATATAAACTGGAGGGTTTATACTTCTAGGGTTAGAGTCACAACGATCATATACTCATAGGCTAGACCTCTAGGGTTTAGCCATTATGATCTCGTGATAGATCAACTCTTGTAATACTCATATTCATCAAGATCAATCAAGCAGGAAGTAGGGTATTACCTCCATAGAGAGGGCCCGAACCTGGGTAAACATCATGTCCCCTGCCTCCTGTTACCATTAGCCTTAGACGCATAGTTCGGGACCCCCTACCCGAGATTCGCCGGTTTTTACACCGACAGTCGACAGCAAATACTAACCCGAATCTGAGGAGGATGAGAGCCTCGGGCCTGAGGACTTCATAGTCCCCGAAGAACCATACGAGCAGAAGCGGTTCAGATAGGCACTTGGTGGCCACCGCAGGAGTGTGAAAAAGAAGTAGCAACAGCTACATGCCAATTAGAACGAGCTCAACGACAAATGCGTGCAGGTTATTGTAGTCGAGCAAGACCTCGAAGAACAGCGAGAGACCGCACCCAAATCCTACACACGTCGGTGTTTGCTACCGGAATTCGATGATGAGGCCACTTAAAACGTGCTCTTGACGCGTGGTCATGCCAACGAGCCCGACTGACCCCCTAGAGGGTGCGACAGGCCAAGAGGGGAACACAGGAATCCTCAAACGACACGTCGTTATGGCAAGGGTCCTGTTGACTAATGCTACGTCTTGAGCTTGCGTTGGTTTTCCTTGAAGAGGAAAGGGTGATCCAGCAATAGTAGCGTAAGTATTTCCCTCAGTTTTTGAGAACCAAGGTATCAATCCAGTAGGAGGCTCCTCAAAAGTCCCACACACCTACACAAACAAACAAAGAACTCGCAACCAACGCAATAAAGGGGTTGTCAATCCTTCACGCCACTTCAAGTAAAGTGAGATCCGATAGAGATAATATGATAAGATAAATATATTTTTGGTATTTTATAATATAGATTGGAAAAGTAAAAATGCAAATAAAAGTAGATTGAAAGATTATGATAAAAGATACACCCAGGGGCCATAG
The DNA here is from genome assembly GCA_021437245.1 of Aegilops speltoides. NCBI lineage: Eukaryota > Viridiplantae > Streptophyta > Magnoliopsida > Poales > Poaceae > Aegilops > Aegilops speltoides. The sequence continues at coordinate 325,225,956 of CM038142.1, read as the reverse complement.
GTTTCACTAGTGGCTTCTCTCAAGATAGCATAAGTATTACGGTGGGTCAACAAATTACTGTCGAGCAATTGATAGAAAAGTGAATAATTATGAGATTATCTAGGCATGATCATGTATATAGGCATCACGTCCGTGACAAGTAGACCGACTCCTGCCTGCATCTACTACTAATACTCCACACATCGACCGCTATCCAGCATGCATCTAGAGTATTAAGTTCATAAAGAACAGAGTAACACATTAAGAAAGATGACATGATATAGAGGGATAAACTCATGCAATATGATATAAACCCCATCTTTTTATCCTCGATGGCAACAATACAATACGTGCCTTGCTGCCCCTGCTGTCACTAGGAAAGGACACCGCAAGATTGAACCCAAAGCTAAGCACTTCTCCCATTGCAAGAAAGATCAATCTAGTAGGCCAAACCAAACTGCTAATTCGAAGAGACTTGCAAAGATAACTTAATCACACATAAAAGAATTCAGAGGAGATTCAAATATTTCTCATAGATAAACTTGATCATAAACCCACAATTCATCGGATCTCGACAAACACACTGCAAAAAGAGTTACATCGAATAGATCTCCAAGAAGATCAAGGAGAACATGGTATTGAGATCCAAAAAGAGAGAAGAAGCCATCTAGCTAAGAACTATGGACCCGAAGGTCTGTTGTAAACTACTCACAACTCATCGGAGGGGCTATGGTGTTGATGTAGAAGCCCTCCATGGTCGGTTCCTCCCATGAGCATCGCGAAGGCTCCAAGATGGGATCTCATGGATACGTAGGTTACGTGGTGGAAATAGTTTTTCGTGGTCGCTTTTGATGTTCTCGGGCGTGGGTATATATAGGAGGAAGAAGTAGGTCGGTGGACGCCGAGGGGCCCATGAGATAGGGGGCGCGCTTAGTAGGGGCGCGCCCACCTCGTGGCCGCCTCACCTGCTTCTTGACTTGAACTCCAAGTCCTCTGGATCACGTTCGCTCCAAAAATCATGCTCCCAAGGTTTCATTCCGCTTGGACTCGCTTGATATTCCTTTTCTTCGAACACTCAAATAGGCAAAAAAAAAAAAACAATACGGCCTGGGCCTCCGGTTAGTAGGTTAGTCCCAAAAATGATATAAATGTGTAAAGTAGAGCCCATAAACATCCAAAACGGGTAATATAATAGCATGGAGCAATCAAAAATTATAGATACGTTGGAGACGTATCAAGCATCCCCAAGCTTAATTCCTGCTCGTCCTCGAGTAGGTAAATGATAAAAATATAATTTTTGATGTGGAATGCTACCTAGCATAATTCTCAATGTAATTTTCTTTATTGTGGCATGAATGTTAAGATCCAAATGATTCAAAATAAAAGTTCATATTGACATAAGAAATAGTAATACTTCAAGCATACTAATCAAAGCAATCATTGATGGATTCATGTACCTAGGGTAGGGTCATAGGCCTGACCTAAACGTCCTACCCAAGGACACTCTTAGAAGAGATCATCTTCCAGTCGACCAAAGAGGAGTCCACTCGACCGATCGAAGGACTCACCATGGAAGACTCACTCACCATGAAGACTCACTCGACCACCGTAAGGTCAAGGCACTCGCAACGCAACGGCTTGCTATTGAATAAACTTAATGGTAGTTAATGCTTTATGAGGGCGTTACAAGAACGCCCTGTGCTTAATGTACTTTAATCCTCCATTATGTGGGCATGGGGTCCCAAGACTCTATATAAGCCACCCTCCACGTATAGAAGGGTTCACACTCTTGTAATACTCATACTCATAATCCACTCGACCGCCTCAGGCTCCGAGACGAGGGCTGTTACTTCCTCCGAGAAGGGCCTGAACTCGACATCCTTTGTCTTCACAACTGCTCCATAGCTAGGACATCGCCTCCCTTACCTACCCCTACTTCTACCGCCGACTTAGAACCACGACAGCTTGGCGCCCACCTTGGGGCTGGTGTTTTAGTGATTTGTGGAGGAGTTGCAGATTCGAGTACCTTCATCATGATGACTGCTGGAGTTTTGGGTGAGGGGGCGAGATCCGCCTCGGTGTTCTCACTTTTGTCGCCGACGACCAAGATGGCTCCGTGGAGGCTCCCTTGACATCGAGGCGCCCCGTCTCATGGGCGACGACTTTCGTGCATGTGTTCAAGGGCGCTCGCTGCGGCAACCATCGACCTCAGATCGGTCGACTCTTCTATCGGCTGCTCGCCCAGCCTCCCACCAGCAAGCAAGCTGCTCGGTCGGTCGAGGCTTCACCTGTGGGTGAAGCACGCGGTGGCTCGCCAGACAGCCACCGCCTGTGTCGCGCTATCGAGCCCGATTTAATCCTCTACGGCCTGTTTGATCTGCCGACCGCTCTCAGAGATCGTGATCCGAGTGTGATAGCAGTGATCCAGCGGCGGAGATCCTCATGGTCGACGGTCCTCGCAGTCCTCCCGGTTTCACCCACGGTGGTGGGGCCGCTGGAGGAGGAGATCCCGTACAAGAGCACGAGGAGTACCAGCCCAAGACACTCGACTCTCAGCAGAGAAGAGCTTCGTCAGCAGAACATGGATGCACTACATACCCTATCGCCGGAGAGACCCCGAGGCTCGTGCCTTGGAGGAAGCACGTTTGGCCAATGTGGCTGAACGCGCTTGTTCGAGAATCTCCAAGCGAGCACTCGACGACTGCGCAAGGCAACGACTTCGAAGCCGGCCGACGCCGACTCTTCCCACCGACTCGTATACCACACGCCAGCTCAGAATTTAGCAACCGAACTCGATAGCGTAGTCCATCCAGCCGCCCCGCCGGAAGCTGGGAGAGGCTTGCAGCAGATCGTAGATTTACTCCGAGCGCCGGAGACCAGAATTCAGCCGTGTCGCAGCGCAAGAACAGATTCACAACGATCCGTCGCCGCTAACATCGCCCAGCCGCTCACAGCCCTAGATCGCCTCACAAGCAGAAGGGCGCGACAACCGCGAGAGCAGCACGGAGACCGATTCGACCGAGATGACAGCGCCGAGTGCCCTTTCCTCCGAGAGAAGGGTCATACGCCTCGGCGACAAGATGATGACGACGATAGCTCAAGATAGAGTAAGAGTTCCGGCCGACCCTGTGGAACCAGGCTTTGACGCGCGATCCATTATCGCGGCAAGGCTTGGTCGACCGAACAGAGCCCATCGTGCGGACTCGAGAGGGATGCACCCACCAGCAGCCGAGTGCATGTCTCGTCCGAGTGTTTTAGCAGGCTATCAGAGCCGCAGTGATCCCCCAATTTCAGATTGGCAACAGAGTCAAGAATTCATCGGAGAATCCAAGCCCAAACTTGGCTTGAGGATTACCGAGTGGCTGTTCAGATTGGTGGTGGGAATGATGAGGTGGCCATGAAGCATTTGCCCTCATGTTGGAAGGTTCTCGCCAGAGCATGGCTGAATCTGCCACCTCACAAAGAGATATACACTTGGGAAGATTTGTCCCAGTGTTCGCCAGACTTTTGAAGGGACTTGTGTTTAATCGGCTGGTTTGACAGAGCTGCAAGTTTGTGTGCGTAAGACCAATGAAACTCTCCGAGAGTACATTCAGAGGTGGATTACCTTGCACCATACTGTGGAAAATGTGTTCGACTATCAGCGGTTTGCGCCTTCAAAGATGGCGCCAAAACAGAGAATTGAGTCTCAAGTTTGGTCGAACTGGGACATGACCCCGAGTCGAATGATGGAGATTGTTAGCAACACGCCTAATGGCGAGGAAGAAGACCGACCAAGTGGTAAATACAAGCCAAGTCACCGGAGAAGGGCAATTCCAATGGAAGCAGAGTTAAAAGCCGAGCCAGAGCTCGGAGAGGCCCCGCCGTGACTCGTGGGAAGTTCAAGGAAGCCCAAAGGATCCCGAATCAAGAAAGTTAAAGATAAAGAAGGAAATGACGTGATGGATATGCCATGCCATATTCACACAAAGAAGGATGAAGAGGGCAACATTATTTACCCAAGCATACCACTCGCCAAAGGTCGACTCGATCCAACAGCCAGGAAAACAGTCTAAGGACAAGGAGAAGGAGCCGCATAAGGCCGAGACAAAGAGGACAAAGGAGGAGGAATACCCACATGTCAACTCCACTGATGATCTTCGCGGATGTGGAAAGCAAAAGTCGATCGAAAGTCATCAATCGGGAGGTGAATATGGTTGCCCCGTAAAGCCAAGTTATGTGAAGTGGTCCTGCACACCCATCACATTCGACCAATCTGATCACCCAACTCACATTGCCACCCCGGGCGGCAAGCACTAGTGGTCGATCCAAATGCTGAAGGTACCGATCGACAAAAGTGTTGATGGATGGTGGTAGTGGGCTGAATTTGTTATATGCGGATACATTGAAAGGGATGGGCATTCAAGTCTCGATTGAGCGCCAAAGAATATGAGTTTCCACGGAGTCATACCAGGAAGAAGGCCAACTCACTCGCCAAATAGCCCCGGACGTGGTTTTTGGTGATTCCAAGCACTTCCGCAAAGAAAAGTTGACCTTTGAGGTTGTCGATTTTCAGAGTGCGCATTCACGCCATTTTGGGAGGCTCGCCACGCATCGCATTCATGGCTCGACCATGCTACGGTACCTCAAACTGAAAATGCCGACCCAAGGGAGTGATCACCGCCACCGCGATCGAAGAAGGCGTAAGAGTGCTTTTAAGGGCTCAAGATTGCCGACTCCCAAGTGACAGCGGTCGAATTCGATGAGTACATGCAAAACGCAGATCCGAAAGTGATTTGTTACGATCTAAGAAGCCAGCCACGAGTAGTCGTGATTCAAGTCGCTCCGTGAGACAAAGCCAGTCCATATTCATCCGACCGACCCGATGCAGCCCCGACCCACATATCCACAACACTCGACCAAATAGGAAGAAGCGCCATCCAGTTCCTCCGTGAGAATCGACATTTTCGCATGGAAGCCACCGACATGCCGTGTTCCTGTGGAACTGGCCGAGCATCGCCCGAGTCGACAAGTCAGCAAACCAGTCAAAGAGCATCTCGGCGGTCCGCCGCCCGTAAGAGAAAAGCTATTGGTGAAGAAGTGGCTCGACTGCTGACGGCAGGATTTATTAGAGAGATATACCACCGAGTGGCTCGCTAATGTCGCCATGGTCCCCAAGAAGGATAACTCACTCCGCATGTGCATTGATTTTAAGCACATTAATCGGGCCTGCCCGAAGATCATTTTCTCTCCCCGTGACGATCAAATTGTTGACTCGACCGCTGGGTGAGAGATTGTCTTTCTAGATGCATATTCCGGTATCATCGATCCGCTCAGATGGACCCGACGAAATAAAACAGCTTTCATCACTCCGCTCGGGTGCTTCGCTATATCACCATGCCATTCGCCTCAAGAATGCCGGAGCCACATTTATGCGAATGATTCAAAAGTGTCTTCACCAAATCAGTCGGAATGTGGAAGCGATATGGATGATATCGCCGTTAAGTCGCGAAAAGGTTCCACCTGCTTGCCGACTCGCCAAACATTTGCCAACCTCGTAAGGTACGATATCAAGCTCAATCCGCCAAAGTGCACATTCGAGTTCCCGTGGAAAATTACTCGGTTTTCGCTTCCGAACGAGGGATCGACGCTAACCCGTAGAAGATCGCACTATTCTCCAATGAAACGCCTCGTGAGTGCACGACGCCCGTAAGCTTATCGATGCTTGGCCGCTTTAAGTCGATTCATCTCACGACTCGTGAAAAGGCATTACCTCTTTACCGATCGATGAAGAAGGCCGACAAGTTCGAGTGGACTCGAAGTCGATGCAGCGCTTGCCGAGCTAAAAGCTCGCTCTCCACCCAGCCGGTGCTTGCTGCTCCAATCAGCAAAAAGCCTCTCTGTTTTACATTGCAGCCACCGGACAAGTTGTCGGCCTGCGGCTTACGGTCGAGCGGAAGAGGAAGGAAAGGCCTTCAAAGTTCAATACCGTGTATTATTTGTCCAAGTCTTGACTCCATCCAAGCAGAGATATCCTCATTATCGAAGCTTGTGTATGGTATATACATGACCACAAAGAAGGTTGCTCATTATTTCTCCGATCATTCTATCACGATGCCGCCGACGCCCTTTATCGAGATCTTGCATAATAGAGACGCAACCGTCGAGTGGCTTAAATGGGCGATTGAACTTCTTCCCTTGATATCAAATTCGAGGCAAAGAAAGCCATTAAGTCCTGTGCTATAGCGGATTTTTTCGCCGAGTGGATTGAACAACAAAGCAGCCGATCGAAGTTCACTCGAGCATTGGACCATGTTCTTTGACGGCTCCAAGATGCTGAATGGTTTCGTGTCAAGTTGTTCTGTTTCTGAGGAGATAAGCTTAGGTATGTGCTCCAGATTCACTTTGACTCCTCCAACAATGAGGCAGAGTACGAGGCCCTCCTATATGGATTGCGCATGGCCATCTCACTCGGTGTCCGTCGCTCGATGGTCTATGGCGACTCAGATCTAGTGGTCAATCAAGTGATGAAGGAGTGGGACGGAGAAGCCCAAATTATGACCGGATATCGCAATGCAAAGGAGGAAGCTGGAAAAGAAGTTTGAGGGTTGAACTCCATCACATCCCCGATGAAAAATCAAGCAGCAGATGATCCGCAAAGATAGGCTCCAAAAGAGAAGCCATTCCGAGTGGTGTATTTTCGAACATATACACACTGTCACCAAAGAAGATCCTTCACGAGGAAGCTCCGCAACCCAAGAGTGCCACGGACTCGACCGAGGTTGAGGTCCCAAAGGGTCGACTTGGTCATGGAAGTTTTAGTAGTCACTCCCGATTGGACAATTCCATACATCGCAGATATATCGAGAAAGGAACTCCCAGAGGATGAGGAAGAGGCTCGCAGATCGTCCGCCGATCCAAAGCCTTTACCGCTATCAATGGGCAAGAGAGAGAAAATTCGACGAGTCGGACAAAATGCATAACGCCGTAAGAAGGTCAAGTCATACTTCATGACATCCACTGGGACCTGTTGTCACCATGCGCCCTTCTGACCATCGTAGCTAAAGCATACCGAGCCGGATTTTATCGCCAAGAGCAAATGAGATGGCAAAAGAGATAGTGGACAAGTGTGAAGGATGCCGTTCTATTCCAATATGTCTCACAAGCTCTGCCAGCCTTTGAAGACCATTCCACTGCCCCGCCTTTTGCAGTTTGGGGTTGGACATGATCGGTCCCTTGTAACAGGTCGGAGTGGTTTCACGATGTATGGGTAGCATCGACAAGTTCACCAAGTGGATTGAAGCTAAACCAATCAAGAAACTTGACGCCTGTATCGCTGTTTCCTTCATCGAGGGTCGACGCTCAGATATGGGGTCCCGCACAAGATTATCACGACAACGGGTCGAATTTTGACTCGAAGAATTCAAGGATTTCGCAACGCCTAAGGCACACGAAGTCGACCACGCTTCGCCGCCCACCCACAATGAATGGACAGCAGAACGAGCCAACGGATTAATCCTCAAGGGTCCAAGCCTCGATCGATGCGAGATCTCAAGCATGCGGCCGAGCTTGGGTTGACGAACTCCCTTCTGCTTTGGGGTTTGCGAACCACGCTTAATCGGTCGACGGAAGAACCCCTTCTTCCGGGTCTATGGAGCAGAGGCAGTCCTTCCGAGTGATCTCTCCACAATGCTCCTCGAATTGAACTATACAATGAAGCGAAGTTGAGCAAGCGCCAAGATGCAACGACCTCCGGAAGAGGAAAGGAGATGGCTCTTATCCGCCGACCATCTACCAAGAAGACTTGCGCCGCTCAGACGCCGTAAATGTGAGAGGTCGAGCCTTCCAGAAGGAGATCTCGTCCTTCGAGTGGATCAGCCAGAAGCAACATAAGCTCGCTCCCTCCCGGAAGGACCCTTCATTGTCACAAAGGTTCTCCACAATGGGGCATATCGCCTCTACAATGTCGAACACAATATCGACGAGCCCCGAGCTTGAATGCGGATCTGCTCCGCCCGCTTTACACTTAAGGTTTTTCACCTAAGAGTTGTAATAAAATATCAGAGTTCACGAGCTTTGAAATAATAGTGTCGAAATTCCTTCATAATTTTTGTCACTTCTTATTTTCGCCGAGTAAAATTTTCCCCCAGCAGGTGGCTTAGTCGCGAATCCGCTTTCGCTTAAGTTTTTAGAAATCCTACCGAGTGATAAGTCGGACTTCCACTCGGAGGCTTAGCTGCGAATCCGCTTTCGCCTAAGTTATTAAAATCCCACCGAGTGGTGCCGACTTCCACTGGGGCTTAGCTGCAGCTCTATGCTCGCCTAAGTTATTAAATCCCACCGAGTGGTAAGCCGACTTCCACTGGGGCTTAGCTGCAGCTCTATGCTCGCCTAAGTTATTAAAATCCCACCGAGTGGTAAGCCGACTTCCACCGGAGGCTTAGCTGCAGCCTGCTCGCCTAAGTTGTTAAAAATCCTACCAAGTGGTAAGCCGACTTCCACCGGAGGCTTAGCTGCAGTCCAAGGGCTCGCCTAAGTATAAAGTATACTAGCAAGGAAGACGAGGCGCAGGTCGATCATGACCCTCTCCTCCGAGCCACACCATAAGTATGATGTGCGTCATAAGGAAGATGGAGTGCAAGTCGACAGACCTCTCCTCCGAGCTCGACACAAATACAACGGAAATCCTACCGAGTGGAGAGCAAACCTCCCACTGGGGCTTAGCTGCAGCCCAAGCTGCTCGCCTAAGGTATAAGAAATCCCACCGAGTGGAGAGCAAACCTCTCACTGGGGCTTAGCTGCAGCCCTGCTCGCCTAAGGTATAAGAAATCCCACCGAGTGGAGAGCAAACCTCCCACTGGGGCTTAGCTACAGCCCTGCTCGCCTAAGGTAAAAGAAATCCTACCGAGTGGAGAGCAAACCTCCCACTGGGGCTTAGCTGCAGCCCTGCTCGCCTAAGGTAAAGAATCCCACCGAGTGGAGAGCAAACCTCCCACTCGGGGGCTTAGCTGCAGCCCAGTGCTCACCTAAGGTAAAAGAAATCATACCGAGTGGAGAGCAAACCTCCCACTCGGAGGCATAGCGGCAGCCCAGTGCTCGCCTAAGATAAAAGAAATCCTACCGAGTGAAGAGCAAACCTCTCACTTGGGTGCTTAGCTGCAGCCCAGTGCTCGCCTAAGGAATAAGTCGACTGCAGTAGGCATCTCGCTGTTAACCTGCAAAGAGGCAATTCAAGCCAAAAACAACCAATCCAAATTTAGGTCGATACCTAAAAGAACCGAGAGTGCTCAGGCACTAAGCCTGTTAAGGTTTTATCGGTTACAACTCCACTCGGCATACCGAGGCAAATTTAAAGTCAAGGAAAGTTTTTTACCCCTCCTGTGGAGGGCTGGATGGAGCAACGAACTCGTCAAGGTCAATCCCATCTGCAATCCACGACAGCAGCAACACGGGACTCCAGTCGGAAGATGTTCATGGCAGTTTCATCATTCACCGGAGAATTGACAGGGTCAAGGTTCGTCTCCAGCTGACTGGTTTCTTCTTCAAAGTTGCGCGTAACTCGCAAAGATAAAACCCTAATCAGGAAAATAGTCGAATGGGAACATAACAGTTGGAAGAATTGGTCGAGTGAAGAAGATTACCTTCGAGCTTAAGGAACAATTTTTAGCAAGACCACCCAAGAAGCTTTCCAGTCATTCTTTTTCCCGGTCAACTGGTTGATCCTCTCAACCGAGTAGTCTTGTCACTTTCAATGATCAACATCCTTGGTGGCAATGGCCGAGCAGCCTTCGATTGGTGTTGTCCTGCTCGAGCAGGATCGAGGATAGCTTTTCATCAGCCGAAGTTTGATCTTCTCGCATAGCTCAAGCTCCTTCTTCCTCCGGGCCTCCTTCACCTTGCTCAAATTACAAAGAAAGTCAGTTTGAAGCAAATGAGGGAGAAAAGAGTCGTCAAGTCTCACCAAACATACCTTTGGTCTCCTCCTTTGCCTTCACAGTTCTCCCGCACTAGCTTCAAGTCCAACTCGAGCTGAATATGCTTCGCCCAGCTCAAGATAGCGCCGCAAGATCGCAAGATTTCTACGAAGAGTCAATCGACAAAATGTCAAAGATGATCCACTTCCGAGTGAATAAAGAAAATGATGTGTTTAAGACTACAATAATGCAAGCATTCGACCGTAGTCTTGGGATTACACCTGGGTGCACTCAGCGGCCCCCACCGGTCTTATTCACATGATCGACCACCGACCAAGAAAAAAAGTCCCACCAACGACCAAGATTTTTTCAGATCGTAATCAATCGCCAGCAATGACCACGCCTCGGGATTACACCTGGGTGCACTCAGCGCGTTCCTCACGGGTCTCGTAAACACATTCGCTTCATTCGAGTGATGATCAATATTTACTTATGAAGTTTAAGACCGATCGCCAGCAATGACCTTAGCCTTGGGGACTACACCCACGGGTGCACTCAGCGTGCCCCTGCTATCACGGAGTTTTTACCAACACACCTAGTGGGTGACCGCTAATTCCGTAAAGAAAAGTTTTGATAGCATATCCTAACAGTAATAAAGCGGTGGTCGATCGACCAACATTGCTCAAGGGCGAGCTGGCATCGAAGTCGCTTGGCTCAGATCCCGAACGATCTTCACTTGCTCCATCATGATCCTCGCTGACGGATCGCCTCCTTAGCAGCATCGGCCTGGTCCTCCGGACGTGGTGCGTGGCGAAGATCGAAGGCTGTCGAGCACTCGACGGCGGGTCGAGCACTCGCCGGCGGCACCGCTGCCAAGGTCATCAGATGTCGAAAGTGCCGACTCTCCTTCCGCCACAACGGTCTCGGCGCGCCACACCTTGGGCTTTTTGCCAGAGATGCCTTCCTGCTCCTCCTAGTCTTCAATGGTTCTCATCCTCATCATCGCCGCCGGAAGAGTGATGATGTCATTGGTTGGAGCTTCGTAAAAGAGTTAAAGTCGTAAATCATGAGTCACCGACTAAGAAAAGAATTAAGGATACAAGATCAGATTTGAGGTTGCGCGCCCTCCATCTCATGGTCCTCGGCCTTAGCTGAGGTTTCGAAGTCGCAGCATGAAGATCCAAAGAATCACCGATCGATTCAAGTATCAACCAGAGATAAAACTTATATAGAACAAGAAGACTTAAGCAATATGTTTACCCTGAGATGGTGGGGATGGACACCTTCATTTTTGGCAGAGGCTTGGTTGTCCTCGACGGAGCTACCTTTGACTGCTTCGGCGCTTTCTCGCCGGCACCGGAGAAGCGGTCCGAGGGCGCTTGGTCGATCGCGAGACAACAGAACTCCTTACCAAGGCCACCAAGGGTCGGCGCAAGTTTTGACCGCTTTTCCGAGCGCGGTGGTGCAACCTCCTCCTCTTCATCCTCGCCATCATCATCCTCGCCATCATCATCGCCCGCCGCCATCTTCTGCAGCAGCCTCAATCCCACTCTTCTTGGTTTTTTCGCCGCTTTCCTCCTCGCCGGAATCTGGGCGCCATTGGGCATTGAGTATAGCTCGGTGAGAGCCTGGAAATATCAAAGCAGAGTTCAGTCGACCAAGTCACAGAAACACACTCGACAGATATACAACGGAAAACAGAGCAAGTGTACCTTATCTGGAATGCTGTTGTGATCAAGTGGAGAAATCCTCCGGGATCCGCGAGGATTGTCCTTGTTCCCAGTGATCGCAGCCATCCATCTTTCCACTACAAAGATCGCCGATCGCCTCCGGTGGACGCGAGTCTCGCCTTCGGTGCCGCGATATAACCACATACAAGGACTTCGAATCAAGGGGCTGGATTCGCCCAAGAAGAACCTCCAGAGGTCCATGCCACCACTCCGCCCCTAACCAGCTGCACCACGCGTCCATCAGATCTTCACTTCAGTCCTCTCTTCGAACAACCTTCGTGGAGGAGGGTCTATTCACTCGACTCATGGTGAATGCAGGAAGGCTACCGACCGCCCCAAGGCCGCTTCATTCCGCAATAGAACCAGGTCGGCTGCCAGCCCCCGACCGACTCGAAAAGACATAGCTGGAAGGTGCTTTTGTTCTCAACTCGACCCCTAAGCCACCACACATCTGGACTACTTGGGTCTTCTTGTCACCAGGGCTTGCCTTCTTCATACCGAGAGCGACATGTGAAGATGTACTTGAACAAACCCCAAGGCGGTCGACAGCCCAGAAGTTTTCGACATAGACACAAACGCGACAAGGTATGCGATGGAGTTTGAGTAAAATGGTGGAGCTGGGTTCAAGAAATTCAGAAACCCCAAAGAAGACACTCGGCGGCAACGAAAAACCTCGGTCGACATGGGTGGCCAAAAGCACGACTCACCCTCTTCTCGGCCGAGGCTGCACACTCGCCAGAAGTCTCTCGGGCGCCGGGGAATCAATCCGTTGTCGGCCATATCGAGGAGATCCTTCTCCTTGATGGTCGATCGATCCAGCCTCCTCGACCCAGCCCTTCGGCAAGTTGGATCTCGACGAGGAACCACCGCGACCGTAGATCTCCCTTTGCCTTCGCCGCCGACGCTTTCTCCGCCGCCGACGCTTTCTTTCAAGGCCCAACATCGTCGTCTTTCTTTGCCCATGACGCCGGGCGGAATGCGCAAGGGAGGAGGTGGCAAGAGAGCAGCAGCGGTGGTGGAGGGCGGAGACGGAGAGAACTAAGGAGGAAGAACAAGGTACTGTGCACAAGCCCCCGGGAGTTACATTTATAGCATCCCTTCCGAGTGGATGACAGTGGACCCAAGCAATCCAATCATATCCCGAAGCAGCTGCACTGCGCGACACGTGGCGGAAAAAGCGCGCGGAGATCGAGGCGCCTCGTTACGCCCCATCCAAGCGCCAGATCCGTTTCTGGGCAAGGCTTCCCCAAATTTTGTATCCCGCGAGATCCATGAGCGACAGATCGGTCTGTCAAGCGCGAGATTTCCGCGATCCGCTGCTCGAATAGCAAAGAAAGTCACTCGACTAAAGAACAAGAATGGATCAAGTCGATCAAGGAAAGTTTCTTGTTATCAACAGAGAAGATCTTGATCCAAGACAACACGTAGCCAAGATGCAAAAGGCAATCGAAACAACGCCAACTCCTCCTTCACTCAAGCCTCAATCCATTCGGGGCTAATGATGGATTCATGTACCTAGGGTAGGGTCATAGGCCTGACCTAAACGCCCTACCCAAGGACACTCTTAGAAGAGATCATCTTCCAACGACCAAAGAGGAGTCCACTGACCGATCGAAGGACTCGACCATGGAAGACTCACTCGACCATGAAGACTCACTCGACCACCAGAAGGTCAGAAGGCACTCTGCAACGCAACGGCTTGCTATTGAATAAACTTAATGGTAGTTAAGGCGCTTTATGAGGGGCGTTACAAGAATGCCCTGTGCTTAATGTACTTTAATCCCTCCATTATGTGGGCTGGCGAGGGTCCTGGCGCACTCTATATAAGCCACCCCCCTCCACAGATAGAAGGGTTCACACTCTTGTAATACTCATACTCATAATCCACTCGACCGCCTCAGGGCTCCGAGACGTAGGGCTGTTACTTCCTCCGAGAAGGGCCTGAACTCGTACATCCTTTGTCTTCACAACTGCTCCATAGCTAGGACATCGCCTCTCCCTTACCTACCCCTACTTCTACTGTCAGACTTAGAACCACGACAATCATGTCTTCTCAAAATAACATGGCTAAAGAAAGTTCATCCCGACAAAATCATATAGTTAGGCTATGCTTCATTTTCGTCACACAAAAATGCTCCCAAATTATACATCCCCGATGACAAGCCAAGCAATTGTTTCGTACTTAAATAATCTCAAACTTTTTCAATTTTCACGCAATACATGAGCGTGAGCCATGGATATAGCACTATGGGTGGAATAGAATATGATGATGGGGATTGTGTGGAGAAGACAAAAAAGGAGAAAGTCTCACATTGACGAGGATAATCAACGGGCTCTGGAGATGCCCATCAATTGATGTCAACATGAGGAGTAGGGATTGCCATGCAACAAATGCACTAGAGCTATAAATGTATGAAAGCTCAACAAAAGAAACTAGTGGGTGTGCATCCAACTTGCTTGCTCACGAAGACCTAGGTCATTTTGAGGAAGCCCATCGTAGGAATATACAAGCCAAGTTCTATAATGAAAAATTCCCACTAGTATATGAAAGTGACAACATATGAGACTCGTTATATGAAGAACATGGCGCTACTTTGAAGCACAAGTGTGGAAAAAGAGATAGTAACATTGCCCCCTCTTTATTTTTCTTTTCTTTTTTTTCTTTTTTGGGCCTTTCTTTTTTTCTTTTGGCCTTTCTTTTTTTTCTTTGGCCTTTCTTTTTTTTTCTTTTTGGCCTTTCTTCTTTTTTTTATTTAGGGATAATGCTCTAATAATGATGATCATCACACTTTTATTGATTTACAACTCATGAATTACAACTGAAAACTAGAACAAGATATGACTCTATATGAATGCCTTCGGTAGTGTACCGGTATGGGCAATGAATCAAGAGTGACATGTATGAAAAATTATGCATAGTGGCATTGCCACAAATACGATGTCAACTACATGATCATGCAAGGCAATATGACAATGATGATGCGTGTCATAAAAAAACGGGACGGGACGGTGGAAAGTTGCATGGCAATATATCTAGGAATGGCTATGAAAATGCCATAATAGGTAGGTATGGTGGCTGTTCTGAGGAAGATATAAGGAGGTTTATGTGTGATAGAGCGTATCGTATCACGGTGTTTGGATGCACCGACGAAGTTTGCACCAACTCTCAATGTGAGAAAGGGCAATGCACGGTACCGAAGAGGCTAGCAGTGATGGAAGGGTGAGAGTGTGTATAATCCATGGACTCAACATTATTCAAAAGAACTCATATACTTATTGCAAAAATCTACAAGTCATCAAAAACCAAGCACTACGCGCATGCTCCTAGGGGGATAGATTGGTAGGAAAAGATCATCTCTCGTCCCCGACCACCACTCATAAGGATGCACAATCTAAGAACACCTCATGATTCAAATTTGTTACACAACTTTAACCATACGTGCATGCTATGGGACTTGCTAACTTCAACACAAGCATTCTTTAAATTCATAATCACCCAAATAGCATGACTTTAATATCACTACCTCCACATCTCAAAACAATTATCAAGTATCAAATTGATCATAGCATCCAATTCACTTCCTATGATAGTTTTTATTATACCCAACTTGGATGCCTACCATTCTAGGACCAATTTTATAACCATAGCAAATACCATGCTGTTCTAAGAGACTCTCAAAATAATATAAGTGAAGCATGAGAGACTAACAATTTCTACAAAATTAAGCCACCGCCGTGCTCTTAAAAGATATAAGTGAAGCACTAGAGCAAAACTATCTAGCTCAAAAGATATAAGTGAAGCACATAGAGTATTCTAATAAATTTCAATCAAGTGGGCTTCTCCCAAAAGGTGTGTACAGCAAGGATTATTGTGGTAAACTAAAAAGCAAATACTAATTTCATACAAGACGCTCCAAGCAAAACACATATCATGTGGCGAATAAAAATATAGCTCCAAGTAAAGTTACCAATGAACAAAGATGAAAGAGGGGATGCCTTCCGAGGGCATCCCCAAGCTTAGGATTTTGGATATTCTTGAATATATTGGGGTGCCATGGGCATCCCCAAGCTTAGGCTTTTGCCACTCCTTATTCCATAGTCCATCAAATCTTTACCCAAAACTTGAAAACTTCACAACACAAAACTCAACAGGAAATCTCATAAGCTCCGTTAGTGAAAGAAAGCAAAACCACCACATAAGGTACTGTGATGAACTCATTCTTTATTTATATTGGTGTTAAACCTACTGTATTCTAAGTTCTCTATGGTTCATACCACTTAATACTAGCCATAGATGCATTAAAATAAGCAAACAACACACAAAAAACAGAATCTGTCAAAAACAGAACAGTCTGTAGCAATCTATAACCCCTGAATACTTATGGAACTTTAAAAATCCTACCAAAATAGGAAGTCCTGGGAAATTTTTCTATTGATCTACAGCAAAAAGAATCAACGCAAAATCATGTTTCTGTGAATTAACAAATTATTTTCGTGCGTGCAAAGTTTCAGTTTTTCAGCAGAATCAAATTAACTATCACCATACATTATCCTATAGGTTCTACTTGGCACAAACGCTAATTAAAACATAAAAACACATCTAAACAGAAGGTAGATGCAAGATTTATTACTAAACAGAAACAAAACAAAACAAAACACACAAATAAAATTGGGTTGCCTCCCAACTAGCGCTATCGTTTAACGCCCCTAGCTAGGCATAAAAGCGATGATAGATCTAAGTAGTGCCATCTTTGGCACTCAATTCATAAGTAGCTCGCATGATAGATTCATAAGGTAATTTAACTTTCTTTCTTGGAATGTGCTCCATGCCTTTCCTTAATGGAAATTGGAATCTAATATTCCCTTCCTTCATATCAATAATCGCACCAATCGTTCTAAGGAAAGGTCTACCAAGAATAATAGGGCAAGAAAGATTGCAATCTATATCAAGAACGATAAAATCTATGGGCACCAAATTTCTATTTGCAACAATGGGAACATCATTGATCCTTCCCATTGGCTTTTTAATGGTGGAATCCACAAGGTGCAAATTTAAAGAGCAATCATCAAGATCATGGAAACCTGGAACATCACATAAAGTTTTCGGAATCGTGGAAACACTAGCACCCAAATCACATAAAGCATAACACTCATGATATTTAATTTTAATCTTTATAGTAGGTTCCCACAAATCATTGAGTTTTCTATGTATACAAACTTCCAAATTAAGTTTTTCATCAAAAGATTGCATCAAGGCATCAACAATATGTTTGGTAAAAGCTTTATTTTGACTATAAGCATGAGGAGAATTCACAACGGATTGCAACAAGGAAATACAACCTTCTAAAGAACAATTATCATAATTAAATTCCTTGAAATCCAAGATAGTGGGTTCAATGCTATTTAAAGTCTTGACCTCTCCAATCCCACTTTTACCAAATTTAGCATCAAGATCTAAAAACTCTGAATCATTGGAACGCCTTTTAACTAAAGTTAACTCATCTCCAGTCCCATCATTATTAAGATTCATATTGCAAAACAAAGATCTAATAGGGGACACATCAATAACTTTAAGATCTTCATCATTATTATCATGGAAACTAGAAGAACACGCCTTTACAAAGCAATCTTTCTTAGCACGCAATCTAGCGGTTCTTTCTTTGCACTCATCAATGAAATTCTCATAGCTTTGAGAGACTCATTGATATCATTCTTAGGAGGAGTAGATCTAAGTTTCGAAGAATCAACATCAAGCGAGAGTCTATCAACATTCCTAGCCAAATCATCAACTTTGAGCAATTTTTCTTCAAGCAAGGCATTAAAATTCTTTTGAGAGATCATAAATTCTTTCACATTATTCTCAAAATCAGAGGGCATCTTATTAAAATTACCGTAAGAATTATTGTACGAATTTCCATAATTATTAGAGGAATTACTAGGGAACGGTCTAGTATTAAAGTTTCCCCTATAAACATTGTTTTCGAAACTATTCCTACCAACAAAATTCACATCCATAGATTCATTATTATTCTCAATCAAAGTAGACAAAGGCATATCATTGGGATCAATAGGAGCACTCTTAGTAGCAAACAATTTCATAAGTTTATCCATCTTTCCACTCAAAACATTAATTTCTTTTATAGCATGCACTTTTTTACTAGTAGATCGTTCGGTGTGCCATTGAGAAAAATTAGCCATAGTGTTACCAAGGAGTTTAGTAGCTTCTCCTAAGGTGATTTCCATAAATGTGCCACCCGTGGCCCAATCTAAAAGATTTCTAGAAGCAAAGTTCAAATCCGGCATAAAATTTTTGTATGATCATCCATAAATTCAAACCATGAGTAGGGCAATTGCGAATCATCAATTTCATTCTTTCCCAAGATTGGGCAACATGCTCATGATCAAGTTGTTTAAAATTCATAATATTGTTCCTAAGAGTGATGATCTTAGCGGGAGGAAAATACTTAGAGATAAAAGCATCTTTGCACTTGTTCCATGAATCAATACTATTCTTAGGCAAAGATGAAAACCAAACTTTGGCACGATCTCAGTGAAAACGGAAATAACTTCAATTTAACAATATCATTATCCATATCTTTCTTCTTTTGCATCTCACACAAATCAAAAAAGTTGTTTAGATGGGCAGCGGCATCTTCACTAGGAAGGCCGGCGAATTGATCTTTCATAACAAGATTCAGCAAAGCAGTATTGATTTCACAAGACTCAACATCATTAAGAGGAGCAATCGGAATACTAAGGAAATCATTATTATTGGTATTGGAGAAATCACACAATTTGGTATTATCTTGCGCCATCACGACAAGTAATCCAACACACAAGCAAACAAAAAGGCAAACGAAGGAGAGAGGAGATTGGGAAAGAGAGGGCAAATAAAACGGCAAGGGTGAAGTGGGGGAGAGGAAAACGAGAGGCAAATGGCAAATAATGTAAATGCGAGGGAGATGAGTTTGTGATGGGTACTTGGTATGTCTTGACTAGAGCGAAGACCTCCCCGGCAACGGCGCCAGAAATCCTTCTTGCTACGTCTTAAGCTTGCATTGGTTTTCCTTGAAGAGGAAAGGGTGATGCAGCAATAGTAGCGTAAGTATTTCCCTCAGTTTTTGAGAACCAAGGTATCAATCTAGTAGGAGGCTCCTCAAAAGTCCCATGCACCTACACAAACAAACAAAGAACTCGCAACCAACGCAATAAAGGGGTTGTCAATCCCTTCACGGCCACTTGCGAAAGTGAGATCTGATAGAGATAATATGATAATATAAATATATTTTTGGTATTTTATAATATAGATTGGAAAAATTAAAAATGCAAATAAAAGTAGATTGAAAGCTTATATGATAAAAGATAGACCCGGGGGCCAATGGTTTCACTAGTGGCTTCTCTCAAGATAGCATACGTATTATGGTGGGTGAACAAATTACTGTCGAGCAATTGATAGAAAAGCGAATAATTATGAGATTATCTAGGCATGATCATGTATATAGGCACCACGTCCGTGACAAGTAGACCGACTCCCGCCTGCATCTACTACTATTACTCCACACATCAACCGCTATCCAGCATGCATCTAGAGTATTAAGTTCATAAAGAGCAGAGTAACACATTAAGAAATATGACATGATGTGGAGGGATAAACTCATGCGATATGATATAAACCCCATCTTTTTATCCTCGATGGCAACAATGCAATACATGCCTTGCTGCCCCTGATGTCACTGGGAAAGGACACCGCAAGATTGAACCCAAAGCTAAGCACTTCTCCCATTGCAAGAAAGATCAATCTAGTAGGCCAAACCAAACTGATAATTCGAAGAGACTTGCAAAGATAACTTAATCACACATAAAAGAATTCAGAGGAGATTCAGATATGTCTCATAGATAAACTTGATCATAAACCTACAATTCATCGGATCTCGACAAACACACCACAAAAAGAGTTACATCGAATAGATCTCCAAGAAGATCGAGGAGAACATGGTATTGAGATCCAAAAATAGAGAAGAAGCCATCTAGCTAATAACTATGGACCCGAAGGTCTGTGTTAAACTACTCACAACTCATCGAAGGGGCCATGGTGTTGATGTAGAAGCCGTTCGTTGTCGATTGCCCCTCCGGTGGAGCGCCGGCGAAGGCTCCAAGATGGGATCTCGCGGATACAGAAGGTTACAGTGGTGGAAATAGTTTTTCGTGATCGCCTTTGATGTTCTCGGGGTACGTGGGTATATATAGGAGGAAGAAGTAGGTAGGTGGATGATACGTCTCCAACGTATCTATAATTTTTTGTTGTTCCATGCTATTATATTACCCCTTTTGGATGTCTATGGGCTTTATTTTACACATTTATATCATTTTTGGGACTAACCTACTAACCGGAGGCCCAGCTCATATTGCTGTTTTTTTTTCCTATTTCAGTATTTCGAAGAAAAGGAATATCAAACGGAGTCCAAACGGAATGAAACCTTCGGGAGCGTGATTTTTGGAACGAACGTGATCCAGAGGACTTGGAGTGCAAGTCAAGAAGCAGCCAAGGCCCCCACGATATAGGAGGCCGCCACCCTGTAGGGCGCGCCCCCTATCTCGTGGGCCCCTTGTGCGGCCACCGACGTACTTCTTCCTCCTATATATACCTACATACCCCGAAAACATCCAGGGGCACCACGAAACACAATTTCCACCGATGTAACCTTCTGTATTCGTGAGATCCCATCTTGGAGCCTTCGCCGGCACTCTGCCGGAGGGGGAATCGACCATGGAGGGCTTCTACATCAACATCCTTGCCCCTCCGATGAGTTGTGAGTAGTTTACCATAGACCCACGGGTCCATAGTTATTAGCTAGATGGCTTCTTTCTCTTTTGGATCTCAATACAATGTTCTCCCCTCTCTTGTGGAGATCTATTCGATGTAAACTCTTTTTGCGGTGTGTTTGTCGAGATCCGATGAATTGTGGGTTTATGATCAAGTTTTTCTATGAATAATATTTGATTCTTCTCTGAATTCTTTTATGTATGATTGAGTTATCTTTGTAAGTCTCTTCGAATTATCAGTTCGGTTTGGCCTACTAGATTGATCTTTCTTGCCATGGGAGAAGTGCTTAGCTTTGGGTTCAATCTTGTGGTGTCCTTACCGAGTGACAGAAAGGGTTGCAAGGCACGTATTGTATTGTTGCCATCGAGGATAACAAGATGGGGTTTATATCATATTGCTTGAGTTCATCCCTCTACATCATGTCATCTTGCTTAATGCGTTACTCTGTTCTTATGAACTTAATACTCTAGATGCGCATGTGAGTCGGTCGATGTGTGGAGTAATAGTAGTCGATGCAGCAGAGTCGGTCTTCTTGTTATGGATGTGATGCCTATATACATGATCATGCCTAGATAATCTCATAACTATGCGCTTTTCTATCAATTGCTCGACAAGAATTTGTTCACCCACCGTAATACTTATGCTATCTTGAGAGAAGCCACTAGTGAAACCTATGGCCCCGGTCTATCTCTTATCATATTTGCTTTCAATCTACTCTTATTTGCATCTTTACTTTTTGCATCTATAGTATAAAATACCAAAATATATTTATCTTATCATACTATCTTTATTAGATCTCACTTTCGCAAGTGGTCGTGAAGGGATTGACAACCCTTTATCGCGTTGGTTGCGAAGTTCTCGTTTGTTTGTGTAGGTGCGGGACTTTTGAGGAGCCTCCTACTGGATTGATACCTTGGTTCTCAAAAACTGACGGAAATACTTATGCTACTATTGCTGCAACACCCTCTCCTCTTCGGGGAGAACCAATGCAAGCTCAAGACGTAGGATGAAGGATTTCTGGCACCGTTTCCGGGGAGGATTTCTGGGGCCGCTGCCGGGGAGGTCTTCGCTCAAGTCAACATACCAAGTACCCATCACAAATCCATCTCCCTCGCATTTATATTATTTGCCATTTACCTCTCGTTTTCCTCTCCCCCACTTCACCCTTGCCGTTTTATTCGCCCTCTCTTTCCCAATCTCCTCCTCTCTCTTTTCGCTTGCCTTTTTTCTGTTTGTTCGTGTGTTGGATTACTTGTTGCCATGGCACAAGATAATACCAAATTGTGTGATTTCTAATACCAATAATAATGATTTCCTTAGTAATTCGATTGCTCCTCTTAATGATGTTGACTCTTGTGAAATCAATACCGCTTTGCTGAATCTTGTTTCGAAAGATCAATTCGCCGGCCTTCCTAGTGAAGATGCCGCTACTCATCTAAACAACTTTGTTGATTTGTGTGATATGCAAAAGAAGAAAGATACGGATAACAATATTGTCAAATTGAAGTTATTTCCGTTTTCACGTAGAGATCGTGCTAAAGTTTGGTTTTCATCTTTGCCTAAAAATAGTATTGATTCTTGGAACAAGTGCAAAGATGCTTTTATCTCTAAGTATTTTCCTCCCGCTAAGATCATCACTCTTAGGAACGATATTATGAATTTTAAGCAAGTTGATCAGGGCATGTTGCCCAATCTTGGGAAAGATATTATGCCGGTTTGAACTTTGCTTCTAGAAATCTCTTAGATTCGGCCGCAGGAGGCACGTTTATGGAAATTACGTTAGGAGATGCTACAAAACTTCTTGATAATATTATGGCTAATTATTCTCAATGGCACACCGAAAGATCTTCTAGTAAAAAAGTGCATGCTATAGAAGAAATCAATGTTTTGAGTGGAAAGATGGATGAACTTATGAAGATGTTTGCTACTAAAAATACTCCTCTTGATCCTAATGATATGCCTTTGTCTTCTTTGATTGAGAATAATAATGAATCTATGGATGTGAATTTTGTTGGTAGGAATAGTTTTGGAAACAATGCTTATAGAGGAAACTTTAATGCTAGACCGTTCCCTAGTAATTCCTCTAATAATTATGGAAATTCCTACAATAATGCTTATGGTAATTTTAATAAGATGCCCTCTGATTTTGAGAATAGTGTGAAAGAATTTATGATTTCTCAAAAGAATTTTAATGCTTTGCTAGAAGAAAAATTGCTCAAAGTTGATGATTTGGCTAGGAACGTTGATAGACTTTCGCTTGAGGTTGATTCTCTTAAACTTAGATCTTCTTCTCCCAAGCATGATATCAATGAGTCTCTCAAAGTAATGAGAATTTCTATTGATGAGTGTAAGGAAAGAACCGCTAGATTGCGTGCTAAGAAAGATAGCTTTATAAAAGCATGTTCTTCTAGTTTCCATGAAAATAATGATGAGGATCTTAAAGTTATTGATGCATCTCCTATTAGATCTATGTTTTGCAATATGAATTTTGATGATCATGGGACTAATGATGAATCAACTTTGCCTAGAAGGTGTCCCAAGAATTCGGAGTCTTTAGATCTTAATGCTAAATTTGGTAAAAGTGAGATTGGAGAGTCCTCAACTTCTAATAATATTGAACCTACTATCTCAGATTTCAAGGAATTCTATTATGATAATTGTTCTTTAAAAGGTTGTATTTCCTTGTTGCAATCCGTTGTTAATTCTCCTCATGCTTATAGTCAAAATAAAGCTTTTACCAAACATATTGTTGATGCCTTGATGCAATCTTATGATGAAAAACTTAATTTGGAAGTTTCTATACCTAGAAAACTTAATGATGAGTGGTAACCTACTATTAAGATTATAATTAAAGATTATGAGTGTTTTGCTTTGTGTGATTTGGGTGCTAGTGTTTCCACGATTCCGAAAACTTTATGCGATATTCTAGGTTTTCATGATCTTGATGATTGCTCTTTAAATTTGCACCTTGTGGATTCCACCATTAAAAAGCCAATGGGAAGGATCAATGATGTTCTCGTTGTTGCAAATAGAAATTTGGTGCCCGTGGATTTTATCCTTCTTGATATAGATTGCAATCTTTCTTGCCCTATTATTCTTGGTAGACCTTTCCTTAGAACGATTGACGCGATTATTGATATGAAGGAAGAAATATTAGATTCCAATTTCCATTAAAGAAAGGCATGGAGCACTTTCCAAGAAAGAAAGTCAAATTACCTTATGAATCCATCATGCGGGCTACTTATGAATTTAGTGCCAAAGAGGGTACTCGTTAGATCTATCCTTGCTTTTATGCCTAGCTAGGGGCGTTAAACGATAGCGCTAGTTGGGAGACAACCCAATTTTCTTTATGCTTTTTTGTTTTTGCTCCTGTTTAGTAATAAATCTTGCATATAACTTCTGTTTATATGTGTTTTTATCTTTTAATTAGTGTTTGTGCCAAGTGGAACCTATAGAATAACCTACGATGATAGTTGATTTGATTCTGCTGAAAAACAGAAACTTTGCGCGCACGAATATAATTTTGTTAAATCACAGGAACGTGATTTTGCGTTGATTCTTTTTTCTGCTGTTTAATAAACAAATTTTCCAGGACTTCCTATTTTGGTAGGATTTTTAGAGTTCCATAAGTTTGCTTTAGTTACAGATTGCTACAGACTGTTCTGTTTTTGACAGATTCTGTTTTTCGTGTGTTGTTTGCTTATTTCGATGCATCTATGGCTAGTAAATTAGTTTATAAACCATAAAGAAGTTGGAATACAGTAGGTTTAACACCAAAATAAATAAAGAATGATTTCATTAAAGTACCTTATGTGGTGGTTTTGTTTTCTTTCACTAACGGAGCTTATAAGATTTCCTGTTGAGTTTTGTGTTGTGAAGTTTTCAAGTTTTGGGTAAAGCTTTGATGGACTATGGAATAAGGAGTGGCAAGAGCCTAAGCTTGGGTATGCCCAAGGCACCCCACGATATTCAAGAATATCCAAAAGCCTAAGCTTGGGGATGCCCCGGGAAGGCATCCCCTCTTTCGTCTTCGTTCATTGGTAACTTTACTTGGAGCTATATTTTTATTCGCCACATGATATGTGTTTCTCTTGGAGCGTCGTGTATTATATTAGTCTTTGCCTGTTAGTTTACCACAGTCATCCTTGATGTACACACCTTTTGGGAGAAGCCTATTTGATTAGAATTTGCTAGAATACTCTATGTGCTTCACTTATATCTTTTGAGCTTGATAGTTTTTGCTCTAGTGCTTCACTTATATCTTTTAGAGCACGGTGGTGTCTTAATTTTTTAGAACTTTCTAGCCTCTCATGCTTCACTTATATCTTTTTGAGAGTCTTTTAGAACAGCATGGTATTTCCTATGGTCACAAAGTTGGTCCTAGAATGATGAGCATCCAAGTTGGGTATAATAAAAACTATCATAGAAAAATAATTGGATGCTATGATCAATTTGATGCTTGATAATTGTTTTGAGATATAGAGGTAGTAATGTTAGGGTCATGCTAGTGGATAATTATGAAATTGAGAAATACTTTTGTTGCAGTTGTCAAGTCCCGTAGCATGCACGTATGGTAAAAGTTGTGTGACAAATTTGTTGCATGAGGTGCTCTTTTGATTGTCTTCCTTATGAGTGGCAGTCGGGGACGAGCGATGGTCTTTTCCTACCAATCTATCCCTCTTGGGGCATGCGTAGTAGTACTTTGCTTCGAGGGCTAAGTAGACTTTTGCAATAAGTATATGAGTTCTTTTTGACTAATGTGAGTCCATGGATATATGCACACCCACTTTTGCTAGCCTTTATTATTACCGCGCAACTTTCGCCGGTATCATAAACCCCTTATTTACCTTCCTAAAAACAGCCACTAAACCTACCTATTATGGCATTTCCATAGCCATTCCGAGATATATTGCCATGCAACTTTCCACCGTTCCGTTTATTATGACATGTTCCATCATTGTCATATTGCTCTTTGCATGATCATGTAGTTGACATCGTATTTGTGGCAAGGCCACTTTCATAATTTTCATACATGTCACTCTTGATTCATTGCATATCCCGGTACACTGCCAGAGGCATTCATATAGAGTCATATCTTGTTCTAGCTTTGAGTTGTAATTCTTGAGTTGTAAATCCATAAAAGTGTGATGATCTTCCTTATTAGAGCATTGTCCTAGTGAGGAAAGGATGATGAAGGCTATGATTCCCCCACAAGTCGGGATGAGACTTCAGACTTTACAAAAAGAAAAAGAAAAAGAGAAAGTCCAAAAAGAAGAAAAAGAAAAAAGGAAGGCCAAAGAATAAAAAAAGAGAAAATAAAGAAAAGAAAAGAAAAGAAAAATAATAATAAAATGAGAGAAAAAGAGAGAAGGGACAATGCTACTATCTCTTTTTCCACACATGTGCTTCAAAGTAGCACCATGATCTTCATGATAGAGAGTCTCCTATGTTGTCACTTTCATATACTAAGTGGGAATTTTTCATTATAGAACTTGGCTTGTATATTCCAATGATGGGCTTCCTAAAAATGCCCTAGGTCTTCGTGAGCAAGCAAGTTGGATGCACACCCACTTAGTTTTCTTTTGTTGAGCTTTCATATATTTATAGCTCTAGCACATCTGTTGCATGGCAATCCCTACTCACTCACATTGATATCTATTAATGGGCATCTCTATATAGCCCATTAATACGCCTAGTTGATGTGAGACTATCTTCTCCCTTTTTGTCCTCACAACCACCATATACCACCATAGTGCTATGTCCATGGCTTACGCTCATGTATTGCGTAAGAGTTGAAAAAGCTGAAGCGCGTTAAAAAGTATGAAATAATTGCTCGGCTCGTCATCGGGGTTGTGCATGATGGGAGTATTTTGTGTAATGAAAATGAAGCATAGCCTAACTATATGATTTTGTAGGGATAAGCTTTCTTTGGCTATGTTATTTTGATAGGACATGATTATTTGTTAGTATGATTTGAAGCATTATTATTTTTATGTTTTATAAGCTTTTATTTTGAATCATTTGGATCTGAACATTCATGCCACAATAAAGAAAATTACATTAAGAATTATGCTAGGTAGCATTCCACATCAAAAATTTCTTTTTTATCATTTACCTACTCGAGGACGAGCAGGAATTAAGCTTGGGGATGCTTGATACGTCTCCAACGTATCTATAATTTTTGATTGTTCCATGCTATTATATTACCCCTTTTGGATGTTTATGGGCTTTATTTTACACATTTATATCATTTTTGGGACTAACCTACTAACCGGAGGCCCAGCCCATATTGCTGTTTTTTTTGCCTATTTCAGTATTTCGAAGAAAAGGAATATCAAACGGAGTCCAAACGGAATGAAACCTTCGGGAGCGTGATTTTTGGAACGAACGTGATTCAGAGGACTCGGAGTGCAAGTCAAGAAGCAGCCGAGGCCCCCACGAGATAGGAGGCCGTGCCCCCCCTATAGGGCGCGCCCCCGGTCTTGTGGGCCCCTCGGGCGGCCACCGACGTACTTCTTCCTCCTATATATCCCTATGTACCCCGAAAACATCCAGGGTTACCACGAAACTCAATTTCCACCATCGTAACCTTCTGTATCTGCGAGATCCCATCTTGGAGCCTTCGCCGGCACACTGCCGGAGGGGGAATCGACCATGGAGGGCTTCTACATCAACATCCTTGCCCCTCCGATGAGTTCTGAGTAGTTTACCACAGACCTACGGGTCCATAGTTATTATCTAGATGGCTTCTTCTCTCTTTTTGGATCTCAATACAATGTTCTCCCCTCTCTTGTGGAGATCTATTCGATGTAAACTCTTTTTGCGGTGTGTTTGTCGAGATCCGATGAATTGTGGGTTTATGATCAAGTTTATCTATGAATAATATTTGATTCTTCTCCGAATTCTTTTATGTATGATTGAGTTATCTTTGCAAGTCTCTTCAAATTATCAGTTTGGTTTGGCCTACTAGATTGATCTTTCTTGCCATGGGAGAAGTGCTTAGCTTTGGGTTCAATATTGCGGTGTCCTTACCCAGTGACAGAAAGGGTTGAAAGGCACGTATTTTATTGTTGCCATCAAGGATAACAAGATGGGGTTTATATCATATTGCTTGAGTTTATCCCTCTACATCATGTCATCTTGCTTAATGCATTACTCTGTTCTTATGAACTTAATACTCTAGATGCAGGTAGGAGTCGGTTGATGTGTGGAGTAATAGTAGTAGATGCAGACAGGAGTCGGTCTACTTGTTATGGACATGATGCCTATATACATGATCATGCCTAGATAATCTCATAACTATGCGCTTTTCTATCAATTGCTCGGTAGTGGACGCCCGAGGGGCCCACGAGATAGGGGGCCGTGCCTAGTAGGGGGGGCGAGCCCTCCACCCTCGTGGCCGCCTCGGCTGCTTCTTGACTTGCACTCCAAGTCCTCTGGATCACGTTCGTTCTAAAAATCACGCTCCCGAAGGTTTCATTCCGTTTGGACTCCGTTTGATATTCCTTTTCTTCAAAACAGTGAAATAGGCAAAAAAATAGCAATACGGGCTGGGCCTCCGGTTAGCAGGTTAGTCCCAAAAATGATATAAATGTGTAAAGTGGAGCCCATAAACATCCAAAACAGGTAATATAATAGCATGGAACAATAAAAAATTATAGATACGTTGGAGATGTATCAACTAACCCGAGCCATACGACACACATAGAAGCATAGAAGCAAATCGAGTGCCTCCTCGATCCATCTATGGATCAAGAGGACGTGCGCCAGCTGGACTCGACAACTAAAGCCTGGTTAGACAGGAACGACAGAGCTCAGGAACAAGCTCATGTACGGATGTCTCCCGACATCCTGCACAATACATGTCGATTTCGAGGGCACGCTCACCCGATCTATTTCTTAGATGAGGTTATGGAACATCAGTTCTCTAATGGGTTTAAGCCCATAAACATCAAGCAGTATGATGGGATGACTGATCCAGCTGTGTGGATCAAAGATTTTCTCCTCCATATCCACACGGCTCACAGAGATGATCTCCATGCCGTAATACCTGCCGCTCAAACTTAAAGGACCAGTGAGGCATTGGCTTAACAACCTGCCTCCTCACTCCATTGGGATCTGGGAGGCTCTTGAGGATGCCTTTAGGCAAAACTTCCAGGGCACTTATGTCCGACCTCCAGACGCTGACAACCTGAGCGACCTTATTCAACAGCCTGGCGAGTGAGCCCAGAAATTTTGGAATCGGTTCTTCACTAAAAAGAACCAGACAGTCTACTGCCCTGATGTGGAGGCAATTGCCGCCTTCCGGCATAGTATCTGGGATGAGTGGCTTGCACGACAGCTCACCCTCATGGTCGTTTCTATGCATGAGAGGATAGATGGCTTGCTCGTAGTTCTCAGAACGGCGAGATTGTCACGTTGGAAGCCCGCAAGAGTAATGGCAAACCTGGGCGCAATAAGAACAAGCGCATGCATAAGAACGACAGTAGAGATGCCGAGGACGCCGCAGTCAATGCAGGGTTCGATGGCCCCAGTATTGGAAAGAAAAATAATCCCTTTAAAGGGAATAAGGACAGTCCCAGCTAGCTTGATAAAATTCTCGATAGGCCATGCCAGATTCACGGAACCTTGGATAAACCTACAAACCATACCAACTGAAACGGCTGCGTCTTTAAGCAGGCCAGTAAGGTGTCGGTAGAAGGGCAAAGTAAAAGCCAGTTACACAGCGAGGACGAGGAGGAACCTCAATGAGCCAATAATGGAGGCCAAAAGCAATTCCCTTCTGAAGTAAGGATGTAAACATGATTGACATCACTCACATCCCTAAAAAGGAGCGGAAGCACGCACTTCGGGATGTCTATGCACTAGAGCCCATCGCCCCTAATTATAATCCGTGGTCGGCCTATGTGATCACATTTGATAAACACGACCACCCGACCAGCATCCGTCATGGAGAGTCTGCGGCTTTGGCCCTAGGCTCGATTGTCGATGGGTTCCCCTTAACATGTGTCCTAATGGCTGAAGGCAGTAGCCTCAAGCTCATGTATACTGATACGATCAGAAAAATGGGCATCGATCCATCTAGGATCAAGCCCATCACCACCACCTTCAAGGGTGTCATGCCCGACGTCGAAGCACGCTGCACAGGAGCAATCAGATTGGAGGTAGTCTTCGGATCGCCCGAAAGCTTCTGAAGCAAAGACTTGATCTTCAACATTGTCCCCTTCTGTAGTGGCTACCACTCATTGCTCGGGCGAATTGCATTCGCTCGCTTCAAGCGGTCCCGCACTATGCATATTTAAAGCTAAAGATGGATGTCGGGGCCAAACGGTGTAATTATAGTCAATGGTAACACCGAACGCTCCCTCTGAACGGAGGAGCAGACCGTGGCTTTTGCGGTCGAGGTTCCGGTGTTAGAGGAGGCAGCTTGTACTTTGCTTGGAAAAGCTACAGCTAGCACGTCAAAGCGCAACCAGGGTGCACTTACTGACCTTGGATAGCCGATCACTCACCCTAAATAGGGATACACGCTCCTCGTTTCTCTCCCTTTGGCTTAGGATTATGTCCCTAGGGTGCACAACTTCACACTCAAAATTCCATGCGAGGGCGAGGAGCATAACACGTAGGGCACGTTGTTCGGCTTAACCAGTCGGCGCTCACCCCGAGGACCTGCGCACCTACACGGCACTGTCAAAGGCCCAATAGGAGCAGCACAACTACATGGTTTAAACCATCGTGCGGCAGTTACAACCTCTTCAAAGGATCTACTTCTTGAATGCATAAAGCATAGGATAGGCGAATGTGTAGGCCACACACATTAACCTCGCCGTAGACAAGGACAAACTGGTAAAGCAGCAAAGAGGCACAGACGTGTGGTATGGAGGACTAGGGCTATAAACCCAAGCATAGCCGCCCTGTTTAAATTCCTCCCCCTTTTTTTCTTTCCTTATAAATGCATCTTTTAGAGCTTCTTTGATAAAGCTCAACATGTACAGCTCGACCATATGAAATATAGGAAATACATGTTGGGTTCTACGATAGGGTGCATCGACTTCAAATTAAAATTTTCCTACGCGCAGAACAACGGGAACATGCTACGGGAGATGGATCACAGTTCGTTACCACTAGACGTGCAGTGCCATGCAGCGGAAGAAGAGTTGGGGCAGCGCATCCGCGTGGATCGTCTCCTCCTCGTGCGATCTTCCTCGAACAGTCGGTCGTCCGATCCCACGTACAAGTTCGCCGGAGCAGTGCAAGTGCACCGCCTCTAACGGTATCCACGCGTGCAAGAGGAACACCGTGCGGCGGACTGCTAGGTCTGATCACACAGTCGGCGGTGAGTGGAGGTGGCTATTCGCAACACATGCAAACCCTAGTGACAGCACCGAAGCGATCAATCACATGAGTGTGCCACACCTCCACTTTATATAGGCGACCGTCGCGGGCTCAACACTTGGGCCTCGCACGGACCCTAAAGCCCACAAGTCTACTTGGCCACAATCCGAATACAGCTCGGATCACATCTGACCAGTGTCCTCGGATCTGACCTCGTAGGTTCCTTCCCTTAAGCGCGTGACCCCTTAGGTTCAAGTCGGCTTGGTCATAGTTCGAATCACCTCCGACCTGCACGGTTGGTAGCGGCCTCTAGCAAGGCGTGCCAACCACCAAGCGGACTATGAAGCTGGTTAGGCGAACCTGTACAACGTGTCACACTTCTGTTCCCTTTGCCACACGATATATGTTGTCGGGCTCAAGGCAAGACTGTCATCCTTGTGCTAGCTCGACCTCTTTCTCGTTCCAGTGATACCGACCACAAACCGGATTATCTCATAATCCCTATCGCATGGCCATGCTTATCCTGGTCGGATCACACGAGGGGCCCAGAGTATATCTCTCCTGATCGGAGGGGCAAATCCCATCTTACTCGACCATGTCTCGCAGCATGGGACAGGACAAACCCGAAACCTACCTTTGTAACTACCCAGTTATGGAGTACCGTTTGGTCGGCCGAAAGCAAGTCTATCACCATCCCGAGTACATGCGTCAGCTCAGGTCTTAGGACATAGAACGTATGTTGTACTAGAGACTCAAAGATGACATATCACTGCGTCTAATAGTTGCATCTGTCCGACTCGGACCTTATCTCGACTCGGATCCGACTACGTCGAATCCGACCAGACCTTTCCAAGTCCGTATCATCCAGTTAGCATCCAATGCTCCATGGCTAGCGAGACCGAGTCATCGATCGTGTCATATGCTAGTCTAGTCGGCTGCGCGTCCACACAGCCATTTCGACTAGGGACCTTTTAGGACAGTCATCACACAGTGCATAGTCCCACAAACAAGTCACGTACTTGCTGATACACATCATTGATAATGTCATAGGACTATATTTATTCATAAACACATAGGAAATATCATCATACATGATTGCCTCTAGGGCATATCTCCAACAATACAAACCTTTTGTGGTCACTACGCATATATCCATGTCTGTCCCTTTCTCTTACTTGCCTCTGAGCCAAACATGGTTGTCGCGATACAGACCCTTTTGTCGGAGTAAATGACCACGGGTAGCCTAACCGGCTCCCTTTGGCCCTCGGAAAAACAACAGGACGATCGGACCTTGAAGCACCTAAGACATGGGGCCGCCTTCCCCCGGCCGGCTATCACCTATGCTGGCTGGCGGAAGGCGGCTCGGCCATAAAACAACCTTCGGAGGACGCCAAGCTCGCGCCGACTCCAAGAAGCCGACCCGTGAGGGACCGACTCCAGGAAGCCGGCCCACGAAGGACCGGCTCCCTGGAGGTAGCCCACGAAGGGCCGACTCCAAGAGGCAAGCGGCTGTACGCCGCGTCCAAAGACCACCACCCATAACGGCGACAGGACAGGGCATGGCTACAGCAAACCCTGCCACCCCGAAATCCCGGAGAGTGCATGGCTATGGTACGCCGTACAAGGCAGCCATCCCCCTTCCGGTGTGGCACTGTTGCCATGAGAGTCATGACGCCATCCACGACGGGTCGCCAGTACGTCCCGCAGGCGGCGGGCCCCTTCGGTCAGAGAGACATCCGAAGGCGGCCCGGCCTCCCCAACCGCCCAAGGTCGGGCCGGCTTCGAAGAGCGGATTGCTCCCCCTCGTATGCGCGCACCATTAAGCAGATGAGACACGGTAAGGCTACAGTGGGAACCCGCAAGGCGGCGGCACTGTAGCCATGCTTACCGCGACAAAGCCCTCGTCATCAGAGGCGAGGCAA
Organism: Aegilops speltoides; assembly: GCA_021437245.1. Taxonomy (NCBI): domain Eukaryota; kingdom Viridiplantae; phylum Streptophyta; class Magnoliopsida; order Poales; family Poaceae; genus Aegilops; species Aegilops speltoides. The sequence goes on along the minus strand of CM038142.1, from coordinate 325,193,273 downwards.
CAGTAACCAACCCCCGACAGGACCCCCTGGCGGTGGGGCCGACCTGTCGGCCAGCGAGCCGACAGCCGGCGGGACCCACCATTCGGCGGGCCCGAGAAGCCGGCGGAGAAGGCGGCAGCTATAGACACTGACGGCCTGGGCCCGCACCCAGTCGGATTACCATTGTACCCCCGGGGGGTAGGCCTATATAAACCCCCCGGGACACCCATGCAAAGGGTTGATCTCACAGAGTTTTAGACACCGCCATAGGGAGAGAAGAGAGCTAGCCTTGCCTTTCTTCCTCCTCCCACCGAACAGCTCAAGGAGCATCTTGTAGCTACTTGTTGAGCTAGTGAACATGCAGAGACCCCGCAGAGCAGCAGTAGGGGTGTTATCTCCACGGAGAGCCCCGAAGCTGGGTAAGATTCGCCAGCGTGCATGTTCGCTTTATCCTGCTTCTGTGCACCGGCGATGTCTTCTTGGCTCCCACAATGATAAGCCATCCGTTGGCATATGTCGCACCTACCACCCGACATTTGGCGCCCACCATGGGGCCAGTGCACCATCGTCCGGAGACACGCTGCGGACGGAACCCTTTTCCTCCCCAAAGCGTAGCCAGCTCAAGACGCCCGATGGCGCTTGCCCGACAAGGCACGAAAGCGCCGACGACGCTCGCTGCGGCAAGCTGCCTCGCCGATCTCCTTGGCGAGGTTTGCATCTCCGACGAGCCCGCATCCGACGCGGGCACCGGCTGCCTCGAGAGCCGCCTCGTCAGCCTCCTCGACCAACTCCACATCTCCGGCGAGCCTACCGCGGACTTGGAGTCGGTTGGCTCCACCGACCTGATGCTTGTCGACTCCGACATAGCATCGCTCGACGCCTTCCCCACTGACGTGATCGTCTTCGACGACCCTCTCCCGCGAGCTGATAGTGGCGACAACACCGTCACCGAGGTGCTGGTCATCAGCCACGGACCCGCCTCCGGCGAGAACACCCACGATGCCCTGCAGGCGGTGCTGCAGGACTTGTCCGTTCCCATCCCGGCCGACGCCAACGCCGAGGCGCTGGAGGCTCGCCGCCTTGCCCTCGTCGCGGAGGGCTAGAAGATAAACACCATGAGACGCCTCACGAAAGCCCACCAGCGCGAGGTCGACCGAGCCGCCTTCGGCACGCCGCCTTCAGAAGGGCCAAGCCGGGTCGGCGCCGTCAAGCAACGCGGCACGGCCATTGCCAGCATGTTGGGTGCGGACCGCCCGATCTACGCCACGCCCCTCGAGAATCTATGCGCCGCCCAGTCGATCGCTGACGAGCTCAACGGACTGGGGGACGACGAGCTCCCCTACATGACCAGACGCATCCAGCAGCCGATCGGCGCGGCCGCCGCACGGCACGAAGCCGGCGTCCGAGCTGGAAGCCCCCCTCGCCGAGGACACGGCACGACATCGCGTACGCCGACTGCGGGTGGCGCTCGTGCGAGACAAGAGAAGGAGCCGGCTGCTAGCCGCAGCCGGACGCGAATCACCATCGAGTGCGACGCGGAGGGCCGTCCCCGAGGCGTGGAGAGACGAGGTGACTTGCCCCCTCCTCCACCTCGCGGAGAAAGATATCCCACCCCGCCGCCTGTCGAGCATCCGACTCTCAGCGGTCGACTTGGTCGCCGCGAAGGATTCGGCGAGAACGATGCCCGCCATCAGATCGACCGCCTTGCTCGATCCTTGGCCTTGGAAGAAGAAGACGATGTCGGCCCGCCTTGTTTCGGCCCCCACATCCGCGACGAGCCCTTTCCCAAAGGGTTCTCGCTCCCAAGAGACACGCCCAAGTATAACGGCTCCGTGAAGTCGGAAGACTGGTTGATCGACTACTCCACTGCGGTTCGCATAGCAAACGGCAATCGACTCGTTGCCGTGAAGTATGTCCCCCTGATGCTCCAAGGCATGGCACGCACCTGGCTCAACAGCCTCAAGCACTACAGCATCAACAGCTGGCTCGACTTCATGGAAGCCTTCATCCGCAACTTCACCAGCACCTACAAGCGGGCTCCCAAGCCCCGACAGCTCTCCTTGTGCGTACAAGGACCCAACAAGTCGACTCGCGATCACCTCACGCGTTGGGCGAGCTCAAACTCCTGCGAAGGGGTGCACGAGGTTCAAAGCTATCGAGTACTTCACAGCCGGGTGCCGAGAGGGCACCCTCCTCAAGCACCGACTTCTCTGCGACGAGCCGACTACCCTTGACGAGCTGTTGATCATCGCGGACAAATACGCCACGGCCGACTCCTCCATGAAGACCGAGCTCCGAGTCGATGCCTCTGGGAAAGTGCTTGCGCCGGCTCCCAAGACACCGGCTGGAGAGTCCACTCGGCGCCCATACCAGAATGACAACAAGCGCAAGGCTCCGATGCCGCCTTCCACTAGTCGGCAGGTGGCAACGGTCGAAGAAGAGCAGCCTGAGGGACGGCTGGCTCCCAAGAAGCAGAAGGGCGACAGGCCAGCTTGGCAGCCGGCATTCTCCTACGAGCAGACCCTCGATGCCCCCTGCAAGTTCCACAGCGGCGCGAAGCCATCAAACCATACGACCCGGAAGTGCCATTGGCTCACCCAAATCTCCAAGGGCGAGGGGCTGTTGCCGCCTCCACCTGCGGGCCACCCGCCTCCTGCCCCCCAGCAGCCGGCCGCTCGGCCGGCAGTCGGAGCCATCCACGACGAGTTCCCTGACGAGCATGCCGCCTACGTCGTCTTCACAAGCCAACCGGATGATCGGCGAAGTCGGCGCCGACAACACCAAGTGGTCAACGCGGTCGCCTCCAACAACTCAGAGTTCATGCATTGGTCGGAGAAGCCCATCAGCTGGAGCCGGGACGACCACCCAGAGGTGATGCCGTCCCCGGGCTCCTATGCCCTCGTTATGGATGCTACCCTGGCAACAGATAGGCACGCCGCTCGTTTCTCCCGCGTGCTGATAGACGGCGGGAGCAGTATCAACTTACTGTACCGAGACACAATGGAGAAGCTCAACATCAAGCCAAAGCAACTCATGCCTAGCCAGATTGTGTTCCATGGTATCGTACCCGGCCTGTCCTGCTCACCAATCGGAAAGATCAAGATGGATGTCCTCTTTGGAGACAAGGATCATTTCCACTGAGAGGCAATATGGTTCGAGGTAGTGGATTTGGAGAGCCCGTACCACGCACTGCTTGGCCGACCAGCGTTGGCCAAGTTTATGGTTGTGCCCCACTATGCCTACCTCAAGATGAATATGCCGAGTTCCAAGGGCATTATCACCATAGCCGGAGACTACAAGAAGTCTTCTGAGTGTGCAGCAGCCAGTAGTTGGCTGGCCGAGTCCCTCGTAATTGCTGAAGAAAAGAAAATGCTGGACCGAGTTGTGGCCTTGGCTGGAAAACAGCTGGCCTTGTCCCCTGACCCAAAAGAGTGTGAAGCTCAAGGTTCTTTCTAGCCGGCCAAGGAGAAAAAGAAGATACCCCTGGACCCGGAGCACCCAGAGAGGCACGCTGTCATAGGCACAGGCCTTGACAACAAATAGGAAGGCGAGCTCGTCGATTTCCTCCGTGAGAATCGGGACATCTTCGCATGGTCTCCCAAAGACATGCCGGGAGTCCCGACGGATTTCGCCGAGCATAAGCTACATGTCTGATCTGACGCGAAGCCGGTCAGGCAGCCCTTGCGCCGCCTGTCAGAAGAGAAGAGAAGAGATAGCCCGGCTTCTGGCAGCCGGCTTCATTATGGAAGTGTTCTTTCCAGAATGGCTTGCCAACCCGGTCCTCGTGCTGAAGAAGAACAAGCAGTGGTGTATGTGTATCGATTACACCAGCCTCAACAAAGCCTGCCCCAAAGATCCGTTCGCCCTCCCAAGGATTGACCAAGTGATAGACTCCATAGCCGGATGCGAGCTGTTGAGTTTCTTGGATGCTTATTCCGGCTACCACCAGATAAAGCTGAACCCGGCTGATCGCTTGAAGACCGCCTTCATCACCCCATTCGGAGCTTTCTGTTACCTGACTATGACATTCGGCTTGAGAAATGCCGGTGCCACTTTTCAGCGTTGCATGCAGAAATGCCTCCTCAAGCAACTCGGCAGAAATGCCCACGTCTATGTAGACGATGTTGTGGTGAAGACGGAGAAACGCGGCACCCTGCTGGAAGACCTCAAGGAAACTTTTGAGAACTTGCGCCGGTTTCAGATCAAGCTCAACCCGGAGAAATGTGTGTTCGGAGTACCAACCGGCCAGATTCTAGGCTTCCTGGTCTCCGAACGCGGCATTGAGTGCAACCCAGTGAAGATCAAGGCCATAGAGAGAATGAAGGTCCCTACCAAGCTGCGAGACATTCAGAAGTTCACTGGATGCCTGGCCTCTTTGAACCGCTTCATGAGCCGGCTCGGAGAGAAGGCTCTCCTCCTCTACCGACTTATGAAGAAGTCCGCTCACTTTGAGTGGAATGACCAGGCGGATCAAGCTTTCCACGAGTTGAAGAAGATGCTGTCCACGCCGCATGTCTTGGCGGCCCCAACTGAGAAGGAGCCCATGCTCCTCTACATCGCCGCCACCAGCCGGGTGGTCAGCACGGTCATTGTGGTTCAGTGACCAGAAGAAGGCCGAGCTCAGCTAGTCCAAAGGCCGGTATATTATTTGAGCGAAGTGTTATCCACCTCAAAGCAGAACTACCCAAACTATCAGAAAATGTGCTATGGTGTGTACTTCGCCTCCAAGAAACTCAAGCCCTACTTTCAAGAGCATCCCATCACGGTCGTATGCACTGCCCCGCTTGCCGAGATCATAAGCAGCCGGGATGCATCCGGCCGAGTGGCGAAATGGGCCATTGCGCTGGCTCCATACACAATTTACTACCAGCCCCGCACCGCCATAAAGTCCCAAGCACTGGCCGACTTCCTCATCGACTGGGCCGAGACCCAGTACCTGCCGCCGGCACCGGACTCCACTCATTGGCGGATGCATTTTGACGGATTCAAGATGCGCACCGGCTTGGGAGCCGGCATCTTCCTCACCTCTCCCAAAGGCGACAAACTCAGATACACATTGCAAATCCACTTTGCCGCCTCCAACAATGTGGCCGTCACGAGGCGCCATACACGGGTTCGGCTAGCCAGAACTCGGCATCCGCCGGATCCTGTGTTATGGCGACTCGGACTTAGTGGTACAGCAATCATCCGGCGACTGGGATGCCAAGGACGCAAACATGGCAAGCTACCGTTTCCTTGTCCAGCAGCTCAGCGGATATTTCAAAGGGTGCGAGTTCCTTCACGTGCCTCAGGCCGATAATGAGCAAGCAGATACCCTGGCATGAATAGGATCCACCCGACAAGCTATACCAACCGGCGTCGCCCTCCAACGCCTCTTCAAGCCATCTGTCAAGCCGTCTCCGGAATCCAGTTCCATCTTCGTGCCGCCTGACCCCGACGCAGTCGGATCCGACTTCGGGGACCAGGCAGGCGACCCGAGGACTCCGGCAGCCGGCTCGGGGACTTCCATAGTCGAACCCGGCCCGGGGCCTGCCATAACCAAACCCGGCCCGGGGACTACCATAACCGAACCCGGCCCGGGGACTGCAGTGGCACAGCAGGCGGAGGTCGACTCCAACTCCTCACAACCCAGCCCGCCCACCCTGGTTGTAGTAGCCGTCTTAGCAGTCGAAGAAATCACAGCTCCATCATGGGCTCAGCCCATCCTCCGGTTTCTGGTGAACGGAGAACTACCGACTGACGAGATCTCGGCCAGACAAGTCCAACGCCGAGCAGGGGCTTACACAGTAATGAACCAAGAGCTAGTCAGGTGCAGCGTTGCCGGAGTCTTCCAGCGCTGCATTGAGCAAGAGAAGGGTACAACAATCCTCAAAGACATCCACCAAGGAGAATGCGGCCACCATGCTGCCTCCAGGGCGCTCGTCGCCAAGGCCTTCCGCCATGGATTCTTCTGGCCGACTGCATTGGAGGATGCCAAGGAGCTAGTCAAACACTGCAAAGGGTGCCAAGTCTTCGGCTCCAAGAAACACCTGTCGGCTTCTGCACTCAAAACCATCCCCATCACATGGCCCTTTGCCGTCTGGGGACTGGACATGGTCGGACCATTCAAGACGGCGCGCGGCAGCATGACACATCTGCTTGTCGCCGTAGACAAATTTACCAAGTGGATTGAAGCAAAGCCGATCAAGAAATTGAACATACCACACAGCATCATCACCGACAACGGCACAAATTTCTCCAAGGGAGCATTGGCACGTTTCTGCGCGACACAAGGCATCCGACTGGACTTAGCGTCCGTGGCCCACCCGCAGTTAAACGGCCAAGTCGAGCGAGCAAACGGCCTCATCCTCTCCGGCCTTAAGCCCCAACTGGTCATGCCACTGGAGCGTCCGGCCGGCTGCTGGCTCGACGAGCTACCGGCCGTCCTCTGGAGTCTGCGCACTACTCCAAACAAGTCGACCGGCTTCACCCCCTTCTTCATTGTGTCCGGTGCTGAAGCTGTCGTCCCAACCGACATCGAGTTCGGCTCACCTCGAGTCACAATGTACACCGAAGCGGAAGCCAAGGAAGCAAGAGAAGACGACGTTGACTTTCTGGAAGAAAGCCGGCTGTTAGCCCTTAGTCGATCCGCCATCTACCAGCAAGGACTATGCCGGTATCATAGTCGGAGAGTGAAGCCAAGAACCTTCCAAGTGGGAGACCTTATGCTCCGGCTAATCCAGCGAACAGTCGGCCAGCACAAGCTCTCGGCCCCTTGGGAAGGCCCCTTCGTCATCAGCCGGGCTCTGGGAAACGACTCCTATTACCTAATCGACGCACAGAAGCCGAAGGCACGCAAGAGAGACGACTCCGGCAAGGAGTCGGAGCGCCCGTGGAATGCGAATCTTCTTCGAAGATTTTACAGTTGAAATGCAGTATGTATCACGCAACCTTTTGTATTAAGTATGAGACAACGGGCCCCCGAGAAGTTCTCGGGGACTGCCCTATTCTATCTATGTATGCCGGGTGTCACCACCATGATTACCCTACTGCATTTACTTTCTCCGTCCGGCATCGGGTTCGACTAATCGGCCCAGGGATTTGCCGCCTTGAGTTATGTCCGAGTTCTACCTGCAGTCAGACAAGTAATGTGCCGGCACCCAAGCCCTCTCTTGCGAGAGTTGCAGCTCGAAGAATCAGCTGCCTGACTAGCAAGAGTTAAAGGCAGAAAGGACGCCACATGAAAAAATGGCTAAGGACTAACGAACTTACATAACACAAGCCGGCTCCCCCCTCGCCAACCGACTGTCGAAGCAGTCGGCTGGCCGGCTTCCTTTCCTACTCTGTCAAAATCTAAGAAAGCTCAAACCTTTGCCTTCCTAGAACGCCGAATTCCTTACCCGGGCACAGACTGCAGAGCAGCTGTCCGGCTGGGAAGGCGGCAACCAAGGGAAGGCGGCAAAGGAAGAAAGCTGAAAGATAAAAAGTAAGTCGGAATGGAAGCCAAACACATGCATAATAATATTTACATCAAAAGCCTTTGAAAGGCCGGCATTCAACGAAGTTTGAATACACCCCCAGTGGGTGGAATTGCGCAAAATAACAAGTTTTGTCCAAAGAGTAACTAGCAGGAAAGTAAATGATAAATCAAGCCAAGGGAGCGCCTGGAGCTTCAGGAAGAATGGTGGAGACGGCGATGTCGGCTGGAGGAGTGGCTGGCTGGCGAGTCTCGGCCTGGTCGCCGCCGGCGATAGGCGGAGCGTTTGCCCGTGCCTCGTTGCTAGAGGCACGGTCAGGCTGAGGCTGGCTGGCTGCTCCGACATCCGGCTCGGCATCTTCGCCGTCCTCCTCCTCCTCCTCCTCGCCCTCGTCGCTGGAGTCAATCTCCTCCGCCGAGTCCTCGCCATCAGTTGGGTTCAGCCCGAACCAGTCCTCCGGCTGCATGACGCCGTCTTCATTCACCTCAGGAGCAAAGGCACTAGTGTCGGTGAAGTCGGCGATCGCCGAAGCACGCTGGATGATAGCCGGCCGCACCGCCTCCAGCTCCTCGTCGGCCTCCTGCCTCCAGGTGCGCAGCTGATCCAAGTTCAGTCCAGGGTACCAAGCCCGGACGAACTCTAGCGCCCGTCGAGCGCCAGATCGAGCTGCTGAAGCCTTCCAGGCCTTAAGGCGGCCAATGGCTACCTCCAGCCAGTCGGCAGTACGGCTGGTGGTGCGAGGAATTACTTCACCGGGCCAGAGGGCGGCCAACACCTGTGCCCTGGCATGCTGAGGCCGGCGGAGCATGTGGTAGGCCGGCTGGAGGCGGGCCTCGATCGCCAGAAGCTGCTCCTCAAGCGTCCGGTTGGCATCCGGCGCGATCTCAACCCCAGCCTGCTGCCGGGCTTCACGATGGGCTTTGATGGCCTGGTTGGCAGCAACAGAATGGCCAGGGAAGTACTCTGCACAAAGAAGAAGGAAAAAGAGCAAGTCAGAAGATAAGCTGACTTGCAAAAGACAAGCAAAGAATGAAGAAGAAGAAGGCCTACCGTCAATCAGGTCCTCGACACGGCCGTAGCCTTTGCTCAGAGCTTGCCTTGCCTCGGCCCAACCCGCCACCTCGGTCTCATATTCGGCTTTGAGGGCGGCCTCGCTGTCCTGGGCTGCCTTCAGGGCCGCCTGGTGGCTTTCCTCCTGGTCGGCCAGCCTCTTGGCCAGGCGGTCACGCTCCTGGGCCAAGGCACGGAGCTCACCCTCCTTGGTGCGAAGGGCAGTCTGGGCGACACCCAGCTGCTGCCTCAGGTCGGCATTGGCTCCTTACAGCATGAAAAGAAGAAGTTAAAAAAGAAGTCGGCAAGAAAGATCCGACCCGACTGCTCGGCAGTCGGCTCGAATCTCGGGGACTACACCCAGTGGGTGCGCTGACACGCCCCCACATGAGATGAAAAGACAGAAACACTCACGCCGGCTCTTCGTCAGATCGGCGGCCCTCTTGTCTGCCTCCCGAACCTGGGAGTTGAAGGTAGAGGCGTGGAGGTTGTGGTAATCCTGCAAACAGGACGAAGAAACAAGCAAGAGCAAGTCAGTAAAACAGGTATTTGAAGAAGTTCCAAGCCGCCTGCTCAGTAGCCGGCTCGGGACTCGGGGACTACACCCAGTGGGCGGCTGACGCGCCCCCACGGAGAGAAATCAAGAACAAGAAAACTCACCCGAACGACCACCCGCGTCGCGACAAATTCTCGGGTACATTGTTGCAGCGCGGTGGCTTGGGCCTGAAGCCGGCTGCGGACGTCTTGCGCCGCCAAATTCAGCGCGTCCGTCCCACCGCCCTGCGTACACCCTGGCAAGCTAGTGGTGGCCGACTCCAGCTCATGCGACAATGAGCTGGAGGCGGCCGCCCTCTGCTGATCCGGCTCTGAAGCCGCCCTCGCCGCATGCCGGCGAGCCGGCGACAAGACTACAAGATCAACCTGTGCAGTTGGCTGCTCAGGCGGCACCTCAGGCTAGCCGCCTTGGCCGGTCCCGGCCAACGGAGGTGGCACCACTCCTCCCTCCAGGACGATTACGTCGCCTTCCTCCCTCTCCGTCACCGGCGGGTCGCGGCTGGTCTCCTCCGGCGGGGGCTGCGGAACATCTGGGGGCGCGGAGCGGAGGGGGATGACGAGCTGCGGAGGCTGGCCTTGCAGGGCCTCTGCCGTCTTCTCCGCGGTCTCGGCCTCCGCCCGGGCCCTGGCCGCCGCATCGGCCTGCGCCTCGACCGACTCTGCCGTCGTCTCCAGGGCCAGCTCGGCGGCAGCTGCCCTTCTCTCCTCCGCCTCCTGCTCCTCCCGCGCCTCCCGCGCGTTCCGCTCTGTCGCCGCCTGAAGCTCGGCGCGGGGATCTATGCGACGGGAGCCCGCGGACCCTCCCGCTCCGCCGACTATGGAGGCGGCGGTGGTCCGTTCAAGAGTGAGCGGGGCGGAAGCCGATGACTAATCACTTTCAATCTCAAAATGGTCACACGAAGTAAAAAAACATAACACACATGTCAAAATATAAAGCCGAACTCATTTAAACCAAACCAAAAGCTTGTTCTCTATACATCGTTCAAACTTTGGCATCCCGAAGTACAAGCTAAAATACAATGTGTTCTGGCCGTAGCGGGCTCGATGATCCATGCACCTTCCATCACCTAGGCCATGAACTCCTATGGAGTCCGGGCCTTCCCGACCGGCGGCCCCAAAGCCATTGTCGTCGCATCAATGCGAGGATAGTGGGTCTTCACGCAGGCATACACCAACTGGGCACCCTCTAGGCATGCAGACCATTTCCAGCACAGAGCTTGGGGTCCGGTGTCTTGAAAGTCGGGCCATCAAGCCAAAGAAGCTGGACGGCAGCGGCTCAGCTGGCCAAAGGCGGATGCAGAGGTCCTCCATGGCTGGCCTCGCCAGGCGATAGAGCTCCATCAGCTCCTTCATCTAATCATTGAGCGGTGGTGGATGTAATGGTGCATGGAACTGTCACCAAAACGCCCTCTCAATGGCGTGGCCCTCCTAGGCATCGAAGTGATGACCGACATCGGGCACACTCCTTGGTAGTTCCGCAAAGGCCTCTGTGGATCACCATAGTTCAGTAAGCTCTATGGACCCATTGCAACCAAAACATACTAAAGCAAATACAACTTACCAACAACGATCTCTCCTCACTAGCTGGAGCGCCTCGCGATCTGCTCGGGCCTGGGTCTAGACCTCGATATGTGCCGATCTTAGCTTTTCGAGCTCGGCGGCCAATTTCTTTTGTTCCTCCTGCAGGGCGTCGCATTTCAGGTACACGCCCTTCAGGTTGTCCTCGACCTCGAGGACAAGAGCCTAGTCCTTGCCACGTGCTGCCTTTTCTTCGACCAGCTCTTTGCTGGCCTTCGCTGCTACAACTTTCTGTTGCTCAGCCTCTTGCCGAGCTTTCTGCAGCTTGGCCTTGAGGGCCTCAACCTCTATAGTCGCAGTTGTAATTATACAAGCTCGACATCGTACCAAGTTCAAAGCAAATACGAAAGTTACATTTTCACTGTATTGAACTCTTTGCTTACCTTGGGCACTTTTCATCTGCTTTTGCATTAGACTGAGGTCCTTTGGACTGTTTCAGCTTCCAATTCATCTCTGCTATCTCTTCGGAGACGAAGTCGAGGCCTACACACACATTAAATTATTAGCCTCCAAACACCGGTTTCGATCCTCTATTTGGCCTTTTCAAACCTGATTAGAGCATCGGGGGCTACTACATCTTTGATTTTCTAAACACATATAGATTGACCCCCAAGTCAGTTCCTCGAACCGACTTGGGGCCCGATACGTCTCCGTTGTATCTACTTTTCCAAACACTTTTGCCCTTGTTTTCGACTCTAAATTGTATGATTTGAATGGAACTAACCCGGACTGACGCTGTTTTCAGCAGAATTGCCATGGTGTCGTTTTATGTGCAGAAAATAAAAGTTCTCGGAATGACCTGAAACTCCACGGAACACCTTAGAAAAAACAATAAAAAATCCTTGCAAAAGATGAAGACCAGGGGGCCCACACCCTGTCCACAAGGGTGGAGGGCGCGCCCCCCTACCTCGTGGGCCCCCTGGTGGCTCTCCGACGCCAACTCTAACTCCATATATTGGCTTTTAGGGAGAAAAAAATCGGGGAGAAGAAATCATCGCGTTTTACGATACGGAACCGCCGCCAAGCCCTAATCTCTCATGGGAGGGCTGATCTGGAGTCCGTTCGGGGCTCCGGAGAGGGGGATTCATCGCCATCGTCATCATCAACCATCCTCCATCACCAATTTCATGATGCTCACCGTCGTGCGTGAGTAATTGCATCGTAGGCTTGCTGGACGGTGATGGGTTGGATGAGATTTATCATGTAATTGAGTTAGTTTTGTTAGGGTTTGATCCCTAGTATCCATTATGTTCTGAGATAGGTGTTGTTATGACTTTGCTATGCTTAATGCTTGTCACTAGGGCCCGAGTGCCATGATTTCAGATTTGAACCTATTATGTTTTCATGAATATATGTGAGTTCTTGATCCTATCTTGCAAGTCTATAGTCACCTACTATGTGTTATGATCCGGCAACCCCGGAGTGACAATAATCGGGACCACTCCCGGTGATGAGCATAGTTTGAGGAGTTCATGTATTCACTATGTGCTAATGCTTTGTTCCGGTTCTCTATTAAAAGGAGGCCTTAATATCCCTTAGTTTCCAATAGGACCCCGCTGCCATGGGAGGGTAGGACAAAAGATGTCATGCAAGTTCTTTTCCATTAGCACGTATGACTATATACGGAATACATGCCTACATTACATTGATGAACTGGAGCTAGTTCTGTGTCACCCTATGTTATGACTGCTACATGACGAACCGCATCCGACATAATTATCCATCGCTAATCCGGTGCCTACGAGTTTTCCATATACTGGTTCTCGCTTATTTACTTTTCCGTTGCTACTGTTACAATCACTACAAAATACCAAAAACATTACTTTTGCTGTCTTTACTTTTGTTACCGTTACCACTACTACCATATTACTTTGCTACTAAACACTTTGCTGCAGATACTAAGTTTCCAGCTGTGGTTGAATTGACAACTCAGCTGCTAATACTTGAGTATATTCTTTGGCTCCCCTTGTGTCGAATCAATAAATTTGGGTTGAATACTCTACCCTCGAAAACTGTTGCGATCCCCTATACTTGTGTGTTATCAAGACCTTTTTATGGCGCCGTTGCCGGGGAGCATAGCTCTATTCTTTGAGTCACTTGGGATTTATATCTGCTGGACACTATGAAGAACTTGAAAGATGATCGAACTACTATTTTGCCCTCAACTACGAGGGGAGGTAAAGAACTGCCATCTAGCCTTGCACTAGATTCTCCTTCTGTTATGAGTAAGCTAGCGACACCTAAACCTACTACTGCTATGAATTCTGATATGTCGCATGTTATTGATGATGTCACTTCTGCTACGCATGATACTTATGATGAAACTACTTCTATGCTTGATACTACTGTGCCCCTTGGTGAATTTCTCGATAAGCAAATTGCTAGGTCTAGAGAAAGAGAAATTATTGAACTTGAATACGATGATGTTAGTGATGATGAAAATATGCCTGCTATTCCTGAGGGTTACCTTTTTGATGTTGAATCTTCTGCAGCTATTCTTGCTTGCCAGGATAGATATGAACTTAAGAGGTTGCTAGTTAAATGGAGTAAAGAATCTTTTAGAGATAGGATGAGACCCGACCCTGCTTTTGATACTTCACCTATCTGTGTTCCTGATAAGGATTATTATGATTTTTCTGTTGATCCAGATATAATTACTTTGGTTGAGTATGATCCTTTTTATGGCTATGAATCTAAAACTATTGTGGCACATCTTACTAAGTTAAATGATATAGCTGCCCTATTTACTAATAATGAGAGATCGCGCTACCTTTATTTACTCAAAATATTTCCGTTCTCATTAAAGGGTGATGCTAAGATATGGTTTAATTCTCTTGATCTTGGTTGTGTGCAAAGTCCCCAGGATATGATTTATTACTTCTCTACTAAATATTTCCCAACTCATAAGAAACAAGCTGCTTTGAGGGAAATATACAACTTCGTGCAAGTTGAAGAAGAGAGTCTCCCACAAGCTTGGGGGAGGCTTCTCAAGTTACTTAATGCTTTGCCAAATCGTCCTCTTAAGAAACCTGAAATATTTGATATCTTTTATAATGGACTAACTGATGATCAGAGATTACCTGGATAGTTCTGCTAGTTCTCTTTTCAGGGGAAGAACACCGGATGAAGCTGAAATTCTATTGAATAATATGTTGGAAAATGAAAATAATTGGGCACCACCTGAGCGAGCTCCAGAGCCAATTACTGAGCCTATTCCTAAACCAACTCCGAAGAAGAGAGGTGTTCTATTTCTCAGTCCCGGAGATATGCAAGAGGCAAAGAAATCCATGAAAGAAAAAGGTATTAAAGCTGAAGATGTTAAGAATTTACCTCCTATTGAAGAAATAAATGGTCTTAATTTACCGCCTGTTGAAGAAGTATATGATCTCAATTACTTATTTAATAAAGAACCTCCCGATATCCTGACACAGGTAGTAAAGGTAAATTCTCTCTATAGATATGATAAAGCTGAAGTCCCTCCTACTAAATTTGCTAGTCAGTGCTTGGATGAGTTTGATGACTTTATGTTTAAGCAAGATGACTTTAATGCTTATTTTGGTAGACAATTGAAACATAATACCTTTATGATTAAACGCTTGGGTGATTATATGGCTGACATTAGAGGTGAACTTAAACTTGTTAGCAAACATGCTTCTATGGTCACCACTCAAGTAGAACAAGTACTTAAAGCTCAGAAAGAAGCGCTTGATGAAATGAATAGTAAGAAAAATGATTATGCTATTAGAGTGGCTACTAGAACTGGTAGAATGACTCAGGAACCTTTGTATCCTAAAGGCCACCCTAAGAGAATCGAGCAAGATTCTCAGAGAAATAATATTGATGTACCTAGTTCTTCTAAGAGGAAGAAAAAGAAAAATGATAGGACTTTGCAAACTTCTAGTGAACCTATTGCTGAACCACCTGAGAATCCAAATGACATCTCTATGTCGATGCTGAAACACAATCAGGTGATGAACATGAACTTAGTGATAATGTTAATGATAATGTTCATGTTGATGCTCAACCTAGTAATGATAATGATGTAGAAGTTGAACCTGCTGTTGATCTTGATAACCCACAATCAAGGAATCAATGTTATGGTAAAAGAGACTTCGTTGCTAGGAAACATGGTAAAGAAAGGGAACCGTGGGTTCAGAAACCCATGCCTTTTCCTCCGAAACCATCCAAGAAAAAGGATGATGAGGATTTTGAGCACTTTTTGAAATGATTAGACCCATCTTTTGCGTATGCGATTAAGCGATGTGCTCAAAACAAATCCTTATGCTAAGTATATGAAGGATATCATTACTAATGAAAGAAAGATACCTGAAGCTGAAATTTCCACCATGCTTGCTAATTATACTTTTAAGGGTGGAATACCAGAGAAACTTGGAGATCCTGAAGTACCTACTATACCATGCTCCATTAAGAGAAATTATGTTAAAACTGCTTTATGTGATCTTGGAGCCGGTGTCAGTGTTATGCCTCTCTCTTTATATCGTAAACTTAACTTGAATAAGTTGACACCTACTGAAATATCTTTGCAAATCGCTGATAAATCAACTGCTATACCTGTCGGTATTTGTGAGGATGTGCCTGTTGTGGTTGCAAATGTTACTATTTTAACGGACTTTGTTATTCTTGATATTCCAGAGGATGATAGTATGTCTATTATTCTTGGAAGACCTTTCCTTAATACTGCAGGAGCTGTTATTGATTGCAACAAAGGCAATGTCACTTTTCATGTTAATGGCAATGAGCACACGGTACACTTTTCGAGAAAACAACCTCAAGTTTATAGTATCAACTCTATTGGAAAAATTCCATCGATTATATTTGGAGGTTTTGAATTTCCTCTCCCTACTATCAAGAAAAAGTATGATATTCTTATTGTTGGGGATTTTCATATCCCCGTTGAGGTAACTTAGTGTATTCAAAATTTCTCCGGTTTCGTGATTATTCGGAATGAGTTTGTTAACAAGACTTGATCAACCTTGTTAGCGGGCTCATTTTGATGATCACGAGATGGATGAAACTAGAAGCACAACCTTCTGTACCCTCTTTATATTTTCTGTTATTTAGTAGAAATAAAGAAAAATAGTATTTTCCTGTCTATCTCCTAACTTACCATGCAATATAAAAATATCCCGAAAATAAATGTCCTCAGAATGCCATGCCAATTTAATATGATTTTTTCGGGAATATTTGAGGATTTAGTGTGCAAAAATTACCACGGGGGGAGCTGCCACCTGGCCACGAGGGTGGAGGGCGCGCCCTACCCCCCTGGGCGCGCCCCCTGCCTCGTGGGCCCACGGTGGCCCTCCTCCACTTATCCATGCACCCATCTTATTCCTCTGCCTCACACAAACACGAAAAACCAACTCAAGCACGAGTTCCAGCCCCCGTTGCTGTGATTTTCGATCTCCTTGCTCAAAGCACCTCTCGCAAAACTGCTTGGGGAGATTGTTCCTTGGTATGTGACTCCTCCATTGGTCCAATTAGATTTTGTTCTAGTGCTTTATTCATTGCAAATTTGTGCTGCATAGGTGACCATGTTCTTGAGCTTGCATGTCAAATTTATATGGTTCCAAGTAGTTCCAATGCTTTATATAGGCTCTAGGCACTTGTGGGAGTTGTTACTATCAATTTTATTGAAGTTACTAAAAATTTCAGAAATTTTTCAGAGGAAACAATATGTTTAGGAGGATGTTCCAAGGTGGTCCTTCAAGGAAGCAAGGTCCCAGGCTTGCAATACGTGATGCTGACGAGGAACCACCAAGAGACGCTCCTGTGAGGCCCTGTGAATGGCCTTCGGAAAAATTTTATGAATCAAGTGGGAATCAAAGAAGAATTCAGTGCATATTTGAGTAACGCCAGTCTTGAGGACTTTGAAGCTGACAAATGCCCCCAGTATCATGATCTCACAAGTTCATTTGTGAGGAGGTTTGAGTTTTCATCTTCGCGTAATTCTTCTTCAGTCATGTTTGACCTTTATGACAAATCTTATACCATGGACTTAGAGGATTTCACTTCTGCTTGCAAACTTCCATCTTGGGGCAATGTCAGGGATCTTCCTAAATCTGAATATAGAGACTATCTTGCTAGAATAACTGTGGAGGAATCTACAGATATAACACAAGCCACTATAGGGAGCGTTCACTTTCCTGCTATACATTATTTTGCTCTCTTCATACGTAGATGCATAAATGCTAAGGATGAAGCATGTCACATGTGTGTCCCTGATCTCAGTATTCTCAGGAGTGCTGTGTTAGGAGACCAATCTTATCATATGGGAGCCATTGTAGCTCGCAGGTTGCATCAGAATAGACATAGCGGAGATTTCTTTGGAGGAATTTATGCAACCCGCTTAGCTAATTTTCTTGAGATAGACATTCGTGAGGGTGATATGGAGTTACCCCCTTCTTATTTAGATTTTGATTCTATGGTTTCCCACCAGTTTGTTGAGAGGACTGAACCACCTCTCCAGTATCGACTAATCTTTAACAAACGTCATGTAGTCCATATTGCTCTTCTTGCTCCTGCCTTCTTTGATTTTCAGACAAAAGGAAGATATATTATTACCAGAGAGGAGGCAGATGAGTACGAGAGGAGAGCGGAGGCTGCTCGATGCCACGCTACAGCTCAGGCGGCGATAGCTGCTGCGTCACAGTATGACCCCAGCTTCACCTACGGGTATCCGCGAGGCTATCCCTGGCAATAGACCAACTTAGGCCAAAAGCCTAAGCTTGGGGGAGTACGTATTTCCCACCGACATTACATTTATGTTCACACACACTCATTTCTAGATGTCGGTGCTCATACTTTTTCACTGTAATATCCATGTTAGTTTAAATTTCTTTTTCCTGCTTTCTTCTTGTGTGTTTAATAAACCTTAAGAAAAACCAAAAAAATTAGTTAGTTTACTTTCCATGCTTGTAGTAGAATTAAAAAGAAAACCCAAAAATATTTCCCGTTCTTCTTTTACTTGTTGGGAGCTTTCCCGTGTAAATAGTTTTTATTTCTTTTCTTTTCTTTGGGGTCGAGAAGACCATATTGAAAATGCTTAGTGGCTCTTATATGCATGATTGTTTATTTAACTTAGAGCCCATATTACTTGTCTTCTCTCTTGAGTTGAATGCTTGCAGATTCCAGCTTAGTCCAATGCACGTGCACTCTTGTTATTATACACACCGTTCGGTCGTGCAAGTGAAAGGCAATAATGATGATTTATGATGGACTTATTGGGAAGAGAAAAGCTGGTATGAACTCGACCTCTCCTGTTTTTGTAAATATGATGATTCATCATTCTTGAGTCAGCTATTATGAAGTAAACATATTTGCAATGACATTTAGAGATTATAGTTGCTTGTGCCATGCTTGATTAGCTATGATTTATAATGGTTTACTTTGCGTGCCAACATGCTATTAGAATGATTATGATGTGGTATGATGGGATGGTATCCTCCTTTAAATGTATTGAGTGACTAGACTTGGCACATGTTCACGCATGTAGTTGAATCAAATCAACATAGCCTTCATGATATTTACGTTATGGTGGATTATATCCTACTCATGCTTGTGTTCTGTGTAAATTAATTTTAATGCATGTTTACGACTGTTGTCGCTCTCTCAGTTGTTCGCTTCCCAGTCTTTTGCTAGCATTCACCTGTACTAAGCGGGAATACTGCTTGTGCATCCAAACTCCTTAAACCCCAAAGTTGTTCCATATGAGTCCACTATACCTACCTATATGCGGTATTTACCTACCGTTCCAAGTAAATTTGTACCTTCAAATAAACATTCTGTTTTGCATTCTCGATTAGCTCATATGTCAACTAGAGCTACCCTTATCTTCTGTGTTAGGCGGGTTATTCTCAAGAGGAGTGGACTCCGCTCCTCATTCACGAGAAAATGGCTGGTATCCGGGATGCCCAGTCCCATGCTTTATGCAAACTAAATCAAAATAACTGCAAACAAAACTCCCCCTGGGACCCGTTGAATGTTGGAGGCACTCGTTGTTTCGAGCAAGCCATGGATTGATGCTTGTGGAGGGGGGGGGGTATAAACTTTACCATTCTGTTTGGGAACCGCCTATAATCTGTTTAGCATGGAAGATATCATCGTCTTTTAGTTGTTATGTTGACAATGAGAGTATGCCGCTCAAAATATAATTTATCTCTATTTCAAAACCGAGCTCTGGCACCTCTACAAATCCCTGCTTCCCTCTCCGAAGGGCCTATCTATTTACTTTTATGTTGAGTCATCACCTTTCTTATTAAAAAGCACCCGCTGGAGAGCACACTGTCGTTTGGATTCATTATTATTGGTTTATATTGGGTATGACTTGACTGGATCTCTTTTACCATGAATTACAATGTTTAGTTAGTCCTTGATCTTTAAAGGTGCTCTACATTTATGTTTTGCAGTCTCAGAAAGGGCTAGCGAGATACCATTTTGTTATATCATGTTATGATTTTTTCTGAGAAAGTGTTGTCATCCGAGTTTTATTATTATGGCTCGTTAGCTGATTATGCTATTGATATGAGTAATTATGAGACCTACATGTTATTGTGAGTATGGTTAGTTCATAATAATTGTTGAAACTTGAATGCTGGCTTTTCATGTTTACAACAACGAGAGCAAACAGAGTTTGTAAAAGTTTTTCTTTTTCTCTTTCAGTTTGTCAATTGAATTGCTTGAGGACAAGCAAGGGTTTAAGCTTGGTGGAGTTGATACGTCTCCGTCGTATCTACTTTTCCAAACACTTTTGCCCTTGTTTTGGACTCTAACATGTATGATTTGAATGGAACTAACCCGGACTGAGGCTGTTTTCAGCAGAATTGCCATGGTGTTGTTTTATGTACAGAAAATAAAAGTTCTCGAAATGACCTGAAACTCCACGGAACACCTTAGAAAAAACAATAAAAAATCCTCGCAAAAGATGAAGACCAGGGGGCCCACACCCTGTCCACGAGGGTGGAGGGCGTGCCCCCTACCTCGTGGGCCCCCTGGTGGCCCTCCGACGCCAACTCCAACTCCATATATTGGCCTTTGGGGAGAAAAAAATCGGGGAGAAGAAATCATCGCGTTTTACGATACGGAGCCGCCGCCAAGCCCTAATCTCTCTCGGGAGGGCTGATTTGGAGTCCGTTCGGGGCTCCGGAGAGGGGGATTCGTCGCCATCGTCATCATCAACCATCCTCCATCACCAATTTCATGATGCTCACTGCCGTGCATGAGTAATTGCATCGTAGGCTTGCTGGACGGTGATGGGTTGGATGAGATTTATCATGTAATTGAGTTAGTTTTGTTAGGGTTTGATCCCTAGTATCCATTATGTTCTAAGATTGATGTTGCTATGACTTTGCTATGCTTAATGCTAGTCACTAGGGCCCAAGTGCCATGATTTCAGATCTGAACCTATTATGTTTTCATGAATATATGTGAGTTCTTGATCCTATCTTGCAAGTCTATAGTCACCTACTATGTGTTATGATCCGGCAACCCCGGAGTGACAATAATCGGGACCACTCCCGGTGATGAGCATAGTTTGAGGAGTTCATGTATTCACTATGTGCTAATGCTTTGTTCCGGTTCTCTATTAAAAGGAGGCCTTAATATCCCTTAGTTTCCAATAGGACCCCGCTACCACGGGAGGGTAGGACAAAAGATGTCATGCAAGTTCTTTTCCATTAGCACGTATGACTATTTACGGAATACATGCCTACATTACATTGATGAACTGGAGCTAGTTCTGTGTCACCCTATGTTATGACTGTTACATGACGAACCGCATCCGGCATAATTATCCATCGCTAATCCGGTGCATACGAGTTTTCCATATACTGGTTCTCGCTTATTTACTTTCCGTTGCTACTGTTACAATCACTACAAAATACCAAAAACATTACTTTTGCTGTCTTTACTTTTGTTACCGTTACCACTACTATCATATTACATTGCTACTAAACACTTTGCTGCAGATACTAAGTTTCCAGGTGTGGTTGAATTGACAACTCAGCTGCTAATACTTGAGAATATTCTTTGGCTCCCCTTGTGTCGAATCAATAAATTTGGGTTGAATACTCTACCCTCAAAAACTGTTGCGATCCCCTATACTTGTGGGTTATCAGGGCCCAGGGGCTACTGCTCGCTACGCATTCATACGTGGGACCAGTTTTTAGTCCTTGGACATTGCCTTTCAATCAATATCCGGAGAGGGCTACTGGAAGGAGCAGATATCAAACTAAGCTAACATACGATAGAGGAAAGCAGGGATATATGAGACATAACACGAAGCCACTGAGGAGACCCTTGAAGATCTCATGTATTCTGGTCTCTATGGACCAGAAGCTCCCCAGCGTCATGCCGATAAGGGCATGATGATCTTCCATGATGGAGGAGCACGCTATGGCTACCTCCATCTCCTCGGGCCACTTGTGGACCTGCCCTGGGGCAGGAGAAGTAGGTGGAGCCACCTCTGGTCCACCCTTCATTGTGGCAGGGGTGGAGACCTCTGGCTATTGTGACAGCTCCGAAATCATCTGGGCCGAGGGTTCACCTCAGCCCAGCCCGTCCTCTATGACCACGGGGATTTCTTCCCGTGGTCCTCAGTGGCCAAGGTTTGGACCTTGGCTAAGGAATTCCCGGCACCCGCCCCCGTGTTGTCAGCGGTAGGGGTCGGACGCGATGTTGCTTCCCCCAACCCATCAAGTGCGGAGGGGGAACGGTGCGCTCGGCGGATCTGCTCTCCGCCATGGAAGGCGGAGGGAGCTGATACGTCTCCAACGTGTCTATAATTTTTCATTGTTCCATGCTATTATATTACCCCTTTTGGATGTTTATGGGCTTTATTTTACACATTTATATCATTTCTGGGACTGACCTACTAACCGGAGGCCTAGCCCGTATTGCTGTTTTTTTTTTGCCTATTTCAGTATTTCGAAGAAAAGGAATATCAAACGGAGTCCAAACGGAATGAAACCTTCGGGCGCGTGATTTTTGGAACGAACGTGATCCAGAGGACTTGGAGTGCAAGTCAAGAAGCGATCGAGGCCTCCATGAGATAGGAGGCGCGCCCCCTATAGGGCGCCCCTGTCTCGTGGGCCCCTCATGACCACCGACGTACTTCTTCCTCCTATATAAGCCTACGTACCCCGAAAACATCCAGGGAGCCACCGAAACACAATTTCCACCGCCGTAACCTTCTGTATCCGTGAGATCCCATCTTGGAGCCTTCGCCGGTGTTCTGCCGGAGGGGGAATCGACCACGGAGGGCCTCTACATCAACATCCTTGCCCCTCCGATGAGTTGTGAGTAGTTTACCACAGACCTACGGGTCCATAGTTATTAGCTAGATGGCTTCTTCTCTCTTTTTAGTTCTCAATACAATGTTCTCCCCCTCTCTTGCGGAGATCTATTCGATGTAAACTCTTTTTGCGGTGTGTTTGTCGAGATCCGATGAATTGTGGGTTTATGATTAAGTTTATCTATGAATAATATTTGAATCTCCTCTTAATTCTTTTATGTGTGATTGAGTTATCTTTGCAAGTCTCTTTGAATTATCAGTTTGGTTTGGCCTACTAGATTGATCTTTCTTACCATGGGAGAAGTGCTTAGCTTTGGGTTCAATCTTGCGGTGTCCTTACCCAGTGACAGAAAGGGTTGCAAGGCACGTATTATATTGTTGCCATCGAGGATAACAAGATGGGGTTTATATCATATTGCTTGAGTTTATCCCTCTACATCATGTCATCTTGCTTAAGGCGTTACTCTGTTCTTATGAACTTAATACTCTAGATGCAGGCAGGAGTCGGTCGATGTGTGGAGTAATAGTAGTAGATGCAGGCAGGAGTCGGTCTACTTGTTGCGGATGTGATGCCTATATACATGATCATGCCTAGATAATCTCATAATTATTCGCTTTTCTATCAATTGCTCGACAGTAATTTGTTCACCCACTGTAATACTTATGCTATCTTGAGAGATGCCTCTAGTGAAACCTATGGCCCCCGGGTCTATCTCTTATCATATTTGCTTCCAATCTACTTTTATTTGCATCTTTAATTTTTGCATCTACATTATAAAATACCAAAAATATATTTATCTTATCATACTGTCTCTATTAGATCTCACTTTTGCAAGTGGCCGTGAAGGGATTGCCAACCCGTTTATTGCGTTGGTTGCGAGTTCTTTGTTTGTTTGTGTAGGTGCGTGGGACTTTTGAGGAGGCTCCTACTGGATTGATACCTTGGTTCTCGAAAACTGAGGAAAATACTTACGCTACTATTGCTGCATCACCCTTTCCTCTTCAAGTAAAACCAACGCAAGCTCAAGACGTAGAAAGAATGATTTCTGGCGCCGTTGCTGGGGAGGTCTTCGCTCAAGTCAAGACATACCAAGTACCCATCACATACCCATCTCCCTCGCATTTACATTATTTGCCATTTGCCACTCGTTTTCCTCTCCCCCACTTCACCCTTGCCGTTTTGTTCGCCCTCTCTTCCCCAAACTCATGTCTCTTTTGCTTGCCTTTTTGTTTGCTTGTGTCTCCATGTGCCTACTTTGTGCTTGCATCTTTGCTTGCTAAAAATCTATTGTTATGGATCCACTTAAAGTGTTCTACTTGGATCATCTTCGATCCTTATGCGCTCGTGCTGATAACCCAACTAGCCTAGTTGATGGGAAATCTTTAGATGTGCATGCTCATTTTGTGCGTCACCGTTTGTCTGAAAAAGGGAGACTCTTATGGGATCAAATAAATAGATTGATGTGTTATGCTTGGAATCTTTGTGAAATTTGTGATATTACTTGTTGCTCTTAGAACCCTAAAAGACACCTTCCCTACCTATGTGAGTTTAATGAAAATGAATTCTTATCATCTTATGCTAAGGGTGTTTATAGTTACTATGATATCAAACAAATTGAAGAATTTGTTGCTTTTAAGGGTGCTTATGAAGTTGCTTCTTTGATTGAAAAGTATGATATTACTCTCTACGAATCTGAAAATTTTGACATACTTAAATATTGCTATGAATACTATGCTCATAATGTCTATGTCAAAGAATTTATTGAGAGAATGACTGGTGCTTTGGAAGAAAATAATGATATGCATGAATATATAGATAATGATGATTCCGATTATTTGATTGAATATCGCTTGATGAACATGATGCTTGCTATTCTTGTGGCCATGATGCCAATATTTATGAAGATGAATTTGCTATAGTTCCTTATGTTAAACATGAGATCGTTGCTATTGCACCCATACTTAGTAGTTCCTTCGATGAAAAGCTTGATTGCAATGATTTTACTATAAATTCTCTTGATGTCAATTGTGCTAATAATATGCAAAACCCTAAGCTTGGGGATGCTAGTTTTGCTATGTTTACTACTTGTTGTAATGATCATGATTGGGGTGATTCTTCTTATGTTCTTGAAAATTTATTTAAGCCCCATGATGAATATTTGATTGATAATAGTGTTTGCAATATTGAAAGTGGGTTTGGAAGAGTGTCAACTTTAGATCCCACATATTTGGAGAATGTTCAATCTTATGAAATTTTTGAGAAAAGTGGGTTTGGAGAGGTCATGACTTTAGTTAATGTTAATCCCACTATCTTGGAAGAGTGTCAACTTTGCATGCATGTGGATCGTGTTGAGAATATGTTATGTGATAGCTATTTTGTTAAATTTGATTATGATCCTACATGTAATTATTAGGAGAGAGGAAAATATGGTTGTAGAAATTTTCATGTTACTAAATTACCTCTCGTCATGTTGAGATTGCTATCGTCTCTTTCTTCTTCCTTGCATATGCTAGTTTTTGCTTGCCTTGCAAATTTGTTTGCTTATAATATGCCTATGCATCGGAAGTGTGTTAGACTTAGATGTGTTTGTCACGTGTTTCATGATGATCTCTTTGCGCTTCAATTCTTGTCTTTCATGTGAGCATCATTAAAATTATCAATGCCTAGTTAGGGGCGTTAAACGATAGGGATAGTTGGGAGTCAACCCAATTTTATTTGTGTTTTTGTTTTTGTTCCTGTTTAGTAATAAATTTTGCATCTACCTTATGTTTAGATGTGTTTTTATCTTTTAATTAGTGTTTGTGCCAATTAGAACCTATAGGATAACCTATGATGAGAGTTGATTTGATTCTGCTGAAAAACAGAAACTTTGCACGCACGAATTTAGTTTTTTTAAATCACATAAATTTTCTTTTGCGTTGATTCTTTTTGCTGCTGATCCACAGAATTTTTTTCCAAGACTTCCTATTTTGGTAGGATTTTTAGAGTTCCAGAAGTTTGCGTTAGTTACATATTGCTACAGACTATACAGTTTTTGACAGATTCTGTTTTTCGTGTGTTGTTTGCTTATTTTGATGCATCTATGGCTAGTAAAATAGTTTATAAACCATAGAGAAGTTGGAATACAGTAGGTTTAACACCAAAACAAATAAATAATGAGTTCATTACAGTACCTTATGTGGTGGGTTTTTTTCACTAACGGAGTTTATAATATTTCCTGTTGAGTTTTGTGTTGTGAAGTTTTCAAGTTTTGGGTAAAGCTTTTATAGACCATGGAATAAGGAGTGGCAAGAGCCTAAGCTTGGGGATGCCCAAGGCACCCCAAGATATTCAAGTATAGCCAAAAGCCTAAGCTTGGGGATGCCCCAGGAAGGCATCCCCTCTTTCGTCTTCGTTCATTGGTAGCTTTACTTTGAGCTATATTTTTATTCGCCACATGATATGTGTTTTGCTTGGGGCGTCGTGTATTATATTAGTCTTTGCTTTTTAGTTTACCACAATAATCCTTGCTGTACACACCTTTTGGGAGAAGCCTATTTGATTAGAATTTGCTAGAATACTCTATGTGCTTCACTTATATCTTTTGAGCTTGATAGTTTTTGCTCTAGTGCTTCACTTATATCTTTTAGAGCACGGCGGTGACTTATTTTTGTAGAAATTGCTAGTCTCTCGTGCTTCACTTATATTATTTTGAGAGTCTTTTAGAACAGCATGGTGCTATGGTTATAAAATTGGTCCTAGAATGTTAGGCATCCAAGTTGGGAATAATAAAAACTATCCTAGGAAGTGAATAGGATGCTATGATCGATTTGATACTTGATAATTGTTTTGAGATAGGGAGGTAGTGATATTAAAGTCATGCTAGTTGGGTGATTATGAATTTAAGGAATGCTTGTGTTGAAGTTAGCGAGTCCCGTAGCATGCACGTATGCTTAAAGTTGTGTAACAAATTTGAAACAATAAGTGTACCTGGCTTGTGCATCCTTATGAGTGGCGGTCGGGGACGAGCGATGGTCTTTTCCTACCAATCTATCCCCCTAGGAGCATGCGCGTAGTACTTGATTTTTGATGACTTCTAAATTTTTGCAATAAGTATATGAGTTCTTTTGACTAATGTTGAGTCCATGGATTATACGCACTTTTACCTTTCCGCCATTGCTAGCCTCTTCGGTACCGTGCATTGCCCTTTCTCACCTTGAGAGTTGGTGCAAACTTCGCCGGTGCATCCAAACCCCGTGATACAATACGCTCTATCACACATAAACCTCCTTATAACTTCCTCAAAACAGCCACCATACCTACCTATTATGGCATTTCCATAGCCATTCCGAGATATATTGCCATGCAACTTTCCACCGTTCCGTTCATCATCATCATGACATACTTTACTTTTGTCATATTGCCATCGCATGATCATGTAGTTGACATCGTATTTGTGGCAAAGCCACCATGCATTAATTTTCATACAAGTCACTCTTGATTCATTGCACTATCCCGGTACACCGCCGGAGGCATTCATATAGAGTCATATCTTGTTCTAGTTTCGAGTTGTAATTCATATGTTGTAATCAATGAAAGTGTGATGATCATCATTATTAGAGCATTGCCCAAAAACAAAAAAAAGGGGAAAGGCCAAAAGAAAAAAAAAGGCCAAAGAAAAAAAAAGAAGAAGAAATAAAAATAAAATAAATAAAAAAGGCAATGTTACTATCTCTTTTTCCACACTTGTGCTTCAAAGTAGCACCTTGTTCTTCATGTAGTGAGTCTCATATATTGTGCTTCAAAGTAGCACCATGTTTTTCATATAGTGAGTCTCATAAGTTGTCTTTTTCATACTAGCGGGAATTTTTCATTATAGAACTTGTCTTGTATATTCCTACGATGGGCTTCCTCAAATGCCCTAGGCCTTCGTGAGCAAGTAAGTTGGATGCACACCCACTAGTTTTCTCTTGTTGAGCATTCATTTATAGCTCTAGTGCATCCGTTGCATGGCAATCCCTACTCCTCATGTTGACATCAATTGATGGGAATCTCCATAGCCCGTTGATTATCCTTGTCAATGTGAGACTTTCTCCTTTTTTGTCTTCTCCACACAATCCCCATCATCATATTCTATTCCACCCATAGTGATATATCCATGGCTCACGCTCATGTATTGCGTGAAGGTTGAAAAAGTTTGAGATTATTTAAGTATGAAACAATTGCTTGGCTTGTCATCGGGGGTATAGAAGTTGGGAACATCTTTGTGTGACGAAAATGAAGCATAGCCTAACTATATGATTTTGTAGGGATGAACTTTCTTTTGCCATGTTATTTTGAGAAGACATGATTACTTTGATTAGTATGCTTGAAGTGTTACTATTTCTTTTATCAATATGAACTTCTATTTTGAATCATTTGTATCTGAACATTCATGCCACAATAAAGAAAATTACATTAAGAATTATGCTAGGTAGCATTCCACATAAAAAATTCTCTTTTTATCGTTTACCTACTCGAGGACGAGCAGGAATTAAGCTTGGGGATGCTTGATACGTCTCCAACGTATCTATAATTTTTGATTGTTCCATGCTATTATATTACCCTTTTGGATATTTATGGGCTTTACTTTACACATTTATATCATTTTTGGGACTAACCTACTAACCGGAGGCCCAGCCCGTATTGCTGTTTTTTTGCCTATTTCAGTATTTCGAAGAAAAGGAATATCAAACGGAGTCCAAACGGAATGAAACCTTCGGGGCGTGATTTTTGGAATGAACGTGATCCAGAGGACTTGGAGTGAAAGTCAAGAAGCAGTCGAGGCCTCCACGAGATAGGAGGGCGCCCCCCCCCCTATAGGGCACACCCCCCTGTCTTGTGGGCCCCTCAGGCGGCCACCGACGTACTTCTTCCTCCTATATAAGCCTACGTACCCCGAAAACATCCAGGGAGCCACCGAAACACAATTTCCACCGCCGTAACCTTCTGCCCGCGAGATCCCATCTTGGAGCCTTCGCCGACGTTCTGCTGGAGGGGGAATCGACCACGGAGGGCCTCGGACATCAACATCCTTGCCCCTCCGATGAGTTGTGAGTACTTTACCACAGACCTATGTGTCCATAGTTATTAGCTAGATGGCTTCTTCTCTCTTTTTGGATCTCAATACAATGTTCTCCCCCTCTCTTGTGGAGATCTATTCGATGTAAACTCTTTTTGTGGTGTGTTTGTCGATATCCGATGAATTGTGGGTTTATGATTAAGTTTATCTATGAATAATATTTGAATCTCCTCTTAATTCTTTTATGTATGATTGAGTTATCTTTGCAAGTCTCTTCGAATTATCAGTTTGGTTTGTCCTACTAGATTGATCTTTCTTGCCATGGGAGAAGTGCTTAGCTTTGGGTTCAATCTTGCGGTGTCCTTACCCAGTGAAAGAAAGGGTTGCAAGGCACGTATTGTATTGTTTCCATCGAGGATAACAAGATGGGGTTTATATCATATTGCTTGAGTTTATCCCTCTACATCATGTCATCTTGCTTAAGGCATTACTCCGTTCTTATGAACTTAATACTCTAGATGCAGGCAGGAGTCGGTTGATGTGTGGAGTAATAGTAGTAGATGCAGGCAGGAGTCGGTCTACATGTTGTGGACGTGATGCCTACATACATGATCATGCCTAGATAATCTCATAATTATTCGCTTTTCTATCAATTGCTCGACAGTAATTTGTTCACCCACCGTAATACTTATGCTATCTTGAGAGAAGCCTCTAGTGAAACCTATGGCCCCCGGGTCTATCTCTTATCATATTTGCTTCCAATCTACTTTTATTTGCATCTTTACTTTTTGCATCTACATTATAAAATACCAAAAATATATTTATCTTATCATACTGTCTCTATTAGATCTCACTTTCGCAAGTGGCCGTGAAGGGATTGACAACCCCTTTATTGTGTTGGTTGCGAGTTCTTTGTTTGTTTGTGTAGGTGCGTGGGACTTTTGAGGAGCCTCCTACTGGATTGATACCTTGGTTCTCAAAAACTGAGGGAAATACTTACGCTACTATTACTGCATCACCCTTTCCTCTTCAAGGAAAACCAACGCAAGCTCAAGATGTAGCAGGAGCCCATCGTCCTCGGCAGAGTCGCAGATGTGGAGACGTTGCAGACTAGAAAAGGATAAAACATATATTATGCATCGAAACATGCTTTCGTGATTGATGGGACATGTACTATGGGTATGGTAACAGGCCTGACCTAAAGACCCTACCCTAGGACACCATAAACCTTACACTATGCCCTAGAGCCAGACCAACATTCAAATACTCTGCAACCCGACGGTCACTCGGAAGTCATTAATCACTCGAAAGATAGCACTCCACTCGACCGGACCACTTCACTAGGAGAACCTATCAAAACTCGGATAGAGAAGACCAGGAGGCTCCCTGGGATCACAACGGTCAGGACGTGTGTCCGCCCTCATCAAATGTAATTAGTGCACCTGTTACCAGTAACTGGCGCCCTTAAACCCTTGGTAACGACAGCATTCATGGGCGAGGGCGAACTCTATATAATCCTCCCCCTACTCCAGGACAAGGGTTCACATATCTTCTGTAAACCATACACTCCATCAAAACAGCTCCAGACCACCGAGACGTAGGGCTATTACCTCCACCGTGAGGGGCCCAAACTCGTAAATCCAAGTGTAACAATTGTGTCGTAGTTAGGCTATGCCCTCTAATTCTTACCCCTATACACTATTGTCAGATTTACACCCTAGATAGCTGGCACCCACCGTGGGGCAGGCGTCTAGCGACTTACCACACAGTTACAATTTTCCCATCTTCACCATGGTTTTCGGCGACGGACTGACACATGGCGATGAGATCTGTTTCGGCATCTTCAGCTTTCACCGACGTTCGACGTGGCTCTAGGAGGCCCCACTGGACGTTGAGGTGTTGCCCATTCGCGGCGCGGTGCACTTCCGCATGAGTACCTTCGGCGTTCGTCTTCGTCAATCATCGGCCTCGTACCATTCGGCACCTCCCCGCCCAGTTGTTCGCGATCGCAAGTGCTTCGGGCGCTCGCGGCTCTAGCGGTGGATCAAGCACGTAGTGGCCCTTCAGGTTGCGGCCCCACAGATAGCAGCGATCGAGCCTGATGAGCCCATCCTTGATTTATTTGCCTCCTTGCATGAGGACTTGGATGACATATCCGGGTGCGAGAGCAGCAATCCCACTGCGAAGGTGCTGATGGGCGGTTCGCAGCACAGTCCGCCCGGGTATCCACGTGGCGGTGCGGGAGTTGATGGTCTGTTGCACGTCCACATTGACGTCGGTAGGGACCGTCGCGACAACGAGTACTACCCCAAGCCTCTCAATCAGCAGCAGAGGGAGGAGTTGTAACACAGGAACGAGCAAGCCCTCCGGACAGTGATGTCGCTTGAACTACATCGGTATTTCCCCAATGAGGAAGGGATGATGCAGCACAACTACGATAGGTATTTCCCTCAGTTATGAAACCAAGGTATCAATCTAGTAGGAGAACCAAGCAACACTATGTAAATGGTACCTGCACACAAAGAACAAATACATGCAACCCGACGCTTATGAGGGGTTGTCAATCCCTCTTACGGGTAACGGCGTAGGAGATTTTCAAGTTGACAGGATAAAATTGTGATAGATTAGATAAATAGATCTCCAATAAACGTGAAATATAATATGCAAATAAAAAGTCCAACAAAGTTTTGGGTTTTTGGAATAATAGATCTAAAAAAAAGCAAATAAAAATATATCTCAAAGGCAAATAATAGACCAGAACGCAAATATGATAAAGAATAGACTCGGGGGCCGTAGATTTCACTAATGGCTTCTCTCAAGAAATAGCACATGATGGGTAAACAAATTACTATTGGGCAATTGATAGAACCTCAAATGATTACGACGATATCCAGGCAATGATTAATATATAGGCATCACATCCAAGATTAGTAGACCGACTCCTGCATGCGTCTACTACTTTTACTCCACACATCGACCGCTATCCAGCATGCATCTAGTGAATTAAGTTCATGGAGAAACATAGTAATACAATAAGAACGATGACATGATGTAGACAAGATCTATTCATGTAGGAATAGACCCAATCTTGTTATCCTTAATAGCAATGGTACATACGTGTCTTGCTGCCCCTTCTGTTACAGGGAAAGAACACTACACGGTCGAACCCATCACAAAGCACCTCTTCCCATGGCAAGAAAAATTGATCTAGCTGGCCTAACTAAATCAAAGATTCGAAGAAGAAATATGAGCTATAGATAATCATGCATATAAGAGATCAAAACTCAAATAACTTACATGGATATAAAGATCTGATCATAAACTCAAAGTTCATCGGATCCCAACAAACACACCGCAAAAAGAGTTACATCAAATAGATCTCCAAGAGACCATTGTATTGAGAATCAAAAGAGAGAGAGAGAAGAATCCATCTAGCTACTGCCTACGGACCCGTAGGTCTATGATGAGCTACTCACGCATCATCAGAGAGGCACCAATGAGGATGATGAACCCGTCTGTGATGGTGTCTAGATTGGATCTCGTGGTGAACTTGTGGCGGCTGGAATTGTGTTTCGTCGACTCCCCTAGGGTTTCTAGAATATTTGGGGATTTATAGGGCAAAGAGGCGGTGCAGGAGGCCACCGAGGTGGGCACAACCCACTTGGGCGCGCTTGGGCCCCCTAGGCGTGCCCTGGTGGTTTGTGCTACCCTCGGAGCTCCCCTCTGGTACTTCTTTGGCCCATCTGGTGTCTTATGGTCCAAATTTTTTTCCAAAAAGTTTTGCTGCGTTTGGACTCCGTTTGGTATTGATTTTCTACGATGTAAAAAACAAGCAAAAATAGCATCTGGCATTGGGCACAATGTCAATAGCTATGTCCCGAAAAATGATATAAAGTTGCTATAAAATGTTTGTAAAACATCCAAGAATGATAATATAACAGCATGGAACAATCAAAAATTATAGATACGTTGGATACGTATCAGCATCCCCAAGCTTAATTCATGCTCGTCCTCGTGTAGGTAAATGATAAAAACAGATTTTTCGATGTGGAATGTTGCCTAACATGTTCATCACATATTCTGTTCTTTTGTAGAATGGACATTTGGACTTTTATATGGTTCAAAGCATTAGTCTAGTTTTGACATGAAGATTTTAATACTCAAGCATATCAACAAGCAACCATGTCTTTCAAAATATCAACACTAAAGAAAGTTATTGCTAGCACGTCATGCTCAATCATTGATCCATTCATGAAACACACTCGCATATTAGCTACATCCAATGCTCAAGTATGATCATAGTGCTCCTTAGTTGGTGCTTTATAAGAGAAGATGGAGACTCAAATAAAAACAAAAATTGCATAAAGTAAATAGAAAGGCCCTTCGCACACGGAAGTAGGGATTTGTAGAGGTGCCAGAGCTCAAAGCTTAAATTGAGAGATAATTTTTTTTGAGAGGTATACTTTTCCCGTCAACGAAAACGATCGAGTAATTCCCAACACTTTCCATGCTAGATATATCATAGCCGGTTCCCAAATAGAAAATAAAGTTTATTCCTTTTTCTACCATTCTTTCACATTCCACGGCTAGCCGTATCCACGGGTACCGTCCATACCAACACTTTCCAAGGAATTTATTATTTGATAACATAAAGTAAATTTGTTTCTCATTTCGGGACTGGGCATCCCTATTACGGCCGCACTCTCGTTCAATGACAAGTGAATAAACACTCATCTTGAGAATAACACGTCTAGCATGGAAAAATATTAGCCAACCCCTACCGCTTCATGAGCGGTACGAGCACACAAAAAGGAAATTTATTTTGAAAATTAGAGATGGCACATACAAATTTGCTTAGAATGGCACAGGAATACCGCATATAGGTAGGTATGGTGGACTCATAAGGCAAAACTGGGTTTAAAGATTTTGGATGCACAATTAGTATTTCTACTTAGTACAAGTGAAGGCTAGCAAATAGATTGAGAAGCATCCAACCAAGAAACAAAAAATCACACAAGCGAGCATTAAGCATAACTAACACCGAATAATGCACCATAAATAGGATGTCATTTCATTGCATAACTGTTGACTTTCATGGTTGCATAGGGAATCACAAACCTTAACACCAATATTCTTAGTAAAGCATAATTACTCACTAACATGACTCATATTTCACTATCATCATATCTCAAAACTATTACAAAGAATCAAGTTTATTTTGTCCAATGATCTTCATGAAAGTTTTTATTATATCCCTCTTCAATATCTATCACTTTGGGACTAGTTTCATATGTTGCTTTTGATAAGCTCAAACAAATTTAAGTAAAGAACATGAGCATAAAGATTTTCTTCTCTCAAACTAATATAAATGAAGCATGAGAGAACTTATTAAAAAAATTACTAACTCTCAAATAAATCAAAGTGAATCATGAGAGCATTTTTTTCAAAAATAGTAAAGCACACCGTGCTCAAAAAGGTATAAGTGAAGCACTAGAGCAATTCCATAGCTCAAAAAATTTAAGTGAAGCACATAGAGCAATTCTAACAAATCATAGCATAATTTTGGCTCTCTCAAATAGGTGTGTCCAGCAAGGACAGATGACACAAACTAAAAAGCAAGAAAGGACTCATACAATATAAGACGCTCCAAGCAAAACTAATGATATATGACGAATAAAAATATAGCTTCAAGTAAAATACCGATGGTCGATAGGAGAAAGAGGGGATGCCACTCGGGGCATCCCCAAGCTTAGTTGCTTGTTTCTCCGAATAATAACTTGGGGTTCCATGGGGAATCCCCAAGCTTAGGCTCTTCTACTCCTTATTCCTTCATCCATCGTGATCTCACCCAAAACTTGAAAACTTCAATCACACAAAACTCAAAAAAACCTTCGTGAGATTCGTTAGTATAACAAAGCAAATCACCACTCTAAGTATTTTTGCAAACCCATTCGTATTTTATTTTTTTTCATTATATCTACTGTATTCCAACTTTACTATGGCTCCTACCCCCCAATACAAACCATAGATTCATCAAAATAAGCACACAAAACAAAGAAAACAGAGTCTGTCAAAAATAGAACAGTCTGTAGCAATCTGAAAATTTTGTATACTTATCTAGATCCAAAAATTCTGACATATTAGGATAACGTAGGCAATTTGTGTATAAATCTTGTGTACAAAAATCAGGATTTTATCGCGCTTTCCTGAATTTCTAAAATTATTTTACTGGGTGCAAAAGTTTCTGTTTTTCAACAAGATCAAATCAACTGTCACCCAACATGATCCCAAAGACTTTACTTGGCACAAACACTAGTTAAAACATAAAAAACACAATTGTAACAATAGCATAATTGTGCAAACACTCAAGAACAGAAAGAAAAAGTTAAAAATGAAATTTATTCATTGGGTTGCCTCCCAACAAGCGCTATCATTTTATGCCCCTAGCTAGGCATAATGCATAGATTCAAGTATTGCCATCTTTCTTCTTATTTTTCATAGATGTGTTCTTATCAGGAGGTTTTGCAAAAAAAACTTGAAACACATTATCCATAGAAATTTTAGCATTATCAAGTTGCCCATCTACGTACCCCCTTTGATTTCCGGCCACAATCCAAGAATAGTGTTGATTAACATCATTGAAAACTTGTTGGATTATATCGAAAATGGGGATTTCCTTTGTAAGGTTTTCATCAAAAATTTGATTATTTCCAAGCAAATGTCTCAACATATAATCACTATTATAAAGGATCTCGTTTATCACCGGTTTTTCACGGCTCATACTATGTAATCAAAATTCCCTAGCCTCCCGCACTATGTAATCAAATTCATTCATAAGAACAAGGGTAGCTAGCCTTTTAGCCTTAGGATCCTTCATAACGGGTAGCTCATAAAACAATCTTTGCAAAGTAGGATGGGTTCAGATAAATCTATTTTTCAAGTTTCAAAACTAGTGCTGAAATAGCTTCCGCATAAGACTTAGTTCTTTTAAGTATAGGAGCATCATCAAGAGTCAAATTACCAACACAATCGAAAAAGTCTTGGATATGTTCTTTTCCCATAACATTCCCTTGCCCCAAAACAAAAGTTTTAGCATCCAGATTGCCAGGTCGTCCAATTTTAGGAGTTAGTCCATCATCTGTTTCTGCCATGCCGAAGTCACTCATAGTGACAAGTTCAAACAAAAAGGAGATCTGACGGGAAAACGATGAACGAAAAAGAGGGCAAATAAAACGACAAATTTTGTGAAGTGGGAGAGATGAAAACGAGAGGAAAATGGCAAATAATGTAAATTGCAAGGAGATGATATTTGTGATTAGGAACCTGATTTATGTCGATGATGTCTCCCCGACAACGGCGCTAGAAATTCCTTTTCATGTCGCTTGAACTACGTCGGTATTTCCCCAAACAGGAATGGATGATGCAGCACAACAATAGTAGGTATTTACCTCAGTTATGAAACCAAGGTATCAATCCAGTAGGAGAACCAAGCAACACTATGTAAACAGTACCTGCACACAAAGAACAAATACTTGCAACCCGACGCTTATGAGGGGTTGTCAATCCCTCTTACATGTAACGGCGTAGGAGATTGTCAAGTTAACGGGATAAAATTGTGATAGATTGGATAAATAGATCTTGAATAAACGCGAAATAAAAGATGCAAATAGAAAGTGCAGCAAAGTATTTTTGGGTTTTTGGAATAATAGATCTGAAAATAAATGCAAATAAAAATAGATCTCAAAGGCAAAAAATAGATCAGAATGCAAATATGATAAAGAATAGACCCGAGGGTCGTAGATTTCAGTAATGGCTTCTCTCAAGAAATAGCACACGGTGGGTAAACAAATTACTATTGGGCAATTGATAGAACCTAAACTAATTGTGACGATATCCAGACAATGATAAATATATAGGCATCACGTCCAAGATTAGTAGACCGACTCCAGCCTGCATCTGCTACTATTACTCATTGACCGCTATCCAGCATGCATCTAGTGTATTAAGTTCATGGACAAACAGAGTAATGCAATAAGAATGATGACATGATGTAGACAAGATCTATTCATGTAGACCCCATCTTGTTATCCTTAATATCAATGATACATATGTATCTTGTTTCCCCTTCTATCACTGGGAAAGAACACAACACAATCGAACCCATCACAAAGCACCTCTTCCCATGGCAAGAAAAATCGATCTAGTTGGCCTAACTAAATCAAAGATTCGAAGAAGAAATATGAGGCTATAAATAATCATGCATATAAGAGATCAAAACTCAAATAACTTTCATGGATATAAAGATCTGATCATAAACTCAAAGTTCATCGGATCCCAACAAACACACCGCAAAAAGAGTTACATGAGATAGATCTCCAAGAGACCATTGTATTGAGAATCAAGAGAGAGAGAGAGAGAGAGAGAGAGAGAGAGAGAGAGGAAGCCATCTAGCTACTGCCTACGGACCCGTAGGTCTATGATGAGCTACTCACACATCATCAGAGAGGCACCAATGAGGATGATGAACCCCTCCGTGATGGTGTCTAAATTGGATCTCGTGGTTCTGGAAGTTGCATCGGCTGAAATTGTGTTCCATCAACTCCCCTAGGGTTTATGGAATATTTGGGGATTTATAGGGCGAAGAGGCGGTGCGGGAGGCCACCGAGGTGGGCACAACCCACCTGGGCACGCCTGGGCCCCAGGCGCGCCCTGGTGGGTTGTGCTCCCCTCAAAGCCTCCCTTTGGTACTTCTTGGGCCCAACAGGTGTTTCTGGTCTAGAAAAATTATCCAAAAAGTTTCGCTGCGTTTGGTATTGATTTTTTGCGATGTAAAAAATAAGCAAAAACGGCAATTGGCACTGGGCACTATGTCAATAGGTTAGTCCCACAAAATGATATAAAGTTACTATAAAATGATTGTAAAACATCCAAGAATGATAATATAACAACATGGAACAATCAAAAATTATAGATAC
Source organism: Aegilops speltoides (assembly GCA_021437245.1). Taxonomy (NCBI): domain Eukaryota; kingdom Viridiplantae; phylum Streptophyta; class Magnoliopsida; order Poales; family Poaceae; genus Aegilops; species Aegilops speltoides. The sequence continues at coordinate 325,156,330 of CM038142.1, read as the reverse complement.
GTTGGAGACGTATCAGACACCCATCATTGGGACAATTCCCAAGGCTCGGGCCTTGGAAGCCGCACGCCAAGCCAACTTGGTTGAGCGCACTCATATGGAGGAGCTCCAAAAGTCACTCGACGATCGGGCGTGCCGGCAATAGCAACCTAGTTCCAGTCATCGGCAGCGGCAGTTGTTTTTGAGTGATCCGCAACAAAAGTACCAGGTATTCTGCACCTTGATTCAGAATTTGGCAGCGGCTACTCGGATAAAAGATTCCATCCAGTTGTCCCAGTCAGAGGCATGAGAAGGTCTGCTACAGATCCGGGCCTTGCTCAAGGCGGTTGAAGAGCATAATTCAGTTGTCTCCCAGTCGTGCAACGGGATTCATAGCAGATTTGTCAAGGCTGACACCGTCCAGTCAGCTCACAGCCCAGTTGCCCCTAGAAGGAACAGACAATCGCCTCAACGGTGAGATGATCGTGACCATCACAGGCATCAGTACCCGGAACAGGGTCATGATCGGTTCACACCTCCGTGGCATCATGATGATCATCGGTGCATGCTGACGCCCCCTCCGCGGGATGGCTTGTACGCGCCTCGGCTGTATGACGATAGACATCCATATGGTGACGACCGAAGGGCTAGAGAGGGAACTGGTCGACCTCCACGATCCACAGTTCAATGCAAGACTAGTTCTCGCTCAGAACCTGGTAGACAGAGGCAAAGCTCACAGAGCCGTGGACAGAGATTGTTTGAGTGGAAGTGAGCCTTTGTTTCCAGGCCCGAGTGTTTCTACAGGGCCATTAGGGCCGCGGAGATTCCCCCAATTTTAGATTGGTAGTGGGGATAAGTAAGTTCACTAGTGAGTCCAAATCAGAGACATGGCTAGAAGACTACCGAGTGGCTATACAGATTGTAGGTGGCAACGATTATGTGGCCATGAAGCATTTGCCTTTGATGTTGAAAGGGTCAGTCCGGTCCTGGCTCAACTAGCTCACCCCCGCTAGCATCTACTACTGGGAGGATCTAGCTCGAGTGTTCATCAAAACATTCGAAGGCACATGCGAACGGCTTGCCGGATTGACTGAGTTGCAACACTGTATTCAGAAACTGAATGAAACCTTGAGAGAATACATTCAGTGTTGGTCTACTTTGCATCATGTGGTTGATAATGTCACCAAGCATCAAGGCGTTCGTGCCTTCAAGGCGGGTGTAAGGTATCAGGAGCTCATCCTGAAATTTGGTTGGTCAGAGCCTTTGACCATGAGCCAAATGATGTAAATCGCCACTCGGTATGCGAATGGCAAGGAAGAAGGCCATCTCCATAACAGTAAAGGGAAAGCCAATGAACCCAATCTTGTAAACATACTCCCAGTCGCAAGAAGAAACGCAGAGCTGAGGGTTTGGCCCAGGCTGAAGCCGCAACTCTGGCCAGACAAGCCAAGAACAAGGGAAAAGCCAAAGAGAAGTGGATTGTGAAGAAGAAGAAAGACCAGTCAGGCCAAGACGTTCTTAATTTGCTATGCCATATTCACACCAAAAAGATGAGGAGACTTGTGGTGTAGGTTGCTGATGCAGCAGTTCTGAGAGGGTCAGTCGAGTGATAAGAGCCTAGACGACGCTGATGACGAGGATAAGAATGAAGCTTACCCTAGTGTCACTGCAACTTTGGTGATATTTGGCGATGTTGAGAGCAAGAGTCGATTAAAAGTTATCAATCGAGAAGTGAACATGGCCATGCCAGCGACGTCAAAGTTCCTGAATTGGTCAAAGAGTCCAATCACCTTCGGTCAGTCGGATCACCCTGCCTACATTGCCACCCCTAGCAGCACGCACTAGTGGTTGATCCCGTAGTGGGAGGAACTTGACTGTGCAAGGTCCTCATGGACGGTGGCAGCAGACTGAACATAGTCTACGCTGAGACCCTAAAGGGGATGGGCATCCCGATGTCCCGCCTTAGTGAGAGCAGTATGTAGTTGCACGGGGTAATCCCTGGCAAGAAAGAAAAGTCACTCGGGCAGATTGCTCTGGATGTGGTTTTTGGAGATGAAAAGAACATTCAGAAGGAAAGGTTGACCTTTGAAGTAGTCGACTTCCGCAACGCCTATCATGCTATCCTTGGTCGAACAGCTTATGCACGCTTCATGGCCCGCCCATGTTATGTGTACCTCAAGCTTAAGATGCATGGTCCAAAAGGTGTAATCACTGGCAGCAGGCAACATGCTAAGGAGTGCTTGCAGCAGGGGTCGCGGGTTGCAGATGAACATATGGCTGTTGTCACGACAAAAAAATAGACTTCCGTGATGATACGTGTTTGTCACAGTAGGTCGCGTTTTTTGTCATGCATGTACATCCATGACAAATTTATGATAGAATCAAGATAGTAATTCCTGTGTTGTCGTAGAAGTGTTCCATGACATTACCAAAATTATCATCACGGAAGTGTCCACTTCCATGACGATAAATCGCGCGTCACAGAAGTGCTTTTGTCAAGGGTGACCGGCACGTGGCATCCACCGTAACGGAACGCCGTTAAGCTATCGGGTCGGGTTTTGGATCCGATAACCCGTTAACAGCCCCGACCAATGGGGATTTTCCACGTGTAAAATCATCATTGGCTGGAGCAAACACATGTCGGCTCACCGCTGGGACAGATGTCACCCGCCATTGGACCAAGGCGCCTATGATACGGCGACACGTGGCACGGCCCAACAAAGGCCCATTCTCGTGAAAAGGGCGCCCGCTTGACTTGGTCAAAGGTGGCGGGCCGCCCACTAAAGCATGTTAATGGCCTATTCGATATAGCCCATTTACAGCTCGCTAACCCAGGCCCGTTACGCCCTATCCGAATTAGGCCCAAGAGCGCTCATCCGGGCCGCCCAATATGATTCAGCCCGCTTTAACTTCCGTGTGTGGCCCATGACTTCTTTCGCCCATATGAGGACCTTTGTAACTTGGCCCATTAACGCCCCGTGGTGAAATCGCCCGTAATGAACAAAGGTATCACTTTATACCCATTAACGCCCGTTATTCCATTGGGCCGCTTCCATCCCAAGTTATCTTTCGCCTTCTCAGGCCCATTGATTCTTGGGCTCATTTGCAAGATTTGGTTACATACGGCACGCATCGCTATTTTTCGCTTAGGGCCAAATTCAGCTCGTCATTAGATTGGCCCGCTTATGGACCGTTAATACGCTGGGCGTTTTCATGTCAAAAACCCTGGGCTGTTTTCATAGAGTTATCAACACGGCCTATTAATGGCCCGTTATGGTCCATGAATAATACGGCCCATGATTGGCGTAAATGATGATACGCCCGTAGAAGGCCCATGGATCCTACGGCCCGTATGAGGCCCATGGATAGTACGGACCGTAGAAGGCCCATGAACCCTACGGCCCGTAGAAGGCCCATTGATCCCTAAGGCTCAGATAGAAGGCCCATTGATCCCTAAGGTCAGATAGAAGGCCGATGGATCCGACGGCCGTATAGAAGGCCAATGCTCCTATGGATCGAAGACCCATGGATCTGCAGGAGGCCCATGGTTACAACAGTCTGTGTGTTGCCATGATTATTTTGGCCTAGCTACCAAAAATAGGCTATTGTGGCCACTAGAAAAACACATAAAAAGAACTGCAGTGACTACAAGCAAACAACTAAACAAGATAATAAGGAAATAAATAAGCAAGCAATTAAGGCTAGCCTATTACCGCTATTACACATATTACATCCACTTTGCATCAAAGTTCGCCACCAGTGCAAATATAGGGAACAAAGCAGCATATTACATACACTTGGCCATCAAAATTGGCCACCAGTGCAAATAAACGCGGTAGCAAAACAAGAGCATAACTGAAACAACTTCAGAAGAGCTCAAGAAATATTATCCTGGCTATCCACCATGCTGGCAATAAGCCTAGCAAGCTGATTAGCTTTGTCCTATTTGGCGCTAAAATCCTCCAACGCTTGCTGTTGCACCAGAAAGTATGCATCTGAATGCTCCAGGGACTTCCGCAGTCCTTCCGCTTCTTGTCGCAAAGACAATGATCGATGTCTTTCACTTGTAGTTGAGACTCAAGAAACCGAACTGATTCAAACAATGAGTTTGAATAGCTTGTGCAAGCGGTAGTGGCCAAGAATCAACACTAAACCAAGACAGACTTTGGGGTTGTCTCATTGTCTTCAAGATAGTCTTCCTTAGTTGTTTTATCAGCTTTGTTGGAGACCAACAAGGATGTGTCACTATCCTGAACCTTATCTCGCATTACTTCCTTTACCATTGCTTAATAAGGCACTCTTCCCCAATATTCTCACAAGATTCTAAAAGAAGAAACAAGGCATACATAACAAGTTTAGCATGTACTAGTATATGAAACTCATTTCGTGAACCAGTTCATTAGTAAGGTGGACAGGATTAAACTACCAAGTCTTCTATTGCCAAGTACTAGTACATAATAAAAGCATCAAACAAACATATATCTATGTCCTATGGTCACCGTGCATTGTCTTGCCAAATCAAAATAGAGACACGGTTCAAATCATATCAGTTCAAGACAAAGCAGAAGTGAAAGAATACAAAGCGTGGGAAACTACACGCACAACAAGATTTCAGATGGGTACCATGGGTCTACATGTACAACAACACTATTGGCTCATAGATGCTAGTAATGTGCATGATATGAAAGTCAATCAGATACACAATTGAAATTGAAATCAAAAGAGCTATTGATAAGAGCAAACCTATTAAAGAAACATGCATGAACATACTGCCGTGCCATTGGAGTTTCGATTGATCCTTCAATTTAAAAATAAGTTTGTATGAGTAAATACAATGATACAAGAGCAAAGCAATCATAGTTAAAAAGGCGGCGCCTAAGCGAGCGCTTAAGCGCGCCTAGGCTCTAGGCGTTGGCAAAACGCATTGCGCACAACTACGCTTAATCTGTGCATAACTGCACATAAGCATGCACTTTGGTCAGTAAAGTGCAAGGTGATGGCAAAAAGCACAATTAATGCCTAGCGCTTTTTTGAACTATGATAGCAATGGAATCTTAAATTAGAACAGTTGTTCTTCAGGTTTAGGCACTTGTTCTACATGAACAGAGTATAGTAAGACGCAAGAATATAATACTTAAAAATAGAAAATGAGCTCATAGACCTTACCACATTCTTGGTTCGGGACCAAGATGTAACAAGGCTGCCCAATCATCATCCAAAGAATGTGTCTCAGAGAACGTAAGGGAATTTGATGAGTTTTTTTGCGGTGAAGTATGTTTTCTTGTGTAATTCCGACATCGCCACCAAGCATTCTTGAAGATAGCAGAGGTATTAGCACAAAGTTACCTCATCCCGAAGTTTCCAAATCGGTCCTTCTCTATAGAGAAAAATGGGAAAATTTGTTGTATTATAACCATCATGGAGGTAGGATGTATGGGACGAAGCAAAGTAATTGCCATGAATAACATTACTTACACATAACTCCCGGACAAACACTGAATCGGCATTTTCCTTCATCTTCAAGATAATATTTCCAAGATGGGAAGATACGCACATACGATTTAACAACATCAAATGCAATAGATGCTAAACTACGATCGGCTGGTTGTGCTTCCTCCACGGAATAGGCGCATTAACTAGTGGAGCTGGGTTCGCCGTGATAGTATCGCCCTTTGGGCACCGGAGCTGCCTTACTAACCGCTCTTGTTTGGGAGCTCTGTGGTGGAGATGGTGATGTGTCAACAGAACCGGGTTACTATCGGCCGGGTTGGGGTTAGATTGGGTGAAGCTGGTTCTCTGTCCATCGCAAAGAGGGGTACAATCTGCTAGAGTTTGAGTTATGTGTGGTAGGGCTGGTTCTTGTGCATGTACAACCGGGGTGCTATCTCCACCAATAGGTAGCACTGTTTTATTTGAAGACCGTGTTTTTATTCCGCTAGATAATGGCATCACCCGCTCCAATTCAAATGGCTGATAAACAGGAAACATAGTTGAATGTACATACATTGTATGAGAGATAGATGCAATAGATAGTGTGGAAAAAAGAGGGCATGAAATAGTTGACATGTATATTGTTTAACTAAAACGGATAGCATGACATAATTTCACATATATGATGTCTATCTAAACTGGATAGCATAGCATAACATAATTCAAAGATATGATGAATAACAAAACAGATCGCATGACATAATTCACCTACATGTTATCTAAGTAATCAGATCGCATCATTTAATTCACATATGTGATTTATATGCTAAACAGAGGGCATTCGATATGATGTCTGAACTAAGAACATGGTGTTGAATATTGTGTATATGATGTCTAAACTATGCAATGCAAGACACCGTATGCATGATATGAGCAGTATAACCGTGCAAGTTAGAGCATACACCTCAAGAGGGGAATAGGACTGGTCATCTATCTCTCAATCCATCTCGAGGAGCTATCGGGACCCAACAAGAGATCTGCTTTGACAGTAGCACTGCTCTACTCAAGGCCTTGTTTTCACTCCTGATTTTTCCATCTCCCACCCAAATGGCTGATTCACAGAAGAGTAGTTTAATGTACAAACATTGTCGATAAATGGAAATGTAATGAAGAAAAGGATGGGCAAGATATCATTCAAATATATGATGCCTAGTTAAACAGGATGGCATTGCACATTTCACATATATTATGGCTGGCTAAAAGACATGAGACGCATAATTCCCATATATGATATAGAAACTAAACATGTGGCATTACGTAACATGTCTAAACCAAGCAGATGACATATATGATGTCAAAAGTAGGCACTACAAGGCAACATATGCATGATATGACTAACATCATCATGCCAAGGTAGAGCAAACACCTTGGGGGTAAATAGGAGTGGTCACAAGCGCTTGAATCCACCTCGTAATAGATATCTTCCTCTCGATTACAACTGGAGAGGGTGGGGAGGGTTTGCCATTGAACCCACCATGGAGTGATGTCTGCATGACATTGTATTGCCGCACAAAACTCTTCTCTTTTCTCTACATGTTCAAGATGATGTGTACAATATCTGACATGCATACGAAAAAAATATGGTGATATTATGTAAGGAGAGCATGCAGAAATTTAGAGTGATGGTAACAACAAGTGGATGGATCCAAAAATAATGATAGCAGGCTGATGATTGCTTTAAATTAATAAAAAGATAGATGATGATTGCTTTACTATTTGTTTCCCACCCAAGATGAACAACATAGGCATACCCTAGGTGAACCAGATATTAGACAGACATACTATTCATTGCTGCCTCGATATGTGCCCCACAACTAATTTAGAACTCAAGTTTGAACATGAATTTGGACCTGAGTTGGGAGTCCAAGAGTTGAACAGGACGATAAAGTAGCAGGTAAGTTTAAGCAATGCATAACATAAGGTAAACAAAAGAGTGCGACCTCTCTTGTGGACCTGTACTCCTCGTGTTCATCTGCTGAGTCGATGATGGTGATCCATTGGGGTGCGTGCGGCAGGAAGGAGATCTCGAGGCAGCTAAAGACGGTCAGAGTCGTGATGTCTGGTTTGGTGGATGCTTCGCCGATGGAGCAGCTCAGTGAGGTGGACGACGTCACGGCAGGAGCAGGACAAACCACACAAAGTTCCTTTGACACGCACAGAATCAAGTAATTTCTGTAAGGGCTCATTTGGCTTGCATGATTCTTAAAACGCAGGGATAGGAAACACACCGGAATAGGATAGGAAAATGCACATGGTAAACAGAGCATTTGTAAACACATGATTTCTATCAACTTGGGTGTTTGGTTTACAGGAATTGGAAGAGGAGAGGAATGCAAAGAAACATGGCCAAAATAAAGAGAAACCATATGAAAGCGTGTACAATTAGAATGTTATTCTGGCACTAATGCACTTGGTCTTGTTTTCATGCATAGGATTTTGAAAAGTAGGTCCAGGTGGATGTTTTGCTTCATTCCTTTCAACAAAATGCATGAATAATTGAATAGTAGAGTGCCATTGGAAAATTCCCTATTGCTATGTTTTTCCGCCGAACAAAAATAGCCCTAATGGATCGACGTGAATGTATAGTAATAAGTGACGCAACAAGTGTACAAGCTCTTTGTCAGAGCCGTGTCGACCTCAACATCATTGGGTTGGTCATTGCAAGCGCTTGAGGCAGAGGTGGCTATCGGAGGTGTGGAGGAAGATCCGAGGAATCAGAGATGGCCCAGTGGCACTGCTTTGTTGTGATGGATTGTTCGTCGTTGGAGCAGCTCCGTGAGCCAGAAGACGCCAAGGCTGAAGCAAGACAAGATGTACATCGTCAATCTCAAGTGGGATTCTAATAGCATCTCCAATAGATGATGAAAATGGATGTAAAATTAACATCACCAAAAACCACCGACTACAAGAGATGAGGTAAAAACTGTTGACTCAACTTAACTATCGAAACTGAAATTAATCAGGAATCTGAATGCTACTATTAAACCGAACGCAATGGTAGCAGAGAGACACTTGACATGTAGTTTAGGAGGGCCTGCAGTTCATCTTCAACTGCACACCCTCGAGCCGCTTGCCACCACCGGCCGAACTGCTGCCCTGGCCGCCTCGCCGCCTCAAACAACTCTCGCCGCCGCTCGGCCAGCCCTCTAGGCCCCCGCCCCACCCTCGAACCCTAAGATAGATAGTGGGTACCTCTCCGCGAGCCCCGCCCCGCCAAGGGTGGTTCTTCCTTAACTCCGCGAGCCCCCAACCCCTGAAAATCGATCGACCCAAAAGTCGATTCAACGATCAAGTGTGGCTTAATCGAGCAGAGCAAAGAAGACGAGCGAGGGGGAGCAAGAGCAGCTGGGCGAAGCGAGCGATCGAGCGAGAGTCGAGAGCAAAGAAGAAGCGAAGCGAGAGCGAAGGAAGCGTGAGCGAGAGCCGAGCAGCAACAGCAGATCCGGCTAGTATGGACGCCGCGCCAAGGGGCCTCAGACCGGGGAGAGCCGCCGTGGAGATGTCGCCCGCGGCGCCGGCTTCAAGGTAGCCGCTCCATGGGGGTGCGGGATGGAGCACCGTCGGCGCCGGGAGGTCAAGTTAAGGAGAAGGTGCGATGCGATGAGTGTACAACCTCTTTGGTGGCCCCGAGTAGGCCTCGGCTTCATCCGAGGAGTCGGTGAGGATGTTGCGGTTCCGGTGGAGCAGGTTAAGGCGGTGCTGTGGGGATGGAGCAGCCGCGATAGACGAGGCGATCGTTGGAGCAGCTCCTTGGAGGTGGAGGACGGGGTGGCTGAACTGGCGGGACGGTGAGATGAACAGCGGATCCTCATTCGGGGAGGTGGACGAGGGACGTCGAGCTGTTGCGATGGACGACGTCGTCGGGGAAGATGCTCCGGCTGGGTAGTGGTGACGTGGCGGACGGAGGAGGGTGGGGTTTCGCGGCTGGAGCGGAGAGGTTATGGCGGCCTGGGATTTCGAATGGCGAAAAGGGGGCGATGGGAGGGGGTGAAGCATGACTTACAGACGCGCTTGTCCAAAATGTAGGGTGTGTTACAAAAGTACCCCCCACCGATTTGAACTAGCGGCCCTTTCGCTCTGTGGTTAGAAGGCGGATTTCGCGTGTCGGGATTTGGCAGCTGGAGGGAGTTTTCGCGCGCATTGTAATTTCGGGATAGCAAGGCACGGGTTGTGAAGGCGCCAATTTTGGGAGCACGATATCTGAATTTTCGGGATATAACAAGACGCAGCTTGAATTTTAGGGACAAGCCTAACGTGTAGTAATATTGTACTTTTTTTGACTGCATAGTAATATTGTACTTGTACGTACCAAATCAATTCGCACTTCCCTCAACCAAAAAGAAAACAAAAAAATAAAACTATTCACACCACACAAAGAGAGAGTCTTGCCCCGTTTTACTATACAAATGCTATTCAAAGCTACTCCCTCCTTCCATCTATATAGGGCCTAATGCGTTTTTCTATGCTAACTTTGACCAAATATTAGAGCTATGATATATGACATGCAACTTACACAAAGCACACCGTTAACTTCGTTTGTGAAAGGTTGAAAGGTTCTTTCAATGATATAATTTTCACATTGTGCATGTCATGTACTATTAATCTTGTCAATAGTCAAAGGCGGTCTTAAAAATCTCATTACGCCCTATATAGATGGAAGGAGGGAGTATGAATCCATGTTATGTCCGATTAATTTTTTTTGCTTTGCTGTATAATGCATGTAACCTACTCATACCAACATTTTAGTGCATTCCAAATGTCTATACTACCGCTGCAATTCGAACTAAATTTGAATTCCTTTCTCTATTTCAATAAGAATCTACAATCATGATTGTTGCTAACTTCAACCATCATTCGTGTATTACCTTAATAACACACCACATGATTACTATAGAGATAGATATGAACTATGTGTACTACATGAACTCAATTCTATTTTTGAATACACTTGATGTTGATTCCAAATAATAGCACATTTGATGTACTAACTATATATTCATAATCTAAACCATGTTCCATACATACACCGTGTTTATCACACAAAGTATAGTGCCCCGCCCCCTACATTATGACAAGTATTTAGACCTGAGTTGCAAAAGCCACACATTAGCCCAAATTATAATCAATGTTGTACATTATGATATCTTCTTCAAGTATCCGATCCACCTTTTTATAATGAATTATGATCTTTGTTCGCCTTTTACACCTTCATGATCCTCTTCTATTTGTAGCTAGCTAGCGCTAACTTTCTATCGTGCATGCACACGCCCCCCCCTCACACACCCTTAGCGCCCCTCCATCACAAGACGCTCATTATTTCTCTTTAGGTCGCCCACCAGCGTGTGTGTGTAGGCCCCTGCTCCTTCTTTCTCGCACACACCGGTCGATATACCTCTCTAGCCAAGTGTGCCTACAACAAACACATATATACTTCCCCTCTTCTCTTCTCACCATCCATGCCCCCATATGTCCAATACGATTCCACGCAGTGCACACTCCCGCCTCTTTTCATTAGTCACATGCTCGCACACCTCTCCCTCGACATGGTAGGCCTCGCACCACCTCCTAGCCACACTCTCTCCCCTGCCGGCCTCTCCGACCTTATTTGCTTCTAACACATGCAAAGGCAGTATATGAACCTGATCTCCCTACATATATCCAGTCAACTATAATTCATTTTCACCAAGCACCAATACACTTACCTCGCTAGTTATGTCTCCTTTTCTGACACACGACGGTTGATCTTCCTATGTATTTACGCATGCTTACCACAACCATATCTTCTCCCTCATCATCCTTGAATACCTCCCGACCTGCCTCTCACATGCACGTGCATAGACAAATGACACATCCCCGCCTCTCTTATTGATATTGCACTCATACCTCCGCTTGTCTAGCAGGCCTCTCCCACCATTTGTGAGACGCCACTCCACCACCAACCCTCCGATGCTCTACCTTTGTCTTTTTCCCAACCTTATTCCTCTCTACACATATCCATGGATGTCGATCGATCTCCCTCAATACATAGCTAGGTCTCTCTCCTTCCCTGCACATATACTAGTCGACCGGTCTCTACCCCCCCCCCACACACACCGATAGTCGAACATTGTAGGTAGGTATCCATGCCACGAGAAGAACTGCACCTCCGCCTCTCAAATTCCAAGAGGCCAGCCGCCTGTATCTTTGACGTGGGCAAACACAAATTCGATGGCACTCTTTATCGATCGCGCAGCCACACACTTCATCCCTGTTTTCAATTCTATCGATATCTCACGTCCATGACTCCGTTTCACACACATTGCATATGTTACATTTTTTTGATTGAGATATCATCAACACATTGCCTCTGTTTCGCACAAACCATGTCTCTCACACCCACCCACGTACATACCTGCACCTAAAGAAGAAGTGCACGCAGGACGCACGTACTCACGTCTCGTTCCCGGCCACACCCGCGCGGGTACATGATGGAGTTCGTTTCTGTACGAAAAGGCAGCCCACGTGATAATTTGACGCGTGTAGCGGTTGTTTATTCGAAGGAGGGTCGGGTACCACGCCCAGAATATAAAACGATTGCCATGGGGAAAATGGAAAAATGGGTTTGTCTCTCGTGAGTCTCGTCACACAATCTCACACAAGGCCACCGTGGCCTCTCTCTCTCAGCGTTGGTCGCTGATCCGCCGCATCCCGTCCCGCCGGTGGAAAGGGAGGATGTGCATCGCCTCCGCTCGATGGTGTTGAGGCAGCTCATCCCGATCTACGGTACCCGCCGTTCTCTCTGACCAAGCTCCGGCGCGGTAGGGCCTTCGCCACTTGCTCGCTGCCGCAGTATGGGCAGATCCCGGCCGCCGGCGCCCTCCTAGTAACATCCCGACGACCATTAGGTACAGCTTCCTCCGGCCTTTCTCCACTGCCCATCTTCCCATGTTGCTGCATGTGGATCTTCTTTAGTTGTTTGCTTAAATCGTATCTCGGTCGGTGTACTTTCCATCTTGCAATCTCGTCCTCAAACCATTTTTGATAAACCACCATGTGTTATCTTTCCCTTTTTACATGGAACATGCTTCTTTTTTGTCGGCATATGTGTCTTCAACTCGTGTTATTGGGTAGTAATTGTTTCCTTTCAACCTCCTTTTCCAAACAAGGCTATCCATTTTCACCTCGTTGCTATTGTGACCTTTTGGTGAACTGCACAAATCACTTTTCTGAAGAGTGTTTTGTGCAGTTCCGCCAAAATGTCACACGGGCAACGTTTTTACATTTCTGTGGGACTGCGGAAAGGGAGATTGGTTTTGCTATCCTCCTCATCCAACTCCGTGCCTAATCTTCTCCGACAAGAAGTTAGTCCTAAAGAGAGATCGTAGAGGTGATCGGCTTCTATTTATGTGTGTTATGTTTCATCATCTAGTTCCACTATTACTGTAATCACATTGACTAGATATCTTTGCAAACAGGGATGGTCCGCCCGATTTTAGTGGAGCTGCACAAAATGATCGGATTGTGGTGTCCTTCATACACCTCTTTTTTGGCTATAGAGCTGGGTGAAACTAGCTACCAAGCAATGAACACTATGCCAAGGAAATGGAGCCATGCCTACGAACAACATCGATCAATTATATATTTTTCTTTATTTGTACACCTTCTCACAACTTTGTCTTCAGTTGTGATGTGAATATTGGCACTGGTCTGCGAACCATTGAGATGCATTAGCCATGGTAGTTTCATTTGTATTTGATGGAATGTTGTAATGAGATAATCACGAGGCAAGACACATGAATCCTAATTTGAAACCTTTTTTTTCCTGCGGGAACCAGAGTTGAAACCTTCATAGCATCATAGTATAATTTCATTAAAATTATGCGTACATATAAACAAATCCTGAAGGATTGATAGCAATGCCGTAAACAATTCAACTTTGTTTCACGACATGTTGGACATCCTTCATCCGCTCCACCCGCCATGCAGCAATATTGAGTGCACAACACAACTTCAGGGAAAGATTCACCCCGTTGCGCCAGAGTAGTAATGACTAGTGAGCGGCAAATCATAGAGCCCCACCTTCGCCACAAGAAGTTGTTCGGACGAAGCAACCATCATTTCTCTATTCCTTGAACTACCATTTGTACTCCCATATTCCCACAAAGAAAGTTGCTCGACGAATCAACCATCACTATATCCTCTCACGTGTGATGACCACAGAGCTATCCATTCAGATTGCATGTTAAAAAATAAAGGTCGATAACTAATGCGCAAACTTTCAAAAAAAACTAATGCGGCACTTCGGCCAACACGCCAGATCGCATTTTGCACGAGAAATTACACACCATGTTTCGCTGACATGTGGTCCCGCTCCAACATATCGTGAGACGACGGCGAGTAGTAGGAGTATTTCGAACCGACGTAGGCCGGGCGCCTCTCGTGAATAGTGGCAACCGCAACCGCCCACCGACGCTTCGCCTTTCCTCTCGATTTGGAACTGCCGCCGCCTCGCCAAACTTATGCTATTACGACTATCGCTACCGCTTAGTGATAAAGTAAAGCATTACAGTATGCATTGCATTGCATACAATAAAGCGACAACCATATCTCGCCAGTTGCCGATAACTTCGTTACAAAACATGATCATCTCATACAATAAAATATAGCATCACGCCTTGACCATATCACATCATTAACATGCCCTGCAAAAACAAGTTAGACGTACTTTGTTGTTGCAAATTTTACGTGGCTGCTACGGGCTTAAGCAAGAACCACTCACCCACGATCAAAACCACAACGACATTTCACAAATAGACTCCGCTTTAACCTTCTCAAGGACCGGCGAGCCACACTCGGTTCAACTAAAGTGAGAGAGACAGACACCCACCACCACCTTTAAGCAACGAAAGTGCTCGTGGGCGGTGAAACCAGTCTCGCAGAAGCGCACGCAGTAATGTCGGTCCGGGCCGCCATCTCACAATACCGCTGAACCAAAGTATGACATGCTGGTAGGTAGTATGACTTGTATCGCCCACAACTCACTTGTGTTCTACTCTGCAAAACATCAAACCATAGAAAAACCTAGGCTCGATGCCACCGCTGGGGAACGAGTAATTCAAAAATTTTCCTACGCACACGCAAGATCATGGTGATGTATAGCAACGAGGGGAGAGGTTGTCTACATACCCTTGTAGACCAAGCGAAGCGATCACAACGTAGAGGAAGTAGTCAGACGCTCTCCTCGCGATCCGACCGATCCCGCGCCAAGCATTCGACGCCCCGAAGTTCTTGACACACGACAGCTCGATGACGCCCTCAGATTCGATCCAGCCGAGTGTCGAGGAGAGTTCCATCAAGACGACGGCGCAGGACGATCTTGATGTTTCATATCCAGATAACCGAGGTGGAATATGGTGGAGGGGGCACCGACACGGCTAAGGAACGATCTCACGATCAACTTGTGTGTTCTAAGGTGCCCCCTGCCCCCACGTAAGATCTTTAATCAAGATAACAACATACGTTGTTCCCTTTGTCATCGGTATGTTACTTGCCCGAGATTCGATCGCTGTATCCAATACCTAGTTCAATCTCGCTATCGCAAGTCTCTTTACTCGCTCCGAATACATCATCTCACAACTAACTCATTAGTTGTAGTGCTTGCAAGGCTTCAGGATGTGCATTACCGAGAGGGCCCAGAGATACCTCTCCGACAATCGGAGTGACAAAACTAATCTCGAACACGCCAACCCAACATCCGCCTTTGGAGACACTCGAGTAATTCTTTATAATCACCCAGCTACGCCAGGACGCTTGGTAGCACCCAAAGTGTTCCTCCGTAAACGGAGTTGCATAATCTCATAGTTATAGGAACATGTATAAGTCATGGATAAAAGCAGAGCAACATACTAAACGATCGTGCTAAGCTTAAGGAATGGGTCATGTCAATCGATCATTCTACTAATGATGTGACCTCATTAATCAAATAACAAACTTGTTCATGGTTAGAAACATAACCATCTTTGATTAACAAGCTAGTCTAGTAGAGGCATACTAGTGACATGTTTGTTTGTCTATGCATTCACACATGTATCACCGTTAATACAATTCTAGCATGAATGATAAACATTTATCATGAAATAAGGAAATAAATAATAACTTTATTATTGCCTCTAGGGCATATTTCCTTCAATTACACACCATATTTCGCTGACATGTGGTCCTGCTCCAACATATCGCTGAGACGACGGTGAGTAGTAGGAGTATTTCGTAGGCCGGGCGCCTTCTTCGTGAATAGTGGCAACTGGCAACCGTTCACCGACGCTTCGCCTTTCCCTCTCGATGGAACTGCTGCCGCACGCTCTTCCTCTCCCTCCTCCATTTTACTTCAGCCCTTCACACTTTTTTCTGCCATTGTTCGATCGTCTTCTTCATGGAGGGAACAAGACGGAAATGACCCCGTTATTCTTGCCCCGATCTGAAAGATGACGTGGTGGAGGAACTCATTGATCGGTGCAACGTCATCACCTCGGCTAGCATGGCAGGTTCGTTCAAGCCCATTCTTGACTCAACTAATAACATCATTACAAGGAACCCAAGAGTCAAGGAACGGTTTGATCTCCCCTATCTTCTTTGTCGTGACCCTGATGACCGGCGCCGTCACGACGGAGGCCTCGCCCTGTGCAAGTTGATGCCGCTTGATAATGATACATATGATGTTAAGATGCCATCGCTTGAGGGCAAGGCCTGGGCAGGCGCAAATGGAGATTGGGTTGTTTACATTGGGTCTAATCTGAGTGGGAACTTGTGAATGTGTACACTCGTGACCGGGTTCCACTTCCAAAAATCTCAGCAGACTACCCAGAGGTTGAGCACACCGGTATTGTACGCACGTTCAAATACAATCATGGTGGCTGTCTTCTATGGAAGATAGCAATTTCTCGAGTCCCCACCCACTCTTGGAATTACAACAACTATGAAGGTGTTGCTATCTTTGACAAGCTTGTTGCCATCATTGCTGGTATGACTCGATGGACATTGCTCAAAAATCAGTTTTTGTACACGGATGAGTACTATGATGCAATTGAATACGAGGGAGGGCCACCACTGTGGCACTACTTTTGCATGGCATCCTTGTTTCGCACTGTCTTCCACCGTAATTATAATTGTTTCATCCACATGCATGCGGTTTTTTGGGGAGCATGGACATGCATATGTTACTAGTTTATGTTTACCTCTATAGTGCATAGTATCTTAGATTTATCATAGGTTCTCATTTATTGCCATGCATAATTATATTTATTTGTTTCTATAACCATCTCTCTCTTCCATGCCACATAAGCATGTTTGCAGTCCCAAGTAGCAAGTTTGGCCAGCCTTACTAATTAACCTTCTTCTTGTGTTTCCAAGGTCCCGTGAAAATTCCACCACCTATACTTGAAAAATTTTATAACCAAGGGGAGATGATGATGGTGATGATCACGAGCATGAGGACGAGTAGCGCCTATATACTATTTGGCTACCGCAACTAATTCGATGGATCACCTCTTCTCGTGTGTATACAGCCCACGATGATGTTATTGCTAAGGAAGCGGTGTAGTCTCCCATGGTCGCACTCTCCGACCTATTCCAACACCCATTGCATGGTATTGGGATGGATACTAGTGTGCTAGCGCCAACACCTTCTCCCCGGCATGTAATTGATAGTCTTGGAGAAAATTCGCCTTCCTTGGACAAAACTATCCGATGATGGTGAAAGGCGATCCAACTGCTGTTGACACAACGTTACTAGCACCATTTATGAGAAGCAACCGTGTCTATACTCGGACATTTGGGTGGTTCCCCACCCGGTATCGATATAGTAGGCCGCTTCACCGATGATCAGTCCTGCGTTGGTCTCGAGATCGACAATAGATGGCCCGTCCCAGAGAATCACTTGTGGTTCAAAGCAAGCGTTTCCAACGCCGAGGAATGGTTGAGTTGAAGTTCATTTCATTGCTTGTTATTTGTTGTGTGGTGAAAACTTTAGTATTTATAATGTATCCTCGTTGTCGATGTGGGTTGATGACCTGTTGTATGTAATAAAATGATATGCATGTGATAAACTTACTAAATTTATGAATGGCTTTCGAGTTGCTTTTGTGAGTGAGTGGTGCGACGAGGCAAAAAAATATTTTCCGAATACATAATTGTACGTGCATTGCAATAGGTTATCGGATGAGGCCAATCATCAACAATAGTAGTACACAATTTGTACTAGCTTCACATGCTTCACGCATCGTGCGGGTGTTTTTACTGTAGCCATATGTAACCAGCACCTCGAATCCTCGATACTAGTAGTACTATATAGCAAGTAGTAGGAGTAGTAGGGTGGCATGGGCCAGAACAAGCATTCACGTCCAGGAGTACGGCACACGCCACCAAAGACGACTTCCATCTCGACACCAAATTTCTTGGAGTCCGTATAGAGCAATCTCTTCAACCTCATCGCTTTTCTAACTCAGCCATCGCGGCGGTGGGCGAGGTGGGGTTTGCCGATAGTCGGTTTCTCAATCTGCGGTCCCACTTGTAAGGCCAACTCCAACGCCTATCAATATATGGATGTACTCTTCTTCCCAATACAAAACTTGCATCCATTCTACTCCCTCCGCTCTAGTATTTGTCAAAATATATATGTATCTAGACATGTTTTAGTATATAGGCACATCCATTTTGGACAAATGGAAGTCAAGTATTTTGGAACGGAGGGAGTACACAATAATTTTTTTAAGTTAGCACAACTAGTCTAATCCGAGACCAACCAAGATTTGGTCGGGTTCTTCCTCCTTTTGCCGACACGGGACATCCAAAGATCCGTGTCGTGTCATGAAAGAAAATAGAGTGGTAGTTGATAAGTTGAAGCCACGAGATGTGCATCTTGGGTAAATTGTAAATAGAATCTTACTACTCTTAGTAACTCTAAAAGCGGCAACCGAAGATCTTTCTTGGATTTGTTTTTCATCACCAAAGACGCCGAGGTGAAAGATGTGCAGGTTCATTGGGTCCTCTTATGCGTTTTCACCGACATGTGGGCCGCATGTGAGCAAACAGATGATGGGCTCCGCGTCCACCTGGCTGGCTGAGAAGAGAGATAGAGGAGTGCTGAGCACGGATCGCAGGAAATTTGTTCTACGAACCAGCACCTTGATATTCGCGGTGGTTGTTTCTAGAATAAAAAAGGAGATACCTCTACTTATGTTACTCCCACTACGCCTAGCCTAAGGTTAGTAGGTGACCTTGCGCTTGGCTCTTTCCTCTTCCGAAGTCGATGGTTCTACAAGAGTGCTTCCGCAACTGACACCAAATGAACTGCTGCACGCCCACCGCTTATAAGCAAAAGTTTGTCCTCGTCATGCGAGCCATCACAAGACGCTTTGGCGAGGGAGAAGGCGAATCAAGCTTCTCATCGCTCGTGAGTTGACGGACACATCAAAGTTATTTACTAGTAGTACGATCTCTCCAAAAAGGGCTGACCATGTCATTGCTACCATCCCATGTCCGCTGTTGAGTACGTGCACTATTCACGTGCCATTCACGTGCCATCGAGGAGAAAAATATTGCGAGGTGCCATCGGCGCATGACTCACTTACGGAAAAGGGTTTCCGCTTCAAGACGACTCACTTACGCACTGCTTATCTGATTATCTCCATTTTCTTGCATGACACGTGCACCTTGATGCTAGATGTCTCACGTGTTGGGAAAAGGATGAACAAAACTCACGTAAAAGAAAAGAGTTGAAGAGTATAGATTCTCGACGACCGAGGAGGAGCAAGGAACCTTGCGGTGGAGCGTCTGCAAGGAACCTTGCGTGTTTTCTCCTGTTTTTTGCCGCCTGCCCACCTATAAACAACTAAAAGAACATGAACTTTTTTCTAACCACTAGAAACGGTTCATTAGGATGCTAAGTTGAAGATGTTTTATACTCCCTCCGTTCCCAAATATAAGTCTTTTTAGATATTTCAATAAGGGACTACATACAAAACAAAATGAGTGCATCTACACTCTAAAATATGTACACAAGTGAACGCACTTACTCCATTCGATCCAACTCATGCACATACGCGCACAGCATGGAGCACACAACGCACGTACACAAGACGTGCATGCACACACGCTCGGCCGCAGAATGCACGTGAATAACACATGCATGCGCACACACTCGGCTGCATGGAGGCGTGCGCCATCCGCGGCGACGTCCGGTTCTCATGCTATGGCGGCTCGAGACGAACGGCGATACGCATCTCTTGCAGCACCTCTTTGCCGCCGTTGCTCAACTACTAGTCGGAGACGAAGACGACCGCAGCCTCGCCTTAGAGCTAGCACCGATGGAAAACACGCACGCTGCACGCACACGAGCACATACGGAGTGCCCACGACGTGGTGGTGGTGCGCCTCGATCACTCTACTCCTTCTCACAAGACGTTGTCTATCAAGGCGGCTGCATGCTAATGATGATGTGGGTGAGATCTTCTAGGACTCAGATGATGACGAGGAAAATTATGAGACACAAGGTGATGTACACCGTCAAGGTCCACGGTCAAGGGGGTGCTAGCAAGTGCTTAGAGGGTGCTTGGATCCAAGGGACTATTTTTAGTCTGACTAAAAATAGTCTCTTTTAGAGGCTAAAGTTCCAAGCACCCCTGACTAAAGAGAGGCTAGGACTAGTCTTGAGGCTAAAATTTTTAGTCATGAAACCTACTAAAATATGTATTAGCCTCTCTCTCCTCATTTAATTCTCTCCTTAACACATGAAGTTCGATTGAGAGCATAAAAATGCTCAATAACTTGATTTTAGTCTCTTTAGTATTTGGATCCAAGCATGGGTGAGGCTAGCAAGTTTTAGTCCCACTACTTTTAGATGTGCTTAGAGCAAGTACAATAGAGCTGAGTCAGCGGGCTATAAGGAATAAACAGTAGTATATTTCTGCTTAGTTGGAGGAAAGAGAAGAGGAGAGAGAAGGTAAGCGGGCTCTTCATGAAGAGCCAGCTCTAGCACGCGCTCCTAGGCACTTTGTAGTACATGTTGACTATAGGATGGGCTGTAGGCTTATAGCCAGTAGCTGGCTATACTATTAATGCTCTTTAGATGAGGTGCTAAGTGCATTAAATGGCTTAGTAACTCAAGTGTTCAATGCATAGGTGCTTAGTTTATTGGTGCCACATCATATTTTATGCCTACGTGGCAGGCTTAGCAGCTATACATGGTGGAGCACTGGGAGAGGCCAAGGCTGGTCATAGTGGGGAGTAACTTGTATCAGAACATATTACTATGTTACTCTAAACATCTCTATAAACCGGAAAGGAGGGAGTAGTAACATACACTAGTGTCATATGCAGAGTATGGGAGCACATGATATTTCCCGTCCGACCGATCCCAAGTTGGCTTCTCACCTTCTTGGCCCAACAAAACACCCCTCCTCCCAAGGCTGCTTCCCTGGCGCCAGTGAGCCCGCCGCCCACATTGATGGCAAGTCGTAGGCGACGCGACCTCTCATCGCTTCCGCCATTGAAGGGCACGACCGAGGGCACCACCACTGACGCCCTGCATTTCAGACTACACAAGGATAGTAACTTTTAGAGCAAGTACTACTATAATTAGATGACATAAGCAGGCTATAAGGATTTAAATATAGTATTTGTGCTTAGTTGAAGGAGAGATAAGAGGAGAGAGAAGAGAAGCGGATTGTAAACGTGTAGCCGGTTGTACTCCAACATACTCTACTTTGTGAAACAAAAGGTGGGGCCATTATTAATGATATTGTATTTATACTAAAGGGACTAACGGACGCCTTAATTACTCCGTTTTTTAGACAAACCTTGGTGGGGCTATTATTGACTTTTTTTGAGCTATTATTGACTTGGACGTGGGGTTTGGGGGCCAAAGGCCTACTATTATACTCCGACCTAACATGCTCTACCCTAGCCGCCGCTGTATCATATGGTTTCGCAGCGTTCCAGATCTTAGCGCCACCACACAATTCTTCTCCAGCCCTCCTTCCGGCATGCACCGCGAGAAGGGACAACAGTCCTCCGAACCCCACCTTTCATGATCCTGTACGGGAGAGGGGCGATCAGGTTTTGGGGAGCACACTCATGTGACTGCTGCCAGCGACGACTTCCTCAACGACAACCTTCTTCCCCGACCTCGGTAACCTCTTCATCAATGACATGAGTGACAACATCAACCACATCGGTTCTGCTCCCGCCAGACAAGATGTGATTCTATCCTCCCGGTTTAGTCCAAGATCATTACTTTGATGTTTGCAATTGTCGCCATGATCTATTTATCGCTGATTCGGATTAAATCTCATACTAAATTGCTCATATATTCAACAATCCAACCAAAAACCTGATCACAGGCAATTTACTCCGAGTTGTTTTGTTGTGCTTTTGAAGCCGCCTACTTTTAAGGGGGTGCAATATAAAAGGTGGCGCACAAGAGCAGTATATTGGTTTCAGATCATGTGCTGCTATGACGCCACTAAGGGTAAGCTTGAGGGCGATCTTAATCCTACACAGTAGGAAGCTTTTCAGAACATGGATACCCTCTTCAAAGCCGCCATGCTGAGTGTTCTTGACGATTCCATTGTGGATTCGTATATGTTGTTTGACAATGGCAAAGACATGTGGGCTGCGCTCGAGGCCACATTTGGGCCCTCGGGCGCTGGCAACGAGTTGTACGTCATGGAGCAATTTTGTGACTACAAGATGACTGATGAGCGCTCTGTTGTTCAGCAGACTCATGAGATACAGTCACTCTCTAAGGAACTTGAGTACTTTAAGTCTGTGTTGCCGGACAAATTTGTTGTTGGGACCATCATTGCCAAGCTTCCACCTTCGTGGAACGATTTTGCTACTTCTCTGAAAAACAAGAGACATGAGTTTTCGGTTTTGGATCTCATTAGCACTCTTGATTTTGAGGAGAAGGCGAGAGCAAAAGACACACGTGCTAGGGTCGCCGAGGGAGCTTCTAGTGTCCACATGGTACACGAGAAGAACTTCCAGCCCAACCAGCCCCAAAACAACAAGAACAAATCTCAGGGGAAAGGCAAGTTTGATGCAAAGAACAAGCCGTCACATTCTACCAACTGCAAGAAGAATTCTCATGACAGGAAGGGATACAAACCTCAATTTTGGTAGCACCGCACAAAATTTATATGGCTGCATCTACCGCTGTCGCCTAACCTCATGGTGCTCCTGTATTCCTACATTCGTAATTCAGGTACAATGACCACCGCAAGATGAAATTAGCTTATTCAGACGCTGACTTGTGAATGCAAGGCGGAATGATCCTGTCATGTTTGGAGGAGCAAACAAGCAAGGCAAACCGAAGGTGGAAATCAACCAAGGACTTATGAAATTATATGTAATCTTCCTCGTGCAGGTCAAGATCCCTTCGCCCTAGATGATCGTGTTTTGTCATGCCGAGCTATTGATATGTGCTACTGTTTTGCAACACCATTTAAGTATAGCTACTGTTTTCCTATCTTTTCGATTCGTGACAATGAATAGGATATCGTGGAACTGCACAATATGGACCCATGTTGAGTCATCTCTATTGCCTCATGTGTTTGCTGCAAATGTGTCAGCATCAATTGCAAGATGAGGCAGCTAGATAGCTGTGGAGTTGCCAACATGCTCAAAGTGCTCGCAACATTGAGAAGAAACAAGCATGTCCAGGAAATTAATGCGCATGCTAGGAGGCCCTTTGCTCAGAGAAGCATCGACCGATTTTCTTTATTTCCACACCTTCTCACAGTTTTGTATATTGGTTATAGTATGGTGAATCATTGAGATGCATAGACATGCTGAACTTTTGTTCTTCTGAATGTTAGTTTAATGTGAGTGTTCAGATCCAAGATCACATCCTCTAATTTGGTGGATGCACACAGAGAAAATAAATCTCCTTAATTTACTCCATAACCACCCTATTAAATAGGCCTAGTAATAAACAAGGCGCATGCAAGGGTCAAGGGCACATGCATCCTGCATGCATGGCC